>OV815272.1:17301250-17909687 GCA_929108145.2 Limnephilus rhombicus | reverse complement strand
CGCAATTGCCACCTTCTGCCAAACCGTCATATTTGTTAATCTCATATTTAAAATTTTAGAATTAACAATATTATCTTCAACTAATTCTTTTTTCATATATTACATTGATGGGAATAACCTTCAAAAGTTATAAAAAGAGAGTTTTTCTGATAAAAAAATATGTAGGTATAATATTATTTTACCATAGGTATTTGCACGTTAAAATCTAATATAAAACACAAGAGATCGATATATTAGTTGAAGTAATTGTCATTTGTCAATAAACCAACTTTATACTACTTTGCGCATAAAGAGTTAATAAATAATTTAAAGTAAAATAAACGAAAATCGAAAAAAATGATACCCATAACAGAGCGTTGTATGCAAAATTGAATGGTTTATTAGTAATAATTGCAAACAAAGTGCCTGTGCGTCTACCGCTAGAGGCACTGCTAGTAGCCAGGCATTTACAAAGAAGGTATACACGGTATCCATATGAAACTAAATGGTGATAAAGCAGAACATGATAAAATAATTAAATTGTGCCAGACTGGGTGAGTCACACCAGAAGTGCAGAATAAGTTGGAGATCCCGATCCACGGAGGCGCCAGATGTCGGTCCGTTCACCACGTGTGAAGGAAAACGTAGTCTGCGTTGGCACTGTCCGTAAAGTGGTAGGTATTCCGTGGTAAGTGGTATGGCGACGGTCAGTGAAGAAAAAAGGCCTGTAGATGGAAAGTCGAGATCAGCGAGCAGAGAGAGAGAATTGTTGTCGGGACGGCTTGTTCTAGTTGACTGACTTGATTAGGGCTGTTTCACCCTATTTATACCCTGTGTCACAACGATTATGTTTGGTTAATTTAGGTTTTTATCTTTATTTTTTTCACTTTTCTTCACTGTTCTGTGTCGTCATGTAACCTTTTCATACGGTCGTTAAAGCAACTTTAATCCGTCTCAGTTTGTGGCGGATGGCCGTCAAATTCCTTCACCGATAGCGCCTGTCCGGAAAGCGCTGATATCAGAGGCTGTCAGTCAGAGTGGAGTTTACGTCTCCGGTGGCGGGTGGGGAGGGGGGTCACAGAAGCTATTACTCCAGACATAGATCATCTTTCCGACAATGCGTGTTAATTGTGAATGAAATACCTTCAACAACTCACACTCTCTTATTTTTGGAAAAAAATGTTTACTTTTTTGTAATTTGTTTTACAGATTTAATGATCCTATTACAAAGCAGATGAAATAATTTACATGACATATCAATAAATAGGTTCTATACATGCTATTTAACACTTAATATTTAACGGTTCTTGCCTTAAATTACTAAGAAACCTTCAAGGCTAACCATAGCCTCTTGTCATGCTATGTTGGCCAGCACGTCCATTCTGTCATATAAAAAACGCATAGCGGATCGTAGTGTCGACTCGGCGGCGGCATTCGCGGCAGTTATTCGGTACAAACACATTATAGCAACCCAGGAGGTGAGAACGAGAAACTGTATAACGTATGCATTGAAATGTATACGAGGTTGCCTAGTTTCTTTATCACGTGTGATCACCCTAAATACAATGTTATCACCTGCCAGGAAGTAAACCCACTACCACCAAACAAGATTGTGCATAATAATCTCTCATACTATATTATTACAGATTCCAACCCTAAGACTGGAAATAGTTCCACGCACGCAGTACGTCGTCGGTCGCATATGTCGGTCGCTGAGGCAAATATTTTTTTTGTAAATTCCCTCAAGTTCATAAATCCTACAATTTTAATCCTAAAATAACTTATATCATTGATGTAGCTATTCAAAATTCCTGTAATATTAAAAAATATGTTTCTGTAAAAATCAGAAAATATACTTTTTTTTTAAATTTTAACTTTATGAGTTAAACCTCAAATTGTAATATTTAAATAAATGAAGACAATATAAGCGTAACTCAATCGAAAATCTGGAAACAGAAAAATCAGAAAAACATATTGACACCTCTGGGACTCGAACCCAGGACCTCTTGCTTTCCGGGCAAACGCGCTAACCACTGCGTTAAAGATAGTTGCCAATAATATATGCGTTAAAGAAAATGAAGATAATGTAGGCGATTCTTAGTCGAAGTATGGTACAGTTAAACATGACCGAATTTCATATCGACACCATGGCGCAGTGGTTAAAATGTATGAGGGGAGGGTAGGAATCTGGGGTCAGTGTGTCCGGTAATGACGGACGTATGAATCCATCCCTCCAACTGCGGTGCAAGGCGTTGGGTCGAGAGACTCCAGCTGGAAAGGTCAAAAGGCCTCCCTCAACCAGTCTCTCTCGATCCAATCCGCCACGCAGCAGGTGGGCAGACGCATCCGCCGCCAAGACCCGGACAAACATCACCCCGTAGCGAACCACTTATGGTGCGATTCCTAAGGGTGACCTATGGGTGACGTATGACAGAGGTGTTGGTTACCTAATAAATGGTTCCCGGTTCACAAATTATCGTAATTAAGTGGAAAAATAAGAAAATCACAAAAAATATAAATCCATACACAATGCCATCTCTGATACTGACAAAATCAAAACACGGACAGTTGTGCATTGATGATTGCTTCATTGTGTAATTTTTGACTTAATAAAAAAACTGAATTTAATTCAACAGTTATTGATTCTGAGGCGGTACGAAGTTCGTCGGGTCAGCTAGTTATATATAAAAATGCAAAAATCAGTCATTTTAAATACATGTAGGATTACGAAAGATTTTTTAAATATTTATATTGAGGGATCAGTAGGATTTATAGGTCAAATTAGGAATTCCACAGAGCCGAACCCTCTGATACGAAAATATCTGGAGTGGGTGAATTATTTTCCCATTTGGTCTCTGGTAGGTTGACATGTTGTTTTTGTATTGTTTTGTATTTATAATACTTATATAGTGCAATTGCATAGCGTGGATTGACTAGATGATCATTTGGGGGAAGTGTGTGAAAGGGTTTAGTTTTTCCTGTGGGGAAAATTTAACCCGGACATTTAAATCTGGTGCGTAAATAAAAATAATAATAATCCTGCTTTTGTTTAACGTATGTCCGTCGAGTACGCCGGTCGCATACGACTGTTGCGTACTTCGGTCGCATACGTCGGTCGCGCACATTAAATTGCGTATTTGCTCCTTCCTAATCCGATTATGATTATACACACATAGGTAGAACCATGACAAAGCGTACGGGGAAATGATGTATTGGTTAGTCAGATATCTCAACATTCCAGAACGCAATTATTGTATACCCCTACCTACCTTTAGTAACATGACACATACGTATCTGTCAAGAAGGTTTACTCAACCGCCCAATCATTTCATACTTCATGGCGTTTGTAATCTTATTTACCCGCATACTATATTTCCTAAGAAATCGGTCCCTGACCGCCGGCCAATGTATTCGTGTACTGGGTTTGAACCTAGCCTTCTTTACGGTCACAACGAGAAATTTCTTTGTCCGATAAACCAATTATTATCTATAAATGAATTGTGCCTGATTTGAAAGGCCCCTTTTGAAATGTACAACTCCCCCCCAGCAATTTTCTTACATAATAACTTTCTCGGGATTCTCTTGCTTTATATCAGTATTGAATAAATAATACATTCACCGTCTATTATCGTCTTCCGGAATACATCAGGCAAGCGTTCCAATTAATATCTAGTTATCTCCTATCACACATGAAAAACAGCGAAATATATATTTTGATTATTAGCGTAGACTCACGGGAAAGAATTTACAAAAAATATTTGCCTCTGGATCATTGCCATTCAAAAGACGTAATTTTACTTAGTCAATGTTAGTCAACTTGAAAAATTACGACATCTATAGCAAAAATTATTCAAAATACATACATATACCAGAATTAATAAAAAGAAAACATGGTACTTAAAACTAATTATAATAAATTAATTTCTTGTTAACGAAACTACCCAACTCAATAGAGAAAACATTTATCGTGTTTAAACTTGGGTGTAGTGTCATCATAAAATAGATACAGAAATTATATTTTTTGAAGTAAGAAATAAATAAACCTAATATCACGATAACAAGTCTACATTTTGAAAATTGAATGACAGAAGAGTTAATAAAATTAGATTTACAATACAGGGTGTTAAGGGACGTACTTGACTTACTTTAACCAGTGATTCCTGACATTATTTGGAGTAAAAAATGTAAATGAAATTTTGGTCTCCGGTGACTTTTTTGACGACTTTTTTTTTTTTTTTTCAAAAATTTTTTTTTCAAAATCGAACAAAAAAAATTCTTCCGCATGTCTTCACTGGTCACTCAGCCGGGTGTCCGATGAACCCCTTACCCCGCCTCCAGGTTTTCAACAACTACCATTTTTTTATGTTTTTGTAGAAAAAAAAAATCGTCAAAAATGTCACCGGAGACCAAAATTTCATTTACATTTTTTATTCCAAATAATGTCAGGAATCACTGGTTAAAGTAAGTCAAGTACGTACCTAACGCCCTGTATAGATAAATCAATTAAGAAATAGATGTAGCAGAAATAAAAATAATATTGTTACATTTACTAGGTGGTAAGTACATAGAGTTGGTTCAAACATTGATATTTGGAATGGAAGAGCTGACAATATTGTTAGAGTAGGTACATAATAATAAAGATGCAACAATAACATATATCATTCAAATATCATATAAAATTTCATACAAACATTTTTGAGTTCGAAAGTTGATATAATATTTCTGGTGACACAATGTAAAGACAACTAGAAACTAAAAACAGCGCCCTTGAGGTGATTTTTCACAAAAACGGCGCTATATAAATCATCCAAATATTATTAAATATAAAAACATAAAAATTACAGAAATCCCTAGTAAAGAGGTCTGTTAAAACTTTTAATTTATAATTTATTTTATTTTAAATATCAAAAAAATGTAATTTTACATCACTTACAGAAAATATTTTTAAATGTACCTACATAGTAATAATTTCAAATAGTATAATTTAGTAAGTAGGTACCATCATAATAAAAAAATTCTGGAAAATTTTATTGTATTTTTACGATTAAAAACTACATAAATCAGTTCCACCTTCTTTTTCGGGATCGGACTGGTTTCACACACTATGAACAACTCCATACTTGTGTGATGATGGTTTGACCCGACATCTAAATACGGTATGTATTTAAAACGAATAAAGTTTTTTATCAAACTACTTGAATATAACTCCAAGGAATAAAACATACGTACATAATACACAATATCATTACAAAACACACTTCATTGTTCACAACAACTGCACCTCAAAATATTTGATGAGTTTTTTTTTTCATTAGTAGGCTCACATATTCAAATAATATTTTAAAATGTGTAAATTTATTGTTTCAAATAAAATTTGCACATGTGTTGCCACAGTTTACTCTGACAATTACATATACCTTCAGCTCAGCTGATCAGCTCTAAATATCTATTCTCTTCGGCGGCGTCATATCGTGGGTGGTTTGGTATATTTATGGTCATATCACTATCAGCTTGACAACTGCGAAAGCGCGTTGCCAACTTCAGTTAAGATCTAGGCAGCAACAAATCGTTAAATTCTCAACATTGTTTATTATTTTTCTCTTAGTTTACCTCTTAATTTATTTGAGACATTTGTACGTTATGTAAAAAACGTTCCGGCGCCCTTGGTTTCTTTATTTCATCTAATCAACCCTAGAATTTTGGGTTTATAACAATGTGACCTTTTGAATTTAATCTCAAGAAAGTATCTTCGAGTTTCTTGCACGCCCTGAGAATTAATTTCAATTAGAGTCTTTGTCAATCTATCAAATAAATATTAACTGTACAACCCTATTTTGACAATAAACCATTTATATCCGAATAATATTAACATTAACAATTATTATAAGCAATAATTATCAGCCTGAAACACTCATCAACATTGAAAAATCTTCCGAGAAAAGATACTTGCCGCCAACGGGACTTGAACCCGTGTCCTTCTGATTGCCGGTCAGCTGCTCTTGACCACTGAGCTATGGGGGCTTATCAAATACCCGCCAAATAATTCAATATATACCAGTGTTTCATTCAACAATTACTGCTTATTATATTTTTTTCCACCTGAAAATATAATAAGCAGTAATTGTTGAATGAAACACTAGTATATATTGAATTATTGGGCGGGTATTTGATAAGCCCCCATAACTCAGTGGTCATGAGTTGCTGACCGGCAATCAGAAGGACACGGGTTCAAGTCCCGTTGGCGGCAAGTATCTTTTCTCGGAAGATTTTTCAATGTTGATGAGTGTTTCAGGCTGATAATTATTGCTTATAATAATTATTACTCTTTGTGCTATGCATAAAAATCTTGTCTAAACGTTAGTTTATAAATTTAAAATAATAATTAATATTAAAATTCATGACTTATTTCATTAATTGATTTATTTTATTATCACGCTTTGGCTTACATTTTATGCACAACTAGCAGCGCGACCACACGTTGCTGTGGCTAACGAAACACAACGACGTCTACTGACAACGCCATTACCCAACTTTTATAACCAACGTCATCTGTTAATTTGCATACATATCAAATCCACACCGTCCACTTGCCAGCCAGCTCCCTTTAGATATTATATATTATATTTCAACCAATTTACACAAACCCTTGACAAATTATATTCTAAAACCTTCCTCATGAATCACTCTGTCTATTGGTGAAAACCGCAGAAAAATCCGTTGCGTAGTTTAAAAGATCTAAACGTACAGACAGCGGAAGCGACTTTGCTTTATACTATTGTCATTACACACTTCTTTTAAGGGATGGTTAATAATTCCTGTTACAATGTATATATCTTTCAATATAAATTGAGTTCCTACAGTCAACTACCTACATACTTATAAAATTTAAGACTATGACAAGAAAATTTCTTGCTATTTCACTGAACCTTTGTAATTTAAAAAATAAAATTGTCCTTAAATTTTCGACGAATAAATTGAATATTCTTACCCCAAATAGAATACATAATGTGAAAACTCACCATATTTTAGATATTGAGAAAATACCTGTTTAAACGGCAGGCATTGAATTTCATCCTGAACTAGATTTATACATGGACCTAGTCCCATATGTAACCAAAAGCTGGGGGGGCGGCCGCACACCTGGAGTCTTTCAAAGGCTTTATTTTTCTACCCTTTCCAATTCCTGCTCGCCTGGAACCTGCATTCATCATCCCTGACAGAGGACCTGAGTCAATCTGTTTATTAATATGCCGAATTTATTTTTCTCCCTTGGGTTTCGGCTACAATTTAGCTGTTATTAGACCCACCAATCCTCTGGGCATTTGGGATTTGGGCTTTTCTAAATAATTGGGTGCTTACGGATTACTAATGATTCGGGAACGTTGTGCTTCATTTGGAAAATATATTACGTCGTACCGTGCATTATATCTATACAGACGGTAATCTACATTATTATTCTGAACAATTCAAAAGAGTTAAACGAATATTTACGATAAATCAACAATGATCGTTTTGTTCATATTATTAATACAATTTTTCTGTCAGTGAAATAAAAATATGAAAAACGAGAAATTCCGAAAGGATAAAAATCATAAAAATAACTTGTTTTTTTATATATACGTGTTGGTATTTCATTAAATGGCATTTTAAATAATGTAGCATGAAGTCCGCCGGATTTATTTTCTTTCCAAACATGTTTTTCATAATATTTTTGCGGTAAACCGAGCTTTGACCCGATGAATATAAAAGCGGACCTTTTTGCATACGACCCCACGTTTCCTTCGGATTCGTGAAAGCATACCATCCCCTGCTTAACCCGTCGGAACCACTGGGATTCCTCATCAAAGGGTGACGAATCTCGGCCATATAATATAATATGAAATATTTACAAGTATAGTCGTACAGTCCCCGTCAGCCGTACGCTGGCGTTGTACGTGTGCGGTTGTGCTCATACTATAATATGGGGTATTGATGTGTGAGGGTGTGCTCATATAAAATGGGGTCCGACAACAAACATCAAACTTTTTCGACCGACATAAATCTCCATTCGTTTTATCTGTATGAAAATTTGTTTCTTCTTTGTGATTTGTGGTGATGAATACGGAAATGTTATATGATTGTAGGCGTGTTGTAATTTCGATTACAGTTTGCTTTTCCGCCAAATCCACAAGAAGTAAAATTTATTTAAAAAATATATTCTATTTTTCATACAACGCTATTAAGAAAATAATTAAATTATAATTTTTATTCAATTATTTAATTTCATATCTTGTTGTACAATTCGGCTTGCTCAGGATTTAAAAAATTATAATAGGGTATTTTTTCACTTGAAGATTAGAGAACAAGTAATAGTGTAATAATATTGCCTTGCATTATATAAGTCAAGCTAGTATTTCTCAAACCGTCTCAGACCACTTAACCCCTCAGGCCTTGACCATGTTCTGTCAGCAGGTCAGTATATTTTCGTTGTGCAATACAATCCAAATAAATGGAATATTTGTGAACGTATCCGAAAACCAACAACTGTTTTTGAAGAGTCATGAAATACACTTTCAAATTTTATTATTAGAAAAAACCACGTATTTTTTTAAATATAAAAATTTTGATTGAAGACTTTAAAAAGTTTAACAAATGACTCACTTTACGTTTTTTCTAACTAAAATTATTGGCAATGAAAAAAAAAACATATTTTATTAGACAAATATATTATTAAAGGTATCATCTTCTCATTTTTTGTCATTTTGTGTAAAAATATTGAATTAAAAAATCTCAATTTCTCATGTTTGTTTTTTAAATTGCGGTCGGAAACTTTGGTTTCATAAAAGTGTACATTTTAATTTTTTGTATTAACTTTCAACGTTTATAACGTGTATTCTCTTTCCAATACTATTTAGACCATATTTCTCACTACGATAGTAAGGAAGACGAAACGATTTCTATGAACTGGTCAGTGGTTGAGTGGGCATTGCGTTTGGATCCCAACCGATCCGTCTTCGATTCCTCGGTTGGCTAAGTCCTCCATAATCCAGTCCTCAAGCAACATTTTCGGCTTACTGTGATGGTAGTAGGAGATTTTCAAATATTATCGGGTTATTCGTAACACGGGAATGTTTGCCTTTCTTTTTAAAAAAAAGAGACCTTTCACACGAAAAACGAACAAATTTCTTTGAGGAGCTAAGAGTTTTACTACTTTTGTGTTTTACCTAAATAGGAAAGTTTTGACAATACACAAAAACAATAATTTGATCATCCTTTAGGCGTAGGGTAAACGAGTACACTCGTGTACGACTGTGAGTAGGTAATGTAAAAGATAAGGGAGATACGAAAAGACGTCGAGGTGTTATATTTTATTTATTTATTTAAACGCCCATAGGGCTTTTACATAAAATGCAGTACATGTTTTTTTAATTACATTGAAAATAATGAGTTTACAAAATACAAGTAACATAATATATGTTAAAAATAAAATATAGGTTACGTAAAATATAAGCGTTAACAAAATATAGATTACATAAACTATAAGCGTTAACAAAATGCAGGTAACATCTCTACATATTATAAATTAAAGTCCCCCGCGTCATCTGTATGCCTGTTCGCGATAAACTCGAAAACTGATGAACGGATTTTCATGCGGTTTTCACCAATAGATAGTGTGTTACGTGAGGAAGGTGTAAGTATGTAATTTGTCAAGGATTTGTGTAAATTGGTTGAAACATAACGATAATTGTTAGAAGTGTCGGAAAAATCAAGCCGCCTGGTAGCTTTCATCGAAAACGCTGCCTAATCCATTTGGGATGTAACAAAACAATGCATGGTGGGATATTTCTCTTTTATAGATTAACAAAAAATTCCGCGAAGGCATATATCTATCTTTTACGGATAGCTTACTATACCCATTCTATCTTCTAAAAAAAATGGTCACGTACATTGCAGTAATTGAAAAGTTATTTAAACGGATACAGTATTAATCCTTATTAACTTAAATACTTTAGTTACCCCAAGCATTCCATGCACATTATTTTAATCTTTCACACCATCTCTAAGTATTATAAATTAAAGTCCTCCGCGGCATCTTTCTGTCTGTTTGCGATAAACTCAAAGACGGCGGTGGATATAAAGGTTGGATAACCATCCAGTAGATGACGTTGTGTTTTATTAGCCACAGCAACGCGTGGCCGGGTCGAATAGTAAAATATATGAAACAAAATATAGTTCGTAAAATATAGGAGTTGACAAAAAGTGGGTAATGTTTAAAATTGTTGTTTACATTAGTTTATGGGATAGCTAGAAATACATTGGCACATATGGTGTTTGAAGTTTGCTAAGTTCAAATTATTGTCAAATACATCCATGTTGTTTAAGTTTTTGTTACCAAGACTATGTAAACTTTGTTTTGGAGAATGCAAATATAGTTCGATGTTATAATGTGACAAGTGCTAGCCACGCTAATTTTGTTTAACGTCCAATCCAGAATAATCCAAATAAAGCTAACAATCAAGTAAAAGTTCAGGTAAAAATAAGATTATCTTTCTAGGGTTAATGTTGTTAAGAAAGGCTCGGTTCGAATAGTTCGACCCATGGCGACAGTATCGTATAAATAAATTAATTATCTATTTTTTATTTTTAACTTTATGAGTAAAACCTCAAATTGTAATATTTAAATAAATGAAGACAATATAAGCGAAACTCAATCGAAAATCTGGAAACAGAAAAATCAGAAAAACATATTGACACCTCTGGGACTCGAACCCAGGACCTCTTGCTTTCCGGGCAAACGCGCTAACCACTGCGCCACGGTGTCGATATGAAATTCGGTCATGTTTAACTGTACCATACTTCGACTAAGAACCACTTACATGGGTTCGAGTCCCAGAGGTGTCAATATGTTTTTCTGATTTTTTTGTTTCCAGATTTTCGATTGAGTTTCGCTTATATTGTCTTCATTTATTTAAATATTACTATTTGAGGTTTTACTCATAAAGTTAAAAATACAAAATATATATTCATCCTAGACTTGCAGAAAAGTCAATAGATGTCGCATATTAAATAAAATGGATAAAGATTTATCCAGACACTATCTAGAGAGCATTTAGTTCGGGTTTGAATCTTGCAATCATACATAAAGATAGTTGCCAAGAATATATGCGTTAAAGAAAATGAAGATAATGTAAGTGGTTCTTAGTCGAAGTATGGTACAGTTAAACATGACCGAATTTCATATCGACACCGTGGCGCAGAGGTTAGCGCGTTTGCCCGGAAAGCAAGAGGTCCTGGGTTCGAGTCCCAGAGGTGTCAATATGTTTTTCTGATTTTTCTGTTTCCAGATTATCGATTGAGTTTCGCTTATATTGTCTTCATTTATTTAAAAATTAATTATCTTCTAAAGCAGATTGGTACATTTTTCTACGAAACACAGCCACTGGTATGAATAATATTGTGATTATATTTGCTGTCTGCAAACATAGTTTTTTTTTAAATATTATTATTTAATTGATTGGGTTGGGTTATGTGTAGTTAGGTGTTGTAATGTTTTGAGTAAAGTGAATAACTTGGTTTTTGATCCATTGATTCTTCTGCATTTTGGTTGGATTACGAAGTTTATTAACAGATCCCAGCCTATTAGCGAATGAAACATGAAAGAATTAAAAAATTTAACTCGTTCTACAAAAATCCTGCAAGAATAATATACCGCTAAGACAAAAGTGATCTAAATCAGTCGTGAGAAACATTTCATAGCTTTTTAGTACGACTCACCCTCATAAATAAAATATCGAAAAATTCTCATTGCTGTGGTTTTGTGAAAGGCTGTACCGGAAAACTTTAGTCTTTCTTCAAAGTTTTGAATCAGCTGCTCCAAATAATAAGCTTTTTTAACGCGTAGCAAAATTTCAGAATTTCGTGGTTCGAAAAATTTTCACTCACTCAGAATTTTTTTGTTAAGACCTGTGTTTGATGCATTAAGGTTTTGCTTTTTTATAAAATACTAAATTATTCATTATTAATTTCAGTTTAACTTTCCGAACTAGAAAAATGTTTTTTTTTTTAATTAGCTCCGCACCGGAGGCCCTGAGGAAAACAATTCATCTTTGGGTATACTGACTTGGTCTTTTTGGAAAAGGAAGGAGAGAAAGTTTAAGAAAGGAAAAAGATATGGGCAGTAGGTTGGAATCTGGGGGTAATTAAAAATATGAAAACAAAAAAAAAAGAGTTTTTATATTTCTTATTTAATAATCGTTTGGATTTCCGGGTGCTGTGTTAAAATATTTTAACTTTTCACAATTGCAAAATTGTTTCGCGACAAACTCGTGTCTGAAGTGTTTATTTTATATAATAATATTATTAAATATGATATAGAAATATTAACGAATATATTATGTACTTTAAATTTAATGAAGATAAAAATCGACAGCTTTTATTAGTTTTGCCTTACAGATAGAATATTCTTGTCTGCGTTGCTTTATTTTTGCGTTCTATGTTGGTTTTATTAATAATTTATGGTTAAAATAATATAAAAAAGGCTTGCCACACCGCCGACTGCAAAGTTAACCATGTCAAGCAGTCTCTACCCTGTACCCCTGCGACCCTCAAACAAATTGATAATTTGGCTCTCCGCTAAAAGGTTTATTATTACTGATCTAGCCTCAACAAGTCAATAATGGATCTTAAGTTTTGGCACAGATCAATCCCTGGGCTTGGAAAGAACAAATGGCCAAGAGAAACAATGTGGAAATGACATAAAACCAATTATGACTACTGCGAGAGTGAAAAAATCCCTTCCACGTAACGTCGATAAAAATAATATTCAAGATATTCTTTATCGGAGGACAGATTAACAACTTTGTCGATAACATCTACATTTATATAGAAACTCAAGAGAGTCAGATCTACTTTAGATGAAATTGCTAATGTAGGTAATTGTAGTTGGAAAATTTTCAGAGTGAAATTAAGTTGGCGCTGCGCGGCGCAATGTACACGTACCTAACTAAAAACACTTTACTTTATAAACATATAAATTACGAATGAATACGACAAACTCTCCGAAGTCTCGTCTCCTCGAATTGTTTTTCTATGCCCGCCTCTGGTCCCATCTTACATAATATATTTATCCTCGCGGAAAGGCTACGAATTGGTTAATTCATTACATTCAAAAGTTTTTTTTTCCGCAAAATACTACACCAAAAATAAATTTTGATTTACGCCAAATTTAGTTTAGCTTGACAGTTTCGTGAAAATCGTTTTACTGAAATTTAATAATAAGAGATTACTAAATGAAAGTGCTATTTTCCTCCACGCAGATGGCATTTCTAATCGGCTTAAATTGAAGCAATTCAATTAGATATACATATAAGGTTCTAAAGCTGGCGCACTGCTTATTTATTCATGGTCTAATTAATGAGCTGCCATCATATTGTCCATTACCTCTCAAAACAAAGCTGGTCCATATAACTCTATAAATGATAAATCATTAGCGACTCAGTCAGGTAGGCACGCGAGGCGACTTGTCATCATCAAACCATAAGATCCATCACGTGAATAATGAAAACTTTCCCCGCATACGGAGCCATCTCAGTACAGGCCTTACTGGGCGTGCGCCTGCCCATACAACCATACAGCGGATAGCGCACACCGTACCCCGTACAGCCACACTGCCTGCCTGGTAGGCTCCTCCGCCGACCACCCTCTCTAGTATCGCGTACAACTCCGTGGCGGTAACGTCCGTCCGCAGTCGCGCCAAACTTTCACCGCTTTCACAGCTCCCGAGCTTTCGACTTTTTCTCGAGCGAGGGCTTTCGGATATACGCATCGGGCCGGAACTATGCCAATACGGACGCGTGATCCGATTACAAATAATGCTTGTTATCATGAATAAAAATGAGAATTTTTGGCACGCGCAAACGCTGTTTTTTAATTGCGCTGTTCGGTGGGAGTTTTGAAGTGTCACCTGTGAATAAACGTCTCTATGCGTTTACTTTATAAATTATCATAACTTTCCCTCTCGGTGAATGCGTCGTTTAAATTAATAATGTTCGGTTTGTTGATTAATTATTAAGTTTTAACAAGTAAGTATTTTATGTCGTGATTTTAGTAACTCTTGAGACTTATATTGGTTTTTTTTTCTTGTACTTGGTTTAATTTCAAATGTGATTACATAATTTTTGTTAAGTATTTTGATTTTGAAAAATTACTGACTGTTGATAAAAACCTACATTGTTTAAGAAAGAAGGTTGCATTATTAACAAATTATATTACCGTGATTTTAATTCAAATTAAAAGTTGGGCCAAAATATTTTCCGTAGGTATTTGCACGAATTTTTATTAACTTTTTTTTATTTTGAAAACCTTTAACGAAAGAATAGTTACAATTAAATCATTCAGTAAATTCTAAATTCTAGCCTTTCACCTTTTATTGAAAATTTTGAATAAAGCTGGATTAGATTAAATTAAATTGATTTTGTAGTTAAGTTAGGATTAAGTTTAAATCTTTCGACATTTTCTGCTGATGAGCGCTTTTTAGAAATTAAATCTGATAGCAAAATAAAAATATGTTAACAAAATGAGATTTCGAAAACGGGGATTTGGAAAATGTTTACGTTTCCAACATCAAAGGAAACTATCAAAGACAGAGCGTATTTGAAGAGCGGGTGAAAATCATTCGACCGAACCGGTATTTTTTTTCATATTCCGGGTTTTATTTTTTGCAGGACGCATATCATCAATTTAAAAGGCTCACTTTGCGGGAGCTATCATCCAACTATGGTTATGATGAAGTACCTGGCATACATGAATACGTATTTTTCATATATTTCGCTTCCCGAATTCCGCTTGGGCCTGCAATTACACATTTAAATTCATGCTATCGTTCCGTTATCTTTCTGACGTTTTAAAACATCACCGAAATGGCACACGGCACGCCATTCGCCATTCGCTCTTTAGGCCAACAATTCATATTACGGGCATGTGAATAATATTGTTATCAGTGAAATAACGTGAAAAGCACTTATTATTTTGTTTAGCTTTATTATTTAATGACGGTGTTCAAACATACGCTCATTAACAATTCATCGCGAGCCAAATAGAATAAATTACTAACTACTTTCCCGTGACTAATGGAGTCAAAACTTCACGGCAAAATAAATTGAACTATCATCTTTAATGTTTAATATATTACACAAATAAATAGAACTGTTTTTTATTTAGTTGAATTTCAATCAAATAATTTTCGTAGAGCATGGAAAGAATTAAATATGTTAGATTAAATTAGTGAAGCATTTAAAAATTAACATGAAAGGTATAAGTTTAAAACAACAGAATTTATGGGACAAACTTCTTAATTCAATCAAAGATCTCTCAAGCATCAAAATAAATAGCATCTAAATTGATTAATTGAAACAGAAAATCGTCATCAAATACCAACAAATCAAATCAATTGTTTGAACTTAATTATTTGGTTTTTATTAGAAAAACTCTCTTTTTTTAACTTTTGAAGGTTATTCCCATCAATATAATATATCATTGAAGAAGAATATAATAATAATCTAAACGAAAATATGAAAGAGAACAAGACACAAAAAAAATAGATAAAGATAATGGTCGCAATTGGGACTCGAACCCAGAACCTCTCGTCTATCCGGGACGTGCGTTTACCAATTCCGTGACGCTATCCTGGTTACAAACCAATTCTTAGAATGATTGTTTCCAATAAAAAGGGTAGTTGCCTATGATATGGAAAATAAATTAGTTGAAGATAATATAGTTAATTCTAAAATTTTAAATATGAGATTGGTTATTGTGACGGTTTGACAGTAGAGCGCAATGGCGGAATTGGTAAATGCACGTCCCGGATGGACGAGAGGTTCTGGGTTCGAGTCTCAGTTGCGATCATCTTTTTCTGTTTTTCTGTTTTCTGTGTCTTGTTATCTTTCATATTTTCCTTTATATTATTATTGTTATCTTCTTTTTCAATGATTAATTATTTGGTTTTGACAGTTTAGGTAAAACATCGAAATCCACGTGACTTCTAGAAAAATAAGATAATATATTATTCTCATCCAGGGGATGTCCCGAAACGACACAAAGAAGAAGTATGCATTTGAATGCTGACATCCAATCATAATGCTCTGTCAAAGCGACGCAATTGGTTCAATCTTATCTCAATGCGTTATCCGAATGCCTTTGCCTCTCCTCCCTTTGTACCCTTTGACTTCTCACTCAGTTTTCTTTTATCGCTGGGATTCGTCATCCATAGAACCGAGGCAGGGCCGTTATTAAGGACCGGGACCGAACTGTGTTCGACATATTTCACGGGAAGTTGGCGATAGCTTTCCGCAATGTGGAACAAAATTGGTTTTTGCAATTGAAAATGTATAGAGACAACGACGCTGATAATTGTACAAATAATATTCAACGAGACATGGGCCTTTTAAACTACCGAATTGTAATGAATGTGGATCTAAGTTTAATAAGAACAAGATAATAATGTTTGGGATTCTTTATTTGGATATGAACGAAGGTTATAAAAGGCATGTCTTGTATGAGAAAGTTCTCTTCTCCTGCGACCACCACGCATTAAACATCACATTAATATATTCTATAATTATAAGAGTTGTTTTATTTTATTTAACGGTCCCGAACACAGCAAAGTAAAGACATTTTACTGATTTGGTTTTTAAACAAAAAATATGGCAAGCCACATGGCCTTGCTCACTCCTTCCTTTCCTCAAAAAGACCCTCCACCCAGCATCTTCAAAGTTGACATAGGCCCTGAGGGAAGTTATTTTCCTCAAGGCCTCCTGTGTGGAGTAAATGTAAAAAAAAAGCCACAAGGTTGATTGATCCTTGCAAAAATGCCCTTAATTTGTTTAACAATTTGTTGAAACGTTCTTGAACATTTAACCTGGGTATTTTGCACTTAATAATATT
Source organism: Limnephilus rhombicus (assembly GCA_929108145.2). Lineage (NCBI taxonomy): Eukaryota > Metazoa > Arthropoda > Insecta > Trichoptera > Limnephilidae > Limnephilus > Limnephilus rhombicus. The sequence continues at coordinate 17,892,788 of OV815272.1, read as the reverse complement.
CTCTAGTCTGAAATTTATTGCCATACTTTGTTTAATTGTCTAGAGTAATTAATCAATAAAAACATCAATAAAATGTCATTGTTGCTTAAGTTTCAAAACTGTGAACAAATGCAGAATATAGTACCTACAAAGATGTTTTTATTACGTGCTTACCTTACAATATTTTCAAACCTACCACCACAGTAAGCGGAAAATGTTTCTTTTGTCGCCACCCCGGGAACCATTTATCGGATAGCCAACACCCTGGCCATAGGTCGCCCCGAATGATTGCCATATTTGGTGACTTAGCTGGGTGGTCAGATTCATGATGGAGTTAGGTTTGTCTAGGAATTGGCGGCGGATGCGATTGCCCACTTGACTGGAAGAGAGAGACCTTTTGAACTCTCCATTATCTCGACCCATCGCCTTGCACAGCAGTGGGATGGATAGATTTTTTCGTGCGTCCCTTCTGGACACATTGACCCCCAGATTCCTACCTTCCGCCTATACCCTTTTCTTCCAACTAACATTTTTGTGAACGAGTTGTTAAGCTACGAAAATATGAGTCTTTTCTCCTTCTGGTCCTCTGGCTCCAATCCACCATTACCATTACCCTTTCTAAACAAGACCCTCAAAATACCATCCCTTCAGATGACAGCTCTAGATGTAATCAAAAATTACGCTTAAAACCCATGCCGGATAGACGCAGGTCTACGTCCCGCCCTGACGCGTGGGTTGGTGGGTTGGTGGGTTGGTGGATTGGTGGGCTCGCGAGCCGCGAGTGTGACGGGGGTGGTTATCAGAAACAGGAACGTCTATGATAAATAGTCTCCATAATGCGATAGCGCCGGATCGAGTCTGTATCTGAAATATTTCCCACGCACATGGAAAATATTATTCAGATTTTTCGCGTTAAAGATGATCCCCGGTACTAAACGATCCGAACAAAAACGCACCCTTGAGTTTGAATGGATTTTATGGGAAACTAGTGTGAATATCTCAATTTTGATTATTTTTTACGGGTAGAGTTGACGTTCAATCGGCTATACCATTTTCACGAATTTAAGAATCAGCATCGCTAAAGCATTATCCTTTTATATTCGTGTACAAAATATCATATTTTATTACTTATGGCAATTGAAACGAAGTGGAGCTCTCATTCAAATAAACCTTAAAATGATTATTGCTCAAGAGGCCAAATTGTCTTAAATCAGTTAGATTATGGCATTCTCAATTAAGGTACGTTAGGAGGCTGAATATAGGAGACGACGAAATTGAAGTTTGGGAAGCACCTGACTATTCAGTGCATTTTACCAACTACAGGTGAGACCGTTGCGCGTTGCAAGCAACGCTCAACTTTTCGTTTCTGGATGGTAGTCTTCACCAGAATGGTACCAAGAGCAATGTTATATGTATTAAAATTGAAATTAAAACACTTTTTAACTTATTTTCACTTATTTATTTCACCAGTACCGGTTTCATCCTATTATGGACATCTTCAGGCTGGCAAAAAAAGTAACAAAAGAATGTCAATTGCCAGCCTGAAGATGTCCATAATAGGATGAAACCGGTACTGGTGAAATAAATAAGTGGAAATAAGTTTAAAAGTGTTTTAATTTCAATTTAATACAATATAATTGACCACGTATAACAGAACAATAAATAAACTCATAATGTTATATGTCGTAGATAAAAACAATTTTAACGAAATAAAGCTGAAGTAAGTCTTCGATTCTAGTACTGCCTTAACGTCACATCATACAAATTGGAACACCTTTTTTTCAATTATTAAGTTCAATCGGGGAGGCACCCCATGTCATTTAGTTGATAACCGACAACTCCGACATTAGTTGCCCTAAGTGGGTCGCTACGTTTGATGAATTATCAAAGATGCCCGGGTTCATGGGGTGAGATTTGTGTAGGTCTTGGCGGTGGATGCGTCTACACACAAGCTGCGTGGCGGGCCAGATCGGGAGACGCCGGTTCAGGGAGTCTCTTTAACCTCTTCAGCGAAATCTCTCGACCCACCACTTTCACCGCAGTGATAGGGATGAATTCATACATAGTCCGTCTCTCCTGGACACACGAACCCCCAGATTCCTATCGATTCCTGATAACCTTTTCCTTCCCCGAACTGTTTCTTTTTCTTTTTACAACTGCTCCCGTCTGGAGCTAGTGAGACTATGGCATTCCCAATTGGGGTATGTTGTGAGGCTGAAGAAAAGTGGGGAGGGATAGGAGATGGGGAAGAGGAAAGTGGGGAAGGGTAAGGTGGGGAAGTACCTGGCTATTCAGGTCTAGTCACCAAACACGGCTAAAGCCATTTTAAGCAACGTTTCAATTCTGAATGGTACTCCGTAGGTATTTACAGTTCCAATACACCAGGGCGATTCTGAGAGTATCTTCTACACTGGAACGTGCCGCAAATATAGGTGCCTTATATTATTTTTTAATAATTAAATTGTGCAAAACACAAATCCATCAATTAAAATTTATCCGCGGCCACCGGGTTTTAAACCCGCGACCTCCGGATCGCCAGTCAAGAACCCTGCCCCTTGCCACGGAGGCCGTCAACTTAATGTGAAAAAATATATATCGTACCTACCTGAGAACGAATTTCACTATTTATGTTTGAGGGGTTTTTTTCAATTATTATAATTATGATATTTATACATTTTTAACTGACCCGATAAACGTTGTTCGGCCATATAAATTATTTGTAGTGAATATTTTGGTTGTTAAATAAAAAAAATAACAAATGTATTGTAAGTGCGTGGGGATGGGATCTATGACAGAAAGAGGAATGGAGGGCTGTAGATGATGACCCTCCGATAAAAGCAAAGAAACACCAACTAAAATAGGAAAATGCAGTAAAGAAAATCAATATGAATTTCGAGGAGCTATTGAGTGTACGATATTTTTTGTCAGTCCATCTTTAGCCAACACAAATAAGCTCGATGGTTTGCCCACGCGAGAACATGATGCCGAATGAAATATCAAAATGACGCGACGCTTCTCGTGAATGCCTCGCGCATGTGTGGATGAAAGTTCGATGAGGCGGACGTAGCGCCATCTATCTTTCAACAACATAAATAATTTCGTTCAGTTTGAAATACGAAAATCGGTTAAATTTGTTTTTACAAAAATACTAAAATCGCGAATAAAAATGAGAGGATGGGGGTAGGGGGATTAAAATTTGGAATTATATGTATTTTTGATGCCAAATAAAAAAAAATACAGAACAAAAAAAATTGACAAAAAAGTTGATTTTTTTCCTGGATAGGGACACACTAATCACCTAGCGGTATGAAATATACTTTAAAACCTATTCTCATACCTACAAAATATACAAAAAAAAAATCATTAAAATCGGTCAAGCCGTTTCGGAGGAGTGCGACTACAAACACCGTGGTACGAGATTTTTATGTATAAGATTTACACGGAGCATTTTTATATTTTATTTATTTTTTTACGCCCTTTATTCTTTTATATAAAACAAATCTTAAAAATTCAATTTTTGGATAAAATTATGTAACATAATAATAATTATATTTGTTCTCAACTGCGTAAAATGGGAAAAGTAATTCAATTTATCCATATTGGCACTGTAGCCAACTATGGATTATAAAAACATAAGATGGGAACCAACTGAATCAACGTAATAATTGTAAGCCCAACGTATGCAAATAAGAGAGAAGTGGAAAAAGGTTTGAGTCCTGTCTAGAGTGAAAGTAAATTACATATTTTAAATTGCAGACTTTATATTATAATATTAGCGATGCAAAACGTTACAAATTTCTGATTTAAATTATAGTGCGAAATAAATGAAAATATCAACGGAACTGAATTTATTTCCGACGATGTAGCCTTTGGACTGGGGAATGAATGAAATAGTTTGTTGTTGACGAATAAACAAGGAACAACTCTGGAAGTCTCGTGTTACGATTTGGTACTCGAAACGCTATTAGATTTGTTAAGTCAGGTGCATCCATTGAGCCATTAAATAATTTGTAGTTTATTACTGAATCGCAAGATAAGTCGGTTAAAAATCCATAATTTCATTAAATTATTCTTAATTGACTCTCGTCCAATCGCCTGTGGTAGGGGTGGATTCATGCATCCGTCACCACTCCTGAACAAATTGACCTCCAGATTCCTACCTACCCCAAATGCCTTTTTCCTTCCTAGAACTCCCTCTGTGGTAAATTATTCCTCACACAAGTAGACTTCAATCTTTCAAAGTGATTTGAAGTGACTTCTAAGAAAATAAATTCCGGTTACGGAACACACCTAACCAATCGAAATAACTATTTTTTTTCATTAATTATCTACGAATATACACAACTCTTGGAATGAACTTCAAGGTAAGTATTTCTGTTAAATTCCGGAAAATTGTATGGGCCATGTTTTGGATCCCTTTTTGTAAGTTTTTAGGGCAATTTCCTGGCGGCAAGATGGCCGTATAGTGCTCATGTTCTTGTATTGCGCTGTCTTGGCGGTTAGTTTGCTCGGCTACCGATATAACAATATCGCAGGAGACCAAATATATTTCCTAGCTAACAAACTAACCATGATGTCATTTTCCCGCAGGGGTGGACAGGACCGCCAAACAACTCGGGTCTTGGCACACACCCGTTGCCTCATTCACATTAATATTTTGTCTCATACATCTAGTATTCTGACTCTTGACGTGGCCCGACTGACCCGTATCTGATTCCATGACCATATCTTCCTCGGGCATCCTCGACTTCTTGTATCATTCACATTTGTGTCATGTATTCTCCTTACACTCGTTTCTTCGTTCATTCTCTCTACAAACCAAACCACCTGAGGTTCTCTTTCTTAAATTTACTCATTATTTATCAGCCTTGAATTTTTTGCGGATTTCTCATACATGGTTTTACCCTAAGATATTAGAATACAAACCAAATTTACGCCTCAGGGATCTCATTTCTACAGCATTCAGTCTCCTATTATCCTTCCTCTGCCAGTTCCATGCCTCACTGCCGTACATCACGGTAGGTACCAGCACTCCATTGTGGACTGCTAGCTTCGCTTGTTTGGGTGGTTTTTTGTTAGCGCCAACGGCATTCAGTACTCCAAATGAAGTTACTTGCATTTACCTCTCTTTCAAACTATTCCGCCTCACTCTAAACTCTTACGCTTATATAGAACTGTCGTAATTTGAAGGCGATGAATATAAAAAAGTTCGCGATTTTACTTCTTCGTGTTTATGCCTTCAAGTTTAGTGAAGTACCGTAGAAGATCGTTGTTTTTATGTTGTGAATTTCTGTCTTATACATTACGGCAATCTTAAGAGCCATTATTATTTTTTTTACATTAACTCCACACAGGAGGCCCTGGGGAAAATAATTTCCCACAGGGTCTATGTAATCTTTGAAGATGCTATGTGGAAGGTCTTTTTGAGGAAAGGACGGAGTGAACATGGGTCTTGAAGAGACCCATGTTGTAGGAGGGAGGAAACACAGAGGCCGGCAAATCGTTCCACAGCCGAGCCGTTGAACTCAAGAACGAGTCATAGAAATGACCCGTTCTCATGTGACTAATGTCAACCGTGTTCAAATGTTGGGCACGTGTTTGGCACATTAACCAGCGGCCGAGAATTTAAATTTCATCGAAAGACGGTCTTGCGATTGTGACCTTGCAACTGTACAGGGCGGTCCCGATGAGAAAGATTATTGTTCTCCATACCAGCATTTTTGAATAAAAACTCAATTTCGATTTTATTTCAATAAGAATTTTCTTTAATATATACCTACATCTAAAATGCTCAAACGTGTGATGATAAAACTATTAAACTCATGTATCTACTTTTTGTAATTATTTTTTGAACATAAGTATTTATAATTTTTCAATAACGTTTAAGCAAAATAAAAATGCAAAAAAACTGATATATCCATGTTAGTTTGTAAGACCGTAAATAAATAGTCAACTGAAGTACTTTCGTCACAAAACACGTGCTCGGATCTTTTCTTTAAAGATTTTATTTGAACTAAAATTAAAATTCTGAAAAGTAGCTTTACTAAGTAGATAATTTGTTGATTTATTTTATTGTTTGATTGTTTAATTTGAAATGTGTGTTGTATAATACAATTTTTTTTTGAAAATTTAACAAATCTGCCAAAGATCTACGGTAAAACCTCATTGTACTAAAAATAAACATTTTTTCTCAAAAGTTAAAACATATTACAGTCTTTCGAAATCAATTTATAATTTTTTTTGTAAAAGTATCAGAACATCATAGACATCCAAATTCAATAGACCAGTAGATACAGATAAGGGGTAAAACCAAACTATGGGGGGCGAAGAGGGGAAAGATACTGTGATTCGTTAAAAAATCAATCTGATAGTATATAAGCATCTCGCATTATAATATCATCATTTAGTTCTTAAAAGCAAAATCTGCTTTGAATGAATAGACCTTTTTACATGGGAGCGCGAATTTCTTGCCACGTTAATAACATATTTGCGAAGGACAAATGCTTGCCCCGAAAAGGTTCGCTAATATTCACATAGCAATATTTTGTTGCCGTGTTTAGTTAAGATACTTTTACAAATGTTTCATAATTTATTTACCCCTGTAACCTGCGACGAGCTCACTAGAGAAACGCCCATATTCGCTATGTTCTAGGTAGGTCTATAGCACAAGCTCTCATATTTTGCCATGTTATTTCGTAAAATGTGTGATGTTACCTCTGCGCTGGTCAGGACAAGAATGATGACATCACATTTTTTGATTCAAGCGAGGCTCTCGTAAAGCCCAGCTGGGTCCAAGGAGGAGCTACAGCTGGCTCCATGGGGAGGGGGAAATAATACGTTTTTATAATAATAATAATAATAATAATAATAATTGGATAATTTATAAAGCGCCGTTTTTGTGAAAAATCACCTCAGGGGCGCTGTACAATTTATTAGGAAAGCTTAGGTTCTAACTAATTTTACTATTTACAAATGGATACAGAAACATGCTTACCTGGCAGGTCACTTCCAATAAACACACTTTAATTAGAAAGTTTATGCTTGGAGAAGATACGGCTTTGCACGTGGAGGACATTACAGTTAACACACTGGACATTGCATGCTTTTACATTATTTGCTACCCTCATCACTGTTAGTAATACATTGATGAATAGATTAGTGGCAAAAGTAGAGTTGGTATTTATTTTAAAATACTGGAGAATTAAGGACAATTGGAGATTAGTGGCAAAAGTATAGTTGATATTTATTTTAAAATACTGGAGAATTTACGACTCTTTAGGGCTGGAGAATGTTCATGAAATGACCTGCACAAACGCTTACATATTTTTTTTTGTTTTTATTTTTTTATTTTATTTTTTTCTGTACGTTTTTCAGGTTAGTTATTTCCGGTGTCGCGGGTATTGAATGTGAAGGTGAAAGATTTTGAGTTTATGGATACGACTGTCTGAACAGGTGGGTTTTAAGTCTAGCTCTAAATTCCGCCGCGTCTGTGATCATTATTAAGTCATGTGGCAGTCCATTCCAGGCTTTAGGTCCTGACACTCCGAAAGCGCGCTCACAGAACTTAGTATCTGGTTTCCGCTTTGGTTCCTTTAACCTTACGATAGCTGATGACGTTGCTGACCTTAGGGTTGACTGTCGAGAATTGGAATTTTCTGGAATACACAATTCCGATAAGTAAGCCGGAGCCATTCCGTTAAGGGACTTAAATACCATCCAGCAGAGCTTAAACTGGATCCTTTCAGGGCATTTAAGCCAGTGAAGATTTTTGAGATGCTCTGAAATATGGGAATATTTAGATACGCCGGTGATAAGTCTTTCCGCAGCGTTGAATCACTTATCACTTAGGGCAGGTCCAGATATATTCATATGTACATCTAAAATTTGATTTAAAAATGACATTTTTCCGGTTTTGTCCGGTTATTCCCTCTTGATGGCCAACACTTTGTCCAACAAGACTATTGACGGCCTAGAAAATTGTTCAACAATCGGCAATAGCAGGCATGTTGCTCACCCCAAGTGATTCGCTACGTTTGATGATTTAGCGCCCGGGTTCATGAGATGAGATTTGTCCAGGTCTTGTCCAGGTCGGTGGATGCGTCTGCCCACCTGCTGCGTGGTGGGTCGGATCAAGAGAGACTGGTTGAGGGACTCTCCAGCCGTACTCTCAACCCTTCGCCTTGCACCGCAGTTGGAGGAATGGATTCATACGTCCGTCACTCCTGAATTTACTGACCACCAGATTCCTACCCATCCCTCATACCTTTTTCCTTCCCAGAACTTCCTAAAATTCCCTTCCTTAAAAAGACCACACAGATAAGAGGTTGATTTCTTGATTGTTAAATAGTCCAGAAGAGAGATTTTTAACGCGATCAAAAAATGGATGTGTATGTTTTATATGGTTACTATTATTTAACGTTTGGTAAGGAATTGTTTTGTTTTGGGGGTTCCTACGAGTCCTCTAATCGCCGACATTTTCATGAACAATTTGGAAAATAATATTTTTGCTTCTAAATCACCTTTCTTAAAAAATATTTTACTGTGGAGACGTTACGTTGATGATATTCTGTGCATTTGGACAGGTACCGTCAGACAACTAAATTCTTTTCTTAAAATAATAAATTCCTTTCATAAACAAATCCAATTTACTTTAGAAATAGGTAACAACTCAACCATGAATTTTCTAGACTTAACTTTAAGTATCAATAATAATAAAATTGATTTCGATATCTACCGTAAACCTACCTATACCGATACTACCATTCATAATTCATCCAACCACCCCATATCCCACAAACATTCCGCCTTCCACTCCATGATACATCGTTTGATTACAGTACCATTAAATAATAATAATTTTAATAAGGAATTATCCATAATTAAACAAATCGCTATAAATAACGGGTATGAGACAAAACTAGTAGACAATATTCTTAATAAAAAATTGAAACAAGCAGCATCAAATAAATTTCTTTTTAATAATTCTAATAATAATATAAATATTAATCACCAATTCCAATGGCGTAGAGTACTGTATACGAATAATTTTTCTTCTTTGAGCGTAAAAAAATTCCCTCCGGAAATAAAACCCGCCTTTTACACTAATAATAACTTAGGTAAACACTTAATTAACACTAAAGATATTGACGATAAATTTAGCCACTCTGGCGTATATAAACTAAATTGTAATGATTGTTCTGCATTCTATATCGGAAAAACGGCCCGGAACATAAACATAAGAATTAAAGAACATCTAAGATGTTTAAATAGTAACGCTTTTTCAGAATTCGCAAACCATCTAATAGAAACTAACCACTCATTCGATAAAACCTCCGGGACTAAAATATTACATAAAAATGGAATTGGAATTCGGTTAAACAATCTAAAAGCTCTCGAAATCAAAAAAGCCGTCAATAATAAATCAAACATTATTAAAAACCAAATCAATTTATCTGATAGTCCCATTTTTAATTTATTCCGTTAACATCTTCTTAAACAATTCCCTCCCCCTCCCTCCCCCCCTTACTTACCCATCCTGTAATTATTTTGTCTCCCTCTTTTCTATTTGTATCGCTCTCTGGCACCAATAGGGTGTTGCCTATTCTGTTTCTATCTCTTTCACTCATTCTCTTAATTTCTTTTATATATGTATTTCTGTAGATAATTATCTTTAGTTGTTATAATAAGCCCTGATGAAGCTCGAGATGAGCGAAACCTGGTTGGCTGTTAAATATCAATTCTAATAAAAAGTGGTGCTTTACAAAGTGTGTTTTTTAATTTAATATATAATGTCACACCACAAAGTATTTGCTTAATAAAAAATAAATGTTCCGAAAACTACAAAACTGACAATGTACATGACGGTTCCATGACAGTTGATCCGCCGACAATTGGCCCCCCGGCATACTTTTGTACAGTATGCAGTCGGCTTAGGGAAAATACGGTGTACCTGATTACACAAAATACAACTCAGTGACCTCGAAGACTTGTGCAGAGAGGATGTACCGCCAAATAACAAAGTATAAAACATATTTTCATTCAAATGCATCAAGGAAAAATCTACTTTTCTATATTTTGTACACCAGCGCATAAGTACGAAAAATCGACAATCGTATATAAATTCGATTGATATTCATACCAACTTATTGTTAAGGTTATTTTTTAAGTCTATTTTATGTTTTAAATTGGTGAAAAATGCACCGAAAATTCTAATTTTATATTAAATATCGGTAAATATGCATATAGTCCACCTCATGTGTGAGTTAAACCTAATATTAATGGGTCGAGGTTCAAACTGCAAAGGTTATGTCATCATCATTTAGATATACATCCCAGGTTTTGAATGGTTTGTTTGACAAAGCAGGGTTTGTCTAAAGGGTATGTGTAAATATTCTAATACCTTTCTTTCCATGTAAGAACATGGACATTATTGTTTAATATGGCAATAATATTTTTTCTATGATGGGCAACATTGATTGATTGTCTACGAAATGTAATATGAAAATGATAATATTAAAATAGCGTGTACTGCGTAAGTGAATTAATTTAAACAAAATTAAAATGTTAAATGCATATTTTTTGCATGTTTTTTGGCTCCCCGACATAAATACTCAGTTTTCGTAAAAATAAAGCTAAATCTAAGTGTTTGAATAAAAAATATTCCATATTAACCAGTAAGTGGTGTAATACATAAATAATATAAATTGATTTGATATTCTTACCAACTTATTATTAAGAGGGTGTAACCAGAGAAAACCAGAAATATGTCATTTTTAAATCAGATTTTAGACGTATTGACTCTTTTCCACAAAAAAATTATAAATTGATTTCCAAAGATTGTTATTTTAAATTTTGAGAAAAAAAAATATTTTTAGTATGATAAGGTTAAACCATAGGTCGTTGGCAGATTGGTTAATTTCCAAAAAAGATTTTGCATTATACATTACCTATTTCAAATCATTTAATCATGCAGTAATATAAATCAACACATTATCTGGTAAACGCATGTTTCAGAAATTTAATTTTAGTTTGAATAAAATCATTGAAAAATATATACGTTCATGTGTTTCTTGATGAAAATTGGTCCGTTTGTGTATTTATTTGCACACTTATAAACTAATATATTATAGATTTGTTTACATTATTATTTTGCTTAGACATTATTAAAAAATGATTAATACTTATGATCAAAAAATAATTACAAAAAGCACATAATTTTAATAGTTTTATCATCACGCCTCTCTGCATTTTTGGATGTTGGTATAAATTAAAGCAAATTTGGAATGAAATAAAATCGATATTGAGTTATAATTTTAAAAAGCTGGTACGGAGAAAAATTAATCTTTCTCATTGGAACCGCCCTGTACGATCATAAGAACATCTTTTGACGAAATGTGGATTTTCGGCCGCTGGCTGGTTAAACGCCTAAGTCGATTTTACAGTTTGAATTGGTAAATAATTCACATTAAATTATAATTTAATATTAAACATCATTTCAGGGGGGCTAATTGTCATCGGATCAACTGTCGGGTACATGACATTGATTAAGAACTACCAAACCGAAAACTTTGTGAATTTCACGATTCCAGCGCTAATAGCTCGCGATTTTAATTGAGGCACCCATTACTGCCCCGGTGAAAGAACACCCTTCAGAATCTAAAAGTTCCTTGAAATGGCATAAATTGTATTTGGGGACCAGATCTGATTATCCTGGTGCTTCCTAACCTTCCTCTCACACATATCCTTCTTCTCCTCACTCCCTTCAGCCACACAACATAACCTATATCAGGGGTCGGCAATCTTTTTAGCCAAAGAGCCAAATATGTACATTCAACGATTAAAAAAAAAATGGGAGCCAAATCTGTTTATTTACTTGCAAACATTTATTATAGCATTTCATTAAATTACGGATACGCTGAATAAAATTTGATTTCATACTTAATAAAGATTTTATTCATTGATTAAAAAATAATATGAAATTATGGAATCCATAAATTTAAATCATGACAATGACTGACTAAATTTAAATCATGACAATGACTGACTAAATTTAAATCATGACAATGACTGACTAAATTTAAATCATGACAATGACTGACTAAATTTAAATCATGACAATGACTGACTAAATTTAAATCATAACAATGACTGACTAAATTTAAATCATGACAATGACTGACTAAATTTAAATCATGACAATGACTGACTAAATTTAAATCATGACAATGACTGACATTTGTCGTTGAATCTCTTTGAAAAGTTTGAGTAAGTCATCAATAAGTTTACTCTTGATAAAGATCATGCTTGAAAAAGATTGTTCGCGTGAATATGTAGACCCGAAAACGGAAAGAACAGCAAACGCGAGTTTTTTCAGCAGATCGTAAGAATGATGCTATTCCAGGCTTTAAAGATGATCACGTCTTCCTTCTCCAGGTCTTTCATAGCAAACCATTTGGTTTGTGAACTAAGCTCACATTTGTTCTCCTCCAATATTTCCAAATAAACACAAAGACGTTCATATTTAGAGCTCCACATTTCCTTCGTTTTTTTAATCCAGCAATTGTATTTCAAAGTTACCCATGTCAATGCCTAAAGGAGAAAATTTTAAATCTGTTATCGAAGCATTAAGAACGTGCTTGACGTATGCTAAGGTTGCTCTGCTGCTTTTAAATTCCTGAAACCTGCTGAGAAATGCTTCCCTCGTGTTTAAAATTGTTGTTTTGAAATAGTGTCAATGGAGGAATTATTTTTGTGGCGATGTTTCAGCAGACTCGGAAAATGAAATGTTTCACTTTAAAAAATCTTTGGCAAAAGCGTCTTGCGCATTTGTCCGTGGACATTTGTGTCAGAGCCGCACTTAACGAGCCAAAGAGCCACACTTTGCCGACCCCTGACCTATATGGATGCCATAATCTCACTTACATCATGACTCTTGGCTCTACAACCCCTGGTGGGTCTTGGCCTCCTCAAAAGTCTTCCTCCACTCATCACGGTTTTGTGCCAGCTCTCTCCAGTTTACAATCTCCAAGGTGGATATATCTTTGAGGACGTTGTCGCTCCATCTTAAACTTGGTCTTCCCAGGCTCCTTCGCCCTTTTGGTCTTGAGTTCAGCAGGGATTTTGGTGCTTGATGCTCGGTCATTCTCTCTACATGACCCAGCCACTGAAGTCTTCCCAGTTTTATAAATTTTGTGACGTTTATATCCTTAAACAGAGTATATAGCTCAACAAAATCCATTTTCTGAAACCGGTCCAAAGATACGCCTCAAAATGTTTCTTTTCAAAAACATCCAGTGCTAGATGATTCCTCTTAGTTAGTACCCAAGTCACAGCTGCGTATGTGAGTCCTGGTCTGATAAGTGTTTTGTACACTAATATCGTAGTGTTTCTGGACAGCGGTCTGGATTTTATTTGGTTTTGTAGGCGATAATAACAGCGATAATTACAATTTGAATTAATAATATTAATTAATAATAATAATTCATAATCTCACGTAGGTACTCGTACATCGGGTAGTTAATCACGTAAAAAAATATTACTTGACAATATCATTAATATTCAAATGATTTTAAGTGAAACTTGTATTCAATATTTCGTAACAAAACAATGTTAAAAAATAACACTCATAATGACACATATTATTTGTCATAATGATACCATTATAAATAATTAATGAATTCATTTGATATAATACCATCACTGTCGGTGTTACATCATCGCACTGACATGCTATTTTCTGCGTGTCGGGGATCGTTATAACATAATAGAAAATAATACATGACATTTGTTAATTATTTGTATCAGTTACAGACGCCAAAAAATAACATCGCACAATATACATGCGTACCAATTCAGTTTTATTTTCTTATTTTCTTGGTTAAATGTGACACTCATTTTTGAAGTAAAACTCATTTACGCACGCTTGACTTGGGGAGTAAGCTGGTGAATGCGTGACAAGAGAGTTACGAAAAGCGAGGCGAACGGTAGTTGAGAGGGAGATATAAGTTAGTGAAGATAGAAAGAGAGAGAGAGTTACGTTTCGTACATTACTGTAGGAGCAAGAGAGAGCAGTGCGCGCTCACATTTTCTTTCTCTTTCCTATCATACAGATGGAGCTAAAGAAGTTTTACTTCAGTTGTGTAGTCTAAAGCACACTCGTTTTTGAAATAAAACTTCTTTACGCACGCTTTACTTGAGGAGTAAGCTGGTGAATGCGTGACGAGAGCGTTACGAAAAGTGTGATCGAGTGAAGCGAACGGAAGTTGAGAGGGAGATATAAGTTAGTGAAGTTTTACTTCAGTCGTGTGATCTAAAGCATACTTGTTTTTTTTTCTTAAATCTGTACATTGAAAACTGTGACATGAACATAATACCAAGTACGTGTAGATTTGCTTTATGAAATTTGCTCAGTTTTTCTGCCAAAATCTTCTAAATCAAGGTTTTGAACTGGCGGTGCAATTTCCATCAGAGCTCTAGAGTTTTTAAATGACCAATAAAATGTAAGAAATATTAACGCTGTGTTTTTTTTTGTATAATAAATTATATCATCTCATATTTAAAAAAAAAAATACAAATCCGGTTTGAGATCCTGAAATTTGTTCAACTTGTTCTATCTGAATCTTAAGAGGAACGGCTGCGCAACCTTTGTCATACAAAACTTAAATTTGGATTTGAGGTTAAAATACTTAACCAAACAAATTTTTTTCATAAGGTATTCTAGCGCGGATATGTGACACATTATTTAAAAATACAATCATTAAATATCAAAATTTTCACTATTTTAGAGGCAACTTTGACAATTATCATTTGAAAGTTATGAATACATTTATGAGTTAAAAATATATATACATTTTTAAAAAGCACTTTGATGAGCCTGAATTAAAATAACAAAAAAAAATTTGGTTTGTTTTTGAAGTGAATATACCACAAGAGTCCCAACTGTTCCCCTCTGAAGCCCATGAGACTAAGGCGTCCCCGATTGGGGTATGTTGTGTAGCTTAAGGTAGTAGGAGGGGAAGGAGACACGGAAAAAGGGGGTGAGAACGTACGTGGCTATTCAGATCTGGTAATCAGTGACACGGTTACAATCTACAGGTTTAGACACGGCTAAAGTCATTTCAAGCAACGTTTTAATTCTGAATTGTGGACTTACAACAGGGCGATACTGAGGGTCACCACACATTAATTTCATGTAATCAATTGCGAAATAACATAAATTTATCAAAAAATATTTATGTATTTGCCCACGCCGGGATTCGGTCCCGCGATCTTCAGATTACGAGTCGAAAGCAATGCCTCACGCCCGCAATACAAATACAAAATTTGTCATTTGTAAATATAAAATATATTATAGATTTTTTTTATTAATTACCATTAACACACAAAAAATATTCAAAGTTGTCTCTAAATACATGACAATTTGAATTCTTTAATGGCCTTTATTTTATAATTTAAAATACAAATAAATGAAGTAGTTGCACATATCTCTGCAAGGTATTTGCTGTACCTTTTGATTGGAAGTATTTTGGCATTATCCAAATTGATTTTTTTTATGAAAAGCCGCCCCTCTTAAAGTTGATCTTTTTTTCTTAAAAAGAAATCATTTTTGTGTTTAAAAAGTTAACACTGTGTTATTTTACTTCTTTTATATTAAAAATAACTTTTAAAACAGAACTGGGATAATAAATAAAGACGAAAAATGTGTCATATTAATTGGAATTACATCGAAATTTTATCGGAAATTCGAATTTTCCGCTCACATATTTGTATTCCGAACCCTTATCATAAGACAAATTTTTAATTAACTTTGAATTTCCGAGCTGATTTCAACAAATTAAATCAATTCTTAAACCAATTGTGTTCGTTCTTTTTAATTATTCTGATCGTATAATTGTAAAATACACACCGCCAATATAATCCGATGTTTTCGTACCGGTTTCATCAGGCAATCAGCCCAAATTGTGTTCGGCCTCCAATTAAGTCTCGAATTGTCCAACCTAAACCGTTTTAATACCATTTTGATTCACCTGTTAAATTTGAATGTGTCCCATATAAAATAAACCGAAATACCCATGACCAAACTGATTCCCATTCCGAAATTACTTCGAGTGTCGTTTCTCGCTTATTTTTAGTTTGCCCATTCGACTTTATATCGTTTATTTATTAATTAACACTTTGTTAATATTTTATTACTTAGCAATATCCGTTGGCCTAATTAAGAGCTAAATGACTATATGTGAATGTTAGAGGGTATAACCAGAGAAAACCAGAAATATGTCATTTTTAAATCAAATTTTAGAGGTATTGACTCTTTTCCACAATCTCTATCTCTACATATTATAAATTAAAGTCCTCCGCGTCGTCTGTCTGTCTGTCTGTCTGTTCGCGATAAATTCGAAAACTACCGAACGGATTTTCATGCGGTTTTCACGAATAGATAGTGTTTCGTGAGGAAGGTTTAGGTATGTAATTTGTCAAGGATTTGTGTAAATTGGTTGAAACATAACGATAATTGTAAGAAGTATCGGAAAAAGTCAAGCCGCCTGGTAGCTTTCATCGAAAACGCTGCCTAGTCCTTTTTATTTGGGATATAACAAAACAATGCATGGTGGGATATTCCTCTTTTATAGATCTTTAAAAAAGTCCGCGAAGGCATATATCTATCTTTTACGGATAGCTTACTATACCCGTTCTATCTTCTAAAAAAATGGTCATTTTCAATTTAAATTTCATGCACATTATAATCTTTCACACCATCTATACGTATTATAAATTAAAGTCCTCCGCGGCATCTGTCTGTCTCTTCGCGATAAACTCAAAGACGGTGGTGGTTATAAGGGTTGATAACCATCCAGTAGATGACGTTGTGTTTTATTAGCCACAGCAACGCGTGGCCTGGTCAGCTAGTAAATTATAAATTATTTCGAAAGATTGTTCTTTTAACTAGGAAACGCATGTTTTAAATTTTGAGAAAAAAAAATTATTTTTAGTATAATAAGGTTATACCATAGTTCGTTGGCAGATTTGTTAAATTTTCAAAAAAGATTTTGTATTATACAACACCCATTTCAAATCATATAATCATGCAGTTGAATAAGTCAATACATTATCTGGGAAACGCATGTTTTAGAATTTTAATTTTAGTTTAAATAAAATCATCAAAAAAAATATACCTACATGTGTTTCTTGACGAAAATTGGTCCGTTTGTGTATTTATTTACGCACTTACAAACTAATATATTTCAGTTTTTTTTATTCTTATTTATCTTAGACATTATTTAAAAATGATTAATACTTATGATCTAAAAATAATTACAAAAAGGACACGATTTTAATAGTTTTATCATCACGCCTTTCAGCATTTTTGGATGTAGGTATAAATTAAAGCTAATTTGGAATGAAATAAAATCGATATTGAGTTATAATTTGACAAAAGCTGGTACGGAGAATAATTAATCTTTCTCATTGGAACCGCCCTGTATGATAGTAAGAACATTTTTAGACGAAATGTAGATTTTCGGCCGCTGGCTGGTTAAACGCTCTTAATACTCGTATATGTCGGAAGAAAAATCTTTAGTTTTATATATTTTTTTTAAATTACAGAAGTACTAAAAATGTTTTTTTTTTAATTGATAAAAGCAAATTGAAAATTTATATTCATAGATTACAAAAAATTGACAATATTTGAAAACCATCATCATTATAAGCCGAAGATGTTTTTTGAGGATTTTTTTTTTGCATTAATTCCACCCACTAGGCCTTGAGAAAAACAATTTCCCTTAGGGCTTATGTCATCTTTGGAGATGCTGTGTGGTGGGTCTTTTTAGGAAGAGGAAGGAGAATAAGTTCTGAGAAGGAAAAATGTATAAGGGGTGGGTAAGAATCTGGGGTTCAATGTGTCCAGGGGTGCTAGACGTATGAATCCATCCCTCCCATTGCGGTACAAGGCGATGGATCGAGACAGTCCGGCTGGAGATATAAAAAAAATGTCCCTCAACCACATTTTTCCCAATCCAGCCTGCCACGCAGTAGGTGGCCAAACGCATGTGCCGCCAAGACCTGGAAAAACCTCACCAAACGTAGCGAACCACTTGGGATGACCTATGGAAAGGGGTGTTGATTATCCAATAAATGGGCCCTGGGGCAGTGGTACCCATATCTGCCTCCCATCTTGGGATGGTCCAATGCTCTGTAGCGAACTCTTTTGCACAGCGCGGGTGTAAACTGTCCGCCCTAAAGTTTAAACTTAGACTTACGGAATGCAATACTTCTTTTGTGAGAAAGCACTATGAAACAAGTATCTACTTTATTTAATAATTAGAGCTTTACAGAGCTTAGAAATGGTTTGTATTTTGAGATAGTATTTTGATGGAGGCCATTTAATTCATGCATGGTAAGTAATGAAGTGATCAAATTTTACATTCACACTATCTCCATATACGCAAATAAGTCGTTATCCGTTGAAACTAATAAACAAATGATTCATCAGGTCGAATTACTTCAGTGGTGAAAACACACACAAGCTTGGGTTTGATTATTTTTTATTATTTATCTCCACACAGGAGGCCCTGAGGAAAAATTCCCTCTGGACCTGTGTCATCTTTGGGGATGCTGTGTGGAGGGTCTTTTTATGGCGGGGACGTTAATTAACGGGGAGTACTGCTGGGAGTTTTTGTGGAGTTGGTGATGAAAGACCCGTGATAAGTCGCGTGTGTTATTTTAAAAATGAGGTGGCAGTAAAACACTGAATTCATCCGGTCGTTTCGGGCTTAGAGGAGTTAATGTGTCAAGGAGTGACGGACGCATGAATTCAATTCGTACAATCTTGACTTACTTTATAACCAGTGATTCCTGACATTATTTGGAGTAAAAAATGAATGACATTTGATAACCTTTTCAATATTTTTTGTTATTTTTTTTTCTTCAAAAAAACATAAATTAATTACTTCTGCATATCTAACACAACTATTTTTTTTTTTGAGGTTTTTTTTTATTTCATTTACATTTTTTTACTTCAAATAATGTCAGGAATAACTGGTAAAAGTAAATCAAGTACAACACCAGAAGTAAAGTACAGTATTTAACTAGAAGTAAAAATGTAAATGGAATTTTGATGTCCGGTGAAATTTTTTTATGTTTTTTTTTTCAACAAAAACGCCAAAAAAATGTGTAGGTTTTGGACAATTAGTGGTGGTATGACGGGTTAGGTGGTTACTCGACTCGGTGACCAGTGGCGAATTTAGTTTTTTTGATTTCGAAGAAAAGATTTTAGAAAAAAAAAACTATATTTCATTTAATTTTTTTAAGTCAAGTACGTCCCTTACCACCCTGCATAAACCATTATGTTTATTATGACTTTCCGAGTAATCTATCTTGAACAAATTAATAATGTCACCAAATGAAGATCAAATATTTTCTTTATTATTTTATTTATTCATCTTCGAAGAATTTGATCTGGTCATGAAAAGCTTGAAGATTTTTGTATCTCTCGATTAGTTCGTTTCTCTCATTTTAATGAAATTTTAGTTTGAAATATTATAACACCTCTGCCATAGGTCACCCCAAGTGGTTCGCTACGTTTGGTGATTTAGCAGGGGTGCCCGGGTTCATGGGGTGAGGTTTGTCTAGGTCTTGGAGGCGGATGACCAAGACACACTGAACCCCAGATTCCTACCCACCCCTTAAACCCTTTTCCTTCCCAGAACTCTCCTCTCCTTCCTTTTCATAAAAAAACCCTCCACACATCATCCCCAAAGATGACATAGGCCCTGAGGAAAATTATTTTCCTCAGCGCCTCCTGTGTAGAGCTCATGTAAAAAAAAAATCTCCGCTACTAAATCCTTTTCTGAAAATATAAGATAATATTTGTGAAATAAATTTTGTTCCCTTTAATAAAAATCGTATAATAGTTAAAAATTGATATCAGGTTGCATAGTTTTTTTTTGTATTATTTTAAATGTGATTTTAACTACTTAGTTTATAATTTTTCAATAAATCTCAATTTAAAATATCGACCATAATATTTGTATGAAAACTGGTTTTGCTTTATAAATATCTCTCGGGATGAGCTAAAATATTTTGATATTTAAATTAAACAGATTCACCCTTAAAATTACAAACGAATCATTGCCCGAAACGCTTAATTATGTAGATTATCAACAGGCTGCCTAACTCGACAATTATTAAATGATCTATTTCAACCAATTCGTTTTAAATCAATTTTTAATGAGAGAAAGGGGTGATAGATTCTGTCAATTTGTCTTCAATTAGATTTTGAGAAATGAGCCAGAAAACACTTTCCTTGCACTTGAAAAAATCGCACGCTATTCATTAATGCTGAATATGAAAAGATCTAAAGCTATTCGTATTATGCTATCACCACGTCAATAAAGCATCCAAAGTGTCCCCTATCACATCTGAGAGACTTCCCGCCTCAGCGCTCTGAATGTCACTTTCTTTCAAAGCATTAGTAAAGTAAAGCGGGGATCGCTGGTAGAGCCTATGAGAAGGTAAACATTGCCTCAGTGTAGCGATAATATCGCTTTTCACGCCTGAAACTTTTTAGTTAATCTCACATAGATTGCTATCTCGTTGAGCAAAGGCTGTGGAAATATTTGCTTTGTTTCAGAGAGGGTTTGTTTTTAGCCATGGGAAATATTATAAAAGCACCCTCCGGCATGCATCTGTTATTCGATATAAAATTAGCGCTTTATCAGAAAGGGAAAAGGTTCATCGTAATTAACATTTGAGAATTATTTATACCCACCGGAACAGATGGTACTTCCTTCAACTGTAAGAATTCTCTTCACATGCTTACGATATTGATATTTTTCGGAATAATTATTACCTACCTTTTTAGTTAAGATTGATGAAGTTATTTACCAAACACACATAATTTGTTTAGTATCCACATTATTATAATTAATTATTACTAAAATACTATTACTTTTAGCAGGATTTGGGTTGTTATTTTAGGATATTGGAAAACCTTCGAATTATATTGTTTTTATTCATTTGCTGCATCCTTTTCGAGTCACATTCTTTTTGAGTTTCTTCACCCGCTCGTAAAGTTAAGGGATACGTCACTCACGTTAATTATAATTATTTTTTGTAATCACGTTTAAACATCCACGTTAATTATAATACGGATATTGTCATCACGCTTGAAGAATGTCTCGATTCTCAATTTTTGCAAGCGATTTAAATGACCAAACATTTATCTATTGTTTAACAAGCATTCGATACTAAATTTGTACTTTAAGACATTGTTTTTTCTCTTCGCTTATTCTTTTTTTTATGAGTTCAAAATTGTAGTTATTAACTAAAGCTTCTACGAGGAATTCAATCATAACACTTGATTCATTCAATAAATAATATGTTTATATAATTAATCAATGTAATATGAAATTATGATATGAACTAAATTTGTCAATTTGACTGGCCTAAAACAGGATCCATTCCTAGTTGGCTAGTTTAGCTAGTTTAGCTAGTTTCCATATATATGTTTCATTATATTATTATTATTATTATTATTATTATTATTATATGTAATTGTAACGCCAAATTTAACTTTAGCTGAAACATAAGGAATCCGTAAAATATTATTTTACAACTTTTGTGTTGTGTTTATAGTTTTTTTAACAGAACAAGTTAAAAAAATGTTTTAAGTATTTTCGAAAGTGAACAAAAATAAAGTGACATTTCCGTGTGTTCAAAGCGATATAATGTGTACCGCGTTGTTAAGTGATTTTGAAATAAGAGCATGCCAACACTGAATACCATGAAGAAATCAAATAAACATGTTGGCAAGACAATCTTTACCTGGATTATAGCGGTCTGCTGTCATCTCACCATACCGATTTTCTCCACGCTACTGGACAAGAATGGTAAGTTATTTATTTTGTTTCTTCAAACTTAGCAAAAACACTTTGTGGTAACATTATTATAATGAAAATCAAATAACTTCGTTTACACCACTATATATCTAATTAACAACATCAAAATCAACTAACTTGTATGTGTCACTTTGTTACTACAATATTTTCAAAGATACTTTACCTATATTTTTAAACTTTCACTTTTAAATTAACATTTTTTACTTTATTTACGCCAATTTATTGGTGCAATTTAGCACTTTAGTTTATATTACCCACGCACAGGCGGTGCCTTAGTGAGTTCCCATTATCTACTTTTGTCTTATACATATTTTTTACTTTTTTACATTACTTTTATCTTGTGTTATGTTATATATATTTAGAAAATGTGTAAAAGTTACTTTTGAAATGTATCAAGATATAATGGAAAAAAATAAAGGAAAATTGAAAGGAAAAGGGAATATGTTTCAATAACAATGAAGATAATTGTTTATTTTTATTTATTTATATTTTATTCTTTTTGTCCCGATGAAGATAACATTGTAATTGAAACATGTTGATATTTATTTATATTGTTGTTAATTATATAGTGGTGTAAACGAAGTTATTTGATTTTAAATAAATGAAACAATGTTACTTTGTTTGAACCACTTATATATTTGAGTAAAGCCGACCGGTTTCAGAACGACCGTTCCTTCTTGACAGTTACAAAACAGTGGAATAATGTAACTGTCAAATCAGTATACGTTTGCCCTGAAGAAGGAACGGTCGTTCTGAAACCGGTCGGCTTTACTCAAATATATAAGTGGTTCAAACAAAGTAACATTGTTTCATTTATTTATAATGGATAACCACAAAGTTATAGCTACATTCAAAAGTATTATTTGATTTTCATTATATTTATTTTGTATTTCATAAAGCTCTTCACCAGTGAGAAATATGTCACAGCTGTCTTTGTAAATTTAAAATGGACGTCTTTCAGCTGTTTATTAATTGAAACCTTTATGGCCTAAGTCAGCAGCTTTTACTCTCATCTCAAAACCTCTCAGCACAAATCATCGTCAAAGGTAATATTCTAATTTGAATCAAGGAGACTTACGGTGCGAATGTAAGACGGCATATAAAATAATGTAACAAACTCAGGTGGCTAAAATTTATCGAGGCGAGATCTTGAAATATATTATTATCTTTCCCTTCCCTTTATTTAATCGTACACTTCTGTGTGGCTTTTCACAGAGTAGATGAGATTAAGCATTCCATCTGGACTCTGGACAGGTCACTAAGAGATTACTAACAACATGATTGATGCTACATCGTCTGCTTACCGCTCCACGGGATGCCGCCAGTAGTTAGCACACTATTCTCGCAACTTATAATGACGAATGAATGGGTTAACTTTGTTACGTGATATTGTGTCGGAAAAGGTAATCGAAAAAGTATGTACAATGTAGGTTGTAGTTTTCCAACACGGATACAACAGTTTTCCATTATTTCATTAGTTGAGCCCTTGCCAGGAAAAAGGTTGTATCCAACAATATTCTTGTTCTTGGCGTTTAATATTTAAAATGCAATTAACATTCACTTCTTAAGGCGCCGTATCCCCGCTCAAAAAGAAGAAGATGGAGAGATATGTAATTAGGAATGTTGGAGAGAGCGCGCTAATATTTAAAACAATAAAATAAAAGCGAAGATTGTGAAAATGTTTAATAAAACACGATTCGTTTAAAATAGAGCAAAAATCTCATGAGGAACATCTAAAATCGCATTTAAAGAAACACTGTGATTTTTGGCATACATATATCTTCTAAAATGAACGTATTTATAATAATTTTCGGAGCATACTTTGCGATTTTTTTTCTATCGAGGGAATTTCATTTAATTTACATTTAGGCGTGGAGCACGTCTAGATATTGTTTTCAAAAATAATATATATTTTTTAACAGCTTAAAAACTTCAAATGTTTAAGGGAGATGTGTAAGAAATCGGTAGAAATTCGGGTAGCGGCGGCTTAAGAATTTCGTATCAAAAAACGTCAAGAAAATCAATTAAATTAGAAGATAACAATGATAATCTAAACGAAAATATGAAAAAGAACGAGACGCAGAAAAAAAATAATGGTCGCAACTGGAACTCGAACCCAGAACCTCTCGTCTAACCGGGACGTGCGCGTTTACCAAATCAAGACAAGAGGTTTTGGGTTCGAGTCCCCGTTGCGACCATTATTTTATTTTGGTTTTCTGTGTCTTGTTCTCTTTCATATTTTTTTTTAGATTATTATTGTTATCTTTTTCTTCAATAATATATTACATTGATGGGAATAACCTTCAAATATATCAATATAAAGAGAGTTTTTCTTATAAAAATTGATTTAATTTAAAATTTATTACTACGAGGAATTTATGCTGAATTAGAAAAATATTATGTTTAAAAAGTTCACACACAACGGTATTCCTCAAAATGTTTTTTTACTCTTCATACCTTTCAGAAAGCGAAATCCACTTCTAAAATAAATTGCACGTGTCATTGACGTAAAAAGCAAATAAAAATATGAACAAACCAAACTAGCAAGTCCTTCGATTCAAGGGTGAGATTTACTGATAGGAAATAGATAAATTAAAAGGGTTCAATCAATTTAAGATTAAATTATCAGTTAGGTATAATATTTTTGCACTGGAGTTTGATAAACTAAAGAAGTGGGTAAAATCGTATTCTTTACATAACACGTAGTCTATCGATCCATGAACTCTCAGGGGTCGAGCACAATCAAATTGATAATTTAACAATATCGAATCGATAGGCTCATCTTCCGACGATTTTATACCGATGTCTCTAGCCTGGTTGTGCTGTCGATAACCCGAACCGATATTGACACGAAATAAATAAGAGATCGTTAGGCAGATCTGGCATTCGTCTAAACAGCTAAACCTCAAATAGTTAAACGTCAAACTTTAAATGGCTAAACGTCAAACGTCGAATGGCTAAACGTCAAATGGTTACCTAAAAAATAAAAATACTAATAAATTTACAATGTCGAATTGAAATACTAACTTTAATATACATTGGAAGTTCGTATGTACTTTTTAATTAGTTAATGAAGTAAAATGAAACAATACAACTTTGTATAAACCACTTATATAATGTGCAAATCCGACCGGTTTCGGAACAAACGTTCCTTCGTCAGGGAAAGCGTATACTAATTTGACAGTTTAGAACAATGTTTTATTAAGGTAGGGGTGGAGCCGTTGTTAGTTAATACACTAACAACTACCAATAAAACATAATAAAACATTGTTCTAAACTGTCAAATTAGTATAAGCTTTCCCTAACGAAGGAACGTTTGTTCCGAAACCGGTTGGATTTACACATTATATAAGTGGTTTATACAAAGTTGTATTGTTTCGTTTTTCTAAAATGGATAACCACAAAGTTATAGCTACATTCAAAAATATAGTTAATGAAGTCTTTAGTCATAACTTGTGATATTTAATTATTATTCCTTTTTTCCTTGAGTATTCCCTTCGGCACCGGTGCATAGTCGGGACACACGCCAAGCGCGTGCCCAACATTTGTACACGGTTGACATTTGTCACATGAGAACGGGTATTTTTTTCGATTCGTTCTTATGTTCAACAGCTCGGCTGTGGAATGATTTGCCGGCCTCTGTGTTTCTTCCTTCCTACAACATGGGTCTCTTCAAGACCAATGTTCATTCCTTCCTCTCCTCAAAAAAACCCTCCACACAACCCTCCAACAGATAACATAGGCCTTGTGGGAAATTATTTTCCTCAGAGCCTCCTGTGTGGAGTTAATGTAAAAAAAAATAAACAATTTCGTTTCTCTAAGCAGGAACGAAATAAATTGATGGCACCTTGGGAGGATTAATTAAAACTATGAATAACGTAAACAATTTCTTTCAATTCTAAGAGCTGTATTAGTTCATTAATAAGCCAGTTATTTTGCATAACGAACGACATCATTCAAAAAGTTGTGTATATTGACGGTTAACTCAAGTATTCTGGATACCTTTTAGGCCGCAATAAAAGCGGCGGCTTTTGTCTACCACCGACTGCGACTATCGGTTTTATATGTTGACCGTGCTCGCAAATATCGCTAACTATAGTTAAATGAATGCCCTAGTCAATATCATATTGTCATGTAGGGAAATTATTCCCCTTTATAAATTATCGGATCTACATTATTTTTTTTCGGTCCGGTCAGGATCACTGCGAATTCTGTGAAAATATTTAATTATCCCTTTATCATATATAATATTATGTTTTAATTTTCGATGTTTTCTGCAAAATATTCAAATACATTAATATTTCAAATACATTATATTTATTTCAAAATTTTAGCTTTCCGAGCAGTTTTATTTGTTATGATTCCGGGCAGAATAATCGACCCATTTTTATTAACATGGGAACATTCTATTAAGGTTATATTTTACTGTCGGTCTAGTGTTGTCAACATTTATTTATTTATTTATTTATTTATTTATCTATAATAAAATATGTTTACAATGGTTTTATTTGTATGCCTGTCTCACTAGGGTATACCTGTGTCGAGACAGGCGTACAGGTATATAAATGAATATAGTAATTACAAGGATATTTCAGGTAAAATACATATTATGAATAGAATTAAAACAGAAGGGTGATTGGAAGGGTAATAAATCTTTTAAAGAGAGTTATTTTATAAATGTTGGAGATGGAGTAATGAAATCAATTCTGCCTAGTCTATTTATAGGTTAAATTTGACAGGATTCCATTATTTTCATTTGTTTTATATGGGTTAGGTTGTATGTGAATAGTTATTTATGTCTATGTGTGATTTATTTTACAGATATTTGTGATAGTGTGGCGTCCAATACTTAAAATCCATTTTTTAATATCTTGTTTGAATTTTGTAAAGGAGTCACTTTGTCTGATCGTAGTTGGTAGTGTATTGCATAGCTTGCAAGCTATGTATTTAGAGTGTCTTTGCCCGAAGGTGGTTTTGAAAAAAGGAGTTTGGAGAAGTTCGTTGTTTTTGGCTCGGGTATTGTGTATTGTTTGTGTAGCTTTGTATGGTGTTTTGTTGTTTTTGTGTAAATTAAGTAATATGGATCTTGAGTAGAGCTGTTTTATGTCCATAACGTTGAAGGAACTGAAGATAGTATCAGTGCTGGTAGTAAGCGGCATTTTAAGAATTATTTTTATGATTAGTTTTTGTGCTTTCATGATGGGATCAAGGGCATTGGAATATGCATTACCCCAGGCTAGAATTCCGTATTCGATGTGAGATTGGCACAATGAGTAATATACTGTTTTTAAAAGTTTTAGGTGAAGGAAATTGCGTGTTTGTTTGAAAAAGTATATAGATTTTCGGATTTTGTTTGTAGTATTATGTATATGTTGCTTCCAATTCAGGTGTGTATCGAAGGTTACTCCTAAATATTTGATAATGTTTACTTGCTCTAGGCATGGGCAGTCACAGTTTCGGTTTAGAGATGAATTTTTACATTTATGTATTTTTAATGGCGGGGCTGGGTTTGACTTTGGGATATTGGTGAGACTAGACAGTAAGTATTTGGTTTTCTGTACATTTAGAGTTAATATGTTCGAGTCAAGCCAATATTTTACCTGTTGAATTCCTTCCTCTGCTTTGGAATATGCGGTAAGCCAATCTTTTGCTTGGAAGAGTAGGACAGTGTCATCGGCGAAACTGACAATAGGGGCATCGATATCTAGGTTGCATAACTCGTTAATATATATTAGGAAGAGCGTTGGACCTATAACACTGCCTTGAGGGACCCCGTAACTAATGGGCAAATTCTGGCTCTTTGTGGTATTGAGTTTAACGCATTGGGATCTGTCAGATAAGAAGCTGGAGAGGAGGCCTAATTCTTTGTTCCTAATACCTATATTAAACATTTTGCGTTTTAGTTTGCTGTGTGAGATTGTATCAAATGCTTTACATAGGTCGAGAAATACCGATAGACATTTCAAGCCCTTATCCAGGTGGCCAGAAATATGGTCAGTGACCGTGGCTATAGCATCATTGGTGCTTTTATGTTTTCTGAATCCAAATTGCCGCGGCGATATTAAGTTATTGGTTTCCAGATATTCCATGAGACTATTATTGACGATCTTTTCGAATACTTTTGAGAGGGAATTTAGCAACGTAATAGGACGATAATTACTAATATCAAGTTTGGAGCCAGTTTTAAAAATAGGGATAATGAGACCTTGTTTTAGAATGGTGGGAAATACCCCTTGGCGGATGCTAATATTAAGTAGATGCGTTAATGGTTGAAGTATACCAGGGGCAATTTTTTTAGCAACATTGTTAGATATTTCATCAATGCCGGTTGATGAAGAGTTTTTGAGCGAGTTTATTACTCTAGAAACTTCTTTCTCTGTAATCGTTTTAAGAACAAAGCGGGTTGGGAAATCATCATTGGTCGCGTGGTCATTTGGACCAAGCGTATCGTTATTTATTTGGATTTTTTTTGCTAGTTCCGGACCTATGTTTGTGAAGTATATCATTTAGAACATATATCATTGTGCTTCATGAATCACTCTCTTTATAAGCAAATTGAATTTGTTCGTGATATAAAATTTGTTCACATGATTGTATTCATGGAACTAACAGGTGCAGGGAATAAATATCAACTTTATAATTTATCTTCGTGCCCAATCAAATCACGCTTTAAATCAATCAAATCGATATTCCTTTTTTAACCATTTCTCAACCAGAGTCATTTTAAAATGACGTGATATTTGAAATTTTTTTACTAAGTAACTACTGAACCAATTTATTAGTGCTTTTTTACAAATAATTTATTGAATCCTTCATAGCAACATTGATTTTTTTCATTGGGTTGGCTGCATTGCGTACACACTTTATATCGTGAACAAGAATCGTTGATAACACCTTTTTAAAAGCTATGATCCAAGGAAATTGCATTATTAAAAAGGACAAGGTGTTTATGCTTTTTTCACATAATTTTCCGTTTCTATTTACAGTAAAACATACATTATTTCATATTATAATGAAAATACAACAAAAACATTGATATAATATTTGTTTTTAGCATCCTAAAGTATCGTGTCATTTCACAACGACACTGGTAGTTTGAGGTTATACTATTTGACTATTTTGTATGACTATTTTATCTGATAACATTTAAATTTATTATGTGTTTTGTGTATTTTAATGAGAATAACACATCAATAGTACTTTCAAGTGATATGTTGCTTAGCAACGCTAGCCTCGACGTTTGCTTGTATTTTTGCTCTCTGATTTTTTTATTGTATCAGATAGAAAAGAATTAGCTTTGATCCCAAAACATATAAATATTTGAAAATAAGTATATTAGATAACGTAATAAATAAACTGCCAGTGAATCGTAGGATATTTAGGTAAATAAATACCATATAATTTTTTTCCTTTTGTGAGGACTTCAGTAACCAAGGTAAACAACAATATTTTGAGATTACGTTGAAATATATTTTGTAGGTAAATTTAATTATATATTTTATTTTGATAACATTATTCTAAAATACAATATATATTATAGATTGTAGTATTGAAGGGTAGTTTACATTAAAATATTTAATTTGGACATATTGAAAACTATTTGTTGACAAATGACAGCACTAGGTAACGATAGTTACTTGGTTACTGGAATGTAGGAATTAATAATAACAATAATTTCCAAGTTGTTTTGGAAGGTGACCAAATGTCATGTTCAACCAACGGAGATGAAAATGGGTTTATTATGTCATCTATACAGATGAACATTGATAATCTGAGACCCCAAAAAACAAAAGCAGGTATTCCTAGGCAACGTATGAAATGGACGAACGATGTCAATATGTTCATCGTTCGTTCATATTTTTAAGTAACTAATCTAGAAACAGATATGTTATTGTATAGGAAAAAATTACATTTACTTTTCTCACAAAATTATCCGGTAGCTCAAGTAAACGAACAAAGATTAGCTGACCAAAAAAGGATAATTTTCAAAAATAATTTTATTCCTGTAGTAACATTAAATCACATAAAAAAGGAAGTAGCAGATAGATTGCAATTGGAAAATAATTTAGAACAAATTAATACGAGTAGTAATGTTATATTAGATGCATTGAATGAAGATAGTTTATATTATATTCTAGTAGAAGAATCCAATGATATTACAGTAGATTCAAATAACTTTGACGTTATTCATAATCTTGGGGAAATCGACATTGCGAATTTAAACTTACTAGATGATAATGTAATAGAATTAGCTAACTTGCTTCATAATAATATAAATAGATATATAGATATAGAGCCCACAGTTAAACCAAAATTACCAAAATTGCATACGTCAAAAAAATTATCTAAATTAATTTCTGAATTAAATAATTTAATTTTACCAAAAATAATATTTGACGATATTAGTTTTTTAGATCTTCATACAATAGTGCACGCTAGTGCTATCACTATATGTAATAAGTTAGGAGTTAAATTAACGTCCTCTGATGAGAGATCATATAGTTATAGTAAACCAGAATGGCAGATTAGATTAGAAAATGATGTAGTATCATAAAAATGGAAATAGAAGTAGGAATATTTTGAGACATGTAGATGAAATTGGGAGAAAATTTGGTTAAAGCATTGATAGTAATAATAATGAAAATATAATCAATGATTTATTAGATTTATAAAAACAAAAATTAGGTGTTAGTAGATTAAAAAGATATAATTATACGTATAATAAAAGAAATAATAATAGATTATTTCAGAAAAATGAGAAAATATTTTATTCCAAACTTGACGATAAACAAAATATTATTTCGAATAAAATTATACCGTTGCCATCTGAATCAGATATGGGCGATTTTTGTACAAACATTTGGGGTAAAGATATAAAACATAATGAGACAGGTCCCTGGATAGAAAATGAAGAACTCAATTGTTCAGACATTGAACTAATGTGTTTTTCTGATATATCGGTTGAATTGTTAACCAAAATTATAAAAAATACTCATAATTGGAAAGCCACGGGTTGCGATTGTATACATAATTTTTGGTACAAACGTCTAACTACTTTACATCCTCTTTTTGCAAAAAATCTTTCAAAACTTGTCAGACATCCTCAAAATTTTCCTAAGTTTCTAACTAAGGGCATTACTTTTATGTTGCCTAAAAACGAAAATATTAATAATCCCTCTCAATATAGACCCATTACATGCCTACCGAAAATATACCAAATTTTGACCTCTTGCTTGACAGATTTAATATATACTCATTTGGATAAAAAATATTTTATCTGAACAACAAAGAGGTTGTCGCAGAAAAGATATGGGTGTAAAGAACAATAAGTTATTGATTCTGTAATTTTAAAACAAATTCAAAATCAAAAGCGTAATTTACATACTTGCTATATAGATTATCAAAAAGCTTTTGATAGTGTCCCGCACTCGTGGCTCATCAAAATATTAAAAATATATAAAGTTAACCCAATTATAATTAGCTTTTTGAAAAATATTATGTCCTTTTGGAATACCGATTTACTAGTTAATTTAATAGGTAAGAAAATAGTAGTACCGGGCATTTCAATAAAAAGAGGGATTTTTTAAGGAGACTCATTGAGTCCTCTTTGGTTTTGCTTAGCATTAAATCCCCTATCTAAAATGTTAATTAAAAGCAAGTTTGGAATAAAAATTAAGGGTAATACAGGAGAGAGTAGTATAGTTTCACATCTATTATATATGGATGATATAAAATTATTTTCAAACTCTGAATCAAGTTTAGAGAAAATGATTAAAGTAGTTAAAGATTTTTCAGATGAAATTAAAATGACTTTTGGTTTAGATAAATGTAAAACGATCCATATAGAGAAAGGCAAAATTGTAGATGGAGACGAGGGTATATTTAGAAATTTCAAAATTAAAAGTATGAAAGGGGATGAGGTTTGTAAATATTTAGGATACCCGCAATCGAATAGATTAGATCACACTAGTTTTAAAAATGATATTAGGATTAAATTTAAAACTAGGATCAGAATTTTTTTTAAATGCAATCTATCTGCTAAAATTTTTGTAAAAGCAATAAATACTTGGGCAATACCTCTATTAACGTACTCATTTGGCATAATTAAATGGTCCAATACAGATATAGATAGTTTAGAACGATTAATTAGAACTAACTTAACAAAGTTTAATTGCCATAATCCAAATTCAGCTATAGAACGAATTAATTTACCTAGAAATGTAGGAGGTAGAGGTGTAGTCAAAATAACATCTTTGAAACACAATCAGGTAGAAATGCTTAGAATTTTTTTCCATAGGAAAGCTAATAGCTCATAAATGCACAAAATAATTTGCAAGGCAGATAGAAACATTACACCTTTAAATTTATGTGACGAGAATGCCAACATTCTTATAAATACTAACCAGGAATTATTAGATTCATGGTCAAATAAAATTATTCACGCCAAACACTTCAACTCAACCAAACGTATGTTGACAAACTTTTGTCAAACAAATGGTTGAGTATTGGAGAGTTGAGCGCAGAAATCGAAGGATGTATGCTTGCCATTCAAGATAGAGTCATTAATACTCAAAATTATAGGAAGCATATAATCAAAGATATAAATCAAATTGATGATTTATGTAGAAAATGTTTGGCTTTTCCGGAAACTATAGAACATATTATATCGGGATGTTCTATATTAGCGCCATCAGAGTATACATTTAGGCACAATCAGGTTTTAAAAATAATCCACCAAAATTTGCTAATTAAACATAACTTAATTGACTGCCGTAATATAGTACCATATTATGAATAGGAACCAAATTCATTTTTAGAAAATGAATTTAAAAAAATATATTATGATAAAACTATACTAACAGACAGAACAATTAGTCATAATAGACCTGATATAGTTTTACATGAAAAAAATTAAAAAAATAACTTATATCATTGATGTAGCTATTCCAAATTCTTGTAATATTCAAAAATCTGTTTCTGAAAAAATAAGAAAAAATACAGATTTTGGAAATGAGATTAAAAGAATTTGGCATTTTCAGACTATAAAAATATTACCATTTATCATTTCGGCTACTGGTATTATACCTAGGTCTCTTATTCAAAATTTAGGCATATTAGATTTGTCAAAGAATTTATATATAAAAATGCAAAAATCAGTAATTTTAAATACATGTAGGATTACAAAAGATTTTTAAAATATTTTTTTTTTTTTTTTTAACGCCCAATGGGCTTTTACATTTTGGTAGTACAAATAATTCATGACAGATTATTTAACATATACAGAAATAATAAAAATTAAATTTGATAAAAAAGCACACAAGTTATAAACATACAAAAATACAGCGATTTCATAGGTTTTCAGAAAAACAGATAGGTTTAGGAATAGTTTTGCAATAATTTTTTTACAAGATCAACAAATTTTGCCAAGTTTATGTTAAATACGTCAATATCACCTAAGTACTGATTTCCCATAGTGTGAAATCCCATAGTGTGAAGTGTGAAATATTGAGGGATCAGTAGGATTTATAGGTCAAATTAGGAATTCCACAGAGCCGAACCCTCTGATATGAAAATATCTGGAGTCGGTGAATTATTTTCCCATTTGGTCTCTGGTAGGTTGACATGTTGTTCTTGTATTGTTTTGTATTTATAATACTTATATAGTGCAATTGCATAGCGTGGTTTGACTAGATGGTCATTTGGGGAAGTGTGTGAAAGGGTTTAGTTTTCCTGTGGGGAAAATCTAACCCGGACATTTAAATCTGGTGCGTAAAAGTATACATGATATTGTCTTTAATTGATGTATTTTTTTAATATTCTTTTCAGAACATGATTCATTTTTATAGTAATACCTCATTTATATAGTCCACCATGGAGGATACTTTATT
The DNA here is from genome assembly GCA_929108145.2 of Limnephilus rhombicus. NCBI lineage: Eukaryota > Metazoa > Arthropoda > Insecta > Trichoptera > Limnephilidae > Limnephilus > Limnephilus rhombicus. Next base: position 17,859,028 of record OV815272.1, on the reverse strand, counting down.
TTAACTTTTTGACACCAACAGTACATCAAATGAGTGGTTATAATAATTCATAAAATCTTATAAGACATGTTTCTGTGAAATATTTGTAAAGTGATTCTTCATATTTTGTCTCTGTATGTTGCTTCTGTGAAATGTTTTGTAATTTTTTTTTCATTTATTGTGTCTGCATATTGGGTTAACTTTTCAAAAGTACTAATTGGCGATCCCTTAATGAGTTTTGATAACTCGTGGGAATGCAACTTCGTTGTATGTTTTATTTAAATAATAAATATAATTAAAATTATCTCTCAGAACCACTGTCGTATTTAAACGACGTTGATTATTTAATAAACTATCAGTTAAAAAAAAAACTTTAAAAAAATCTAATATTTCAAGTACCTACACATAATCATATGTTATTTATTTTTTTATATCTGTAGGAATTAATTTGGATGAGAAATGGTTAAGTTGTCAAATAATTGAAGTTTGTGATGAGTTATTGAGTCGTGAAAAGGTATAAAACTATTCATTTCCAGTTTGAACATTCATCAAAACTACAAACTACGAACTGACCAATGCCCAGAAAGCTATCACATAAAATCCCTGGTGGGTAATTTGAGGGATAGCCTACGTTAAATTATTGGGTGTTGCGGAGTGAATAAATAATGTTGTTCATTTCCACAGCCATTCGGCAGACGACAGGATTGCAGATTAAAATAATTCCTTTTGATAAGCACAGCCTCATTACTCGATGGGCGGATTTGATGTTTCCTTTGGAATTAGTTAATTGGTCGATCTCTGTAATTTTCTACATTGAAAGTGTGTCGAGTTGCCTCTTGTATGTAAAGCGAATACAAATATAGCAAATACATTATTAGCACTCGTGAAATGAAACCAAACAAAGAGACGCCTTCGCGCTCTAACCCACACCTGTTTGGTGGAAAATTGAGATTTCGTAAAGAAAAATGCTCTTCCTCGGAAATCCTTTTTAGTGAAAATCCTCCAACACCTGTGACTTGATACATGATTTCTCATCAGATGTAATATTTTATTTCACCCGGAGTTTTCATATTTAAAATATTATGCGATTATTTTACCAACAGCGGCAAACTAAATACCTAATGTAATGTTATTCTATTCAGAATGGAATGAATTATTATATTACAAATGGAAATTAAGTGAAAAAAATATTTGACTTATTTTAAGCGATAAGGAACATACAGGTTACCTACTAATAGTTTTCTGAATTTACGCTTACGATAAAAATACCTGTATTAACGCGAGATGGTTTTTTAAGGTTCTAAAAATTCATTAAAATATTTACTGAAAGCGCATACAATACTAAGATAGGGAATATGTTTAGAGCGTCTTCCAAAAATAATTGACCGCTTTATTTTCTTAGCTAAATTTTTGAAATTTTGGAGAAGAAAGACGCCCGTAATTCCAGCTGTTTAAGGGGTAAAACTCCTACCTCATAAATCAAGTAAATGAGTTCAAAAGACTATTAATTTATGTATATAAATACGTATTTGTGTACTGTATATTTAATTGAACATTCACAGTATTATGTACATTGTACATACAATCCACCACAAATCCACATTAGATTAGTTCGAATCTAATGTCAAACTTTGTTATTTAACGAAATCTCACGTGAAGAGCATAAAGTAAGTGGATCAAAGATGAATCCTTGAAGTACTCTCAAACGTGATGTTTAGGTCATTGTTAAAATCGTTTGGTTCGTAGTTTGGATTTTTTACACGTTCTTGACTAATTAATTCAAAGGAAGGATAAAGAGATAAGATATCTTCTTCAATAATCGCAAATTTACTCTGTGGTGCATGTACTACCAATTCATCAACATAATTTGAAGTCAATGATATTTTCGTCAGGATAAACATTTAGATTATTTTGGTTAAATACTTGGAATACGCGAAGTATTTTATCAAAATACTTTTCAAAAATTATTACTTACATTTTGTATCTACTATTAGTATTAAATGTTCGCATTAATAAGTACCTACTTTAAAAGTATACATACATCAAACTGTTAAGTTTCTATTTATTATATACTTCTGAAATCTTTCAAATATTAATCTGTTGTCCGAATATTATGTAAAAATCCATTTCATAAACTGATAAAAAAACTAGGTCCTCCAGAAAATTCAATTTTAAAAGTAATTCCATACAAAGTGACAATGGGAAATTTTATAAGCTCCGACATTCACAGTCCCAAATTAAATTACTCGAAATGTTTACAGTTCATTTCAGCAATCATACATACTTTTCCCTTAACAATAGGCTTCAAATACAAGTGAATGTTAACAGAAATACCCATTGTTCGCGCGCTGAAACTTTTCCTAAGAGCCCGAATTCCAAGTGCCGAGAATCGCAAGATAACCCAAATTATTAACTTACAAAATGCCATATCTACTGCCGCCCCGTGCTTCACTGGGCCATCATTATTTCTATTGAAATATACTTGAGATATTAAATCTTATTGATATTACGAGTGGATGATGTTAACGAGAAACGACGAGTTAAAAAATATTTCACAAGACTTTTCATTTCCACGATTCTTTGAACAATTAAATCAAGTTTATTTTTCTACATTTCTTCGCTAATATTTTGTTGAGAGCTTACACTATTTTTGCAATATTATTACGTATTTATTTTACATGTTGAGTTTACCTCTAATTTGGTTTTTGAAATATGTTTTTCCAGGCTCCCTAAGGCGAATACAAATTTTATAAATAATTGGGGAAAAGATCAGTAAATTTTCGGAAAAATGTTTGCTTGTGTATTTCAAGGAAGGTTTCTCCAAACTTACTTCTCGGAAAAAGAAACTTTATGTTATTTTTTCTAATAATATGTTAGCAAGTTGCCGTAAACGCGGTTAAATATATAGAAGTACCTACTTGAAAATGTTATAGTTGAATTATTCAGGTTAACATAAGATATAAGTATACGTAAAATAAGAAAGAAGACATTTACAAATTACTATTTGGGAGGGAAAATTAATTTTACTAAGAAGCATTAAAATGTTTCATCAATTTGACCCGCTTTAACGATTCAAATGAACGTAGACCTAACGTATTTCGTTATAGTAATGGGTAAGTAAAACTCATATATTGCGTACAGTCTATAAATAAATTATTTCGTACCCTAAATGGTTAATTTTGGGCCTAAGCTTTGTAAAAGTACTTAGTTGATCAACTTTGTCAAACAGGGAGTTAGCTTTATTTCAGTCTTGGTCTCTAATCGATTACATCTCCATTAAATTTCTGTTTTCAGTCCCAAGGTGAATAAACACAAGCAAATTATAATAACAAGAAATCTTAATAATTCGCTATGTGATCAGTCGCTTCGAAAAATCAATTCCCTTGTCTGATTCAAGTTGTGTAGTTTCTAATTAGTCTCTTGATCAGATTATTATCAATCAACCATTATACTAATCTCTCACCCATCCTCGAGTCAATTTATATAAACATAAATAAAAAAAAATATATTGTTTTAAAAATTCTCAGTGCTTACAATGCAAAAATTATTTTCCAAATATATACCAATTTTCGGCATCAATGCTTGACGCTGTGCCGGTAAACAATTTATTGACACCTTGGCGAATGAATGGCGGTTGAACCTTAAAATTATCACACACAAAATTGAGGCAGTTAGAAATATTTTAAGTGGGTGCTTTGGTGGACTTAATCATTAACATGTTAACATCTTCCTCCCCGCAAAAAGACCCTCCAAACAGCTTCCCCAAAATGACATAGGCTCTGAGGGAAATTATTTTCCTCAGTGAGTGTGGAGTTAATGTAAATATAATATGTATTAATTAAATCTTATTTTTTTTCTTGCAAACCAACTAACTACCTACGTCACACACCAAAATACGGCAACACATTTGCCACAAAATGTTTTGCCATTTACGTTGGTTTTTAGAAGATTGTCCAATAAGTTTACGTCAATCTTGTGACGCGATGCTTTTCAGGTTTGCTATTTGCCGTTAAATGTTAACATATTACATCACGGAATTCGAGCGATAACTCTGTGCTCAGTTTTATATCGTAGGGAACTTGCATTATTTATATCTAGGCTTTTGAAGCGAGGCGTCGCAATTCGAATTTTAGATGCATTATGAAAATACTCTTACGTGGTGTTATAATTAGATTGCAATCATATATGAATATATGAGAGTGCGAATCCCGTGTTTTAAGTTTAAGCATATTTAAAAACATTGCATACAATATAAAAATTACTTTCTAAACACAAACATACTAATTTTCCTCTACAATAATACTGCTAAATACATTTAACAATCTAACAAAATTTTCGCAATACTAGAACAAAATTTGCACATCAACTACAAATACCTAAAACAAACACCCCCTTTAGACAAAAACACTACAGATACCACACCATTAAGTTTTACAGTTCACTTCCTACACAATCAAAACTTCAACACTCCTACATAATATCTGGAATGGTTGTTTTGGAACGTGTACAAATTGCTGTAATATTTTTTTAATTATTTTAAATTGTTTACGTTTTTTATACCTGTCATATTTTAATCTAACTCTTCTTCATTAAAACTAACTTAACCTCCTAACGTTAAGGAAATTATAATTAAACACTCTCTCGTAAAATAAAAACACGAAACGAAATCAAAATTATGCAATAACGTTCTACATTTTCTCCAACCATTTTATGTCCATGTGCACCGTGTTCATAAAAAAACCCAATTAATTTTTAAGCAAAGAAATTCTAATTACAAATTGCCAGATAGGCAATGGCGTAGGAATCGGTTCCAAATAGCCTGTTCTTCGAATCCACTGTCATATAGTGATCGCTAGTCACCGGTACAAAATAACCGAGAAACGCAGTGGCGTCATGGCCGTCATAACAATGGCTAAAGAAGGAGGTAGCGCAACACGGCATGACACCCCACAAACAAATGACGAAAATTGTTCATTAGGTTAAATATAACCTCAAGGGTTTTTTAAACTACCGATATAATCTAATCAAACTTGACTCGTACCTCGTACCAGTCACGGCAGTTTTGAAACCCGAGGTGCGCCGTCTTCCTGAACTATGTCTTCCGTCAACCTTCCCCTGGATTATCAGTTCGATAATCTTGTATGTGTCACTTATTGTGATGTGAGTAAAATTTTCTAGTTGTCTTCTTTTAAAATCTACTACAATTACAGGGTTTTCAGCATTTCGATGAAGATCTTCTTAAGTAGTTAACCTATCGTTGTTTGGGAATTTTGAAGATGTGCCTATATAATAAAATTAACAAGTTTATTAATGGTTTGAAATATGAGGGTGGCCAATTTGTCATTCGAATACATGTATTACTGTGACATTTAAAAGTTTTTGTAATTAGAATTTCTTTGTGGCGTTTGATTTTTTAAAGATCTTTAAACCATGAAAATCAACATAAACAGGGTGTCCGGGGTAAAATACACTAACCTCGGAAAATGATTCTACAGCAGCGATTGTCAAGCTTTTTAATCCTGTGGATCCCTTGACTCTTAATACAAATCTGTTGCCCCTCGCACCCTCTCTATCTTGTGTTCATGTGTAATGACATGTTTCGTATGTATTTTTTAGTACTCTCATTTACTCTCAAGTCACACAAATACAATTAAGCAATTTTATACAGGGGTAACACGACTTGGGGCATTTTAACCAGTGATTCTATATGCGAAATTGAACAAATTGGCGAGAAGGTCAGAGGTCAAAAAACCTTCTCAACCAGTCTCTCTCAATCCGGCCCGCCACGCAGGAGGTGGGCAGACGCACCACATTCAAGACCTAAGCACACCTCAGCCGTAGAACCCTTGCTAAGTTACCAAACGTAGGAAACCACTTGGGGTGACCTATGGCAGAGGTATTTGTTATCCAATAAATGCTTCCCGGAGTAGCGGTACCCATACCCTCCTCCCTAATTGATAACGTATTTGTTCAAAATAGCAGATTGTGTGTTGCACTATGCAAACGTCTAGTTGAACTGTTTGTGTAAAAAAAAATATGTGGAAAAATATTTTTACATGAAGAAAAGACAATTTAATTCCGAAAAAAGTAATTTATCTTTTTTTAAATCTTTTGTCATATAGAATCTTTTCTCGAAGTCGGTGCACTTTACCCCCGGACACCCTGTAAGAATACATAATGGTAGCACAATAGAATATTTTATAAAATACCAGCATTGGATTATTATCTTTATCTACAACAAAACATAAAATATCTCGGAGTAATAATTGACGAAAATCTTAGATGGGACCTAGACATCAAAGGTATTACGGAAAAACTCACAAGCCATAACAATATTTCTTCAAAAATCTAAGAAACGTGCTAAATAAAAAAGATATGAAAAAGGTCTACTATGCGTTATGTCATTCTCGAATTTTATATGGAATCATAGGATGGAATCTGCTGCAAATACGTACCTATACAGCCTGAATACGATTCAAAAAGGAATCATAAAGACCATTTTGAAAGTACCAATTAGAACGCCTTCAATTGAAATTTTCAATAACTTTGACGTACCAAATGTACAACAAATATATGCCAAAAATATATTATTGAAGCTCTTCTTATTAATGAATCCTCTACTAGACCGTGTATGCATAACACTAGATCGAATAAAAATGATATAAAAAATATTCCAAGTTATAAAACCACATTTGGACAAAGAAACTATACATACTTTGCAACAAAACTCCATAACATCCTTCCCCAAGACATAAAACTAATAAACAATCCAATTGAATACAAATCAAGAATAAAAATATGGCTTAAAGAGGTCAATGAGAAAACCCTAGCGAAGACGCTAAAAACGACATAGAAGACAAATGAACTATATTTAAATAACTTTAGTCCGCCTCGGCACAGGACCCCCTAGTGAGGAGGACTAAGAAATACAATATTTTGTACTTAATTTCACATTGCATTTTGTATGTAATTTTTTTTTATATAGTCGCTATAATAAAAAAAAATAAAAAATGAAGCATTTTTTATGTTCTTTCACAAGACTAGAAGAAAATACATTTTCAGGCCTGTAAAAATACTTTGAAGTATCTGATTTCCTGGAAACGATCAATTTTTCTTTTTTAATTGTTTTTGTTGTAGTTTTTTATTTTTCGATTTTTCGGTCTACAAATTCAGATCGGAAAATAATTCAATATTTGTGCTTACCCTGATTTCGGAAAATGCAGTCTTAGATTCATAAACAATATTGGAAGTGTGATTTTGCATAAAAATATTTTCTTCAATAAGTACCTATTTTGCAGAGATGTGAGAAATTTGTTTTTTGTTTGTGTTTTGTTAAATACTAGCGAGCTCCCGGCAAACATTGCAATGCGACAAATGAAGAAATAGTATAACAACTCACAAAATTTCATCGCAATCGGATGAATAGTATAGGAAATAATTTGTAAAGCCTGAGCTCACTATACTGTATCAATCGGATGAATAGTTTAGGAACGCGTAAAGGACAAACAAAAAGTAAAAAAAGACAAACATTTTTAAGTATTGACAATTAATAAAAACCTTACTAATTACTATTAATTTGGTAGCTACAGATACTAATACAGTACTTATTTAAAATACCTATAAATCTTGATTAAATTCAAAGTATTCGATTTGTGTGAATATCATAGTGAATGCTACAATTAAATTTGTCAAATTAAAGAGTTTATTCAAATATTTAATTTTGATCATTATTTTTATTTGATTAACTAACGTTTGATACAAGATTTTTATGCATAGCACAAAGGGTAACAATTATTATAAGCAATAATTATCAGCTTGAAACACTCATCTACATTGAAAAATCTTCCGAGAAAATATACTTGCCGCCAACGGGACTTGAACCCGTATCCTTCTGATTGCCGGTCAGCTGCTCACCACTGAGCTATGGCGGCTTATCTAATACCCGCCAAATAATTCAATATATACTAGTGTTTCATTGAACAATTCCTGTTTATTACATTTTTTTTCCATCTGAAAACAACCAACTTTATTTTTGTGAGAAAGACATTGTTAGTGTTAAATCTCTCGCTAGGTGGCGTCGAGACAAATTATGTCAACATTTTTTGTGGAAAAACTTTAACTTGCCAAATATTAATTATTATTTTTATTTGATAAACTAAGTTCTAGGGTTCAAGTCCCGTTGGCGGCAAGTATCTTTTCTCGGAAGATTTTTCAATGTAGATGAGTGTTTCAAGCTGATAATTATTGCTAATAATAATCAGCTTGAACAATCGCTGGTTTGCAAACATGTCGTTTTAAGTGTGACATGGTTGACAGTTCCGTAAGAGTTTTTTTAATGTTTTAAAAACTCTTCAGATATATTTTCATCTGTAATAATCCAGGAACCTTCACTAGAAGATATTTTGAAAGTTTCAAACATTTCCTGTGCTTATTATAGCAATACATAAACAACAAATAAGCAAGCAAATATAAATTATTTTTTATATATTCTTAGATCACAAAAGACTATTGGAGTAGGGCCAACCACATAGAGATGATATATTTTAGTGCGTTTTCCATCTATGAGCTTTAGCCTCTCTCTTAATGAGTCTCTCTCTCTAAAACATGCCGGAGTCTGCAGCATAACATTCAAACTTTACACTTGGGACAAGAGCTTTGCGAACTCTGCATTGTTTTCCCACCAAAACAAATAGTTGAGCGGTTCCGGAGGCAGCTTCAAGCGATTATCGCCACCGGGGCCATTGTTCTGTGGATCTTTAGCCACAATTTCGGAAATCAAAGCTACACGGTGGCAAGAAAGCAACGGCATTATTTTTTGAGAGACGTTAATTAAATTTTCAAATTTCCATTTTAACTGGAGAGAGAAACTAGATAACCAACCAGATAACCCAACCTAGATAACCAAGTGTTGTGTCGATAAATTAATTCACACTGCTATCTGTTAGAAACTTACAAACAATTACAAAACATCTAATGCCCAATAATAAATATTGAGGTCAATAATCGAGGTAAAAACTATCATATCTTTTAAGTTCAACCAAATAATATACATTAAGCTAAATTTCATCAAAATCGGTTAAGTAGTTTCCGAGTTTTTTTCAAAGATACATCGTGACGCGAGATTTATGTATACTCTTAGCATGTTCATAAAGTAAGTGCACTGTGACCATAATGGGCGGTGGTTTTTAGTTTTTTGAGAGTTGGCAACACTGTGTGGTAGAGGTGGGTCTTTTGACCAGAACGAGCTCGCAAGAATGTTGTAATACGTAAACTCACGTTGTAGTGTCCAGTTGCGTGAAAGATGTTGGCAAAAAATCCCTCCAAGTGCTGTGATCCGCTTTTTACTCACGGAAGGATTAACACCTACAAAAAAAAAAGGTGAGGATCTGAGATCTATTGTGACTGGAGATGAGAGTGGGTGACTTATTACATGCCTGGGAAAAAAACCGTCCTCAAAGTGGCGTCACACCAATTACCCATCTGTTAAAAAAATTTAAAACCACAATTTCGGGCAAAAAAAATCATGGCCTCAGTGTGTTGGGCCCGAAAATGCATCATTTTGGTCGAATTTCGGCCTCAGGTTGAGACCACCAATGCAGAACCATATTGTGGACCCTGAAAAAACTCAAAGGAAGCATTAAAAAAAAAAAGAGGGGAATGCTGACCAGAGAAGTGTGCTTTTTCACGAAAACGTCCGTCCTCACACAGCCTTAGCCACCAATACGGTCATGGACTCAATTGATTGGGATGTTTTGAACCACTCCCCGTATTCCCCCGACTTGGCGTCTTCAGATTATTATCTTTTCACGTTCCTTAAGGCATGTATGGATGAAAATAAATTTTCAACCGACGAGCAGGTGCAGAAAGTGGTCTTGAAGTGGGGGAAGGGGCTGGCCGGAGAATTCTTTGAGGAGGGCATAAAGGAACTTGTGCCACGGCTCACCACATGCATTGAATCGGTTGACAATTATTTGGAAAAATATTTAACAAGTGTATCAACAATATCCTGTAATTTTTTTTCTAATACACTTTTTCAAAAAAATTGAATGAACAAATGTTATTTATTTAAATCTTAAGATTGTTTACAATATAATAACTTTTGTTTAAAATCTTAATGTTCTCATAAATTTAATTTACATCATAACTAAAACGTATTTTCATTGGTTTGATTAAAAGTTATTTAAGTACAAGCCTCGCCGTTTTTCTAGGCAAGTTTAACATATATTTATTTAAAACAATTTATTTAAGTGTTTATATTACGTACCACAAAAATAAATATCTACCTTTCACGATTTCTTAGATTCTTGTATCTAAGAAGCCTTCAGCCGAAACATTTCTCACAGTCGCGTCGCGTCGACTCTTGCCGTCAATCTAACGCGTGAGTGATACACCATTGAGTTTCAGGTAATAAATTAAAATAAACCTTTTAAGGAATATATAGGTACCTACCTACTAAAAAAATCAAATACTCTTCAAACGAAGGCGAATTGATAACGTTCATCTTGATTCCGAAAATGGTATTTTAAATGGAAATGGTAAGCCAGAAAAATGGAGAAAAATTGATTTTATGATCACTTGAGCCTTTTCAACTTTTAATTAAAAACTCTATCTCCCCGAACAAGGCAAAGGACAAATGGCATTCTATATAAATATTTTCAAAAAACTGATTGTTGAAAAAACACGACAATAAAAAATATATACCAGAGACAATAATAATATTTGACATTTTCATTTGAGATATTCATCCCCCTCTTTTGTTCTTTTTTTTATATTTTCGCTCATCAAAGGCCACGCCTCTGATTACTCCCGTCCCGCAGCCGCCCCCGCCCACCACGCCCTCGGCCTCCCCGCCCTCTCGTAAAGGATCATCATCATTAAGTAATATTCGCCAAAGGCGCTCATCTCCGACATCTTGCGGCTCTATAATAAAGCCTCCGGATAGCAGAAGGCATCTGGAGCCAGTCCTTACCGACTCCAATGCACTTTCCAGTAGTCCGGACCACATCAAAGAAAACCTGTTTTTTTTACTAGGGATCGCGGAGATATTTTTAACTCGGTGGTATATTTTGCCGGAAAGCTTTACAACAATAAGATCCCGATTATGATAACACCCCCGTTTCAAAAGCTTCATATCTCAATCCAGGAAAAGAAAAATAGTGAAATTTCTCTAAAAATATGTTGACTCGCATTAATATTGAAAGGATTTTGTCGGAGATATTTTCTCAGACCGCTTTCTTTTCTTTGGCGGAACTAATTCACGAATGATTGTATTGTTATTTGAAATCTCACGGGCGGTTTGCCAAAAATATCCGTTTTTATACAATTTTATTTAGGTTTCCACGCGAATTTTCTTATCATTCTACATTGTGGCATTATTTTACATGACTTTTTGAAATTCCTGAATGAAAGTATCCGTCCCTTCAGTCCGATGCTACCGCTACTGAAGAAAATCTCTATAAAGGAAGATAACGCCGACACGCAATGTCCTGGTGAAATGCTTTTCAGCTTATGGAAGTAATTTTTATCTCTAGACTTTTCACCGTTCGCAGAACATTCCCGGAACTGCCTTTTTAACATCTTTGTAATTTGATTTTACTTTAATTTTTACCGCCGTTTTTTAACCTGTTAAATTAGGAAGCCTTAACATCAATCAAAAGCTCATTATTGTACCATAATGAGCTTGAAACATTTCTCAAAACGTGCTTTCTTATTAGGGTTTATAAGAATTCCAACAGTTGATCAACAACAACGCCTCAACAAGATATGAATACTAAATAGCGATGAAAACCAGAATTTTCTCAGAAAATATGATCGCGTTTATTTTACGCTGGAATAGTTTATCGCAAAACGAACAGTGGAGGTTGTCTACCTCTTACCCGCCCTGGTATAAGTAACAGATGGTTACTCCTTCGAGGCTCTCGCAAGATTCAAATTTTTTTGTTAAACGAAGCTACATTTATTTATTTTTAACGAATCTAGACCTCCAGTATCCTTGCGTACGTTGTTAGTAAGCAGTATGCAAGTGCTCAACAGGAAAAACCAAATGCAAAAAAAATAGGTTAGTAAGACAAAGATAAATAAATAATAAGTAAAACGAACAGACAATACATTTCTGAATGTTCGTTTGATTGACTTATCGGTATTTTTAGGTTTCAACAATTTAAACATATTAACACCATCTTCTGCCACTGTTCATCGACTGTTCAATGCAGGCATGTTTAAGCTTCTACTCCTCTTCTAAATTCCGTGCTGCCTCCGTTTTCAAGAGTTTCCACCTAACTGCGATAAACTCTCGTAGTTTTGACGGGTTTAGGAAGCCTTGTGACCTCTTGATCCTTGGCTGAGCTTGGTCACCATTAACGAGATTTGTGTTTTGATTCTCTATTCTTGTGGCGTATTCAAATAAGTATGTCGACATATACGCAGGTACGTTGAAGTCGCTATTTTTAGGATTTAAGTTTTTAAGTTAACATGATATGTATCTTATTAACTTTGTCATATGTGGGAATGATTTGTGGAGGGTATTTTTAATTAAAGGAAGGAGGGGAAGTTTTGGGAGGAAAAAATGTATGAAGAGAGAGTAGGAATCTAGGGGTCAGTGTGTCCAGGAGTGATGGACATATGAAGCCATCCCTCCCACTATCGTTTAAGATGATCGAGTCAGACCAGCTGGAGAGGTCAAATCGGCCTCTTCCGATTTGCACCGCAACTGGTGGGCAGTCGCACCGCCGCCAAAACCTAAACATGCCTCAGCCGATAAACTTCGGCACCCCTGCTAAGTCACCAAACAAACCAAACCCTCTGGAGACTTATGGCAGAGGTGTTGGTTATCCAATAAATGCTTCCCGGGGCGGTGGTACCCATACACCCCTCCCTAATTGATAACGATTTATCTATCTATCTATCTTCGAAATAGCAGATTGTGTGTTGCACAATGCAAACGTCCAATAGAAGAAACACCTAAAATCAACCAAATATATTTATTTTCATGTTTCTGAGAGAAAAGTTTTTGCCTGATTTGAAACCTGTCTGAACCCCCGTATGTCTTTTGACTACGTCGTAATATTTTTTAGGTATATATTTTTTTTCTTTTACAATCATTTATGTATGGTCTATTTTAGTCAAGAATTTTGCTGATGTCACTTTATTATATGATATTTTTATGTAAGCACTAAAACACATCTTTCTATTTCCAGTGAAAACCTTCGACATACAGGCTGTGGAGGGAAGGATAGCAGAATTGCCTTGTGACGTCACTTCCGTCGACCATGACAAAGTTCACATGGTTTTCTGGTTTAGAGATGACGCTGGAATTCCTTTGTACAGGTACGTTATTTAAATATTTCAATTATTCCTGAATATTTCGTTCGTGTTATACTATGGAGCTCGTAGAATTCTAATTATTTATTTAGACGAACGTTATTACATTTACACGAGTATTTCAAATACATTTTTAATCAACATGGCTTGAATATTAAATTTGTTTGAATATAATCTCATTTGAGAATAAAACACTTCATTATGTCACTTGTTTACGTCTATACGCCACGTTAAACTTATCTCATTATTAGAACTCCATTGTTTTTGTTGGCAAACGCTGTATTAATTATTGTCAAATAACTGTTCATCACAATATTGTAACAAATAAAATGATACATCATTTGTTTTGTAAGACTCAGCATTTCAAATTCCGTTTCATATGCCAACTTGGAAAAAGAATCTCTCGTATATTAATGAATTTTCATTTGCTGTTTCATATGCTCATACGGGTTTTATTTCGAACCACTTGGCGGATATTTTGATAGGTTCTCCATTATATTCCTATTATTCCTCTTTCGAATATAATACATTTTTTTCCAATTTTGAACCTTTCATCTATAGCTAATTATGACGAACTACCTATTGTATTTCAATTTTTTTTATCCTTTCCTGTTTTTGAACAATAATTCATAAACATATTTTGGGAGTGCGGGTCACTTATTATTAGACTTACCCCAACCGAAAATAGAAAATATCGTGGAATATCATCTTCATTTTCGTCATCTCAGGGTTCCCTGATAGTTTTAATCAATTGAGTATTTTGAATTTTCCTACAAGAGTAACCGATTATTTTAATAAATACTAGCTGGTTCCCGGCATGCGTTGCAATGCCATATTCAAAGAAATAAATTGTTTCTCCCTGCATGTCCTTTTCCGTGCGTCCCCGTTCCCCTCCCGCAGCCCCTACCCTCTCGCATTCCCCTTCCACCTTCCCCGCCCACCCTCTCCCCTCTCCCGCTCACCCATCCCGCAAACCCCCCACCCGCGTTCCATATATTCAGTCCCAGTACATTCAGTTTTTTAAACAGCTCGCGTGCCACCTATTACAATTTTTTTATTCAAATTTTCATTTTTCGCATATTACAAATATTCATTTTTGTATATTAGAAGAAAAATCAATCAAATTTGGTACCTAAAATAGGTACCTATTTAAAATATCAATAATTTGAGAAATCCATAGACAATTCTCTTAATACAAAAAAAAAACAACTGCCTGCTAAATTCAATTTCATCAAACGCGAACTGTCGAGCGTGCGAAGTTAAAATAGTCGTTAAGTTTTCTGAAATTATTCAATTTTTTTTAAATTTTTTCTTTTCGTAAGAACCTTCTACAAAGTATTAGAAAACATTAAAAAAAGATTAATGAAATAGGTAAAGTCATTCTGAAGTTATGGCATGACCAAGGGAAACAGGTATTCATTTTTATGTATATAAATGAGGTAATCAAAAATAAAAACGTGTTTTAATGGAACTGCTAATGCAATGGCGAAAAATTTTTTTTTTTTAGTTTAACAGCGAACCCACCAATACTAGTATAAGCATAGGTGTGCGCCGTTAGTTAATTGGCTGACTTCTCTGTTACATACCTACGGAGAGAATCCATCATCATTACTAGCACAACATGCGATTTCCTCAAACATCTTGGTTTATAAGATATTAAAACTACGTAGAATATAAATTCGTCTTAAGTGCAATTTCTGTTGAAATACAAAAGTTCAAAGCGTAACTCTTACAAGCAGTGTCTATTTAATTCCAAATAACGTTATTATTCTCGCAAGTTCAGCAAATGTAGTAGAATACCAGCGCAAAGCATAAAATGTGAAAGGTTTTGAGGAACTTCAACTGGGATACAGTTAAATGTTGAAATTCGAAAAATGATCGAAATTTTCACAAAGGGCTTTGTAATCTTCGTCAGCTGTATTCAGAAACCCTCAAAATGCTGTATTTTTCCCGTACTCGGCAGCGAGTGTTAAATTCAAACTAAAACAGATTGCACATCAGATATACTCACATTACGAGTATACAGTCGAGACTGATGCACCACCATAAATATAGGTGGCCTTTCCAAAAAAATACTTTACGGTTGTTGGAGACGGTTCTTAGAAAGATTTTTTTTAACCAAATTGTATTAATCTTAAAAACTGAAACAATTAATTCGACAAAATGAAATATCGCTTTAAAATCTAACGATTGAAACTGCCTCTTATTGCTTCCAAAGTCTCGTCATATTGTTAAACGAGTCAAGACAATCAAATAATATAATGGAAAATATCTACGAGCTTTGCGTCAGCCTATTTTCAGGATTATCAATCAACGATTGGGTGTGCAATATATCAATTTGTAACCAATTGCAACTTTTCGCTTCTTCTCGAACTATTTTGTCGTATATTTGCAAAGTTTCCAACTCTATGTCGTCCGTACTCTATTGTGCATACATATTAATACAGAAATAGTCCACTGTGGCCAACTTCAGGCAGAGCCCGCACTGGGAGTTTGGCCGCAGCGATATGACGACACAAAACACTTGTTTCAACATTCTGTGCCCGAGAATACCCTATAATTCGAGAAGGAAATTATCATTTTAAAGTCAAACCTATCAAACATGTAGAACAAACTTTTTAATAATATAACTTTGTAACCCCAGAGGGCTGCATTTGCTTAACGGAAGGAGAGTGTACATCCAACTAAAGTAATCTTTAGGTTAATCTGGTCAAACAATCGTAATGGAGTTTGTTATACACGTGGAAATTAAATATGTATAAATAAGACCAAGGAATTGAAATGGGGGAGAGCAGAGTAATTTAATTCTGATAACTTCCACCAGCATAAACCAAGCATTTTGAACATAGCGGGTAAGCAGTAAGCACCGCTAGTTTCGACGTTTATTTTGGTGAGGAACGTTTAATTGAAAGGATGTGTGTAGCTTTTCACACCTAATAGAAGATGTTAGTAATAATAGTAACCAGCTGTTAAAAACCCGCAGGTTTTAACTGCTAGGCCCTGCGGGCGGCTTTTGGTTCGCCTTCGCCCAGTTAGAGATGGTGACCATTTTATAGATCCAAAACGAACTGATTCCAAAAACAGCCCGTTCCTCAGATCCACCGTAGCTAATCACCGGGACAAAGTAACCGATACAGAGCAATGACGTCATATGTTATATATAGCCACTTTATCCGAAGAGATACCACATATTCACAAATTCGTAGCAGATATACATAGGGGGGAGACGTCCCCGTCCGACCTGCTGACGGAAGTAGCGACATCTTGTGTCGAATTCTTGAATTTGAAACCGAATTATAACAGTAGCTTTGCGTGAAATTCCACGTACACAGATGTTATTTGTGTCGCGGCGCTTATGGCGTGGCATCCGACATGCACTCGTAGCTGGATTCCAAAATTCAACCACGCAGAGGCTACGGTATTAATACTTTTCGATTCTATTAACCAAAGAAGTCATGAAAAATAGCATTTTGTTTTTTTTATGTACCTTTATTTATGTACCTTATTACTAATAGATGTACATGCATTAGTAATAAGGTTTCTTGGTAGTAGTATTATTAATAAAGTAGCATAGATTTACCAGCGGCTGACAACACTGAAGAGACTGCTTCAATAAGTTAATACTTAAAAAGTTCGAATGTATGGATTTTTCATACAAAACCTAATTTTGCATTTGAAGCCAAAAGACCTAACTAAAATGGTATTTTTTAAACCAAAAGTTATGATAAATAATTGGTACGGATGTGACGGCTCGCATCCTTACTAGACATAGCTACACCTTTTATAAAATGTATATAACGCTTGGTAGGTTATTTTGAGGCCGCACAGATATTCCTCTTAATGTATGCGATTGATGAAAAGTGGGCGGAGGCGTCATTACTTCCCAGCTCATCACCGCCCTCCCTCGAATGTTTTTTAGCCAGATTACACGCACGGCGCACGCTACATGACAAACCTGTCAAACTGTAACACGGATAATCAATTTACGCGTGAAAACCATATTCCGTACAACGTACAATGAACGTTAATCAGCGGCAATAAAAGTTCTGTTGAAATATTTGGAGAATTTTCACATTTCTATGTGCTCTTTTATGACCGTAGAAAGCTGCTTGTATGTGAAATCCGAGGCATTAAGGTATTCAAACATTTCTTAGTGAATACGTACCTAAATTTGAGGTACTCAATAAATAGGTATTAAATTTGTACTTAGGCCTAGAGAGGAAACAGATCTTAAAGAAGAAACGCAGATTCTTTGTAACACATAAAATAATGGTAAATATTATTAAATAAAATAATAGTAATATCCCGCATTCCTTTGTAAATGGATTATCGATTTTTTTAAGGATTCAGACGATTGCTGACGGTTTCACTCTTCCTCGCAAGCGATAAACGCTGGCGTCCCACAAGGATCTGTTCTGTCTCCGACTTTGTTTTTGTTAACACCAATAACCTTTTGTCACGTGCACCAATTCATTGTTACGCGGATGATAATTCACATTAGCTTTTTATTTGATAAGCTCCAAAGATTATACAAACTCTAATAGCTCGAAGGACTTTGAAACAGAGGAAGGATGGTTGTTACCTCGAGAGTGTTTCCTCTTGGAGTAAGAATAACCTCGACGAATTTAATATTTCAAAATCCCAATCACGTCGGAACAGACCCTACTTTGATATGCTTGGTATAACTATAAATTGTGACCAGCTATACGGTGACTCCACCAACGCCAGAGTTAAGTTGGCCTTTCAGAAGTTGGGCGTACTGTCCAGGGCCCATAGATACTTTAACATTACATCTGCTAACCCTGTATAAATCGCAAGTGCACCCCAATGTTGAATTTGATAGCTGTGGTCTGGAGCCATAAAACATCTGAAAAAAATCCTTGGCTCTGTGCAGAAACGGGCAGTCCATTTGATAGATTTTCCAATCTTAACAAACGGATTGCAATCTTTAGAGCATAGACATCTGGTGGGAATATTGTCCTTGTTCTACCGGCATTTTATTTTATTTATTTATTTATTAATTTATTTATTTATTTATTTATTTATTTATTTATTTATTTATTTATTTATTTATTTATTTATTTATTTATTTATTTATTTATTTATTTATTTATTTATTTATTTATTTATTTATTTATTTATTTATTTATTTATTTATTTATTTATTTATTTATTTATTTATTTATTTATTTATTTATTTATTTATTTATTTATTTATTTATTTATTTATTTATTTATTTATTTATTTATTTATTTATTTATTTATTTATTTATTTATTTATTTATTTATTTATTTATTTATTTATTTATTTATTTATTTATTTATTTATTTATTTATTTATTTATTTATTTATTTATTTATTTTTTTTTTTATTTTTTTATTTATTTATTTATTTATTTATTTATTTATTTATTTATTTATTTATTTATTTATTTATTTATTTATTTATTTATTTATTTATTTATTTATTTATTTATTTATTTATTTATTTATTTATTTATTTATTTATTTATTTATTTATTTATTTATTTATTTATTTATTTATTTATTTATTTATTTATTTATTTATTTATTTATTTATTTATTTATTTATTTATTTATTTATTTATTTATTTATTTATTTATTTATTTATTTATTTATTTATTTATTTATTTATTTATTTATTTATTTTCCATGTTCTCCGTAAAACGGTTATTCACCAATACATTATGGAGAAGATTACAAATTAGACAAAAAGTATAGCAAAACACATAAAAAGGTCAGTTTCAATACTTTGTGACATAATGACATTAATGAAAGATGCTCCGAGTAACTAGCGTCATTGATTCCTTCGGAACCGGCGCACAGTTGAGAAACGTGCCGACCGCGTACCTAACATTTGTACACAGTTGACATTTGTCACATGAGAGCGGGTCGTTTGTACAACTCGTTCTTGAGTGGAAAAATTTGCCGGCCTCTGTGTTTCCTCCCTCTTCAAGGCCTAGGCTCACTCCTTCCTTTCCACAAAAAAACCCTCCCGCATCCCCAAAAATGACATAGGCCCTGAGGAAAGTATTTTTCCTCAGTAAAAATAGTGTGGATTTAAACAAAATTAAAAAAAAAATGGTTTAATAGGTTAGGTTAAAGAGGTGTTGAGTTGACTTTATTCTCAGTTGGCATGGAACCGTATATTAATGTTTTTTTTCCAAAAAAATAAACTAAATTTAATGAAAACCCTGGCCAAACAAGACCGTTTTATACATTCCAGATAGTTTGGTTTACCTTTGATATCAAGAGGTTTTCTGTGAAAATAAATGTTTATTTGTTTGGTTTCAATGAATATATTTGGTATTCGAATATGTTGTAATTTGATGTAGTTGATTTTGGTCTATTACATACATGCTTTACACTTATTTATTTTTGCGTTTTAGTGATAAACCTACTACCCATTGCGCTGTAACTAACTACATAGTATCTACTGGCTTATTTTATACCCTTGATATCATATTATATTACGTATATTGTTATGTTGACATTTCGTGTCTTTAAATTTTTTTGGAAACTCTGTCTCAAGTTGGTAGGAAGCCGTTTTCGTAGTTCAGTAAATATTATTTTCTAAAATTTCAAATCGTCGCGCGTCATGTTTATTTGGACTTTCTATTTGCATTTTTTCGATAGTATGGAACCTAGCTATCTGAAGAAAGTTTTTACATAAAATGGAATAATTTCTTTACTTGAAATTCAAAATAAAACGTCCCACGAAATGCAGGGGGCGGCAAAACAGACGGTGCAGTTTTGAAGGGCTATTAAAAAAACGGCGCAACTTATAGAAATGGAGTTTATTTTATTTTATTCAGTACATCATGTTGTTTTATGCATCAAGTCCTGAAGATGACATCAGAAAAATGATAGCCCCCAGCAGCGATACATTGATGAAGGCAATTTCTGAAGTTTTCAGCTGCATTTTGGCACATCTTGATGGGCATAACGGCGATTTCCTCCCGAATTCGACTCTTGAATTCTTCCAAGGTGTGAGGCCGATGTTTGAAAACTTTTTTTTTAAGATAGCCCCAAAGGAAGAAGTCGCAAATTCTTAAATCAGGTGAGCGCGCGGGGCCACCCCTCAGAGAGGCGAGGCGCGCAGGGAACATCTGTCGCAGTTTCGTCATTGAAACTCGAGCAGTATGGGCCGTAGCACCGTCCTATTGAAACCAGATGTCTCCCAGATGTGTTTCCTCCGTTAGTTCTTCAAATTGAGGTTCAAAAAAATTTCTAACATGGAAACATAACGTTGAGCGTTGACAGTTATAGTTCGTCCATTCTCCTCGAAAAAATACGGCCCAATTACCCCAAATTTGGAAATCGCACACCACACGGTCACTTTTGTGGAGAGAAGAGGTCTCTCGTGAAGTTGCCTCGAGTTATTTACAGCCCAGTACCGAAAACTTAGTTTATTCACCGCTCCACAGAGATGGAAGTGGGCCTCGTCACTTCGCCATTTTTGACCATTTTCAAGATAAGTGCGGACGGCAAAGCATCGGTGTTGTCCGGACCAAACCATGGCAACGACTAAAAATGGCATGACACTCCTAACACAATGAGACTACTCCCAGGTTTCTACTCCCACCATACGGGATGTACCGGCCTCTCAAAACTGCACTGTTTATTTTGCCACACCTTGTATTTGGTTAATAATTAAGTAGATTGGTATTTAACTACCTGCTTATAAATCTTACGATTTCAGAGGAAAATTTTGGTTTTGATTTATTACAAAAAAAAATTAGAATGTTCTGTTATACTCCTTTGTAAGACTTAACTTTAAAAATGTGTATGTTTGAAAAATCCTTCAGGTCGTCGATAAATAAATTAATTGAAGTAAAAAAAAATACTTCATTAAAAACACCATTTCCATAAAAAATATTTCGGAAAAGTCGTTCGAAAAAAACTATTCAAAAATTCACACAACTTCAAAAAAATCTCCCAACTATAAAGTCTCTCGTGTGCGCACCTCCATATACCGTAATGGATTTTTATGCACGCAACTGTTGCAATGCAACTGGCTCCGCAACTGAACTGTCTGTAGGCAACCTAACACAAATTTATTGAATTTTAGGATTTTTTTTTCCAAATTTAGGTTCATTTGTTCGCGGAGCAAATAATGAAGGAACTATAGGTATTCACAAAAAAATTCGTGCATTTTATTTTTAATGGTAAGTTCATTTTAAATATTACGGCCTGTCTTATTATGGATAGTTTGCCCTTTGATCATATTTGACAATGAGCCCCTCTAAATCCGGTCCTATAGCCTCCAACCCCTGCGGGAAGCAATGGCAGTAGGGTGTGTTTGTCCTACAGCGAAGGTGGGTGTATTAAGTGGGTGGTCGGGGTTGTTTGGGCGGGTAGGGTTGGCCAGCGTCCAAGAGCGCCATCTGCAACCCTCGACCAGCCTGACCTGAAGTTAG
Organism: Limnephilus rhombicus; assembly: GCA_929108145.2. Classification (NCBI taxonomy): domain Eukaryota; kingdom Metazoa; phylum Arthropoda; class Insecta; order Trichoptera; family Limnephilidae; genus Limnephilus; species Limnephilus rhombicus. Next base: position 17,837,286 of record OV815272.1, on the reverse strand, counting down.
GGCTAGCGGTTAGTTTCCATAAAACATAGCAAAAATTAGATTACATATGGCCTCCATATTGCAGTCTTTATTATACTAAAGCGACGAACCGTCAAGTTGTTATCCAACTATTTATATTCTATTAGAATCTAATTATATGAAACAAAGTTTTCAGACAAGTTTGGTATATAAATAACTTCAACGTCAGTTGTGCAACATTTAGGTATTTGTTAATCACGTACAATTATCTTCAATTCTTTCACTAGCTTATTTATCTGCTTTCGCCGGATTTTGAAGACTTTTGGATGACCACCACTGCCTTGGAAACCATTAATTGGATAACACACCCCTCCTGTAGGTCACCCCGAGTGGTGCGCTACGTTTAGTGAGTTAACAGTGGTGCCCGAGATCATGGAGTTAGGTTTGTCTGTATCTTGGTTTGCATTTTCCCACCTCCAGCGCGGCGGGCTGGATCGGGAAAGACTGCTTCATGAAGGATTTTTTTAATCTCTTCCGTTGGACTCTCTTGGCCATTCATACGTCCGTCACTCACTGACCATCAAATTCATACCCACCCCTCATACCTTTTCCTTGGCATAAACCCTAGGGAAACAAAGTTGACTTAAACCCTGGGGGAATATATTCGTCAGGGCCTCCTGGGGTCCTAGCATGGTCGATCGATATAGGTTTTATCGAAAATATCGATAACTTGTCATCGCTCCCGAGCACGACTGCAGGCCGCTAACGAACAAAAAACAGTTCACAACGACTAAGGGTTGCTGATTTATTTGACGTGAACTGTTATTTCTTCGTTAGCGGCCTGCAGTCGTTCTCGGGAGCGATTACAAGTTACCGACATTTTCGATAAAACCTATATCGATCGACTATGCTAGGGGGGCTGGACGAGCCAAATTTGAACAAACAAGCCTATTTTTCGTACTACTTTGAACCGCAAAATTGACAGCTCACAATTCATTGCTAATGGGGTTTTAAATAATGGCAATCTCAAAATTTCAACTGGAACTAACCATAAAAAACCTTTTAAACCAGATTTCACCATTCGATTTTTTTTGTTTGTTTACGACTTACCAATCATCCGTGTGGCTTTCATGTAGAATAGAATGAAAACCTATGTCGCCATTGACTTAATACCTTTGGTTCCAGTCCGTTAAGCATGTGCTCCACACTTGCCTGACATCGTAGGTACATCACTATATCTCATCACTATCACTGTCCAATTTCATAAAGAAGATGAAACGCGGATTTGCCCAGACTTTTGAATCACGAAAGACGCCCATATCCCATTTCTACTGTTCCTCTTTATTCCACATACGTAACCAATTTTGCAAGGTTTATCACACTTGGCAATCAATATTACAAAACCTACGTCCAATTTTTTTGCGGTGCGGCAAGAATTGAACCTACGATACCTCGACTCAATATCCAGTGGGTGGCCCATTACGCTAAGAAGGCTTAGGCCAAATTAAGAAATTTCTTAATCGTTATTTTGATTACTTTTTTACAGCACAATAAATGTAAGTAAATACGTGTGTCAAAAAATTTAAGCTTACAATTACATCAGTGTTATTTATTTCTCATAACCTTATATTTATGGTAACAATTTCATAATAATCTTATTTTGTTTGTCGTACCAAGTTTTTATCACGAAAGGATTTGGCGAAATTAATGCTCATGATTAAAGTTAGTGTTTATCCGCGCTCTAATCCCGTCATGTGATATTCCATGATTATTATTTGATACCACTGTTTATGGAACTACAAAGCAGAGATAATCCGTAGAATACATAAAATAATAACGATAACTGAATATAATTGTGCCAACATAGCACAAGGCCTGTGCTGTGCAAATAACATTTGCCGAATCAGCGATACCGAATAAGCTTGAATATTGGTTAGTGAAAGGCTGATTCTAAATTATGGAAACGAAGGCGAAACCAAATTTCCTCTGAATTTTATTAATTTAAAAAATATATAATGATGAAACCGTCCGCAAAGTACCAGGTACAGAAATGCCTTTAAATCGACTGATTTTTTAAAGCTTTCTAATATCTGAGCTTTTTTTTATTCACTGTATTTCGTATTTCTCAAATCAACCCTTGGCATTCTTAAAACGGTGAATTATGAACTACAAAAAGCAAAAGATATTTAAATTGTGCTCGCCCATCGTGACAAAAGCAATCAGTTGCCTTTGAGCATAAAACTTCATTCGGATGCTTTCAAAACTTGCGACAAGTAACTTCGAAGGTGTTAAAACGGGTCATATTCAATAAGTCGCCTTGTTAGCGGGGCGAGGAAATATTCAGCAACTTTCTAACGCGGGCATCATTTAGCAGACCTCTTATCAGAAGAGATAACGACGCAACGACATCTGATCTTACTTGCAGCCCTTTGAGTTCGAAAGAAATGTTTCAAATATAAGTAAATCAGCACTTCGTACAAAGGACCGACGCGTGACTTTTTCGACCTTCTAAATCGATTTTTACCAGTCACCTTTCTACTGTGAGGTCTGTGTGGATGGCGGCTTATGTATGGAAGTATTATAATATATAGCTTTATAGATTGAACAAATTGAGCCCCCAGAGATGCGCTAGGAAAAATATTTTCGCTTCGTATTTTACTTTCCATATTTCCTCAGGGAACCGTGATTTCTTGCATTGATTATAATAGATTTTAATCTCCTTTCAACTTTTTTAATTTGTCGGGACGTTGTGTGACTTTTTGAATAAATTGAAAGCTGCTTTCAATATGGTAAAAGAAAATGAGAGTTTCTAAAGAAAATAACTTTATACAAGAGGACACCATAGAATAGAAATTCTTCGAAAAATTCTCTTTATTTCGTAAAAGATGTTTTAAGCTGTTTTTTCGGCAATTTTTTCTGTAATTATATAAGTACTTGGGAAGAAAACGATTAAGTTCTTTTCACTCGTTTCACTTTTCAGTCCGTTTCAATTTTTTATTTTAAAAAATTTTAAAATTGAATTTTTATTTGTAAAAAAAATAAATGATAGTGTGAGGTTACAAATAGTATCGGTTGCATCTTAATAAAAAGTTGTGAGATTATTGAATGTGAAACCTAACCTAACTTGACCTAAAAATAAGTACACTTAATTATAATTACTATCGTGCTCACTATTTCAAAATTAAGATGTTTTTTCATTTTTTTATTGTAATATAAAAAATATGAGTTATATTAAAATACTAATTTATTTTACAAAATATCAAATTAAAGATCGTTTTTGGTCTTGTAGACCTTTTATCAGAAAAGGGGAGCTCTTGTGCCTGATAGGGGAGCCACGATTCTTACTTAAGTTGTAAGTTTAATTAGTTTTGTATAAAATATTTACTTCTTACTGTAAGTCTTTTTTTAGAAAAATTGTTTCATTTTATTTATTTGTTCTGATTGGTTGATGATACAGCGTAATTCAGAAGGGAGGTTATTATAGTTTTTTTATGGCTGAGTTGTTTTAAAATTAGGTTTAATGAATTGGTTTCCATTTCTCATTAGTTTGTAAAATTCTTGATAGTCTTAGTTATTTTTTTCTTTACACATTATTATAATGAAGCGTGCTTGAATATATTATGTCATCGACATTTGGTGTTGGAAACAATTTAAAAAGTGATCTTGTTGAGAAGGTAGATTTTTTACATATTACTATGATGATGATTCTTTGTGAAACTTTTACTGAGTCATAAAAATATCTTACGTGTGTGTTTTTTTTATGGAAATAAATATTAACAAATTAAAAATCAACAATCATCCATTAATAACATTATCTATACTAAAATAGGAGGGGAGATTTTTTATTATTTTTTTTTTTATTATATTGACTATATAATTTTTTTTTACATACAAAATGCAATGTGAAATTAAGTACAAAATATTGTATTTCTTAGTCCTCCTCACTAGGGGGTCCTGTGCCGAGGCGGACTAAAGTTATTTAAATATAGTTCATTTGTCTTCTATGTCGTTTTTAGCGTCTTCGCTAGGGTTTTCTCATTGACCTCTTTAAGCCATATTTTTATTCTTGATTTGTATTCAATTGGATTTTTTATTAGTTTTATGTCTTGGGGAAGGATGTTATGGATACACTAGACACATTTAATAATCGGGTGACCCGACAATTCATCCGGCGACAGTTCATCCTGCGACAGTTCATCCGGCCGACAGTTCATCCCGCCGACAATTCATCCGGCGACAATTCATCCTGCGACAGTTCATCCGGCCGACAGTTCATCCCGCCGACAATTCATCCGGCGACAATTCATCCTGCGACAGTTCATCCGGCGACAGTTCATCCTGCGACAGTTCATCCGGCCGACAGTTCATCCCGCCGACAATTCATCCGGCGACAATTCATCCTGCCTGATCATTTAGAAGATTTTTATTAAGTAAGTATGCAAAGAGGATATACGGCCGTACAACCAAAATCGATATACTTATATCTGAAGGCATCTTGAGTCGCTTCAATCCGCTGTAAAAATATTTTTACTAACAATAATTTCGACTCTCCGAAGAAGCATGCGTGAATAACAAAATTCGACATACTTATACTTATAGGTTATACTTATAGGTTAGGTTAGGTTAGGTTAGGTTAGGTTGAATTGTCAGGATGAATTGTCGGCGGGATGAACTGTCGACAGGATGAACTGTCGGCCGGATGAACTGTCGCAGGATGAACTGTCGCCGGATGAATTGTCGCAGGATGAACTATCATGGAACCTAATAATCGTAAAAAAAAAAATTCTCAAAATTATTATAGTTATTGTTGGTGTAAAGAGGCTTACTTGACCTACTTTAACCAGTAATTCCTCACATTGTTTGATCTGAACAAGGTGTATAATTCGGTAAATTAAAAAAAATATACGAAAGGTAAGAAACAAAGCGCTGCATTCGAAAATTTTGTATCTCTAATGCTAAACCAATGTTGTCGATTTTTATCATATTGGATACGCGCCATAAATATATTTGGGCATTAATTTCTTTAAATTGATAATTTATGCTATAAGACCATAAGGGCGCCATCTATGGGTTTTGTATTGTATTGAATTGAACCTATGTGACTTGAGATGCAGTGTATTCATGCGTTTCCTTACCTTTGTGAATCAAGCAATTACTTCTGACGGGAGTGTCAGTAAAAGGCCAAGAGATGTCTCTCCTGGTCAGTCATAAGAATAATTCATCCAGTGAGTGAATTATTGTTGTACCTAAGATTGGATTTTTGGCACGCATTATTAATATGCAAATTTTTCATGGTTGAAACTTCCTTGCTGTGCGAAACATCTGTCAAGATTATGCAATATCGCCTTGACATTTTTATTGAAAAGAAGTGTCTTTTTGTGTGGATATCGTGGCTGAGCTGCATTCTTTGAGTGAGTGTTTGTTTGTTTTCACTTTGGTTTTTGAGATTGCTGGGTCAACTGTTTTTTTGTGTCACATAGGGAAGAATTCAATTTTCGTTAATTTTACATAGGGTAGTCATCCCTTGTGTCAGGGGCTATTTACACGCCCCTTCATATTTAGTGGTCCTTCGTAGCCTGGATTATTAATTCATTCATACATTCAATTCGAGATTATAGCTTAATTACATGGATGTTTGAATTTACGTATTTTTTTTGGTAAATTTGAAGTACCTCTCTTTTTTTGAGAACTATAGCTGGTCTTGTTTTTTGCTTTTGGATGACATATTTGGATGTTCGCAGAATTATCGTAATTTTGGATAATTATTCGCAACATTATTATTATTAATTAATTGTTAACATTGTTCGCAGAATTGTCGTAATTTTGGATAATTATTCGCAACATTATTATTAATTAATTATTAACATTGTAACATTATTGTAAAATTTTGTGGTAATCTTTTCGCATATATAAAAAATGCCAAGAATTACGGAGGAGGGTTTTGATGAGGCTCAAGACAGATCGCTTATTCTTTTAACCGCAAAAAAGGAAAATCTTTTTGTTCGTATGAACGATCTGTATAATGCAACAAATAATATATCTAATTTTGAGTCAAGAAATAACGAAGTGTTTATGGCTCAGTCAGAGATGATTGATCAAATGCGAAGTCAATTTGAAAATATTATAGATAGCATCAATGATCGTCAGTTAACTTTAAATCCAGAATTTAAACCAGATTTTCAAGCTTTAAATGCTTTTGATGATCTTTTTTTGAAGGTCAAACGAACTAGATCGAATATGAAAACTTCTGTAAGAGAGTCACTGACGTCACAAAATAAGTCGCGGGAGCCGTGTATGATTAATCTTCCTGCAATAGATCTTCCAACCTTCGATGGTAAGAATGAAAGTTGGTCGAAATTTTTTGAGTCATTTAAAGCCAATATCCATAATAATAGACAGCTAACTGACTCGCAGCGTGTGCAGTACTTAGTCGGAAAACTCACACACGGGGCTTTGAACATAACCGCAGGCATTGTGCCTTCGGGTGATACATATCAGATCATTTGGGAGAGTTTAGTTAAAAAATATCAAGATAAACGTACACTAGGAACACATTATTTAAATAATATTCTCGATGCGAAAAACTGCACGAATACATCTGCCAGTCTCAATTCTTTCATTGAAAGATATTCTTCGTCCGTGTCGGCATTAAAGCAGTTAGGTATTGAAGATTTAACTGATTTTATTTTGTTTCACTGCGCGGTAAGAAAAATTGATTCACAGACGGCTCAGAACTTTGAGCTGACAGTTCGTAATAAAGAAATTCCTTCTTATAATGAGTTAGTTTCGTTTGTACAAGATCAAGTAAAGATTTTAGAACGAACGAGTAACTCGCATGGTGTCGTAAATAAAACGCATCCCATTTCGTCCTCCCGATCAAATAATACTAAATCGTTCGTCGCGAGTAATGCGAATATTCCGCGCTTCCCAGCTCCGCCGAAAGGATGTATTCTGTGTAACAAAACTGATCATTTAATCAACGTTTGCTCAAAGTTTAAATGTATGAGTTCCCCACAGGCTCGATTTGAATTTATAAAATCGAAAAATGCCTGTGTAAATTGCCTTAGTGGTTCACATACAATCAAGTCATGCAAATCGGGGTTAGTTTGTGATTTGTGCAATAAACGTCATCATACATTCTTACATTTCGGCAGTGTGAATAATATGAAAACCAATACTCATGTACATACGTCGCAAGTACCTACCAGTGAAGAACCGTCAGTCCCCCCTCCAGTGTCATCCAGCATCAATGGAACTGGCATTGGTGATAAGCAAGTGGAGGGGACCGCGAATGTCAATCCTTCGTGTTCGCTTTGTGCCAAAGTAACACCGAACTCTTCTATTTTACTTTCGACCGCACAAGTATACGCGAAGCTTAAAAACGGAAATAAAGTTATTGTTCGGTGCCTAATTGATAATGGCTCTCAAAATAATTTGATTACGGTCGATTGTTGTAAGACGCTGAATTTACCAATAATTCCTTTGAGTAATTCGTTTGTCAAAGGAATTGGATCAACGTCTCGACCAATTTTCGGTTACGTGTATTTGGATATTGAGTCTCGCGTATACCCAGAGAATAAATATAATATACATGCGCTTGTCGTTGACAGTATCACCGACCAATTACTTAATCACTATATAGCCAAGGGTGATATGAGGTACTTAGAGGGCATACCTCTCGCAGACTTAACATGGAATATTCCTGGATGCGTGGATGTCGTCATCGGTGCACAACTGTTCCCATATATTTATTTAGGGAACAGGGTTGAATCGGGTACTAGTGCACCCCCCGCGTTATCGACCGCTTTCGGTTTCGTGTTGATGGGTGATTACCCCAATAATGTGCTCAACACAAACACATCATTCTCGGCACTCGCACTTAATGATTTAGTGCAAAAATTTTGGCTGTTAGAAGAGATACCTAATATAAAATTTCTAAGTCCGGAGGAGACAGAATGTGAGAATCTCTTTACTTCATCAATTTCTCGCACTGATGATGGTAGATATTCTGTTGCTTTACCTTTCTGTAAAGATCCAAGACAATTGGGTAATTTTCGTACTGCTGCCCAACGCCGATTTTTGGCATTGGAGCGAAAATTTAAACATTCCCCTGCTTTGCAGGAGAATTATAACAAGGTTATCAGTGAATATATTGAAAATAATTACCTATCAGAAGTCTCAGAGTCTGATATCACAGAAGATGGATATTACATCCCACATCATGCTGTCACTCGTCCAGACAAACCAATGCCTCGTATTGTTCTCGATGCTAGTGCTAAAACACACACAGGGCTGTCACTGAATGACATTATTCATACTGGTCCCAATTTGCAAGCCGATTTGTTTCTGCTTTTGCTTGACTTTCGTCTTTTTCCCATCGCTATGACTGCGGATATAAAGCAAATGTATTTACAGATTGAAGTTCCTAGCAAGCATCGCAGATACCTGAGGATCTTATTTCGATTCTCAAATAATGGTCTCATACGAACTTTTCAGTTCAATCGAGTTCCTTTCGGCTTGACGGCAAGTCCATACTTAGCAATGCGGACGGTTCGCCAGTTGGCCCAGGATATGAGACCACATTACCCGGATGCTGCCAAAGTGGCAGAGTCCAAGCTGTATATGGACGACCTGGTCTATTCTATTGCAGATGAGCCCAGCGCCATACGTCTTTCTCGAGAATTAATCTCGTTGTTTAAGTCCGGTGCCTTTGATTTAGTAAAATGGACTAGTAATTCTCAAGTTGTACTTGAGAACCTCCCGGATTCTCACCGCAGCCCAGTGGACTTCACTGTTGGTTCTAACAATACCTCTAAGGTGTTGGGCCTTTCGTGGGAACCAGCTGATGACAGCTTCTTCTTTACGACATCTTATGTTCAGGAGAAGTGCACAAAGCGGAGCATACTCTCCATAGTCGCCCGTTTATTTGATGTCCTCGGCTTGGTCGCCCCTGTCATTCTGTACGCTAAATTACTTATCAAAGAGCTATGGCTGTGCAACATTGGTTGGGATGATACACCCCCTGATAGCGTTATTCGTCGGTTTTCGGCGCTTACACAGGAATTTCCGCTAATTTCAATGATAAAAATCCCTCGCCATGTTGGTGTCCTGAAAGACAGTACGGTGCTCGTTGTTGCTTTCTGCGATGCAAGCATGAATGGTTACGGCTGTGTGATTTATTTGCACACCACTGATCTGTTTGGAAAAATTACAGTGAGATTGTTGTGCGCAAAATCAAAGGTTTCTCCCACCAAAGTGACGACCCTCGCTCGTTTGGAGCTCTGTGCCGCAGTATTGATGTCCAAATTAATACGGACGGTTCAAGATAATTATTCTGAGCGTCTTCCTATTGCAGGAACATATGCGTTTTCCGATTCTACCGTCGCGCTCTCTTGGATACATTCTTCACCGCATCGCTGGTCGGTGTTTGTTAGTAATCGCGTAGCTCAGTGCCAAGAAAATTTGTCTCCAGAGAACTTTTACCATGTTGCTGGTAGTGAAAACCCGAGCGACTGCCTTTCTCGTGGCATGCTTCCTTCCCAACTCGTTTCACATGATTTATGGTGGAACGGCCCATCATGGATTCGCAGCCCACCTTTGGAATGGCCATTAAAACCGTTTCACCCTACCAATACTGGTGAAATGCCTGAACACAAGGCTAATGTGCTCATTGCAACATTTCAGGGTGAAAAATCGGTCCTGAGTGAACTGGCTCAGCGTATATCCACTTGGGATAAACTACTAAGGATTGTTGTTTATGTCCTCCGATTCATAAAAAAGATATCACTTTCCTCTGGAACGGTCAATAATCTTATGACTGCTGAAAAGGCTGTGTATTCATTTTGCAGGAGATATTGCTGCACTCCAGGAAGGCAAATTTCATTCCAAAAGACTTCAGAGTTTATCTCTATTTCTTGATGGAGATAATCTGTTACGTATTGGGGGGCGGCTTTCTAAATCGGATTTACCTTTTGAGGTTAAACATCCGGTTTTGCTTCCCAAACATGACTGTGTTGTCGATCTGATCATCGCTCACTTTCATGTCGTGAACTGTCATACAGGCCCAGGACTTCTTATGTCTATCTTACGTCAACGCTATTGGATATTAGATGCTAGGACTGTTATTAGGGCGATGGTGCGGAAATGCAATTGTTGCTTCCGCTTAAATCCATCGCATCCTACACCGAAGATGGCAGATTTACCGTCATATAGTGTTGCAGAAGCAAAGGCCTTCGTACATACCGGTGTAGATTACGCAGGTCCACTCCGTATTACGCTGACTCGTCGGAGAGGACAACATTCTCAAAAGGCATATATTTGTCTATTCGTATGCCTTGTGACCAAGGCTATTCATATTGAGTTGGTCTCTGACTTAACTTCAAATGCTTTCCTGGCTGCTTTCAGCCGTTTTATTTCTCGGCGTGGCCCGGTAACATGCTTGTATTCAGATAATGGTACTAATTTTGTGGGTGCGAAGGCACAATTAGATGACCTCTACAAGTTTTTGGTTGAATCTGAATATGAGCCCTCATTAAAGCGCGAACTCGCTAAGCGTCGTATAGAGTGGAAAATGATTCCACCACGCGCGCCTCATTTTGGGGGTATGTGGGAGTCGAACATAAAGAGCATGAAGACACACTTGTACCGTGTGATTGGAACTCAGCTTCTCACCTATGAGGAGTTACAGACTGTGCTAGTTCAAATTGAGTGCATAATGAATTCGCGTCCACTTACAGTTATGTCTTCTGACCCTTATCCAGAAGTCCTTACGCCTGCGCATTTTTTAATGTCGACACCATTGCAGTACTTGCCTGCTTCTGTCCTGGCAGACGGTAAAATCAATTTGACTCAGCGTAAGCAATTATTAGACAGCATGGTTCAGTCCTTCTGGAAGAAGTGGCGTTCAGAGTATCTGCACACCTTGCAAGTCAGGCAGAAGTGGACTACTTCTGATCATCCGATTGATATCGGAACTGTCGTACTAGTGGGACAAGAAGATTCCCCTCCGTTAAATTGGCCTTTAGGCGTGATAACTGAAATCCATCCCGGAATGGATAAAATTGTTCGCGTTGCGACGGTAAAGACAAGATTTGGTTCTTTTAAACGTCCGGTTGTCAAATTATATCCCATTCCAACGCAATAATTTTATATTTTATCTATTTTTTGTTTATTTTTATTTATTTATTTTTTTTTGATTTTAGTCATTGTTTCAATGATCTCTGACCCAGACATGGCATTACTTAATATCCGTTATCTTGGTCAATTGAACTTTATTACATTGTATTTTTAGTTATTTTTCTTTATTCTGTGAGATTCTGCGAATTTCCAATGCGTGTCATTCCTGAATATTACCGGTGAATAGTCACTTTATTTCTATTTCATTTCTTGTTTCATTTGTATTTTTATATTCTTTCTTTTGTAAGCTCTACGAACTTCCAAGGCGGGGAATATGTAATATGGAATATATTTGGGCATTAATTTCTTTAAATTGATAATTTATGCTATAAGACCATAAGGGCGCCATCTATGGGTTTTGTATTGTATTGAATTGAACCTATGTGACTTGAGATGCAGTGTATTCATGCGTTTCCTTACCTTTGTGAATCAAGCAATTACTTCTGACGGGAGTGTCAGTAAAAGGCCAAGAGATGTCTCTCCTGGTCAGTCATAAGAATAATTCATCCAGTGAGTGAATTATTGTTGTACCTAAGATTGGATTTTTGGCACGCATTATTAATATGCAAATTTTTCATGGTTGAAACTTCCTTGCTGTGCGAAACATCTGTCAAGATTATGCAATATCGCCTTGACATTTTTATTGAAAAGAAGTGTCTTTTTGTGTGGATATCGTGGCTGAGCTGCATTCTTTGAGTGAGTGTTTGTTTGTTTTCACTTTGGTTTTTGAGATTGCTGGGTCAACTGTTTTTTTGTGTCACATAGGGAAGAATTCAATTTTCGTTAATTTTACATAGGGTAGTCATCCCTTGTGTCAGGGGCTATTTACACGCCCCTACACATATTGAAATAAAGAACATTTAGAAAAAATTCTTATTCCAGTTTTGAACAACTGTTAGTTTTTACGTTCGGAGTTAAAATAAATATTTCATCCAAAAAATCTTTGTTTTTTTACAAGACGGATCATCAAAGATATCGGAATTAGCCTGATTTTTTTGTTCTGCACTTAAGGTCGAACCACGATAATGTGTAAGAATTATTTTTGATATTTGGAGGGGCTTATTCAAAACTTTGAAGAAAGACTGAAGTTTTCAGCCCTGAAAAAACAGAAATCTTTGGATATTCTTTACGGCAAACTTTTTGATGTTTTTTACGAGAAGGTTCGCGGGTCACATGAAGTGGGCCCGCAAACCGTGGGTAGCTCATCACTATTTTATATTATGTTCAGTGCACTCGTGATGATTTTCAGATAAACTGCGCTATAGTAATTATAAAATTATTATTAAGTATATTAATTAAAACATTATTTATATAAATTCATCTGTTTCACCTTAACTTCAAAATTCCAAAAGCAATATTTTTATGCTGTTAAATAATGTTTATTAATTACTTATACTGCCTTATCATAAGGTTGCTGTTTCTGGAAAAATTTACATTGTTAACTATTGTACATAATATATTTAAAAATTATTCTTATCGAAGAAGAAGATAATAATAATCATCTAAAAGAAAAGACGAAAAAATACAAGACACATAAATAAAAAGATTACGATCGCAACTGGAACTGATGGGCATAACGATTGCAATCTTTGGAGCAAAGGCGACGGGTGGGAATGCTATCCTTGTTCTACCAGTATTTCAATGGAAGATGCTCCAAGGATCTAGCCTCATTGATCCCTTCGGCACCGGTGTATAGTCGGGAAACACGCCAAACGCGTGATGAACACGGTTGATATTTGTCGCATCAGAAGGGGTCGCCTTTTCAACTCGTTCTTGTGTTCAACAGCTCGGCTGTGGAACGATTTGCCGGCCTCTGTATTTCCTCCACCAATGTTCACTCCTTCCTCTCCTCAAAAAGACCCTCCACATAGCATCTCAGATGACATAGGCCCTGAGGGAAATTATTTTCGTCAGGGCCTCCTGTGTGGATTTAATTTTTAAAAAACCTTCAAAGTGTTATGAAAAGAGAGCTGTTCTAATAAAAAAATTATTATTCTTAATTCATTCCTGCAACCTACTTTATCGCTTGTCTTATTGCATATTGTATTGTCTTGTCAATAAGCAGAAAATCGAAACTTAAAAATGTAATTACAAGTTAAAAATGAAAATAAAAGTTGGTTGAAACGGAAAAATATTACACATTACGCAGAAATATTTCACATTTCTTATCCATGCACCAACAATCGAAACCGGCGTCTATTTTCTAAATACTACTATAAAGTATGCAATAAATAAAAAAATTAAAAATAATTTTATTTTTAGAAGTTCAATCAAAAAATCCTTTTTTTAATTATTATTTTTAATTTATAAACTAACGTTTAGACAAGATTTTTATGCATAGCACAAAGGGTAACAATTATTATAAGCAATAATTATCAGCCTGAAACACTCATCAACATTGAAAAATCTTCCGAGAAAAGATACTTCTCTCTCGCAAAAATAAAGTTGGTTGTTTTCAGGTGGAAAAAATATAATAAGCAGTAATTGTTGAATGAAACACTAGTATATATTGAATTATTTGGCGGGTATTTGATAAGCCCCCATAGCTCAGTGGTCAAGAGCAGCTGACCGGCAATCAGAAGGACACGGGTTCAAGTCCCGTTGGCGGCAAGTATCTTTTCTCGGAAGATTTTTCAATGTTGATGAGTGTATCAGGCTGATAATTATTGCTTATAATAATTGTTAATTCCTTTTTTATCTATGACACGGTAGCCCATAAAATATATTTACATATGTATTCTCTCAGTACAGGGATATTCCTGTTCTTCAATCAACCGTAAGCAATTCTACGAATTGTCTTTTCCGAGTAAGCTCATTTGTACAAGCGAACATTCCTCTTGCAGTTAGTTTTTTTTTTTCACATTTCTTTTTGAAATAAAACTTCTTTACGCACGCTCGACTTGGGGAGGTAAGCTGGTGAATGCGTAACGAAAAGTGGTGATTGTTACTAAAAATGTCACGCGAATGGTAATCGATTCGAACGGTGATCGATTGCTAGACCAACGGTCGAGGCTTTACGCACGCTTGTCTTGGGGAGTGATAAGGATAAGGATAAGGATAATAATGGTGACCCCAAGGTCGTAGGTCACCCCAAGGTAGTAGGTCACCCCAAGGTCGTAGGTCACCCCAAGGTCGTAGGTCACCCCAAGATCGTAGGTCACCCCAAGATCGTAGGTCACCCCATGGTCATATTTTACTCCAATGTCATATGTCACCCCTAGGTCATAGGTCACCCCGTTACCGGATACCTGGGTTCATTGGGCGGGGTTTGTCTTGTAGTTTTTCTTCAGTCGTGAGGTCTAAAGCACACTCGTTTATTTTATTTAACCGCTTGTTCAGATGATTAATTGTGTTAAAAATGTTATTTTAAGCATTTAAAAGTGAAATTTAGGTAAAGCATGTTCAAGTGAAGAATAGGTACGTTAATAAAACGAAAAATAAATTCGGTACTAGGAAGATTTTTTACTCCTGATATTTTTTTTATGAACACTTACTTTCGCATTTCTATTTTGTTTATTTTAATATAAATAATTATAATATAAAATCTATATGTACGCCTTATATGTCATACATATGTCTTATTACCAGACATTATCGTGAAAACAAACTTATGGGTTCGAGTGGTTAATACAGAATGTATAAATTATGCAGTGTCAAGTAAGAATGATATAAAGTATTATGTAACGAGTAACGACTACTTTTCGACTACCCTAATACGGGCATATATTGCAGCGTCAAGTAAGAATGATATAAAGTATTATGTAACGAGTAACGACTACTTTTCGACTACCCTAATACGGGCATATATTGCAGCGTCAAGTAAGAATGATATAAAGTATTATGTAACGAGTAACGACTACTTTTCGACTACCCTAATACGGGCATATATTGATTGCAGCGTCAAGTAAGAATGATATAAAGTATTATGTAACGAGTAACGACTACTTTTCGACTACCCTAATACGGGCATATATTGATTGCAGCGTCAAGTAAGAATGATATAAAGTATTATGTAACGAGTAACGACTACTTTTCGACTACCATAATACGGCCATATAGTGTGCCTAGTGTTGTAATCAAAAAGCATATAAAAACTTTATACAAAAGCCTACACGAATAAAGAAATAAAAAAGTAAATGTTGTTCATATTGCAATGTAAATGTTGTACATAAATAAAAATATCAGTAATTCATATTATATCTATGTACTTCATGTAGATTTTTCATGTATACTACTTAAAATTATTTGACATATTTTGTTGTTTTATCTTTCGTTAAAGAGGAACGACCGTGCGACCTTTTTCACATAAAACTTAAATTTTAATTTGAGGCCAAAATACTTAACCAAATTGAATAATTATTTTATTTTATGTGATCTTTTATTTATTTTAGTTTTAATTGGTGTAATATTCAATTTTGCATGATAGGCAACTTTGACATTTTTTGTTAGTTGATAATAATTATTAAAAAAAATAATGTTGCCCTGCCTATTGCGTTAATATTATGAAAAATAATATTGAAAAAAAACTTCAAACGTCGCTTTTGGGTAGAAATTTTAATTTGACAAATTTGTGTTCCAAAAAAAAGTAGGTAGGTAATTTACTTAAATTTAGGCCAATCAAAATCCTTTTTCTAATGTTTCTTTTTTTTATTTTATGCTTTATCATATTTTCATGGTAAATGGGGTAAATTTTTATTTTTTTAAATAATTATCACTAACTTACAAAAAATTATCAAAGTTGCCTATCAATCAACTCAAATCAAGAAATAATGAATTCTTTAACTATATAATATAACAATTTAAAAGACAAATAAAGGAAATACACATCCGTACTAGATAATCGCTATACATTTTGATTAAAAAAATAATTATGCATTTTGGTTTTGTAATTTCGGCCCCAAATTCAAATTTAAGATTTTTATCAAAAAGGCCGCTCAGCCATTCCGTTTAAGTAATTGTCAAAGAAAGAAGCGAATGAAAATCTAAATTATTTTTAAATCGTGGTAATCGAGAATAAGCTCTTAAGACGTATCTCACAAATGATACCGTGGTAGTATGATTAATGTAATAGACATAAATAATAATCGTTATTTTCATCATTTATGCAAACCGAATTTTAATGACGGCTACACGAAAAATTACGCCATTTTTTCATACCTCCTCGTGATTCATTGCCGGTGGCCGCGAATTTTCGTTTTCCAATTTAAAATATTTAAAACGTTCGATGCAAACCAAATGGCGGCATAAATCAAAAAAATGTGTTGCCAGTAATAACAACCTGGGCACAAATGGCCCACCATTACTGCCAACCTACGGCCACTACTTGACACGTTAAGAAAAGGCCCACTCGCTCGCCGTAAATTAATATTAAAAAGAAAGCACCGACTGGGCCCTGAGCAAAAAGCACACTTCATTCCACCGAAATCTAATTTATCACGAGGATCATTAAACAACTTTTGTGCTTAGTTTGTGTATTTTACTTGGAGTTTTCTTAGGATTTATTCGAGTGGATGAGTTAGTTGCGAGTTCCTACCCGGTGACCAAATAATATTCAATTTGTGTGCATGCCAACCTGCAATCATGGCGTGGAATTTCCGTTGACGTGAAAATAGTTTTGATCAATATTCAACATTAAACAAAATGGTACTTAAGCAGAGTTCGCGGGAAATGTTTTTATCAATTCGTTAACAACTTATTTCAATGGGCATTAAAAAGTAGTTAATGGAATATTTACAACATTCGTAAAGGGATAAGTACACATTGTAACTTTCATTATTAAATTTATAGGAATATAAAAAAGGTTTCATTGTTACGTATACAGCAGTCTGCCCCGGAACATAACAAATTTAAATATGGGCTCGATTTATACTAACTCGTACATAGCCAAAAAAAGGTTTCGGGAACATTTAAGTTTTCAGATAGGAACAAGGGTTTGTTGTTTATGTTCCCGTATGCAAATGGAGACTTGTAAAGTTTTGTAATTTATTTAAAACAAACAATGAGGTTGAACAAATAATGTAGGCACAAACCAAATATGTCCATTCTTAATCTAAGTTATGTAGTTCAATGTTAAACAAATAAAACCATTTGATCGAATTATATTACGTAATTTCCGCGTGACCCGGAAGGAATTTATTTATCTGAATTCACGGAACATGCATAAAAACATAAATATTTCCTTATATATCATCGTATCCGATCGAATGAAGCAATAAATAATATCTACGGGCTTGGAAAAATAAGTGGCTATTTTCGTGACCACCAAAGTACGGATATATAAATATGACGTGAAAGTTGGTTGGTTGGTTTGAGGTGTAGTGGTAATAGTGTGTGTGTGCGTGATGGAAATTAAACAAAGCTCACACAGAGCGCTTATCCCTTGACCAAATGACATGCTATTCACATACTTTGCACGTGTTTTGTTTGGGGTTGGCGGGCCTTGTAATTTTTGTACAAAACATTACCCATACGTCCACAATCCGTACGTTGCGCCCGAACGCCGGTCCTAATACTCTACGGTAGCCGCGTTCGTGCCGCCTGGTTATAATTTTTAATTCCATATATGAAGGCCGTATTAATCGTGAAAAAAGTATTTATACATCCACAATCGTTAAATTATAGTTCCATAGTTTTTTTATCAGCTCGGAATAGTTATATTGAATCCAAGGATTTTGTTTACCGACCCTTTTATTACCTACACATTTTCGGAAATTAATTATTGGTGGGTGGGGTTCTTAATGGTAGCTAGCACACTAATCATAACTAAGTACCTTCATTAAGTCATTCGATGTAATTTCCTTTTCAGTTAACTCAAACATTACAGTACTAACACAAGTGTACTGTATTTTCCAGTAATGTTTCGCCATTTTATCGTGTTATCATAAAACTACACCTAACCTTCCATTTCGCGCTCGTCTGCTGTGAGTACTTGAACAAAACATAATTATTCTTATAATTATATTACCATTATGTGGATTGTTTTCTTTCTAAGCGTTGAAATGTCTAGTGAAGGTGAACTTGAACACCGGCGTTAGATTTATATTTAGTAATGATATGTTACGTATTTCGTGACATGAAAAAACCTTTTTTCGTCGATCATAAAACAAAGTTCAAAATGTAATCTGAACATACACAAATTACCATATCTCCTGCATAGTATTACGTTCTTATCAAAAATAAGTGATACATACATTAAGGTGGGACATTTAAAAAAAATGTTAATTTTTAATTCTAAAAGCGATAAAAGGGTGCCAAATGGGTTCAAAACGACGTTTTTAAAATTTTTCCAATTTCTGACACGATCTTCTTCCTCCGGATTCACTTCAAAGTTTTGAAAATTTTCATTTTAATCGGTTATTTCTAGCGTATGTAAAAATTACTATGTATCTTTTAAATTATATTTTTGTTATCTTCTACAGTAAATATAGTATATTTTTACGAAATCATTTACAAAAAGTCCCAATATTGAGTCTCGCAATATAATTCCGAAATTTGAGAGTAAGAAGGATTTTGCTGGTATTTGAATAGACTGCCTTGAAATAATTTGAATTATATTCATACATTTTTTTAAAAATCTAAATATTCCTTCTATTTCGTGTTTTATTAAAAATATTCATTTTTAATGGTTTTTCTAACATTTATTTAAGATTTAACAAGGGTGGGTTTTTCTCTATTATGTGAAAGTTTAAAGTCAATTCGGAGGAAGAAGATGATTTCCAAATATCATTAAAAAATTACGTGATTTTATATCTTCATTTAACATCCTTTTTTCACTATTAGACAAACCATAACAAGAATTTTTCCCCATACAGTCGTGACCCACCATAACACACATCATCTTACATTGACACTCGAACTCAAATGTGGTTTTCACGAAATACAGCAATATAAATGCATAATACTAATAAAACACATATAAAACATTTTTTACTTAATTCATTTTTGGCGATAGCCGGTTTCAGCCTGTTAAAACCATCTTCAGACTAGTACAAATCGTATAAATGTTTCGTAATCTATAGTTTATATACATAGCATGTGACAGAGAGAGAGGGGGGAAGACTACAAGGATTTTATTCAAACAAGAAGTATGGAAAAACCATATAAATTTAATAAAGTCCTTCAAGAGTACCCCCCTCCCTCTCTCCCGTATGTTATATATATAAACTGTAGATCAAGAAACATTTGTACCAGTCTGAAGACGGTTTTGACATACTGAAACCGGTTACGGTCAAAAATAAATAAAGTGGAAATAATTTTATACATTTTTTTTATTATTATACTAGCCGGGGTGCCCGGCTTTGCTTAGGACAACATTCGAGGGGGTTCTGGAATGTTCCACGATGATGTTTCCGATTACTTATTCCCGATCATTCCACAACATTTCAGAATATAAATGGTATAAATTCTATGTATATGTAATCCTCGATATCTTAAATATTATTTTATAATCTATGTAAAAGCCCCTACGGGCGAATAACAACAATAAATAAATAAATAAATATTCCGGGATGTTCTGAAATGCTCTCGAATATTCTGGTGTATTCTGGACTATTCTAGAAATTTCTAGAGTGTAAAACCTCCAGCCCTTATATCTTCAAAAGCACGCCCTTCAGGTAAAAATGGGAACCTTCTTCTCCCTTGATCGTATCGGGGCTCATTTCTGAGTTTTTGCGGGAGGCACACTTTTGTATACTTTCTCTTATAATAAATATTGATTATGATGGAATTCCACCATTAATTGCCAAATATAAAATAGAAATATTAACCTAAATATAGTTCTGCAAAAGATTAAGCTCTGCAAAATACGAGTTTGTTTATATGAACTGCCAATGTGTTCTTAAAAATAAAATCAACTAAATGAAAAACCTTATCTGGAAAGCAACACCCTGGATTTCACAGATCATTTATTTTTTTCACTTTTCAATTTTTTATGGTAGTAGTTACGTACTTATGGATCGTTAAATTCCTTGGAAGAACATCAATGTCAGCCTTTGACGGTGGAAAAAATGCCTACAATTATCTTCCAGGAACGTTAATTCAATTCTAATAATTCATTAAAATTAATGTCTGACTTTCTGTCTTTATTCAAAATTCAGGGAAAAAAATCGCCATCTTTCCGCCAAGATAATTTGAAATCCAATTCAATTGGTACCAAAATGTCGATATTTAAACGGAAAAAAAATCGGACCTTTGAGGATTCCTTTTTACTGTAGTTTTCGTGGAATTTGAAAAACTTAATTCGTTTTACTGTCGTACTAAGCAAAAATGGGGTACCTATCCGTGTTTTTGATAAAAATGGAGACATGTTTTCGAATGGATTGATTTAGTTACAACTCTCTCAAATTACGATAATATTTACTGAAATAGATTAAATAGGGTTTTCAAAGAGAGACTATATGAGGGTACCGAACGAACTTTGTTATTACCTACGTTGATAAAACAAAAACATAATATGCACAAGAAAACAATGAAAATTAACAAAAGAATTCTGGCGGTGTATGAAAAATTGTGCTATTTTTGCATTAAATGATACCGATAAATTAGTTCGGGGAATCATACAAGTAGTTATGGGTCAAAATTTATAATTAAGTCAAAAATATAGTCAAAAGTCATTATTCTGTGTGAGAGCTTTCTTTGCAAGGAGCGATAAACTTATATGTTGGGTTTGAGCTGGAAAGTACATAATGCCAATTAAGGTTACTTTCGAGCTCAAAATTGTTTAGATATCCATTTACCCAGAGTAAGTATGTATTCATACATTCTTAGGCCCCTTGAACAATTTTTGTAGCTTAGCAATATTTAGAGTACGCCGAGAGCAATAATTTTCTGTTTAGTGTTATGATTGTCAAAGTTATTTTAACTCCAATGATATCATTATGCAAAAGTTTTTGACAATGGCATCGCCGGCATATACAAAAAGGAACATAAGAAATTCGATATGGTTGTGTTTCGTGATTCAAACGTCTGTCTGGCCAATCAAGCCTAAAATTTTAATTACAGAATTGAGTTTCATTATCATTATGAGTTTCAAATCGGATGGCGATATACGATGTCTGGTGAGTGCAAGAGAGACAGCGCGTATGCTAAAGGCTAAACCTAGGCTAGAAATAAAATATACTTAGTGGCGACATTGGTTGCAATCTATATTGTGCGTCGTGAAATTTATAGAGATTTTTCAATATCCAATTTCAACGAAACTTTCAACTGCCGGTCATATTCATTCTAATATCAATTTATCAAATGTATATTAGATATTAATTGTGTGCATTATGTTTTCGGTTACCGCCAGTGGCAGTCCATAACTTTTTAGCAAGCAGAGCGTTAAGATTTTCGTTATTTGTTTTCGGGGTGTTATGCCGTGTTGCGCTAGCTCCTTCTTTAGCCAACGTTTCGGACATCGTTGCAGTGTCCATCATCAGGGCAGATCCGGCAGATCCGGTAGATGTGTGCGATGTACGAAACGTTGACTACAGAAGGAGGTAGCAAAAACAAATAACGAAAATGCTTTTGGCCGTGAAAATCTTAAAACTTATCAGAGTGTTAAGATGTTTATTTTTAGTCTAGGGAGACTGTGCCTCCCAATACTGAAAAATGTTCTTACAAAAATTGAAATAAAATAAATAAATAAAATTCATTTTCAGATTCAACATTATGAATAATGTCGTATTTTTCAGTCCCAGCAATCTAACTCACGAAAATCCGTCTCTGATTACCACCTTTGACTCAACAAAACCATCACTAAAAAAATACATGTTCCACCAAAACCCCACCAAAACCAACAACATATTTTGCTCGTTTTGTATTTCGATATTTTCTCAAATCGAATTTTTTTTTTCTTATTTGTACATGGTATATTGAAGATACTGCCACCATAATTTGTTTAATTTGTTGTTCTCCACAAAAACATTAAAATATGTACTTACTGATTTACTTAATGATGTTCTTACTGATGTACTTACTGATGTGCTTACTGATATAATTACTGATGTACTTACTGATATACTTACTGATGTACTTACTGATGTGCTTACTGATATAATTACTGATGTACTTACTGATATACTCACTGATGTACTTACTGATGTACTTACTGATGTAATTACTGAGATACTTACTGATATACTTACTGATGTACTTACTGATGTGCTTACTGATGTAATTACTGATGTACTTACTGGTGTACTTACTGATGTACTTACTGATGTACTTACTGATGTGCTTACTGATATACTTACTGATGTACTTACTGATGTAATTACTGATGTACTTACTGATATACTTACTGATGTACTTACTGATGTAATTACTGATGTACTTACTGATATACTTACTGATGTACTTACTGATGTGCTTACTGATGTGCTTACTGATGTACTTACTGATATACTTACTGATGTACTTACTGATGTGCTTACTGATGTGCTTACTGATGTGCTTACTGATGTAATTACTGATGTACTTACTGATATACTTACTGATGTACTTACTGATATACTTACTGATGTACTTACTGGTGTGCTTTCTGATGTGCTTACTGATGTAATTACTGAAATACTTACTGATGAACTTACTGATGTAATTACTGATGTACTTACTGATGTACTTACTGATATACTTACTGATGTACTTACCGATGTACTTATAGACTCCATTTATTTTCAGTACGACAGTAAAAGTTTAGAGCGGAAACGCCCGCTCGAAGGCCTAGGACTGGAGTTGGGCGGCTCGACCGCCCGTAGCTTTCATTTACCTCAAATACTTGTTCACAAAAAAATCCAAATGTTTAATCTGACTACGGCACGCGACGTGTAGGATTTTCTTTAAATCCCTTGCGGATCGGCTCCGAACAACTCCGTTTAAACACGCGTAAGACCGTGAATTACGCGCGTTAAATGATTTCCAAGTGTTGTGTATAATTGAAGGAAATTTATTTTATTCCAAGGTGACTTTGATTCGCCACTTCGGCGATAATGACACGTTGTCGCGCGTTAATGCGTTCGGCACTTTGCGGTCGCCGCACTAAATCTAAAAATCGAATAAGATTGAAACTAAAACATGGACGGGTCTTCCCACAGAATTAGAACAGTTCATCAAATTTCAAAATTAAAATTCAAGTTATGTGAAAGTTCTATTCAAGTTCTGCTATTATTTCATAACGGGCCGGCTGTTTCAGTGTATTCTGGTAATAAAAAAAACTTGAATAAAACTTTCGACCATCTTGAATATCGACTTATAAATTTGACGACTTTTTTAAAATTCTCAGAAACAAACCGCAGCCCAAGGGAATCTTAGGCTCATGAAGGTTTTTATGTTACTGTTTTGATTACTCTATATCAGAAATCTGTTTTTTTTTCAAGGAGATAAAATCCTAAATCGGTAAGCTGCGTCTTCAAAATTGAACTTCTTTCAATTTAGACTTTCGAGGTGAAGGTGAAAATAAAAACCAATGCTTTTAAAATCATTCTTAAATAACTGAAGTGCGAAATTTTTTTCTACATAACTACAAAGCAGAAATATTTTGTCTAAAACAGCGAAAGCTCTCTAAAGCAGTGTTTCTTAACCATGGAAACCAATTAATAGAAAATCTTGTGATTCAGCTTTAAAACGTAAATTCAAAGAAGCTTAGTTATCAAATTTTTGGATGAATGTAAGGAAACATCAGAAGAAGCACTGCTTTACTACTTTTCACATTTACTGCTTTCCTCAACCACATACCTCTGTGAAAAGGCAATCTCTTTTCTTTTTTTTTACAGTGAATACCGCACAAGAATCTCAACTGCTCCCGTCTGGAGCCAGTGAGACTATGGCATCCCCAATTGGGGTATGTTGTGAGGCTGAAGGTAGTGGGGAGGGGAAGGAGGTGGGGAAGAGGAAGGTTCGGAAGTACCTGGCTATTCAGATCTGGTCACTAAACACGGCTAAAGCCATTTTCAAGCAACGTTTCAATTCTGAATGGTGGTCTTACACCAGGGCGATACTGATAGTATCTTCCACTCTGGAACATGCCGCAAATATACTATATACTATTTTTAATTAATTTATTGTGAAACAACACAAATTAATCAAATAAAATTTATTTGCGCATGCCGGGTTTGAACCCGCGACCTCCGGATTGTGAGTCAAGAGTCTTACCCACTGGACTACGGAGGTCTCTGCTCTTGTATACACTAAAAACAATCACAGAAACAGATTGCAAGTGAAATCCGATTTGAGATCACAGCTTAGTAGTAACATCAACCTGAATATCACTTATTTAGTTGCAAAAAAGAAACACCAACCTTCGCATTAATTAGCCGTTAATTAATGTGAATGTTAGTGCTGCCGTTGTACGTTAATTTTTTTTTTTGTATTTGTACTACAAATTTTGTAGTACTTAGGTATTAAAAAAAATATCAGAGTGTGCAATCCACAGGCGGGAGAAGTAAAACCTTCAGAAAACTAAAGTAGACAAGAGTGGGGAGGTTAGGAAGCACCGCACAAAAAGGAGACCGAGAGGCTACGAAGCACCCAACAAAGAGGAGACCGATTATATATCTCATTCTTATGGATGTATGTGTTAACGTGTTTGTCTATGTTTAGTGTCGCTTTTTTCGTTTCATCGAGTTTCAAATCACAACAGTGCTAAAGAATTTTTCACTTCAAAAATGGTCCGAAATTTATTGTTGGTTTTTTTTTATTATTATGGGGGTCCTTGAAAATTGTTCTTCATTTCCTAGGGGTCCATGGCTGAAAAAGGTTAGGAGACGCTGCTCTAAAGGTAGGCTTTAAACATTCTCTAATTGTGAATTTGTACAGATTTTTCGATATCCAATTCCAACGAAACCTTCAACTCCCGGTTATTATAAATTATGGTACCTTCTAATATCAATGTATCTATCAATAAATTTTTTTTAAATGCCAATTTTTGCTGTATAATTTTTCACATGTTCAATAAAATTTAATATAATGTATTAAGAGTATTAATATATTCTTTTATTTAAAAAAAAAGTATCGAAGTCGGGTGTTGAAACTAGTCATTGATAAAGTGTGTTAAAATATCAATGGAAACAGAAATATTTCTTTGAACGCATACGCTGGTGCTAACAGTCTGCCCTAAAGTTGAGCAGTCGATGACACAATGCGATAGTGTTTCCCTAAAACTGAAACTCCGGCGACGAGAAATTATTATAGGAAACGTTAAATGAAAAAGGACTTAGCGATGCGTGATTGATGCGAAATCGATACTTCACTCACAAACCTTCCTTTAGGCTCAGGAATTTAATCCCAACAATAATAACACGTTCCTGTGAAAGGGCTTCGTACCAAATGACAAGCCCATTGGGCCTGGCAAGCTGTATGGAAATGATTTTCAATCGATAAACGTGGATATTACATACACGTGGAAGATTCAGTATTCTCATTGAACAGAACAATCAATCAGAGGCAGAATATTCGTTCCAAGTGTGCAACAAATCTATGCCAAAAATATTCTGGATTTCCAAGGAAGATAGATGTATGTATAGTAAATTAGGTCAAAAAGCGGCTTTTTTATTGAATACTAGCTTGTAAGGGGGGTTCCCACTCCGCCTCCTCCACCTCACCCCCTCCCCCCCCCCCCCTCTCACCACCCTCCCTCCACCACTCCCCCTTCCCCCCCCCCCCCCCCCACCCTCCCTCCCTCCCCCATCTTTCCCTCCCTCCCGCTTTCCATATATTCAATCCCAGTATTCAGTTTTTAAACACCCCGCGTGCCACCTTTTACAATTTTTATTCAAATTTCAATTTTTCATGTATATTAAATTTGGTACCTAACATGGTACCTATTTAAAATATCTGAAATTCTTGATTCGATTCAAACTATTGTGGGAGTACCTACTTTAAATAAATTTATCAACTTAAAGATTTTCAAAAATAGAATCCTGATTTTACAATGTCATTCTCAAACACGCGAACTGAGCAACGTGCGATAGTCGTTAGGTTTTCTGAAATTATCCAATGTTCTGCGCAATTTTCTTAATTTTTCTCTCCGTAAGAACCATCCTCGTACTTCAAGGAATATTAAAAAAAAAAGAATTAGCGAAATCGGTTCAGCTGCTCTCGAGATTTGCGCTTAGCAACACATTTAGCGATTCATTTTTATATAAAAGATAGGTACTGATCATTTTATCTTCGGTCTTGTTCTTTTCCATATTTTCGTTTAGATTTGTTATTATTGTCTTATTGTTCGTTGACATATATGTGATTATTATCTGTGATTAATATGAAGGTGTGGAGCTGTGTTTTGTTTCTCCTGAACAAATTTGATTTTTTGCAATTCATTATTATTCCGGAGAGGTATTCAAATATACATATTTTAAATTAACCTACACTGTCGTGAAACTCGAGCTAAGCAAATCGTAGTCCCAAAATTATCTGCGAATCAATTTGTGGACTGTAATCAATCATTTTAATACGTCACAACTATGGGAGTTATTAAAATTGGGATATAGGGAATGACTTACCTTTTGTCTTCTGATGTTCTTCTTGATAAGAATCGCTCTTATGGCCTCGAAGGCTAATGATTATATTCATTGCATAATCACGCACCATAATGTATTGTTGTAAATGTCACACGTAGGTAAATCGGCCATACACTGTCAGATAGGGATAGATATATGAATAGCAGTTTGGGTGGAGGGAGATGCATATAGTTGCGTCAACATAAACACACACGCTAAATGTACAAAAGTTCAAATTTATCGCCGGCTACAATTTCGGATTAAAACGTTGCTTGAAATGGCTGTAGTCGTTAACTTCCCAACCTTGATCTCCCCACATCTCCTCCCATTCCGTACTCTCTTCAGCAAACAATATACCCCTATTGGAGTTGCAATTATCCCATGGGTGCAGAACAGTGGAGCAGTTGGGACTCTTGTTCGGCATTCCGATTAAAAAATGCTAGCTTTCGGTCAAAGAAGTTTAGATTTTTGGTTTTTGACACAAAGTTTCCGATTATGGACCCTTTTCGAATCCGGAAAGCCGAAATCGTGGATTCTCAACGTGCCGCTGCCGTTACAAATATCTGAAAGATACTGGCACAAATGTTCATCATTCTCTTTAAAACGAGAGCAATGTCATGTTCATGCTGAATCTACAAAATAGAAAACTCTAAACATCAAAATAATCAGTTGCTTGTAGTGAGTTGGGACGGATTATTTTTATTTTGTTTTTTGTCTACCCGTATTCTTCCTTTAACATGAAAATTCAGCCGCGGCTTTCAAGATGTCACTTTCAGATTCTGTTTATTATTCCTCGAAAAATTGGCTTTGCCAGTTGTAAATTTCCCGGAATACCTCAAACGCATTCAATTCTGAGTACAGTATGCACACCATGAAACGTTTATCCTCGAGCATCACGAATTGTAAATAGACTATTTCGTTTGGCGTAAACACGTTTTTCATATAAAATGCATTTTACTCTCTGACCCCTTTATTTCACTCTAAATACCTACGTGGGAGAAAACAGAATTCTGTTCAAGGCCTTATCGATGTTGGCTCAATAACCATTAGAAGTGTCTTACTGAAAACGCACGATTGGTGTGTTTTTCATCATAATTTTTACTCGACTACTAGTATTTATTAACCCATAACATCATTTCCATGACCAGATACGGCCCTTGATCACTCAATAGTTTGTTGCATAATTTTAATCATGCAATTAGAATAAAAATAATTATGATAAAGCTAGAGCAAATCTCGGAAGAAAATTTTACTTGCTTAATTTAAAATATGTAAGAGGTATAAACAATTAAAAAACTAACTTTTTTGTGTGTCTGCCCCCTATAACTCTGGTTTAATGAACGCGAATTCGATTTGAATTTAAGTGTTGTTTTAAAAAATGGAACTAATTGTGTAAATAATTCAGACCAGCGATAAAATACCTACCTACAAAAATATATTTTTACTAGAAAATTATTTTATTGTCTATTTCAATAGCCGTACTGATTTGTCAAGAATTTAGAATATCCTGTGATTATCCACAAGTTTGCACTAGTAATACTAAGTATGAATTAATTACCATATCCTCTAATGAAGTGTTCTTTACCCATATTTGTTTGCGAGCCCCATAGAACCTCGTTCTTATTTTAGTACCCCCATACATTATCTATGTCTACTATACATTACGGCAAATAAGCCCCCACACTTAAATTATCCCGAGAGCTTACAGTGAGTTAACTTTTTATACCTGTATGATACAACCCATTCTGTAAACGTATTTTTTTGCTGCAATACATGTTTTCATTCTTGTAAATCTACGGAAACAAACGGGTCAGATACGGCCATTTGAATAAACGCGAAAATATTACAAGATATTTATTTTTTAAATTGAGATTGTTTTGACTTTGTGCACTAGTTTCATTATCAGCTCGCTTGAAGGGAGGAAGAAGGATACGGCTGTCTGAATTCAAATTGTCGTTATTAACTTTCATCCAAATTAGGACACTTTATTAAT
The DNA here is from genome assembly GCA_929108145.2 of Limnephilus rhombicus. Taxonomy (NCBI): domain Eukaryota; kingdom Metazoa; phylum Arthropoda; class Insecta; order Trichoptera; family Limnephilidae; genus Limnephilus; species Limnephilus rhombicus. Next base: position 17,808,684 of record OV815272.1, on the reverse strand, counting down.
AAACGCTCGTTTAGGGAAATACATGAAGCTTTTAAGGCTCTGCAATCGGGCTGGAAAAGAAAAAGATGGAGAGATACGAAATTACGAATGTTAGAGGAGAGCGCTAACATTTACAGCGACAAAATCGATGCGAAAATTGCGAAAATGTTCAATAAAACGTCGCCTCAGTTCTTATTTGTCCAACAGACCATTTTAGTTTTTGTTCAATCTCCATTTTAAAAGTATGAAAAATGATAGTTAATCACTTAACTAAGAATTATTTAAACTAATTGGACCTTTACCTTCACGGAAATAGCTTTATCTTAAACACCTATCATAATGTTTTATTGAAATAATTAAAGAAAACCTTCTCCTCCTGAAATTTTTTCTAATGGTCTGTTGGACAAATACGAACTAAAGAGACGAAAACGCGACTCGTTTAAAATAGAGCAAAAATTTCGCAGACATTATCTTAAACAGCATTTAAATAAACACTGTGAATTTTTTCATACATATAACTTGTAAAATAACTAAAACAAACGTGTTTATAATAATTTTTGGAGCATACTTTGCGAATTTTTCGATCGAGGGAATTTTATATAATTTGCGTTTCAGCGCGGGCAATGTCTAGATATTATCTTCAAAACTAACATATATTTTTTTAAGAGCTTTAAAACGAACGGTATTTAAGGGAAATATGTAAGAAATCGGTAGAAATTCCGGTTGCGGGCCCTTAAGGGCTTCATTGGTAATATTTATACATCTGCTTTGAGGATAATTGTTTCATTTGTTTAAATGTACTTACCCTAGATCAATTTTTATTTAAATGTACTCACACTGTAGTCAATTGTTTTGACTACCCTTCGTGTATGTACTTGGGAAAGCCTGCCCAATTAGTGTAAAAAAGCTTTGTAAAACAGGTGAAGAATAATATGTCTAAATAAATATCACTTGAATTTATCTTTCTCATATTGTGTTAAGTAAAAAATACGCCTCCAATTAAGTTGATTTCTTATTAAATTTGAGGACGTTAGTTGAAAAACGTGAATCTTGAAAATTTGATATCTTCAAAGCAGTCCAAAGTATCCTCCGGGTTCGGCATGTGATCATACCAGCATACTAAAATGAGGCATTAAACGTACGATGAAATGATATTAGCATTAATTTTTCAAATATATTATTTTATAACGAACACATTCTTATTAAAAGTTCTAAAAAAAAAAAACCATCTTTTCAGAAATTTCAAATCATTCAAATAGAATTACTCAATCAAAGTTGAAAATCAAGTTTTTTATTAGTTATTCTAATTACTAAATAAACAAGTTTTCTGATCATAACATTACGTAGAATTTCAACGAAATTAAAATCAAACGCTGAAAGATAATAAAAGTTTAAAACCTTAGTGCAGAGCTAGTTCGTAATACGAATTCCATAAAAACAACAAAAATATCTTTTGACGGATGAACAATTCCACATTCAAACGAAAAATATAATAGAGAACTCCAGTCCAATTTTTATTATTTTTTTAATGAATAATGACCTTCTAACTGCATTTTTATTTTTAGAGTTAGAGTTAGTTTTAATAGTTAAAATAATTATCAAAGTTTTAATTTTTAAGACCCCCCGAAAACCATCGTATGTATGGTGAATCGTGTGACGTCAACACTCCTGAAAAATTACTATGGGATCGGGCTATCAGCTGATCAACTGCCGCCATTTTGAATTCCGTTGTTAGATGTATTCTTCCTAGAAGTAGCATTACTATTTTTTTTTGTGCAGTAGTTATTGAATATTTTCAATAATAGAGATAAACTAATAGGAGATACCTTTACTTTTGAAACATTATTTAGGCCTAAATAATGTTTTAATAAACACAACAACTAAATCTCTATAAACAGTATGTAAATAAACGAATAAATTAATACGATGGCTTATGTCATATCATGCATTCCCAAACAATGACTTTACGATGACGTCACGACACGTCGAACAGTGACGTCAACAATAAAATTTGTTTTTTCGACCCGAATAAAAATGGACTTTTTAATAATTTTTTTAAAAACTCTGCGTTTAATATTATTAAATAAAACTTATAGATTCAGAATCAGCGTTTCTTGGTCTACATGAACATATTTTTTTAAAGCCATAATATTTTTCACTGGAGGTCTTTATTTTGCCTAATACAAAGAAAATGGTTGACTTGTATCATTAATATCATAAACACGATTGAGCCCTTATTGAAAATTGTTAAATTGACTTTACGTTTTTCACGTCTAATTGCAGATAATGGTTTTGCGCTTACCGCTAAAATGAGTGTGGAGACGACAATCGAGTATAAAAGAAAATACTCGTTTGTTCCTAATTTGTGACCGTTTTTGCTAAAAATATAGATATAAGGGTTTTCTTCCAAGACTAATTTTGAGCACCTGTTTTTACGGGTGTGTAATTATAAGCAATTATTTAGTGTAATTCATATTATCACTCAGGGTTAAAGTGCTCGATAACGGATTCGTGGGTTCAATTCCCGGCGCGCGCATTCTTATATTATTCAACTATTTTGTATTGTTTCTCACATATTTCACGTAAAGTAATAATTTTATTTTGGAGAAGGGTGTAGGTACCGCCGCCCCGGGAACCATTTATTGGACAACCAACACCTCTGCAATAGGTCACCCCAAGTGGTTCGCTACGTTTGGTGACTTAGCAGGAGTTCCCGGGTTCATGGGGTGAGGTTTGTCCGGGTCTTCGCGACAGATGCGTCTGCCTACCAGCTGCACGGCAGGCTGGATCGGGAGAGAATGGTTGAGGGATTCCCTTTGACTTCTCCAGTTGTACTCTATCGGAACATCGCCTTGCACCCCGCAGTGGAAGAGATGGATTCCTACGTCCGTCACTCCTGAACACGCTGACCTCTAGATTCCTGCCCACCCTCAATACCCTTTTTCTTCCCAGAAATTCCTCTCCTTCCTTTCCTAAAAAGTCCTCCACACAACATCCCCAAAGATGACACAGTCCCTGAGGGCAATTATTCTCCTCAGGGTCTCCTGTGTGGAGCGAATATGGAAAAAAAACGTAAATCGTAGCTGTGAGAAATAGGCAGACCAATGACCTAAATCTTTTCAATTGATAAACGTTTAAGAACCTTAAAAAGAGTGATTGATTATAAATAAACGATTGTTGGATTCAAACCAAAATATTCTGCATTTCTGTCCATTGATGCACTTTATCATTTCCATATTATTCATCAACCTATCAATTTGGTTCCAGCTTCGACGTTCGGGGGGTGGGCATGTCCGAGGGGCGGCACTGGTCCGCCCCGGGGGTATTCGGGCCACGCGCCAACTTCCGCCCAACGCCGCCCCCCGCCGCCCTACTGATACAGGACGTGAAGCGGCACGACGAGGGAGTCTACCGCTGCCGGGTGGACTACAGGAATTCGCAGACGATCAGCTTCCGGTTCAATCTCACCGTTATTGGTAAGCTATTTTCTTTTATATCTTAAAAAAATTACTAGGCCTCGCCGAGATGCGTATTCAAAATATATGTAATATGAAATGGTTAACGAACAAGTCAGAATGAAACCAACTCAGAACCATCTCAGAAAATTCATTAAAAGTGATAAAAAATATTATAAAAAAATTGTTAAATAGGTTACGTTAGGTTAGGGTTATGGGCTATTTTAAAATAATTTTTTACCAAAGCTTTTAATGACTTTTAAAGGGGGTGTTGAGTTGACTTTATTCTCAGTTGTTATGAAATCATATTAAATATAGGTAGATTGGATAGTTGGATACCCACGTTGCTCTTGTATTTATTTGACGGTGGTGATTTTTTTTAAATTATTAATTGTTTTTTCACAATTAAAACGTATTAAGCACACAATTATTAACCATACTAGGATTCACTTTTTTATACACAAGTTTTTATACACAAGTTCCACACAGGAGGCTCCGAGGAAAAAAAATCCCTCAGTGCCTGTGTCATCTTTGAGGATGCTGTGTGGAGGGTCTTTTTATGGTAAGGAAGGAGATGAAGTTCTGGGAAGGAAAAGGTATGAGGGGTGGGTAGGAACCTGGCGTTAATTTTTCTGGAAGTGGTGTCCCTCATCCCTTCCACTGTGGTGCAGGGTGATGAATCGAGAGAGTCCGGCTACAGAGGTCAAAAGAACTCCCTCAACCAGTCTTTCCCGATCCGGCCTATTACGCATTCGCATCCACTGGCAAGACCGAGACAAACTTCACCCATCGCCTGTATGGAGATTAATAATTTCACAGTTGAATAAATGTAAACAAAAATAAACAACAAACGTCATCAAACCTTTTAGGAAAATACGAAATAATAAAAATTTCAAAATAACAATAATAAATTGAGTAAATTTGTAGAAAAATAATATAATGAGATGAAACAATATGTTGTTTTTCATTATGTCGTTAGTTCATACCGTGCTCAATAATAAAAAATAAAAATGTAAACCTTTGCATATGTAAAAGGTTTTAGAAAAAATATAGGTAAAAATGACGTAATGAAAAGCAAATATTTATAAGCACTTTCATTTTAAAAACAAACTTTTCTTTAAAGGAAACAAGAAAATCTAATACTTAATATTGAGAGGATATACCCAGACATAACCGGAAATATACCATTTTTAACTGCTTTCTGTCAAGAGACATTTTAAAAATATTCTTAAAAAAAAAACTACTGTCAACTAATCTTACAAATATCTTAGTTCATTAAATAATAAATTCATCAAATATCTTAGTCCATAACATTCTTTCTTTAAAAAAAAAAACACACCATTATCAAATAAATACTGCAGCTCACATATATTTATGTACAATTCATTATTTAAGTACTAACTTATACATAACTAATAACTAATAGCATTTATGTACACTCCCCTTCCATACACAAGCAAATGCTTTTAATGGAAGAGTAGTAAAAAAAAAATCAAATTCTAGAGTTCCGATTTTTTTGTACACAAAAATATAAATTGATTTCGAAAGATTGTTATTTTATCCAGTAAGCTATGAAGAAAATTTTGAAAAAATACTTTTATTTTTCTCATAATAAGATTATACCGTTGGTAGGCAGATTAGTTATTTTTTGTTTGTTTTATATAATACACATTTCAAATCATATGATCATAAATAAAATAAATCAATTAATTATCTAGGAAAACCACTTTTTTGAATTTTTATTTTCCTTTTTTTATTTATCAGTGATAATATATTACAAAATTATTACATAACATTTTTGATACATTATTCCCAATGAGTTCAATAAAACTCATTTCGAAACGGACTACATTATACAACTAAAATAAAATTATTTTTACTTAAGAATATGAATTTTAAAGGGTAGTCCAATGGACAGATACTTTTGATCCAGTTTGAAGAATTTACACAGGGTGTGTCAATTATTTCAACATTTGAATTCAGTAACGCCCGTGGTCTCAAAAGTTGCGTCTAACAAAGAAAATGAGAACTGCATTTAAATTTATTTAAAAAAAAATGGTTATTAGCTCGCTAAAATGAATTGAAAATCAGAAAACAAACCTAAAACCATTTTTTTTTTTTAATTTTTATAAATTTTTTTTTCAGTAATTTAACATTTAAACGTTTGTTTATTATTAAAAAATGCGTACAACTGAGATAAAAATTTCAAAAAAAGTTTAAGTTTATGAATACAAGTAAGTCAACAAGAATTCTGATTTTATCCAGAAAAATTGTTATTTTCACCTTTTACATTTTTACCAACACATCACATATGTTAAAAAGAATAAAAAAAATTTGGGTTCTTTGTATTGCAGTTATGGAATAAAAAATAAGTTTGGTACAAAATATATAACATGAACCCGTCGTTTTATTTTTTTTCCAAATAACGAAATCTGTTTTTTTCAAAACTTCCGGCCATTCTAGCGGGCTAGTAATGAACAATAATTTCATATATTTTTACGTTTTCGAATAGCTACAGATCATACAAAACTTTTGAGACCCCGGGCGTTTAAATATAAGGCCTTTTTTTTCTATCTATGGAGAGTGACACAGGCGACACAGCGATACAAGAGTTGCAAAGAAAGACAGCTAAACTCATGACCGGTCAATAAAGCTGTTGAGAAAATATACTTTTAGAGCCTTTGCCAATGTTTTTTTGTTGGATGCTGGAAGTTTTAAGTTATTAGGTAATGCGTTGTATTGCGTATGTGCGACCTATTGTAAAGAGTTAATTTCAAATATCGTCGTGTAAGGAGATGATGATAGGCGTATTTGATTTTGTGATCGTGTTTTGTGCTGGTACATATCGGAATTAATGGCTAGTTTAGTGTTGGTGTGTGAGGAGTGTTGAATTGTTTGCATAACGTCAGTAGTGATGCTGCATTTCGGCAAAATCGTAAAGGGAAGTATTTGTGTCAGTGTGCATATACAGGGTGCGGCAGCATAACTTCCTTTTTTCAAAACTTAATAAAATCCTTTGAATGAATCAGAATTTTTTTTATAATGTAGGCACATACCTAAAGTTTTGTTTTACTTAGTTTTTGAAGATCAAATCAGGTAGGTGACGTCCCCCATTCTCCATACACTGAGTAAACCGATTTCTGGTGTTTTTTCACGACTCTTACCAGCATGTCAGGCGTTATCCTTTCGATTTCTTCATAGATGTTGGTCTTCAAATCTTGTAGGGTCGGTACAAGACTTTATAGTTCCGCCTTCCAAACGAGATCATTAGCGCTCCACTACGACATCAACCGACTGAATGGCGCGCATTTTGACATGTGTATCCCATGGTAGATGATACATATTCCTTATGGCTCGATTTTGGGTGACTTGTATTTCGGATATTTGTTTCTTAGTAATGGTGCCCCAGATACTAACCATATAACTTAGGTGAGTGTGGATCATGTGGCACGCAGTAAAGCTATAGAGAGCATACCTTAAAGTCGATAGAGTACACCAGTTGTCAGGGAAATTTTGGATTTTACATATTCAACATGGGAGTTCCACAACAGGGTCTATAAATAACCCCAAATATTTCGTTACTTGTACATTTTAGAGCTTTTCATTTCCAAGAATGATATTTATAGTTCGATGTGATATAACTAATATATTTCAGATTTTTTACAAACTTATTTTGCTTAAACATTATTAAAAAATTATAAGTAGGTACTTATGATCAAAAAATAATAACATGAAGTACATAATTTTAAAAAATATATATCATTGCGCGTTTGAGCATTTTTATTGCTAACTTAATTGCATTTTTATATTTTAAAGCAAATTTTGAGTGAAACAAAATTGATATTGAGTTATTAGTCTAAAATGATATTGAGTTATCTAAAATGGAAAATAATCAATACTTCTCATCGGAACCGCCCTGTACGATCGCAAATTTTAACAGGTCTAAAGTGAAGTATCAAATAATTTTGAAATAGATGCGAAAGTTTTTGATCAATATTTAACCTGAATGCTAAATGATCCATAGATCAAGATAGACGTAATCGGAATTTTTACTGTTTCATGATCTAAGACTAGTTTTATTCACCGATTAAACACCATTTTCATTCTGCTAATTAACAAATCTATATGAAATACACAATATGTATAAGGCCTTGTTTTTTGACAGCAATATTAATGTTTCAAAGATCCATAGCTCATGATAGAATGTTGCGAGCTAAAAAATACCTTTGCTGTCCTGAAAAATGCTAGTTAGAAAAGCTGTGGGTTTTTCAGGATACGTTTTTTATGTTACCTCCACGCAGGAAAGGCCCTACGCAAAATTATTTCCCTCGGGACCTATACTATCTTTGGGGATGCTGTATGGAGGGGTTTTTGGGGTAAGAAGTAAGGTAGTTTTTAGAAGGAAAAGGTATGAGGGGTAGATTGGAAACTGAAGGACTGTGTGACCAGGAGTGACGGACAAACAAATCTATCCTTCTGTGAGTGGTGTTCTGAGAGTCCTGCCGGAGAGGTCAAAAGGTCTCCTCCAACTAGTCTCTCCCGATCTGGCCTACCACGCAGTTGTTGGGCAGATTCATTCACCACCAGGACCCAGACAAACCAAACGTTATGAACCCGGGCACCCCTGCTAAATCACCAAACGTAGAGAATCACTCGGCGTGACTTAAGGCAGAGGTAATATAAACTCCCGTTAGAAAGTTTTTGTCTGTAAATGGCCACAAAGCTGCTTCAAATAGTTCAATAAAACATTCGATAAATGTTACGACAGCTTAAAAGGTTTCCAGTATTGGAAACGAACATCAAACAACTGTCAAAAGCTATTTCTAAATGTGTTCACATGGCCAACCTGTTGTTCAAAAATACATGCACGAACAATAATTTTCAATTACTCATTTTGTGTATTGCAAATAATAATCAATAAAGCAAACAAACATTTCGTACCAACGAGCTTGTAGTTTAAAAATTCCCAATATCACCCATCAAAGTATAGGCATAAAAATGCGTATTATATACCTGATTAAAATATCATGCCCTCGAAAAAATGTTTGCTCATATAAAATATGCAATCAATACAAGCCGCGCCGGAGCGTACTCGCGTGGATCGTTCCCTCTGAAAGAAGATTAGCTCAATTTCGGTTTTACGGTCTCATTTCGCTCATAACCTTGTTTATCATTATATTAATATATTAGTACTATGGCATTATCCCTCCTTCTAATCTCGAGATGGAGGCTGCGATCTTAACTAATCCCAGCAGACACATCCCAGCCTTTCTTAGTTATATTTTCCGTAATGATAACATTCTTAAATAATAAAGTAACCTCGAGTATAACTCCTTGTTGATGTTTTTTCTTCTTATTATTATATTACTAATAGTACCAAATACGCACCTGCTGTATAATACAATACAAGAAGGATAAGGGACGTTCAATTATTAATGAATTTTAGTTGAAATTTTAAAGGGAGGAAAATTTTCTTGTTATCACCCTGATGAGAGACAACCATTCAGAAACAAAGCGATAGCTTCGCCTAAAACAGCTTTAACTGTGCTTGGTGCCAAGTTCTGAATGGCCAGGTACTTTCTAACATTTCTTCCTTCAGCTACACGAATTTCCCAAATGAAATGCCAAATCTCCAATCGAACCTACAACAAAATTTCATGTTTTTTTATAAATGAATCATTTTAATTAATCAAACATTTCTATCCTCTGCATGCTGAGGATAGAAATGTTTCACAGGACACTATTGCATACATTTTTACGATGCTTACTTCGAAAGCTCTATATTTTATAAATCCGTCATTTTTGAAAATATTCAAAAACTATGTCGTTATTAACTCAGAATATATATTTAAAAAAAACGATTGGAAGACTACCTCAGTATTTCTTGCTCTGTATCCTTATCCAAAAATAGTTTGACTGATCAATACGATTTTATTTTACTTTTCAATGTAGTTCCCAGACATCTCAATGCACTTTATCCACATTTTCTGGAAGGAAGTTAATACCCTTGGGATAAAAGCTCTCGGTTGCTTTGCAAACTAGGCCGTCACCACCGCCTTGACTTCTAAGATGTTTGCAAGTCATTGTCTTAAAAGGTTTTTTTTTTCCAAAAGTTGTAACAGAGCTGAAGGTTGGTGGTTTAGCTACTGAAACGAAAAGCTGAGAAGAAGCATTACGGTTGGTGTAAGCTTTCCCCTGATAATCTCTCGCGAAGAAACCTATGTTTGGAATAAATCTCTTCCGTTATGATTCTCGCACGTGGCATGAACTCCGGGAGAAAATATCCTTCCCTATCCCAGGAGGCAGTTGCCATAACCTTGCCAACAGATTTATACACTTTGAACTTTTTCAGGGTTTGCGGAAGTTATAAGAAGGGCTCAGGGGAAAAACCGAGTTGATCTGAAATCAAACTATAAATACCTTTTTTATGTGAGCACCCCATAAGATTCCCGACTGCTCCTGTCTGGAGTAAGTGAGATTATAGCATCCCCAATCGGGCAATGTTGTGAGGCTGAAGGTAGTGGGGAAGAGAAGGAGATGGGAGAGAAGAAGGTGGAGAAGTACATGGCTATTTCGATCTGATCAGTATCTTCACTTCACTTACTGAAAGTATCTTCAGAAAGTGATATAATATAAAAGTCATCAGAGAGAACGGTAGACTTTCACTTTGACTCAAGATTTTTGTGTAAAACACTCGAACAATGAAAATTTATCCATTCATTCATAGATTCTGCGCATAATAACAGAGGGCGTTGTTTTAAAATTGATCAATTTCGCACTATTCATTAGATTTATAAATTATTTTCCTAACTGTACCTGTCTACTTTGAGATGTCTCCGCCCAAATTAGCCCTTCGCCTTTCTTGCACATTTCTTTGAAAGTGTGGAGGGTCGTCTCTAATGGATTCTAAACCCTACTTAAGCCGCCAGCTTCAAAATTTTACTACAAAACTTTACATTGTTAGAAGGAGCAAACCCCCCATAAACTACTGCCATGTGTTCATGGATCTCCTTCAGCTGCCTCCCATTCTTGGTGGGAAATTTGATCACCGGGCGGTGCTCTAAATCGAGGTTTTCCTTGGTTTAGGCTCACACAAGGAACAATTTCCCATAATGCCACTGTAATAGACGGAATCGCACTTAACTGAAACTCTGCGTGTAGGTACCGTTGATGAAAAATACATATACATATATATATTTTTGCAATTACTTAAATTTTAAAACATTAAAATTAATTGATATTAAATACGATATGAAAATAATTAATTTTAATAAAACTCTTGAGCGTTGATGAAAAAAATATATATTATGAGGTACAGTTGTATATAATGATGTGGGTTTTGCAATGGTGTTATGTCTTACCTGCATATTTTAAATATTTTAGGTTATGATTTTTTTAAAGTTTTATATTTTAAAATTTCTTTTTTTTTGTATCAAGTGAAAGATTGTTTAAAGCTTTTATTGCCTGGTATTTGTGTTTTCTTTGTCCAAAGCTTGTGTTTGCCATCGGAGTTTTTGTGTTTTTATGGACGCTTATCTAACTGGTCTATTAATGACAGTTGTGCTTGTTGAAATCTTTTTTTGTTATTCAAAAATACAGTTTAGTAGTGTTTTATGTATAATTGGCATACAATTATGTCGGAAGTTCCAAATATTCGCTTTAAAATTAAAATAAATAAATTTAATAAAATTAAAATAAATAAATTGTATGAAATTAAAATAAAACTGAACGCATCAGAAAACTAAAAACTTTTTTTGAAAGGTAATGAAATACGCTTAATTCTTATAATTCTAAATAAATATAAAGTATTTGAAATGTAAAAATTTTTAATGTAAACAAAATTTTAAAAAATGGCTCACCTTACATTTTTTCTAACTAAATTTACTGAAAACGAAAAAAAGAATTAGGCAAATTTATTATAAACGTTATCGTCAACTCACATTTACGAAGTTTTATAAAGTACATGTTTTATAAACGTTATCGTAAACTCAAATGTTGGTCGTTTCACGTAAAAATTCCCAATGTTCCATTTTGTTTTAGAAATACCATAAAGAAAAACATTTTAATTATTTGGTGGATAACTTCTAAATTAGAAATACATAGCGATTTTTTCTCTTTCTAGCACCATACACATAGACCGTATTTTTAATGATTAACCATTATAGTAAGGGAGACACAATGTTTTCTAATAGACCTATTTGAGTGGTTCCGAAAACCGAACAAATTAGAGTGAGGAGTTAAATTAAATTAAATCATTAAATTGATATTATTAATAAGGTAGATAGTTTATTAAACGCACCTCGTAAACCTGAAAGGTAATTACAAAATACCAGGAACATTTTTTTTCCTTTAAGAATCCCATTCCTAAAGGAATTTCATTATTTTCGTTCTGAAAACAAGTTTTTGAAGTATTTAATTGAAATAATTGCTATTTTGCTTCGCAGTAACAGCATAAAACCAACAAAAATTGATCTACCAATGTTTTACGTTCTATTAATGGTTTGTAAAAAAACCCTCATTAGCCATTTATGACATAAACAATGTTGAAATTAGATTTTTTATTGAATAAAAATCACAAGCCTCAATAACTTACCAAATATTACATGGAATCTTTCTTGTATACGAAAAGATTCTTCGTCCAAAACATTTGAAGAAACAACTCCCGAATTCGATCAAGATATCTTGTTTAGATACTCGTATCTTCCGGAAAAATGTATTATACCTACGTATTAAAATAAAGAGTACCTACCCATCCAAGACCGAAGATTTTCCAAATCCCAGAAGCCCTAATAAGCTGGCTCATCTCTTGATTACATCAGGATATAAAACTATTTTATGTAAAACAAAAATACGCCCTTTCTCCGGTTCTTAAAGTATGGAAGTTTTCTTACGGTCTGCGAAATAAAATTTTCCATATCATTTGATTTATGGCGAAACTCGAACGTTTCCTCGGGTCAAACTTAAGATGTATTTCAAAAACTAACCCTTTTTGTTCCGTGCAGTATTAGGAATATAGAAGATGTCCGTTCTTAGTGGAAACTTTTTACAGTGTTGTGGAATAATTGTTGATATTCAAGTGAATTATTTGTCCAATAACAAACAGCGATAAATCCATGGTAGTTCGCTCTACTGTCCGCTTTGTATGTTTAACTTTTAATCCCGACCCATTGGAGCAAGATCCTGTATTCTCGGTACAAAGGATTTTCAAAAAATATTCCAACAAAAGATTTCAAACAGTAAACCACAACAAGGTACTAGGATATTATTATAATTGGATATATTGCTTTATGTCCCTACTTTTTACAATGCTTTTCATTTCTATTGGTATTCAATCACTAATTTAAAAAAATAATCAACATAATAAGCCTGTAGTCTAAATACAATAGGTATGGGGAACAACGCCGCATCTTAACGCGTAATAGCCGAAAATAAATAAATAATGAACTGGATGGCGGCAGTATAAGACCGGCAGTAATGAAGGTATTTCCTAGAGGTGGTTTCAAGGTATAAGCAGAACTAAGAAAGGGTTAGAAAAAGGGTTGTAACGTCGATAATGATTACGATTTAAACATTTGAATTTTAGTCATACCAGTGTGCTCAAGGTTTTGAGCTTGAAGATTGGAAGGTACTTTGAATACGTTCAAAGCTTATAATATAGGTTTATCTTTGCGTGACCTAAAGAAATATTCTGTTCCAGACCCTTCTATAAAAAAATGATAGAAACGAAAAAGTAGAGGTAGTTCTAACGTGAGCTTAATCTACCATTTAATTCGAAGACGGAATACTTTTTCCGCATTTAAGAAATCTCGGTAACCAATTAATGTGAGTAAGGTTTTCCAATTAGCTGCAGCTGTCCAAACGTGGCTGGCTCTCTCACGCCACAACCGAAGGAGTGCGCCAGAATGAGAAGTGAACGTGAGCGAGTGCCACAGTGAGAGGTGTGAGCCGGAATGAGGTGTGACGAAAGGGGGCCGCATTATTAAATCTCCGCTCCGCCTCTGGACATTTTGATCATAAATAATTCAGAATCCGCAGTACCAATTTCACACGCCGTAAGAGGTTTTTTCCCTTTAAATTTGAATATTCGTAAACCTTGACGCGTGAATTATTTATTTTGAGAATTTTGGGAGTCCAGCCGTGGAAAGTAATTCAACGGACGCACATCGGAATATATTATGTCATTAATGGTTCACAGGCAATTGATCCGACGACAGTTGGCCTGCTGACAGTTAATCCCTCGACAGTTGATCCTTCGGACAGTTGATCCCTCGGACAGATGATCCCATGAAATATTATTTCTTGGGATGCAAAGAGGATATTCGTCCATACAACCAAAGATATTTACATATGCGTCTTGAGTGAAAATCCGCCTTACAAATATTTTTACTAACAATACTTCCGATTGGAGTATTTTTAGTAAAAATTTGACTAATATGTTTTGTTGTATTTTATAAATTTTGTTTGTTTTATAGAAGTAATATAAAGAAAAATATTTTTTCACATACTTCAATTTTGTTTTTTTTTTTTATTTATTTAATTTAACACTTGTTAACTGTCTGAATAAGCGTAAAAAATAAGCCAAATAACAGTAAAATATCGATTTTGAACAACATGTGTAAAAAAGTTTCGGTTTCGGTTTCGGCCAAAACTGAGATGGACACCGAAGATTCGGATTTCGGATTTCGGTTTCGGTGGATTTCCTGTTTCGGTCGGACACTAAAAAATACTCATTTCGGTTCAATGAACTAATTAGAACTTTTGCTTTGTATTTAATTATCATCATTTTCAAAACCGGAAGTGCTTCTTTGAAGAATTCAGACAAGCGATAAAGTGTCTGCCTATAATAATTATTTTTATTGCCGTTTTCAAAATTGGAATTGATTTTTCGAGAATTTACATTATCCACGATTTTCTACGTGTCTACGTTAGTTATAATTAAAATTTATTTTACCGTCTTCACAGATAATGTTTATTCATTTATATTTTATAATATATCTAGTCTATGTGGATTCCCCAAGAAAATTACGTTTATTCAAAGAAATGTTTTTTTTTATCTCCCTAATGTTATTTAAATTATTTAATTCACACGCGGTAGAAGTGAAGCCTTCAGAAAACTAGAGATGACAAGAGTGTGAAGACTACGAAGCCATTTTTTTTATCAATGTGAAGGTTGATTTTTTCTATACTTTTGTCGTCACCTTTCCCTATACTTTTGGTCACCTTATTAGTATTTGTGTTTTCTTTTTCAAGGTCGCTAGATGTAGCTTTCTTTAGTGTTTCTTTGCCTGTTCGTTTTGGAGTGGATCGAAGATTGGATGTTGGTTTTAATTTTTTTTGTCTTTTTTGGTTTCTTCGATCCATGGTCTGCTGAATATCTGGCCGCTGAAAGGTTCGTCGGGCGCTTTATACCACTAGACCAAATAACACTTAATTGGTATAATTTTTAATTTTTATTATATTTTGTAGCTAAATAATTATTCTTCGAAATAAAAATAAGTCCTGTTAATATTTACTGCAAATAAATACGGTTATACAACTTTAAAATCAGTATATGACATTTAACTTTTTGCTACTCGCTTTTTCACACATAAAATAAATATATTTGCAAGTGGCGAAAGGAAAAGCAAGAATAATATACTGAAACATTATTTTTTTGTCAAACAAATAAAATGTATTAAAGTGCGCTATGAGCATTTTTTAAGGTTCAAAATACCAAAAAATCGAGTTTAGTGCGGTGAGCTACTAGGAAATTCAAGGTAAATTTTTTGGCACACTATGGGTGAACCCCTCACAACAAGCATGGTGAGAGCATAGTTTGGTCATGTACGCCGAGCGGAGATGACAGAACCGTTAATTAACCGGATTTGTATCGATTTATTACATGTTTCCCTTAAACACGGTTAGTTTTAAAGCTCTTAAAAAAATATATGTTATTTTTGAAGATAATATCTAGATTTATATCTAGAAACGCATATTATATAAAATTCCCAAAGTAAAGAAAAAAATCGCAAAGTATGCTCCAAAAATTATTATTAACACGTTTGTTTCAGTTATTTTACAAGTTATATGTATGAAAAAATTCACAGTGTTTATTTAAGTTTTTTATTTTATTTTTTATTTTAACTTTATGAGTAAAACCTCAAATTGTAATATTTAAATAAATGAAGACAATATAAGCGAAACTCAATCGAAAATCTGGAAACAGAAAAATCAGAAAAACATATTATGTCCCAGAGGTGTCATTATGTTTTTCTGATTTTTCTGTTTCCAGATTTTCGATTGAGTTTCGCTTATATTGTCTTCATTTATTTATTTAAGTTGTTTGCTGTTTAAGATTTTTGCTCTATTTTAAACGAGTCGTGTTTTATTAAACATTTTCGCATCGATGTAAATGTTAGCGCTCTCTTCTAACATTCGTAATTTCGTATCTCTCCATCTTCTTCTTTTCGGGCCTGGTTGCAGAGCCTTTAAACAATAAATGAAGCCAAGCCATATGGTACCAGACCTTAAACAGACTTTTGTGGATAAATCAGTGACAGTCCGTGACTTTTCAGTAAGCTTCAGAGATTGAAAAATACGACGTTTTTCTTTTCAAAATATCATTTTTTTGTAAGAAGACTAAAAACTTTAAATTAAACAATAATTTTGCACTTATAGTTCATGAAAATTCTGGAACTGCCCCCAATAATTATCTATATCTCTATATTAACAAATAAAAAATTTTTATAATATACTATAATATATTATATAATAATATTCATATTTATATTTTTTTAAATGGCTCCTATAAATTGGTAATTCTTTTGGAAAGCGAAACAGCTAACACGCGTAATAATAATAGCCTAGCAGAACACGTTCACTGATAAACTGTTAATACGTTAAATTATTAAATAAATAAATAAAAATTATTAATGTATCATTGAAGAAGAAGATAACACAATTAATCTAAACGAAAATATGAAAGAGAACAAATCACAGAGAAATAAAAAAAGATAACGGTCGGATTTTCATTCCGGTAAGACAAGAGGTTCTAGGTTAGAGTCCGAGTTGCAACCGTTATTGTTTTATTTCTCTGTGTCTTGTTCTCTTTCATATTTTCGTTTAGATTATTAATGTTATCTTCTTCAAAGACATAGGTATAGGTAATACATTGATGGGAGTAACCTTCAAAAGTTATAAAAATAGAGTTGTTCTGTTAAAAATTTAAAAATTATGGGGTATATGGTATATACATATTAATTAATGGGGTTAACTATTAAACCATTAATTAATAAAATTATTATTACTTTCCAGGCGATTTATCTAACTTAAAATTGTTTCATTTCGTGTTCTAGAGTGATTTTTATGTTACACCTCAGCACAGGTTTTCCTAATGGGGTGTTCATAAAACATTACTACTTTACCAATTTAAAAAAAAAAAAATTGTTTATTGAAAGAATAGTTAATACATATCAACAAACAAGTCCTGCTAAGCCAATTGAATTGGCTTGTCAACAGGTGCTTATAGTTTAGTTACATATACATTTTAAAAGTTATAATTTACATCATATATCTACAGATTCAACATTTTTTCATACACATTTTTCACCATGTATTTAACCTTATTCATAGAATTACACTGCTTTATAGTGACAGGTAATAAATTAAATATCTTCGGTATCTCAGGTATGGGGGCTCCATCGAAGCCAGAGTAGAGTTAGCCTCCCAAAAACTGGGCGTACTGTACAGGGTCCGCAGATACTTTAATAGTACACAACTGCTAACCCTGCACAAATCACAAGTGCGCCCCACGGTTGAATTTGGCAGCCACCTCTGGTCTGGAGCTCCAAAATACCTGAAAAATACCCTCGACTCTGTGCAAAAACGGGCGGTCCGCTTAATAGATTCTCCCATCTTAACAGACGGATTGCAATCTTAAGAGCACAGGCGTCGGGTGGGAATGCTATATACCGGTATTACAATGGAAGATGCTCCGAGGAACAAGCGTCATTGATTCCTTCGGCACCGGTGCATTGCCGGGAAACACGCCAAACGCGTGCCCAACATTTGTACACGCTTGACATTTGTCACATGAGAACGGGTCGTTTCTTCGACTTGTTCTTGTGTTCAACAGCTCGGCTGTGGAATGATTTGCCGGCCTCTGTGTTTCCTCCTTCCTACAACATGGGTGTCTTCAATACCAATGTTCATTCCTTCCTCTCCTCAAAAAGACCCTCCACATAGCATCCCAGATGACATAGGCCCTGAGGGAAATTATTTTCCTCAGAGCCTTCTGTGTGGAGTTAAAGTAAAACATAAAAAAATGTTGTTTTCAAACGTTCTCTCTCCGTACTTATTATTAAATTTCGGAAATATAAACCCGTGAATCTAGCGCTGTATTTATGTTCTAATTTCTCTTTACGCTGCGGGGTAAATATATGCTGAATTTTGTGCCATAGTATTGCCTTAATAGGTAAAAATTTAAAAATTGCGTACATTTAGATACTGAATAAATTCACCCTCTAAATATTTTACGTATATTACAAATATTATCATCAGCCATTTATCCGTTAACAGACAGGATGTACGAGCATAGAAATAAATAAGAAAACCATAAAAATTAATATCTCGGGAAACAAGATTCCACTATCACGCACACATTTCTTACGTACGATTGTTTTATTTATTATTTCGGAAAAGGTTCGCTACGAATAGACAGCACATCACTTCAGGTCAGGTGATTCTTAAATAAACAATAGCGATCTTTTCTACGCTTCCTTTCGTCTCAAACTGTTTGTTTTTCTGGACCAAATTGTTTATTTTACTCATTTAAATCAGCAATAAACGACAAATAAACTTCTCTTGCTCTTGAAATCAGAAAACCCATGTGTTAAACATCAAGAATTCTCGATCGGTAAGTTCTGGCGTCATAAAATATGCGTAGGTTTTTATGTCTGAAATTTTAACCCAATTTGTATGAAAAACATCAAATTGGTTCTTACCATTAAAAAATATCATAATTTGTCAGATCTCAAGGGTGAAACCTCAAAGTCATGAAATATTGTAAGTACAATTTTCGGAAACACATTTAAAATACTTTTCTGTTAAAATTTTATATTTTAGGTTGGTTGGTAACCTACATTATCGCGTGACTGAAATATTCATCACACGAGCAGCTCCAAATATTCCATAATCCAGATATTGAAAAAGACACTTAAATTCAAAGCAATTTTGAGTTCGATGAATAATTTCACACAGAAATAACTTGCATCATGGGCAACCAAAATTTGTACCTCTATTCGATAAAAGATGGTTTCACCATTCCTTCGGCGAAAAGCGAAACAGCTGTCATGCATGATTTTAATTGTTTATCAGATCCTTATTTGGTATATTATGATATTTATTATTAAAAACAAGGAAAACGTTAATTTTTTTGTGATGTTCCACAAAACACATTTAAAAGCGATTAATAAAATTAAAAAATGTGATTTTTTTATTCCACATGATGCATAAAAAAATTAACCTCGGGCGAAGTCAGTAAAACTTAGTAAGAATATAGGTAATAATAATATATGTATATACATTGATTATTTGTCGTAAACTAACTTACATCTTTCGTTAAGGTGTGTGCGTATCTTTGGACTTCATAGCCCACGACATTTTAAATAACTAATTGTGTAAAAATGTAAACAAAAAAGAACTTGTAAGCTTATTAAGGTAATTTCATAAAACTTCTCCGGCGCTTAAGGCAGACCGCACACGTCAGACAAAAATCGAATCCGACAAAATTCTATTGGACGGCAGCGCAGAAAGGCGTGGCCTATTTTCATTACTCCACGCCGGCCATCCAATCCGGTCCAACAATGGGCGTGGCCCGGTATTATAACCAATCGGGTTCGAATCGATTTTTGTCTGATCCGATTTTTGTCTGACGTGTGCGGTTAAAATTCTTTGAGGCTTCACTGAGTGGTTGGCTAAGGGACACGGAAGCTAAGTGTAGTTTATGGTCAGACCGAAAGCCATTTACATTTTTTTTTGGTACTTGCCAATTGATTTGCGATTTATTGTATTACTTATGTTCTCTATTTTATGCAGATGCTTGCGGGTTTTTACAGATGCAATGCCGCCTCATGGAGCCTCATGAATGAGTTTTTCTTTTGCCCTGTTTAATTTATCTTTGTCTTACTAACCTATTTTTTGCATTTTGTTTTTCCTGTTAAGCACTTGCTTACTGCTTACTGTAACTGTTCAAATTCAAAAACAAAACTCTCTTACAACACAACTACACCACCAGAACAATAACCAACAGACACTACAATGTACCTACACTACACACCGCGTCAGCTCAAAGATAATTTTTCTTCCTAGCTCCTAAAATCTTTAACCTTATCCCTGAAAACCTAAAAACGTTGAGTCAACCCCATTCCTTTAAAAAACAAATAACGAAATGGATCTTTACACATGGAATAAATTACAATTTTAACACCCATTCACTCTACACTCTATCAATTTAATCACCTTTCAGACAAAACATAATACATCTCTATTTTATAAATTAGCGGCATTGTATGTACAGGATTAATTAGTGTGAACTATAGCTAACAACTCCTCAAATTTTTCATTTTATAATAATTCTCTAACTTCTCCATCTTCTTCTTGTAACCCAATCTAACTTTAAGTATATCATTTTCTTATTATAGAAGATCTGTGTGCATAGTATTAAGAGCAGGCAAAACATAATATATCATTATTTACTATCTAAGCAGCATTATATGCATAAAACTGATTACTGTGAACTATATATCAATAATTCAATAATATACTAATAATAACTTATATTTTCCAATATTCTTTAACTTCTTCACCTTATTTTTGTAATCCAATATAACTACATAAACTCTCTTACTGTAGAAGAATTTGTGTGCATAGTATCAATTAGTGAAAAATTTCAACCTATACTAATGAATGTATATCCACAAATTGTAAACTTCACCCGCCATAACACAGGGTCATCCCTAGCATGGATGGTGAAATATCACAAAAAAACTATACGTACTTTCGATAATTCATGTATTAAATAAAAAAAGGAGGTCTAGATTCGTTCAAAATAAATAAATGTAGCTTCGTTTAACAAAAAAAATTAGAATCTTGCGAGAGCCTTGAAGGAGTAACCATCAGTTACTTATACCAGGGCGGGTAAGAGGTGGATTACCTCCACTGACGTGTGCGGTCTGCCTCAGAGTCCTAAATTCTCCAGCCTTACAAAATAAATATCATATCTACTTTAGCTTTGCTATGAATATAATAGTAGTGTATTGATTATTTTTCATAACGAAACGTATATTTCCCAACCCTTATAGCCTCGAAGAGACAGCTTTCTTGCCAGCGAGTGGGGCATTCATCTTCGTATCATACCGCATCCGTCAACGGATCCTGTACAACTATGAATAATAGGTTTGGCGTGATTTGTTGGGCGGCCCCATCAACGCACCGTGTCAGCCTGTGAAATAGAAGGGGTCGCGTCGCACACACCAGTAACGAATTCTTATGTATTATGCAATGCGTGGGGTAATGCGTGTTTTCAACCCCCGACATAATATCCCCGACAAAATATCCTCCGACAAAAAATCCCTCGACATAATATCCCAAGGACAAAATGTATCTCCACCATGCTGAATTTTTTCTTTCAACAATTTTTTAACAATAATTTATTGTCTTTACAGGGTGTCTGTATTATTTTTGTCCCATTTATTATTTTTTAATAATAATTTATTGTCTTTACAGGATGTCTGTATTATTTTTGTCCCATATATTATTTTTTAACAATAATTTATTGTCTTTACAGGAAGTCTGTATTATTTTTGTCCCATATATTATTTTTTAACAATAATTTATTGTCTTTACAGGAAGTCTGTATTATTTTTGTCCCATATATTATTTTTTAACAATAATTTATTGTCTTTACAGGAAGTCTGTATTATTTTTGTCCCATTTATTATTTTTAACAATAATTGTTTGTCTTTACAGGATGTCTGTATTATTTTTGTCCCATTTATTATTTTTTAACAATAATTTATTGTCTTTACAGGATGTCTGTATTCTTTTGTCCCATTTCTTATTTTTTAACAATAATTTATTGTTTTTGATGATACAAAGCAGACGACTTGTGAAGTTTTTTTTATTAATTGCCGGCAACCTGGGCGTTTATTGATGTTACATTATCATATACAAACAAGTCAATTCAATTTATTTATTATTTCAACAGTATTACAATAAACATAAATATAAATGGTAGGCAAAAAAAAACTATATAAGCATTAATTGAGCTTGCCTTTTAAAAACAGCTTCACTGACGCTAAATATGTCGATATACGAATTAATTCTGTTCCACAGCAAGATTGCTCTCCCGACTGGCAAAACCATTGACATGTTAGTTCTGCAAGCCGGGAGATAAAACAGTCTATGCTGTCGATGAAGGAGATAACCATCGGGAACATAGAAACTAATGCTCTCCATGATAGCCGAGTTTTCGAACCTTCTACGAAATCAGTCTGAAGAAATGTGTTACAATGAGCGCATACCTTCTGACCCGTAGAAGGTTCACACCAAGCATGCACAAGAGAAAGTGGGTAGGGTAGAGCCACGGATAGTAGCCATACTTCCTCAGGTAAAGAAATTTCTTCTGAACCCTCTCCAACATGAGGGAATACTTCACTTGGTGTGGGCTCCAAACCACCGACCCACTCTCAAGCCTACTCCTAACCAAAGCATTGTATAGTACTGTGAGAACCCGGGTGTCTCTGAAGTTTCTCGCAGTGCGTAGGACGAAACCCAACATTCTCAGTGAAGTACTACACGTCATTATGATAGGAGCATAAAGGTAAGAAAAAAGCAGAAAAGTTAACCTACTATCAAACAAAATACCAAGATCTTTCATAGTGGAGACACGTTTTAAATTTAGAGCCCTCATAGTATACCGGTAAAACAAGCAAACAAGTAAGTAACCCGCCTCACTACACGATGTCTGTACCGGGACGTGTAGAACAAACATCGTCTAGACATTATAATTTGACGGGTAGACATTATAATTTGACGGGTAGACATTATAATTTGACGGTTAGACATTATAATTTGACGGGTAGACATTATATTTTGACGGGTAGACATTATAATTTGACGGGTAGACATTCTAATTTGACGGGTAGACATAATAATTTAAAATACAACAGTAACTTTGTAAACACCCCTTTTATTTTTTATACTTTGTGCTCGACTTCTTCAGAAAACCCGGTCGGCATAAAGTATGTAAAATAAAAGTGGTATTTACAAAGTTATTGCTTTATTTTAAATCATTTATCGTCTGTACAGGATGTCTGCACTATTTTTGCATCATTTTACTATCTTTGAACAATAATTTATTGTCTTTACAGGATGTCATGACATATTCAACACACCATTCACCAAATATAAGCAAGTCATTACCCAATTTATATTGAAAAGAAGAATACATATTACATACAACAATACAACCTTTACATAGTCTTGGTAACAAATACATATACAATATGGATGTTTTGATAACAATTTTTAACTTGGCAAACTTTAAACGCCGTTATGTGCCAACTATTTCAACTTGTTTCATTAACTATTGTGAACACCAATTTTATGCACTTTTATTAATATTATTGTTGATATGGAGGATATTAGAAAATTATCTAATACTAGCTGGGTTACCCGGCTTCGCTCGGGACAACATTCGAGATAGTTCTGGAACACTTTGCATCTTGTATTTTATGTAACCTTTATTTTATTTTCTATATTTTATGATATCTGTATTTTGTCAACTCTTTATTTTGTTTGTAATAAAAAAATGTACTGCGTTATATGTAAAAGCCCTTTGGGCGTTTAAATAAATAAATAAATGTCTATTGTCTGTATTATTTTTATCCCATTTTTCTGTTAGGTTAAGTTTAAGTAGATATTTTTTTGGGGAATGTTTTGTCCGTGGGATATTTCGTCGGGGATATTTTGCCGGGGGATGTTTTGTCGTGGGATGAAAACGCATGGAACCGATGGGTGGCCGTCAATGCTTTATTTCAGAATTTGTTTGCGTCACGTGAACTTCAAAAGCTCGAATAGTACTAACCTAACAAAGTAAAATTCAAAACTATCTACGCCTACTCTTAGAGCCTCTATTAGAACTAAAAAGTTATTAAAGTCGTATTTCTTTGACTGCCCTTGACTACCCTTTATTAAATTATTTACTCCACAACTTGCCTAAAATATATTTGTTTTGTGACTTTTTGAGTACCAGTATCATTAGAATTTTGGTTAAAGTTTTACTTTTGATAGTAGCTGGTGATAAAAGTTTCGTACCAAGCAAATATTATGGGTAAATTATTTTTGTTGCTTTTTTTGTTGTTTGTTTTTGGGGTGTTATGCCGTGTTACGCTACCTCCTCCTTTAGCCAACGTTTCGGACAGCGTTACAGTGTCCATCATCAGGGCAGATATGTAAATGTTAGTGGTAAAATGTGTGATTAAGTACTTCGAAGCAATACCGTGTTGCCAGCTCCACTCCACTGCAGGCTGGAATTACAGTATACTTGAAGATGGTTTTCTGCATTTAGCTTTGGTGTAGCCGTCAATTACCGGATACCAAGAACTATTGAGCTTAGCTCCGTCGTCTCTATTAATGTTAATGGGATTTTTATGAATTTCAATTGCCTCTGTGATTTTTCAAAATGATTCAACTCGTTTGACGTACTAGACATAAGCCAACTGTGCATATAAACACTACTAAACCATATTTTAAAAAAAAAACAGTATAAATTAGACAGTCAGGGTCGGGATGAGGGATTAAGCGGTTACTCGACTGAGCGACCCCTGACGATATGTGGAAGAATTTTTTTGTTGATTAATTTTGAAGAAAAAAAAAACTTTTAAAAAATGACCGGGGATCAATGTTTCATTTACATTTTATACTCCAAATAATGTGGGGAATCACTGGTTAAAGTACAGTACGTCCTAAATACCCTTATAAATAATACACACTACATTAGCTCATAATTTATGCCGAATTGTATTTTATTTTATTTCATATAATCATTTTTATTAAATCGTAAAATCTAACAATTATCAAGTATTCAATGAAGTTGAATATTATTGGATATATCCCATTATTGTTATAATGTCGCAAATGATTTCATGAACTTTATTTTGCCCTTTTGATGGCTTAATTATTATTTAGGTAAATTAAATTTAATTCGTCACTAACTTTATTAACACCAATAAATAGCAAAAATTTATTATCATTTTTTATAACTAATGGTTTCTTCATCATTATCATTACATAGTATAAAATCAAGTCGCTCAAAATTTAAACGCGTTAATCTTTTAAACTACGCAACGGATTTTCATATGGTTTTCACGAATAGTTAGAGTGATTGAAGAGGAATGTTTATATGTATAATACATGTAAATTATATTAGAGAAAATCCGAGAAATTCAAAGAAAACACATTTTTGTGCGATTTAAAGCGACTGGCGGGCCGTACTATAGTCACTTTTGAAATTCGTTCTAAGGAAGAAATTGGAAAATAGATGTCCTAGAGTAAGTAGGTATTTGATTTGAATTATTTTATTTGATGAAGTCGCTCAAAATGTATGTGCGCATAGATCTTTCAAACTACGCAACGGATAATCATGCGGTTTTCAACAATAGATAGAGTGATTCAAGAGGAAGGTTTATATGTATAAAAACATGCTTATTATAGAAGAGAAAAGTCGAGAAATTCAAATATTCAATTCAGGCAGTGGGCAGCTGGCAGCGGGTGGTGTGGATTTTATAATGGTTGGGTAATGGCGTTGTGTTTCGTTAGCCACAGAAACGTGTGGCCGGATCTGCTATTTACATAGTATAAAATGAAGTCGCTCAAAATATATGTGCGCATAGATCTTTAAACTACGCAACGGATTTTCATGCGGTTTTCACCAATAGATAGAGTGATCCAAGAGGAAGGTTTATATGTATAATACATGCTTATTATAGTAGAGAAAGGCCGAGAAATTCAAATATTCAATTCAGGTCACAAATGTCAAAAATGGTCACATGATGTGGGTTTAATAATCAATGCTAAAAAAACAAAGCTTATGCACATCAGATCCCCTCATGCCAACATCACCATAACTCCTAAAATTGTTTCTCATGATTTTAATTGCATCCATAATTCTGTGATACAACCATGCTCATGTAAAAATATTGAGCAATTGATTGTAATTTTAAATGGGATATACATATACAAAAAGTTTGCACACGGCTTAGAGCTATAGTGAGCAAACTTTATAGACTGAAGTTTTTTGTTCCACTAAATACTCTTAGATTAGTATATCTGTCATTGGCGGAATCCCTAATAAGATATGGAATAACCATATGGGGACATTCAACAAAAACAAATCTTCTTTCAGTGCAAAACGTACAATATTCTTTGGTAAAATTATTATTAAAAAAACTGAATACGAACAAAGACATGATATACCAAAATCATTATTATACAACTCTGTAAATGTATTATCTGTTCGTGCTATATTGTGGCTTAAAATTGCGAGTCAGCATACATCTCAATCTAAATATAATAAACTAGTGGTTCATGTTCATAATACAAGACTAACTGCAAATGATGGACTTATAATTCCCAGATACCTAAATAAATACGGTCAAAGAACTCTAGAATACCTTGTTCCAATAATTTACAACATGTTACCCAACGCAATAAAAAGCTGTGAATTGAGTTTCAGAAGGTACGCTACGCTAAAAAATGGTTAAGTGAAAGAATTTTTTTGTACTAATTTCTGTTATTTTCCGCTTTTCGTTTTAATGTTTTTTCCATTATTATTTTCTCTTGTCTTTTCTTTTATTTCTTTCATTTTCTCTGTTCTGTATTTCTTATAAATTTTATTAACAATTTTTTTTTTTCATGTACCTGTATATTTTATGTACCTGTCTCTTAGACTTGGTCGAAGATCTGTCTCAATTTAAAAAAAAGTAATTGTCAAAAGAACCCGTTGACAAACTGATATCAATCAGTTTAACGGGACTTAATTTAAAATGTAAAAAAAATGTAAATAAATAATAAAGGAAAAGGCAGCGGGCAGCTGGCAGCGGGTGGTGTGGATTTTATAATGGTTGGGTAATGACGTTGTGTTTCGTTAGCCACAGCAACGTGTGACCGGGTCTGCTAGTTAGAATATAATTTAGACTGATGAAGATAGCATTGGTTTTGAAACATGTTGATAATTTTGATTAATTAGTGGTGTAAACAAAGTTGAATTGTGAAAGTGATTATTATTTATTATTAATTTATCAGTTGGGAATGTGTGTTGTGAATTGTGCGTTGTGTAGTCTGTCTAAATGAAGATAATGAGGGATGTTGACTCTAACAATTAGTGAAGTTAAACTATAAACCGACATGTGCAACATTTGAGCGCTAATAACAACAAAACGTCCTTCATATTGAGACAACCCCAGCAAACTTCACAAATCAAAATATTTTAAATAGTTAGGTCAGTGACAAAATGTACAAGTCACGATTTTGGAATCCCCACACATTTTACAATTGGATCTTGGACTACGTGTTTAACAAATGACCCAGGCAATGGAAAATAACGCAATGTGTTAGCTTTCTGTTCAATAAATAAAACAATGAAACCCTGCAGATATCACGTCGTCCCCATTACTCTTGGAACAAAAGCAATTTTCACTCAAAGGAAAATTCATATAGTCCCCCTAATATTATTTATGTAACACTCAAAACGCCGCCGTGAGAGCTAACAGACGCACGTTCCGCGGACCGTGTTCGCCTGTTCGCCCGATGCTCCAGCGGCTTGCTCTTAGGTTAATGAGATGGCAGGGCGGACCAGCCGGCTAATGAAGGGATGTGGATGAGGAAGCTGGGAAGTGGAAGTGGACCTCCCATCTACAAACTCCCAACTCCCAGCTCCCATGCTAATTCATATTATTACCGCGCGATTCGAAAATGCAAACCTTTTGCCAATATCGTGGTGCACTGCACGCGTGGGATATGAACATAATATTAGGAGGTATTTCACCTTAATTTGTTAGCCTGCCGCGTACTCAGAAACAGGCGCGGCCGGTGCCTCAAATTATAGGTGGTTCACCAAGCCATTCATAAAAAACGAAAGGTTGATATTATATTTTTTTTTAAATCTAGACATCATGCATAATTTTACATTATTTGCTAAGTATCTAAAAATATCATGTAACTATAATAGTAAAAATATCGTGCGATGTAAAAACATGCTGATGTCTAGAGTTTAATATAGTGAATTGACCTGCCAGGTAAGTAGGTATGTTTTATGTATCTGTTTGTAAATTCAAATAATAAAAATACATATAGCCTAGGAACTCATAATAAATTGTACAACGCAACATAACTAAAACGGCGCTCTAGTAATTATCCAATTATTATAGAATTATTCTGGTATCAATATTTTTAGAAGCATTTTACACTCCATTACTATTGATATTACATCTATTACAAGATTAGTGGAAAGGGTGGGTGTGATATCCATTTAAAAATACTCAACCTTCCAAAGATAATAATAATAACGCAATAATCCAATAATAATAATTAACACACAAGAAACACTCTTCGGCGCGGATCGCCAATATCGCCATTTACTGTCGTGACAACTTCGATCAATGGGTGACAAACAAATAATAATGTCAAAAAGGTACATCCCAAGGGCTCGAACAAGATAATGTCACACGAGACGCATAACTGACCCTTTGACTAATGGTTACATTTTAGAAGAGAAATATTATTACTTAATATTATCTTGTTCAAACCTTACTACCGCTGGAACCAAAGCTTCGGAATATTTCCGAAGAATGCCGAAGCTCTTCGGGTCGGCCGTTCAGCGCACGGTCAGCCGATTTTTAGTATGACATGTTTCTGACGTTTTGGGATTTTTTACTACGAGGATCATTCAAATTACGGGGCGCTTAGCTCTGGCGCGCGGTTTGGCATTGTACCTACCTCGGTTCCTCGCTCCTAGCGGGTAGCCGCCGTAACTGGCGGGTGGGAACAATGCGTTTATTTGGCCGTAATACATTGTTTATTGTTAGATTGATAAATAATTATAATTAAATTTAAAGATTGTGCTCAATTTTATCAATTTAATAAATAAACACATTACGTAGAAATACGATGAGTTGTAAAATGATGTTGAATTTTTTTGGCGGTTCAGCGCCCCATTGCACGTTAGCGCCAGCCGCGCCTGCTCAGAAAGCCAGTTTTGTGTTTATTAGCTACAAGTAGTTCTTCTCCTTCTACAGGCAAACAAAAATAATGTATTTTGCCTTCCTGGCTTAGTTGGCGGTTGGAGACAGTTTGCTGTACTATGAAGTTTACGCATAATTTTGAGAAAGATGTTGAACAATAGTTCTTTTTGCACTATCTAAATGTATATTATAATTTTTGAAGTAAAACTTCTTTACGCACGCTTGACTTGGGGAGTAAGCTGGCGAATGCGTGGCGAGAGCGTTACGAAAAGCGTGGCGAACGGTAGTTGAGAGGGAGATATAAGTTAGTGAAGATAGAAAGAGAGAGAGTTACGTTTCGTATATTACTGTAGGGGCAAGAGAGAAAGGTGCGAGCACACATTTTCTTTCTCTCATAGCTAGTTACGTTCCATTTATCTAAGACACAGTGCAGACCTATTGTCTGCATCACACTGTAGGAGCAAGAGAGAGCAGTGCACGCGCACATTTTCTTTCTCTCTTCCTATCATAATACATTAAGCAGAAGTTTTACTTCAGTCGTGTGGCTAAAACACACACGTTTTTTTTAATTTATATGTAGTCATTACTTTATCAACACTAAGTTTATATCAATAATGTTGCCCGGAATAATGTTGTATTCAACAAAACTATCAAAGTTGAGTTATTGATGGAATAATGTTAGGCATATTAATACACATCTTTTAAGGTAGCAATTATGACAATGAAAACTTTTAAGCCTTTTAAAGTTTTTTTGTTGAAGAATGTTGTATGACGCCATTCATCAAAATCATGGCGCATGGTTTAATTTACGGCAATAAATGGAGAAAACGAACATCTTATGGCTTCAACTAGAAAAAATTCAAAACCAAGAGGCTGAAGAATGCAGGAAAGTAGAATTTGTCCAGAAAAAATATTATTAAGCCTGCTTTTTAGCCTTTGAAACAGTTTTGTGAAATAATGTTGTATGTTGATGATGTTGTGAGATAATGTTGTAAATGACAATATCTTAAACGTAAATGATTTCATTTATTCATATCGTTTTTTTTTTTTTTGCTGTTAAAGCTCAAAAACATACGTGTACATTTATGTTAGAAGAGCATGTTTTCTGTGAGGTGCCAAAAATAAAAAATAAAAACCGTTTTGTGGAATAACGTTGTATGTGAAAGTGTTCATATACAACATCATTCCAAAAATTCATTGTAAATTCTAGTAATAAACTCTAATTTAATTGATTTTCTAGACAACTTTTCAATTAAAACTCTTAAGAATTATATGTTTTATGTATTTTAAATATAAAATGTTATGAAACATAAGTGGTTTCGTTTTTTTAATTTTTCTCTGAACTAGAATTTTGTTGGATACAACATTATTCCGGTCAATGCTCGAAAATTGGATAATAAGTAGGTGTCTTTTGTTTTTAGTGATTACTTTCCAAATAATTCGAGAAAATATTAAGTGTGTCATATGTCATATTTCATTAAGATATAAATAAACCTTATTAGGTAATTGGTGTCTGGTTTAGGGTTTATAAACTACTGAAAATTATAATAATAAGGGTAATTAATAACGAAGATTTTTCTTCCAACATTTTACATTCACCATTTTGCAACACATTTCCAATGTACGTAATTCATACAAATTCATAGAGCTACATTATAATATCCATATATTCACTATCAAAAATATTAATTTCGGTTGTGCGTGTGTCCTGCCTAACTCTGGTCCAGTGAACTCAAACTGCTTTAAATTTGAAGATCATTTCAAAATTGTAACTGATTGCGTAAAGAATTCAAACTAATGATAAAGTGCCTACCTACCATCAAACAAACATACAGAAAATGATTGGAATGCATCATTTTCAAAATGGAATTGTTGTGTCAGGAATTTCGACTCTCCGTGGTTTTTCATGGATCTCTGCGAGTAAACAATTTAATTTCGGATGTTTGTACCCACGTAACATTAAAAAATTCAAAAATATATTAATCTTTTTATTTTCAGTACCTACATGATGTGTAATTAATTCAGTTCCTATTCTAATAATATAATTGGTAGTGTAATGATAAGCATAGTTACCCTCCAAGTAATTACTCGGGGTTCTATTCTTGGCCGTGTCAGTGTATTTATTTATATAATGTACTAGTGAGTTCTCGGCATGCGTTGCTGAGCCACTTAAAAAAGAAATTGTTTCTCCTTGCAAAAACAAATCCCCTGAAATCCTTTCACTCCGTCTTCTCCGCCTTCCCACTCCCTACTCCCCTATCCTGCTTCCCCGTCCCGCGAACCCCTCTCCCGAGTTCCCCTCCCCCCTCCCACATTCCATACATTTAGTTTTCAAACAGCTCGCGTGCCACCTATTGCAAGTTTTTTATACAAATTTCATAAAGCCAGAACTCACCAGTATATATATATACTGGTGAGTTCTGAATATATATATATAGAAACCTTCGCGGGCGTGCTCACAACAACTTACCAAAGTTTCCTCACAATCGGATAAACGGTTTAGCAACGCATTTTCATGACGACAGAGCTCACTGTTATAAATAGAAACCATCGCTGGCACACGCACATCAAATCTCCAAAGTTTTATCGCAATCGGATGAATGGTTTAGCAAAGCATAGACTTCTCATATACTCACTCATGTACTCATATTTCCCCAAGCAAACATATTTTGATTTATATATATTATACACAGATTTTTTACTTTTGTTTTTATTGATACCCTTTTTCCCTTGATTTTTCACACATCCGCCCTGGTTATAAATATACAAGGAACCTTAATCATTGTACATGTTTTACATCCAAATAGGTAGGTGTTATCGCTTTATCTATGTAAAGTTCAGTGATCAGTCACCCCTTGATAAATGTTCTCCCTTGTTACAGTGCCTCCCGGGCTGCCCGTGGTGGTGGAGAGGTCCGGGGGCATCCTTGACGGCACTCGAATAGGACCAAAGGAGGAGGGGGACGACCTCATGCTGACCTGCCGGGTGCGAGGAGGTAAGCTGATTAAATTATGTCATTACTACCAGGAATCTAATCAGGACATGGATGGAACACTTATTAAAACTTAACTACTCAGCTTTGCAACCGTATTAATGTTTTTAATAATAATTGTAAATTCACTGCGTGGCATCATTTTAACTAAATTATAAGTAGGTACTACTTTGAATGCTGATGAAGGAACATTTAGTTCTAAAACACATTGATATATTTTTAATTAAAATAGTTGTAGTTTCTGTGAACAAAAAGTTTCTAATTTTCTGTTATCTATACTACTTAGGTACTACTAATATTATGAATGCGAAACTGCGCGAGTTTTTTTGTTACCAGATCACGCCTAAACCACTAAACCGATTTTAAAAATTCTTTCACCAAAAGAATAGCTGCATTATATGCGAGTAAAATAAGCTGTATATAATGGTAAGCTCTGGTGTTCTGAATTTTTTTTTTTTTTTTTTTTTTTTTTCAGTGAATACCGCACAAGAATCTCAACTGCTCGCGTCTGGAGCCAGTGAGACTATGGCATCCCCAATTGGGGTATGTTGTGAGGCTGAAGGTAGTGGGGAGGGGAAGGAGGTGGGGAAGAGGAAGGTTGGGAAGTACCTGGCTATTCAGATCTGGTCACTAAACACGGCTAAAGCCATTTTCAAGCAACGTTTCAATTCTGAATGGTGGTCTTACACCAGGGCGATACTGATAGTATCTTCCACTCTGGAACATGCCGCAAATATACTATATATTATTTTAAATGAATTAATTGTGAAACAACACAAATTAATCAAATAAAATTTATTTGCGCATGCCGGGTTCGAACCCGCGACCTCCGGATTGTGAGTCAAGAGTCTTACCCACTGCACTACGGAGGTCGTCATATTATAAATATTATTATATTATATTTCGCGGCGTCGCGTTGTAGTTATTATCTATCTAGTCTAGTTTAGATAAATAAAAATTAATCGTACCTACGTACGTAAATGTATGTACGCGCATAACTTCCGAACGACTGCACCAAATTGGATAATTCTTTTTTTTGTGTTCGTTATTGTCAGGTCAAGGTTTGTATAAAACTATTGGTGCGCTCTGGCATTATGAAATTTGTACAAAAAATTGCAATAGGTGGCACGCGAGCTGTTTGAAAACTGAATGTACCGGGACTGAATGCGGTATGGAATACGGGAGGGGGGAGGGGAACACGGTTAGGTGGTTCCCGGTAGGGGGGGAGGGGAACCCGGGAGGGGGGACGGGAATCTTGGAGGGGAGAGAGGAACTCGGGAGGGGGGTTCGTGGGACTGAGGAAGGGGGGAGTGGAGTGGGGAGAGGGAAGGTGGAGGAGGTGAAGTGGGAACGCGAGAGGGGAAGGGGACGCGGGAGAGGAAGGGGAGGCGGAAGGGGAACGGGACGAATGGGAGAGGACACGCAGGGAGAAACAATTTATTTATTAAATGGCATAGCAACGCATGCCGGGTACCAGCTAGTTTACACAAATAAAAACGAAAATTTCCTTTGAAATCATCCTTACATTTGTAAATAGATCCTTATTGAAATACCGATATTCTTAATTATAAATCGTTTTAAATAACTTTTTTTTATTTATTTCACATAATTAAGTATACAAATTGTCCAAATAAACGTCACTATCCCAATGAATGGCAGTTCATTTTTTCATTCTTTCTTCAGGAAGGTAGGTATCATAACATAAAAACTCTTTTTTTTTTTGTAAATACCGCTCCCAACCGTCTTAAGCTGGTGGATACTATCAGTACCTCCCTGGTGAAAGACCTCCATTCTGAACGAAATAAAATAGTTTTTCAACAACATTATTGTTCAAAGAAATTAAACATCCTATTTAACGTTTATGTGTTATTTATGATTGTTTCCTTGTTTTTTGTACATTGCAAAATGGCACTTAGCTTGTTTTTTAATTTCCCGCAAAACAGCAGGCGTATGAAGGGAGTGCTCTATTTAACGTCGTATATTATACATTTACGAGTACCTATGTCCTGTTGTGTGCAGTGGGCATAGCGAAAATACGCAGCAAACATGTCAAAGCTAATGAAGTTACCGCGAACGAATGAGCCCGTCAAGTTAAAATGAATTCGGTAGACGGAAACTTCCAAATAAAAATGTTAACATTATCAACAGAATTATGGAGTTTAAACTGAATAGAGTTGAATTTAGAGTTTCAGTTTTAACTTAAAATTCCTAACGAGGTAACCTAGCGTTCGAAGTAATTTATAATTTTCTCTTATTTAAAATCAAATCCAACATTTCTTCTTAAATTAGCAGATTTGTAAGTAGGTACATACTAAAAAACCCATCTTCTATATTACATTTTTTTGTTTTTTTTTTTTTTGTTTTTGTTTTTTGGTATTCACCACCTCACTAGGCTGAGCCTGTTCCAAGGTAAGCATACATTTACAATCATAGAATTTGTCACAAAGAAATGTCACTATCTCAATGAAAATGGTTTTTTCAAAGTTTCTTCAGGCACCTACCATAATATTGAAAAGAAAGTCCAAATAAACACGTAGATTTCACATTTGAAAATATAATCTTTACTGAATCATTAAAACGGACGCCGTCTTGATTCAAGATCCTTGAACCGGAAGCGGAACCTATGAACAAATGTACGGATAGATGTAATACAAAACAGGACTTCGCAATGCTTAGTCAAAAACCCGCATGCATAAAAATATTTTATAACGTGCCTCAAAACTACTACAGCTTTAGATAAGTTTTAAGATTTTCACGCCCAAAAGCATTTTCGTTATTTGTTTTTGGGGTGTTATGCCGTGTTGCGCTACCTCCTTCTTTATCCACATCTACCGGATCTGCCCTGATGATGGACATTGCAACGACGTCCGAAACGTTGGCTAAAGAAGGAGGTAGCGTAACACGGCATAACACCCCAAAAACAAATAACGAAAATACTACAGCTTTACCATATTTTTTAACATAGCAGCGATTTAAATTCAAGTACTTGTAGCATTTAATACTTGCAAACTGAACGTGTTAATTTTTTATACGTTGTATATTATTATTTAAACATATATTAAAATTTAAAAAAAAAGAACTTTCATACTGAAAATGTTCAATTACTTTATGTATGTTTGTAATTTTTTTTGTTTTTAAATTATTATACGTAGGTTATCTTTTGTATTTTTATTTATGTTTTTCTTTTGTACTTTGTATTATTATTATTTAAGTTTTTCTTTTGTACTTTGTATTTTTATTTATTATCTTTTGTATTTTTTTGCTTTAATCTTTATTGATTTATGTAATTATAGATACTCCTACCCGGCTCAGAATAGATATTGTCTAGTGAGTCAGGTAGCGCACATATATGTAAATGTAAATAACTCTCGATATTAATAAACGCCCGGGTTACCGGCACCTTAAAAAAAAATAGATAATTTGAGAAATCCTTCTGCATAAAACTCAGCCGTCTGGGAAAAATGCCAACCTGTCATAGCATTTTGAAGATCTTCATCGTGATCGAAATGCTAGTCACCATGCCACTTCTTCATGAAAGTGAACATATGGAAAAGGTCTCCCACCCTCCGTACAACCTGAACTCGTCCCCATCTGATTTCCATTTGCTCACTCGCATGCTATAATAATAATATATATCTTTATTGAACAAAAATTTAAAGATTTCTAACTACAAGAAAAAAAGTATACAATAGTTTAAACGTTGCATAAGTACAAAAGTTACAAATGGAAAACAATATATCTACAAGCAGCAAGCAGTAGGTACTTAAAGAAAAGTGATTTATAATTATAAACGTAGGTTTCTCGTAACCTGCCTCACTAGGCTAGCCTGTGTTGAGGCAGTAATTTTACGTCAATTTATAATTCTGTGAACATACCTACACCTATATTAGAATATGATCGCACAATAATAATTGGTTGCATTAATAATAACAATAACATTGGTACAATAGTAACAGCATTGGTTCTTTACTAATTTCATTAAATTGTATCAATCAATATTCACATCACAATCCTACGCCACATAAACCAAAAGAGATCAGTCAATCATGTACAGTAATATTAATTTTGATAATTTAAAAAACATAATTAAAAATAAATCTTGGCAAGAGCTTTTTCAAATAAAAAACTTAGATGATGCATGGAATTATTTTGTTGACTTTTTGAAAAATAAATATTGAATGGACCAAGCACTTCATAATACAATAAATATCATCTCAGGAATGTCCTGGTGAAAGATCTTCTAGTATGTACGGTTTTCAATGTGTTTTCAGATTATATTTAAGTATCCATTATACCTACAATTAGAATTACCTTCCTTTCGTAAACTTTACCCAATACTGACTGTTTCCCCCAATATTGGGAATACGACATTCCAGTCCAACGTGGCAACTAGTATCATTTTCCATGGAGTGTCAAAATAGTTTTCCTTCGTTGTGGTATAGTCTTTTATTTTAAAGGCCGTAAAGAAAGATGTTCTTACGATCGTACAGGGCGGTTCCAATGAGAAAGATTAATTATTCTCCATCCCAGTTTTTTTTAAATAATAACTCAATATCGATTTTATTAAATTCAAAATTTGCTTTAATTTATACCTACGTGCAAAAATGCTTAAAGGCGTGATGATAAAACTATCAAAATTATGTACTTTTTGTAATTATTTTTTGATCATAAGTATTTATAATTTTTCAATAATGTCTTGGCAAAATAAAAATGATTTTTATTAAATACATTACTTTTTAAGACCGTAAATAAACTGAAGTATTTTCATCACAAAGCGCGAATCTTTTTAAAATGATGTTATTTAAACTAAAATTAAAATTCTGAAATATAGTTTTCCCAAATAATTTATTGATTTATTTTACTGCATGATTACCTATGTGATTTGAAATGTGTGTTGAATAATAAAAAATTTTTGAAAACTTAATAAATCTGCCAATGACCTACAGTAAAACCTTATTTTACTAAAAATAAACATTTTTCTCATAATATAAAACATAGCTTTACTAGTAGATAAAAGAATAGTCTTTCGAAATCAGTTTTTAACTTTTTTTGTGGAAAAGAGTCAATACGTCTAAAACTTGATTTAAAAATGACATATTTCCGGTTTTGTCTGGTTATTACCTCTTAAAATGGCTTAGTTCCTATTGAAAGTTTTAAGCGGAACCTTTGTGTAACTGTTTTTGAAGAATTATGTAATCATTTAGATTTTAGTCAAATTTGATCAACCCATTAGAGGAGCGATTCTGTATCTTTTGTGGATACGGGAAAGATTCCATATGGAATCGGCTGTCAAATTTGTGTGATTTTCTATGACTTTTAAATGCTTTTTCAATGTGTGTTGTGGGCCGATGATAACTGCCGCCAATTTTAACTAGTTAAAAACACGCATAAAATTATTAAGCGATTTTTCAAACCCGAAGCAATGACATCGACGATCAAAACTGCATGTTCTATTCGGTCGTGAGCCAAAAACCAAGACGGGAGCGCGCGTTTTTTTCCGTAATTTTATCCTCAGCAACAATGATGATTTTGTAAAAGTAACCATTGAGGAGGCGGCGCCAAAGGGAAAGTAGAAATTAAATATTAATTTTTATCTGATTATATTAAACTTGTTTTACCGTCTCTATTTTGTAACCCTTTTTCATGCACAAAATGGGTAAAAATAAAGGAGGTCGTGCATTTAATGCCATAAGAAATAGACCCACCTTTTGCTGTTTGGACCCCAGCAAAAATACATGTAATTATTAATGGAACAAAATTCAAAAAAATTTCTGAATTGCATATACATGAGTATGCATGGTGATGATACCTACAAAGGTACCTACCCACGATTCACACATCACATGGATTTCCCTTCTGTGATGCGCTACGAAAGTCGTGGTGAATATAGGAATAATGGGGCCTTTTTAGTAACAGCATTTAAAATTATAAACTATTTCCTTGTCAATCCATACCTACCTCCCGGAAGGCTTTAAATTACTACTAATACTACTACAAGTACCGCCAGGGTCGTCATCACGTCTTGCAACATCTTTCCGTTGTATGACGTCGTGTTAATCGTTTAAGAACTACTGTAAAATATATTATTATAAATTTTCAGGTACTTATTTATGGAAGCTATTTCGCTTATTTTACTGGGATTACTAAACCTCTTATAAACTTTAAAATATACTACTAAAAATGATAATCAACAAGAATCCCACTAATGAATCAGTGTTTTTGTTGAAATATGTTGGGAATGTTGTGTGTTGAACGAAAAGGGAAATTTCTGGGAAGGTTTGCGAGTCAAAAATAATTTCAGGAGATGTTTTTGTTGCAAATGTATTCCAGAATCGCCCGAAATTCTATGAGATATTTATTAGTCCCGTCGTGTTTTGTAAACATCCCCGGGGAATTTCTATAATTCCCGACAGCGAAATTCTTTAAAATATACCTTATCACTACACATTGTTAACATTTGTACCTCGTTCACCTTTATTTATCCGATAAATTATTTCAGGATTTACATAATTGGGTCGTTTGCTCTGGTTCATCCCGGGGGACCAAATGGGTTATGTGACCCATTTTTGAAATAACTTCCCATAATAATTCGGAGCGGTATTTTTGAAATTCTTTCGTCGAGTCTGCTTCTAATGCAGACGTGAAGCCCGCGCGGGACTAGCTAGAATCTCGAACGGCTCGAAGCTTTGACGTGTATCTATTGACGTTCAACGCTAGGATATTATTAATGCAACAAATATATTTTTAACAACACGAATTTTTGATTCAAAACAAAAAATCAAATTTCGACACAAGTAAATTTGAATAAATAATTTTAAGTTATGAAAGAGAAGACAGTTGACAGACATGGGTCGCAAATACAAGAAGAGAGAAGTGTGGGGTAGAGCCACGGGTTTTACGAGTTGAAAGGGCAAAGCCTTCAAGACCGGGACGAGAGAGAGTGATCGGGACAGGAGAGGAGGTGGAACCCCAAACACGCGTTCCACGCCCAGCGGCGCGTGATGCTGGGCGGTGAATGAAGAAGTTACCGTAGAGTTTGAGAAAGTGATTTTAGAGAATATGTTCCTCCGCCCGGCAATATAAAGCTGGGTGTGAGCAAAGACATTACATACTTTAGACGCGGGGTAGAAATCTCAAAGTGGGAAGCCAAGCGTAAGACAATTGTACTGTTCTCGATTTCTAGTACTTTCTAGTAACTGTCACTCGTCAAGTAAGGTCATGTCTTACCAGTAGGAAAATTGCATTTAAAAAGCGCCAAAATGCCCTCCTGTATGATGAGAAAATGTTTCCATTACACGGCAAACGTTAGTAAAAGTGAAGAAATAACTTTTTTTTTTATTCACTGAAACATTTATTATAATTACAATTTTACAACATTATATAACAACAATATTTCAATCGCTCTCCCAATAAAGCAGTTGCTTGTGTTTACGAGAGGACAACTAAATATTTTTACATCTAAGTATATAAATTAAAAATATTATTACCAAAACTAACAGTAATTTTATAGAAAATACGATACATGTAATAAAATTATTGGTTAGTTAATAAATAATTCAAAGGATTGATAAATCAAAACATATTTCTAAACAATAATTAAAGTTATGAGGTGGTACTGGAGTATTTCAATAATTTTTTTTTTTATATGTGCCGTAGTTTTCATCCGATCGTATATCTAGGGGTAATTTGTTGAATAATTTTAAACCCTTGAATGTATAGTGATGTTGTGCTGTTGTAGTTCGTACTAATGGTACGGTTAATCCTCCAACAGATATGATTCTTTTACTAATGTTTAATTGTGGTATAGTATTTTTATTAAAGAAATCTTTATGTAATTGTAGGAGTGCAATTTTGTCATAAATTTTTGTTAGTGGGGGAACCGGAAAATCTTGGAAAACATTTATTGTTGGGTAGTAATAGGGCTTTTTTAAGATGATTTTTATTAATATTTTTTTCATTGTTTTCAGTGGAAGTAGGGATGATTTAGATGCACCCCCAAGCTATGATTCCATATTGTACATAGTGCGCAAGTGCGTAATAAATATATTTTAGTATTTTTAATGTTACAGTATTTCTAAGTCTAAAAAATATATAGATCAGTTTTCTCATTCTGTCTACTGTGGAATTTATTTGACTTTTCCATTTGATGTTATTATAGATAATTATTTCAAGATATTTTATTTCTTCTTTACTACTAATGTGTATTCAGTTTGAGTTACAGGGTGCGATCCTAAGAAGGCAAGTTTATCGTGAATTTTTATGTTAACCTTTATCTTTGAGATATTCCCTGTTAGGCTATAAGGTATAAAATGGGTTTTTTCGACATTTAGTGTCAATAAGTTGTCGTCGAACCATAGTTTTACGATATTAATTGCATTGTTAGCTAATACTTCGACCTCATTCCAAGAATTTCCTTCAATAGTAATCACTGTATCATCTGCGTAAGATATAATGTTTCCAATGATTGGGAGTTCAAAAAGTTCATTTACATACAATATGAATAGTAAAGGTCCCAATACAGTTCCTGGTGGAATTCCAAAACCTATATTTTCTATTTCACTTAGTTCGTTGTTTACTTTTACCTGTTGAGTTCTTTGATGGAGATAACTTTTTAACCATGTTTTAGCTTTGCCAGTTATTCCTATATTATTAAGTTTATTAATTAATTTTGAATGTGAGACACTATCAAAAGCTTTACGGAGGTCAATGAAAATATTTAAGCATTTTTTACCTCTATCTAATGTTTTGTAAAAAAGCTTAGTTAATTCTGCAATTGCGTCTTGTGTGCTAAGTTTATCTCTGAAACCGTATTGACTAGGGTTAATACATTTTTGGTTATCTATATAATCAACAATTTGTTTTTTTATTACTTTTTCGTATATTTTTGCATTTAATTTATATGTACACAAATTAATTATTATTATCGATTATTATAAGCAATACAATTAATTTTCATGTTCCCCGTCCGACAATTTTGTACGTCATTTGAGAAAAAACACACATTCTTTAATTGTCTTATGGTACGGTCACACTAAGGACAACTTCAAGCTTTCGGACGATTGCGTAGAAGGGTAGTTCATGCGTTGGAAGTCCGAGTTGGAAGTTTGGCTTCAGTGTGAATGTAGCATAATTTTTTAATATATGAATAACTTTTGAATTAAGAAATTACTGAAAACCGCTGAAAACAGAAGAGTGTTGCTTACTTGCCACATTATTTTGCGAGCATGTAAGACTATGGCGAGTCTATTTATATAACGTCATTGGGTGTCAGACAGTTGCCAACGTGCGAAGACAAAGATGAGATTTGGTAGGAGAATCGGCTAGGAGGACCTGAGATAATATGCTTTAGAAGCTGCCATCGATGAACTCGGCCTTACTAAGATC
This sequence comes from Limnephilus rhombicus, assembly GCA_929108145.2. Taxonomy (NCBI): domain Eukaryota; kingdom Metazoa; phylum Arthropoda; class Insecta; order Trichoptera; family Limnephilidae; genus Limnephilus; species Limnephilus rhombicus. The sequence goes on along the minus strand of OV815272.1, from coordinate 17,767,594 downwards.
CACGCAGAGACACCAAGGTAGTTATAGTGAACACTACGAGTGATTAATTAACATTACTACATGCACAATGACAAAACCCCTAACCATATGACTACTATTTAAGATTTCGATATAAGTGAGAGGTTTAATTCCTTTCTATTAATTTATAAATAAAACACTTGTGTTGCAAAGTTTTTTAACAAAGAAACGACATTTTTGTTTATTTATATCACTTTTCTTTGAATGGTTTCTTCTAACAAAATCTCATATTTTAAATCAAATAACAGAAAAACAAAACAAGTTACAGTTGATAATTGCATTCTAACTGACACTACAGAATTCAAATTTGAATGGAATATATTTCTTTTACATCTATATAATTAAATGGATCTTTGTAACGCAAGTGACCCAAATTGGTGAGAATGAATAGTAGAAAGTACAGCGATAAAATATCAAACTGCATTTACTTAAATATTCAATAAATAATTATTCTAAGCTAGTTACCAGAGACAAAACGGATTGTCACAATGACTAACTTCCACTTCCACAAATTCAGTTTCATAAATAGAGATAATTGAATTATTCACTCCACGCAGGAATCCCTGGGGTTTCACTCATATCCTGGTATCTTTGGAGATGCTATGTATCGTGAACCTCATGATTTAAGAGAAGCGACCCACAATAGCCAGATCAATTTATTGTTGAGCACAAGAACGATAGTAAGAAGACTCGTCCTATTAGGAAAAATATTAATCATAAATAATCCGTGAATTATTTTCACATTAAGTCTATTCACAATAAATGTTGTTGTTTAGATGTTAGGTGCTCAGAAAGTTATAGATCTTACAAAATTACGAAGCATTGTAATGTAACAAATGTTTAATTTATTAAACGTTACATTTAATTCGCAATAATAAATATTGAGGTCAATAATCGAGATAAAACTATCCTATCTTTTAAGTTGGACCAAATTACACACAGTAAGTCCCTGGGGAAAATTACTTCCCTCAGGGCCTATGTCATCTTTGGAGATTCTGTGTGAAGGGTATCTTCGTGGAGAGGAAGAAATTAACATGGGTCTTAAACTCAAGAACAAAATGTAGAAGCGACCCGTTATCATATAATAACACTTTCAAACCCAGACAAACTTTAAAAGTATATTAATTAACCGAAAATAAAATAATTCATAACCCGTGAAAATGGAGGAAGCGGTTGATCCGCATGCCTTCATTACTAAGGCGAAACAAAACATAAGCGACTTACATACAATCATAGAAGAAAATAAACTTACCAAAGAAACCAAATCAAAAATGATGAAAGAAATAAATAACATCATGGAAATGATATCCCACATGGCAATAGAATTAGCTAAATTACAAGAAAAATGTGAAATTCAAGAAAAAAACCAAACACAAAAAAACTCATTTTCATACTCTTCGGCAGTAAAAAACTTAATACCACAAACGCAAGAAAAACGATTTCCTATCATTATAAAAAGCTTAAAAGAAGAAGACACTGAAAAAATAAAAGAGAAAATACAAAAAATCAAAATATCGCAGTTGGGAATTCGAGTAAGTGAAATTAAAAAAACAAAAAAAAACATTATAATAACATGTCCAGAAAAAGAAGAGGCAAAAAAATTAAAAGATAAGATAAATGAAGTCGACAAAACCATAATAGCGGAGGTACTTGTGAAAACGGATCCATGCGTAATATTCAAAGGACTTGACAAAGACTATACCGAAAAAGAATTCTTAGAAGACATAATTGAACAAAACAACGACATCAAAATGATATGTGAAAAATACCAAGATAAAAAAATATTACAAGTTAAAGCCATCATTACGAACAAAAAAACCAACAGCAAAAACTTAATTCTCCAAACAAATCCAGAATTGAGACTACATCTTATAAATAGAAAAAAAATTCATCTAGGATTCATGAGAATCTATGTAACCGATTGTAACGTTCTTACCCAGTGTTTCCATTGTCAAAGATTCGGACACACAGCACAAAAATGCTACAATAAAATGAATAAACCAACATGCAAGCACTGTTCAGAAGATCATCCCATCTCCGAGTGTAAATCCCTGGAACTGCCACCCAAATGCGCTAACTGTCACTCAGCTAACAAGAAGAAAGAAATAAACTCCTTCAACAGTAAAATGAATGAAATAGACCACCGAACAAACAGCGAAACATGTAAGTTTCGTTCTTACATGCTTAAATTAGCCAAAGAAAGAATAAACTACGACATTGATTAAAAAAAACTTATATATAATATTGCAAAATACAACCAAAAATGCATTAATTAAATGGATGATTTCTTAAATAGCGAATTAGAATTAAATATTAAAATTCAAGAATATGAATGTATTTGTACTGATTCATGTAACAAAATTATTTCTAAAAACATCAATGATATAATTATTATGCACATAAACATCCGTAGCATTCAGAAAAATTTAGATGAACTAATTCTAAAAATAAATAATTTAATTAAAAAGCCGGACTTCATAGTGTTAACCGAAACATTTACGAACGCTGAGTCACCGTCTTATCACTTACCTGAGTACAATTATATTTCTACCAAAGTAGATATCAACAAAAATTCGGGAATAATAATATTTGCAAATAATAAATTTAGTATTGTTAACATTATAGAACACCCAATACATTTGGTAAACTGCATCGAAGTACATTTCAAACTCGGCAAATCAATATATCATTTAATAGCTATCTATAGAACGCATGGCTCGAGTATTATTACGTTTATTAATGACCTCAAATACATATTATTAAAATTAAAAAATAAACTCTGCTTCGTGGTGGGTGATTTTAATGTGAACATTAATGAAAAAATAGAAAATAATAACAAAACTGAATACATCAATTGTATGACTGAACAAAATTTCATATCTTGCATAAATAAAAATACTAGAGAAATAAAAGAACATACTCCATCTTGTTTAGATCACATTTGGACAAACGTAAACATTAAAGATCTTCACAAACTAAAGTCAATTGTTTGGAAAACTAACATAACTGATCATCATTCATGCTTACTTCTGTATAATAATAATATTAAACATAAAAAACATAATTTAATACCCAAAAAATCAACAATAGACATGACTATTCTCTCTGAAAAACTAAAAAAGGAAGACTGGAACAATGTTTTAAAGAGTGATGATACTGAAATATGTTCGACTAACTTTGAAAAAATCCTGTCACAACACATTAAAAATTCGACAACTGAAATAATAATACACATAAAATCAAAATTAAGATGTTTAAAACCTTGGATTACCAAAGGACTTATAATATCTATCAGAAACAAAGAAAAACTATATAAAACAACTTTAAAAAATCCCCATGATGAAAAAGCATATATTTTTTATAAAAAATATAAAAATAAATTAACATCTTATATTAAAAAAAGTAAGGAAGAGTTTTTTAAAAATAAAATATTATCTTCAGAAAATAACCATAAACAAATGTGGAAAACTGTGAATTTGGCCATAGACAATACAAAAAAAACACAAAATATTAAGTACATCGAACACGATAAAAAAATTATAGATGCCAATTTACAGCCTAAACAATGTGCAAACATATTTAATTCCTTCTTTGCAAATGTTGGAAAAAATCTTGCGAAAAATATTCATAAACCTTCTAACCCGGAAAAACATAAAAATAAAAATTTACATAAACGTAATATACTTTCAACATTTGAAATAACAACAGAATGTGAAATCTTAAAAATAATAGAAAATATGAAAGGAGGTTCGTCTCCCGGTTTTGATTCTATTACGGCACACATGTTAAAATCTATGAAATCTTACTTAATAAAACCCATCACTCATTTAATAAACTTGAGTTTAACGAAAGGAATATTTCCAATGAACTACAAAAACACAATAATCTCACCTATTTACAAATCTGGTGATCCACACCAAGTAACGAATTATCGCCCAATTTGTCTAATTTCTAACATAGGAAAGATCTTTGAAAAAATAGTAAAAAAACAATTAGTAAATTTCCTAGATAGTAATAAAATACTACACAAAAACCAGTTTGGTTTTATTAAATCACTCAGCACACATGATGCAATTGCTAACGTAACTTCATACATTTACGAATCATTAGATAAAGGTAAAAAATGTGCGGGCATATTTATTGACCTCAGAAAGGCTTTCGATAGCATATCCCATGAGATTCTATTAAAAAAATTAAATGATATTGGCATAAAAGGCAACGCGATTAAATGGATCACCAACTACTTAAAAAACCGCCCTCAAGTGGTAAAAATCAATCGTATTAATAGTGATCAAGAGATTTCAAGCTTTGGAATCCCCCAAGGTACAGTGCTTGGACCAATCCTTTTCACCATATATGTAAACGATATTTTTTTTCAACATCTACATGGTCAAATTACATCATACGCCGACGATACAGTTTTAATAATAAGTGAAAATACTTGGGAAAATGTAGAATTACAGGCCACAGAAGACATCAATACGCTTAAGAATTTTTTCGACACTAATTTACTATCACTAAATAGTGAAAAGACATTTGTAATTCCATTTGCAATCCATCCAAACGACGGTCCCAAAAATTTTAACATTCTCATACACGATAACACTAAAATTCACAACCAACATTATTGCAAATCAAACTGTACAATATTAAAAACAACAAATAAAATTAAATATCTCGGCGTAATTATCGATAAAAATCTGAAATGGAAGGAACAAATTTGTCAAGTAGTAAACAAAATCAGAAAATTAATATATATATTTTTAAGAATTAGAAATTTTCTGTCGATAAAAAATCTATATTTAATCTACTATGCCTTAGTTCAATCCACTCTACAATACGCTATTATTAGTTGGGGATCCGCGTATAAATGTAACCTTCTTCCAATAGAAATTGTACAAAGAACAATTATTAAAATTATATTAAAAAAATCCTTAGACTACCCAACAGAACGCCTGTTTGAAGAATTTCAAGTACCCACATTTAAAGATTTATATATTAAAAATTCAGTAATTCAAATAATAAAAGAAAAAGATAAATATCCATTTTTAAATGAAAACAGAACTCGACTTAAACATGTTTTTCTATGCCCAAAACTAAATACGTCTTTTGCACAGCATCATTATACTTATCAGGGAAGAAATTTTTTTAATCGTCTACCAGAGGAAATCAGAAGCATCAATGATAAGGCCCGAATGCTGCTCTCTGTCAAGAGACATTTTAAAGATGTTCTTAAGAAAAGAACTACTGTCAATTAATCTTACAAATATCTTAGTTCTCCATAACATTCTTTCTTTAAAAAAAAAAAAAACACACCATTATCAAATAAATACTGCAGCTCACATATATTTATGTACAATTAATTATTTAAGTACTAACTTATACCTAACTAATAACTAATAGCATTTATGTACACTCCCCTTCCATACACAAGCAAATGCTTTTAATGGAAGGGTAGTAAAAAAAAAAACCTGTAAAAAAAAATATTTAGTTGTAAAATTGTAATTATAATAAATGTTTCAATAAATAATAAAAAAAAAAAAAAAAAAAAATATGACAAATGTCAACCGTGTACATATTATGTTGGGCGTGCGTTTGGCGTGTTTCCCGACTTTGCACCGGTGCCAAAGGGATCAATGATGCTAGTTACTTGGAGCATCTTAATTAAGCAGGGTACTCACCTAACCGTGTAACCTGTAACGTATCTGATACTGTATCAAGTGAGTACGTAGGCATGAGTCTACTGCGAGCCGCTAGCGCGTGGAGCGCAGTGTGCTCGCAGTGACCCGTCGACGGCGGTATCACTGCGAGCACAAAGGCGGCTCGCAGTGTGCATGTGGACGGCAACACGGCCGCTTGTGTAGTGAGTACGTAGGCGCGAGCTTCAAACGAACGTTTTCATCATGGAGTGGATAGATGAATAAAATTCAATTGTTCTTGAAATGTCCACTAATCTCTTGAGACTTCATATCCATTATTAAATTATTTGAACGATTTCTATTTTTGTATATTTCACTTTGCCAGAACCGACGTAGGCTTTTATAATCTTCGATGATATTGTACATGAATATGCACGCAGCACTAGCCACCATTTGAGACACGGTGTCGGCGTGATATCGTCACGAGCTCTGCGGATCCGGGAGGTCGTAGCTGGATACGCGGTTACCGTGGACGAGCAGTATCCACTTGCAGATTGATACAGTATCAGATACATTACATACTACACTCTAGGTGAGTACCCTGCTTAAGGGAACGTTCCCATACTACGTGACACGTTTAGGGGGGGGGGGGGGGGGGTCTTAAAAATGTCACGCACGGTATAAATGGTTGCTTAGGTTTTTGGTCACCGGGGGGGGGGGGGGGGTTAAAAAAAGTTGGTTACGTAGTATGGGTACGTTCCCTTATATTGTAACACCGGTAAAACGAGGAGAGTATATCCTACCTGACGACTGTGCTCTAAAAATTGCTTTCACCTGTAATGATGAGGGATAAGATAGGAGATGCAATAATCAGTTTATAATAATTTTATTATATTTTTTGTATTTCTTGGGCACTGACTATGTAACAATTTCTAGACATTTTTGTTTTGAAGAGTTTTAATTTTCAATGTACATTTGTTACTTTATTTATTTTTTTAAACTAGAATCAGGGAACATGAAATTTGTTTACGAAATAATAACTACTCCGAGTTTGCTAACCATCTTATAGAGGCAGGTCATAACTTCAAAAAAGAAAAATCTATGTTTCAACATTGCAATGTAAATTCATATTTTAATTTGTGCGCTTTATAAACTTTAGAAATTAACAAAAAAAATTAAATCGAAAATTAATTTTTTTAATAAAATAATAGCACCATGTAAATCCCCTCTACTTACGATGTTTCCATGTAATTTTGATTCTTCCCACCGTTCTCCCCCTCCACCAAATTCCCCCCTCCCACTGCCCCCGCCTAATTAATTTTTGTACTTGTATAGAATTTTTAAGTTAGTTCGTTAATGATACGGACGTGTCGAAACCGGTCGCAAAAAATTTAAAATTAAAGTAACAAATGTACATTGAAAATTAAATTTTATTTTATTTTACATAATTAATTTTACAGTAATAACTCATACTACTTTTTCTAATTGTTATATGATTGTTATTACATACATAGATACTTATTTGTCTACGCGTATTTATCCATTCTTATTTATTCATTTTCAGAATTTCTTACAATCTTATGAAGAAACCTTTGGTTTGGAAATATTATGTTGATATTTTTTTATGAAAAATGTGGTGTAAACGGTATTAATTGTCTAAAAACCTTTGGCACGCCTTTTGAACGTCTAACAGATGTGCTCCAACTCCAAAGGGATCAACGGATGAACGATTTTATGTAAAATTATTAGTGTCGTTGTAACAAATTATTATTATCGGTAGAAATCGAAATACTTAAATATCTTCGACCATAATCAATAATAAAAGAAAGCATTTTATGCAAATAACAAACTTAAAAATTACATTGTAAATAATAAAGATAGAGATTCAAAAATGAAAAAATCTGGAATCTATAAATTGAAGTTTAACGATTGTGGTTTCTTTTATATAGGTAAAACTTCGAAAACCTTCGAAATAAGGATTAAAGAACATATGAAATCTTTAAACAATAACAGTTTCTCGGAGTTTGCCAACCATTTGTTGGAAACCAGTCACACCGTTGACTTCAATAGTGGAATAGAATTAATGCATTGTAATGTCAATGGCATTCAGTTGGATAAACTACAAATTTTTGAAATCCGAAAGAGTGTTAATGCGAATTTGAATATTATTAATTACCAAATTTTTTTCTTAAGTGACCCAATTTTAAACCTGTTCCCTTTGTAAATTTTCTCCCAATGACCCTCTCTCCTCTACCCATTTTCATATTTCCATTGATACCATTTTCTATGTCCATTATTTTTCAATTGACACCATTGTCTATGTCTATTATTTATAATTAGTATCAATAAAAAAACCCTGAAGAAGTGAGCGTTACTCACGAAACATGTTGGTTTTGTTAACAATAAAAGTGGTAAAAACTAAGTATTTTTTTTTAATTTTAATCAAAATGGTGCCACAAAATAAGTTTGCTGTGTTAGAAGGAATAATAAAAATTTTTTTTGCCATTAAAAAGCGATAGATTAAGCACAGCAGTCACAAACTGATATCCAGATAGGTATTTTCGAAGTTTTAATCGTATCCATTTCTAGGGTACCTAATCTATCAAACCGATAACCAGTTTTTAAAAATGTTCAAGAGTTTTTTTACAGAAATCTAGGAGCCTCAGAGCAGATTTCTCTGCAAAATTCAACAGTGGGGCTCTTACAAAGAGTGATTTAATAGGTAAATTCTTAAAACAAAATTTGAACTTATCTTCATTGTTCAAGATATTCCCTTCACCATCAGTTCTGTAGCAAAGATAATACAATCTTAAGAAACTGACGCAACATTAGGAAGCCGGTGGGATACGGGGCCTAAATGCGCTGTTAGCTTTATCCCCGACTCAGGCAAAAATAAAGTAAAATCCTAACGCTTTCAATATTAGCATATCTTAGCGCCGACGTTATCTGTGTTCTTGAAATCAAAACCCAAATATCAGAGCCGTAGTTGTACGGGAAATCGGATGATATTTATTTCTACGTAGAGTGTTACTTCAACAGTTAATGTAAAATTAAAATAAAGCTTCAATTTTTTTTAAGAAAAACTATCTTTTTATAACTTTTGAAGGTTATTCCCGTCAACGTAATAAATAAATTATTAAACTGATTACAATTATGAAGGACTCAAATCCAGACCTCTCGTCTAACCTTCTGTCAAACCGTCACATTTTTTTTCATTCTCATATTTCAAATTTTAGAATTAACAATATTATCTTCAACTAATTATTTTTCTATATTACGGGCAACTAACCTTTTAATTGAAAACAATCATTCTATGAATTGGTTTGTAACCTGGATAGCGTCTCGGATAAATATATCCGAATGTATTCATATGGAACTATTGACTTTTTATAAAAGTCTAAATGAATGTTCAATTTATTTTTATAAGTAAAACTCTCTTTTTATAACTTTTGTAGGTTATCCCATCAATGTTAATGAAATTGGTTAACGCGCACGTCCCTGTTAGACGAGAGGTCTGGGTTCGAGTCCCAGTTGCGGCCATTGTCTTTTTCTGTCTTTCTGTGTCTTGTTTTCTTTCAGATTATTATTGTTATCTTCTTCTTCAAATTTATTTTTTTTTTATTTTTAACAGAAAGACAAACATTCCCGGTTTACGAATAACCCAACAATGTTAGAAAATCTCCTACTACCACCACAGAAAGCCGAAAATGTTACTTGCATTGTAATGGAGGACTTATCCAGCAGCGGAATCGAACACGTGACGCTCGGGTGGGACCCTTGCGCCATGCCCACTCAACCACTGACCGGTCAAATTTATAAAATTATAAAATAAAGGTGTTTAGCACCACATCGTGTGCATTGTGGTGAAATATGATTTTTTTAGTCTTGCGTGATCCGCCTTGAGTAGTTTAAGATAAGCGTGTGAGTAAATATTTATTTATATTTTTTATGTTTCGTGACCACCGCCACCGTACTTGAAAAGCCTGTACCAAGGTGTTCACGATCGTATACTAAAATGACATGTTAATACGTTTTATATATATTGTATAATATTACTATGTATGTTTGGAAAAGAAAAGAGTATTACAGCCTGGAGTCCTGGCACGGTGAAATCAATATTTTTACAATATTGGATCGTTAGGCTTAATTTCCGATAATAAGGCAAAACAGACAGTGCAGTTTTAAAATGCTATTTAATAAAAACGGCGCAACTTACAGAAATGAGGTATTTTTTTTTTTTATTATTCGGTATATCATGCCGTTTTATGCGTCAAGTCCTGAAGATGAAATCAGAAATATGATGGCCCCCAGCAGTTATACATTGATAAAGGCGATGAAGTTGTCAGGGAATAAATAAGAAATTGATATACACTGGCAAACTGAAGGTACTTTCTATGAATTAACACTACGAAATGTTAAACGCCAAGCAAATACGTGAAGATATTAATAAATTGACAATATTGAATTTGCAATCCGTATTTACTTTTGACACTCAACTGGACTTAATTGGTTTAAGAGATTTTTATTCATCTTTCAACTATTTTCGTTTCTCAAAGATCGAACGATATAAATTGATTGCGTCGAAGATGTGTTATCTAAGTCCATGGATCGCGCTTACAATTTCTTTCATTTCTAAGGGCTTCGTTAGTTCAACACGTTCATTAAAAAAGTTAGAATTTTATATAACGAGCGACATGATTAAAAAATATGTGTATATTGATAGTTAACCGAAACTTATCTGATACTATGGAGGCCGCGCTAAAATTTATCAATCGTCGGTCGGTCGAAATATTTGTTAACAATTATACATAGACCATGCTCGCAAAAATTGATAACTGACCATCGATGTCGGATTTGGACAATATCGTATTGATGTATGGTTTTATCGATTGTCCGTGCTAGACCTCCTAAAATGCTTAACTTTGCTACCGGTGCCGTCGCTAGCATAGATTTCAACGTGTGGTGTGTATTTTGGTTCGTTAGTTATCTGTGTAAAACCGCTAACAGATTTATCTTTTTGCCTTTAACCATATCTTTCCCACATCAGTGTTCCTAACAGGGCAGAGCAAATAGTACAAAAGCACCTCAAATCTATGGGAATATTGTATGATGGAAGGAAAAGTACACAGTAGAGCAGTGGTCCCCAATCCCCGGGCCGCGGACCAGTGCCGCCCAAGGCCTTGCTTAAAAATAAAATACAAAAATAAATAATTATCGACAAAAAAAATTATAAGTTAAGAATCCCTTCACGCCAAGTTACCGCCGACACAATACCTTCGACTAAAAAACACGACTGGGTTTCTATTTTGCGCAATCGCATATATAACGTAAAGAGCTCGAGTGAGACGCAACATCGTGAGTCATCGCTCTTATATTCTGCTTGCCCAAATGCAAATAGAATCGTTTTATTGAGAATACGTGACGTGCTAACACGTCTTTTATTGTATTGATGAATATATCCCCCCCCCCCCCAACCCCTTCCCCCTCACAGCGGGCCGCGGTAAAATTATCAAACATTGACCGGTCCGCGACGATAAAAAGGTTTTGGAACACTGTAGTAGAGGACAAGGGGTAAGGAAAACAAGAAGCTAGAATAAAGAATCCATTCAGAATGTGATGTATGCACGTTTCAGAGTTTCAGAATGCTAGACTTTCAGCGCGGTGTCACGGCCCTTGAAGATTCTGCTTTCCACGTACAGGTAATGGCCGAGCATTATACTCCTTCGGCGACTTTTTGTTCGCCGAGACAATGGGCCCTCTGAGCGTTTACATTCAGGCAACACGGTCCGCAAGAAGGGCATTTGTGGACAAAAAGCGACGCGCTGAATTTCCACGATGCTAAATGTCGCCGCAGTCGGGTTGCGCGGGCGGCCACACTCGGCTCGGGGGGCGCTCGGGTCCTCACTCGGAATACAAAGTCCCGCCGCGCTGAGGACGATCACTCAAATTGAAAAGCTTGCCCACGTCAAAGAAGTGATATCTTTCACACCGTTTTGTTTGAGCGACGGAAAGAGTACAAAAAATATTAGCTTTCTTTGACAGTTTTGCCTTTGTGATAAATACTACGGATTTAATCTGATATTTTTCTTACTTCAGAAAAGGTATGAATCTACAATATATCGTTTATCAAAAAAAAAAATTGTTCTGTATAATCCTGGGGCGTATAAATAATTCCAAAACTAAGCGACCGTTATACCCTTCAAAACAATGATGTGTAAATTTACTTCGCCGACAAAATATATCAAAATTGGTAATCCGAAATTGCAATGCAATATAATTTAAATTAAATGACGCGGCTGTTTAGACTTATAAATGTCATCCACATGTGTTATAGCACCTCACATAATTACAATATAATATTTCGTGTTAAGCAATTTAGGGTTCCCAAGTTGACCCGACGCGCGACGCGACCAGAGCGAAATTCACAATTAATATTTGGATTCTTAATAAAAATCATGAACTTTATACGAATCAGTCAAAAAACCTGCAAAAAGTAGCATTTGTGAAAAAAATCATGATTTTTATGGGCGTATTACAAGGCTTGGGCTAATCAAATTTTAAAAGGCTAATCAAACTTTCATCATCATCATCATCACTACTGGCTCTACAACCCCTGGTGGGTCTTGGCCTCCTCAAGAATCTTCTTCCACTCATCTCGGTTTTGTGCCAGCTCTCTCCAGTTTAGAAGCTCCAAGATAGATATGTCTTTGAGGACGTTGTCGCTCCATCTTAGTCTTGGTCTTCCCAGGCTCCTTCGCCCTATTGGTCTTAAGTTCAGCAGGGACTTTGGTGCTTGATGCTCGGTCATTCTCTCCACATGACCCAGCCACCGAAGTCTTCCCAGTTTTATAAATTTCGCGACGTTTAGCTCCTTAAACAAAGTATAGAGCTCATTGTTATAACGTCTGCGCCAAAATCGATTTTCTAGAAAAAATCTAGGATTTTGTAAAATCAAACTTTAAAAGGCGTTTTCTCAGGTACTATGCCGCGAAAACGACTGAAATTTTGATTACAAACAAACATTGAATCGTAGGTGATTTCTTCATGTCACAATAACAAACTATTTTAAAATTCAAATTATTTGAAGCAATTTAAAATGCGCAGAGGCAAGAAAACCATATTTAATAATATCAAATAATATTAATTTATTTATAACTAGCTTTTGCCCCCGGGTTCGCTCGCATAGTATTAGGGGTTTTTCCACTCCGCCTCCTCCACCTTCCCTAAACCCCCTCCCCCTTCCTCCACCCCCCCCCCCAACACCTAATCCTATACCCGTGCTGTTACACTCTGTGTAGGATTTATACAATGGGTTAGATCCACAACTAAAAAAATCTTTATCGATTTAAGAAAAAAATTTCAATGAGTGATCTCCCGGCTGCTGAAAATATCACACATCCATAAATATTAAGTATATCCCCCAAGTAAATTTAATTTATTCTTTGTTTTTTTATCTGTTTTACTTTGGGGTGCAATAAGTATTTTTTTTTTACTTATCTTTTTTTGATATATATTTTTTTTCAAATTATATTCAACTATTTAATTTCAAATTTATATTTAACTAGCTGTCCCGGCGAACTTCGTACCGCCTCAGAATCAAAAACTGTTGTGTTAACGTATTAGCTGAATTAATTTCATTTTTTATGTTAAAATGAATACTTAAAATGAATTAAAAAATGTTATTCACGTGGCAGCAAGGCACTTGCAAAATGATTCACATGGCATTATTGTACTACTTTCTGTTAAACTATTTGCTGGATGGGTTGCACTTGGGTCGATTCCCTTCATTGAAGTACCTCGTGATATACGACATTTTTGACCTGCTGACATGCAACACAAAATGTTGGGCATACTACACCATTGACTTGTGATTCAAACAATGTTGGCCCACGAACATTCACCAGCAACAACCTAAAGTAGAAGCATTCGTCACTTTTTAGATAAACTGTGTAAATGCGACCAAGAGCATCAGTAGAACGCACAACCGGATGATCAGTAACCACATCACCGTGCTTCCGACGTGGAAATCCCTTCGACGAAGCGTTCCAAGTGTAATAATGTGGCATCTCAGAGTAGAGCAACGTTTGGGCAAACAGATCACTTTGGCAAATCGAAAAGAAACTGGACAATGTTATTGCTGGAGGTGTTTCAGAAAGTTTGGCAATATTCGATGTAATGAAATAAACTCGTTGACCATTCTCCAGATGCATCGCCAAGTGTACAACAATGGAATGTCGTTCATGAATGGGGAATGAGAATAGACGCCAAATCGCCTCATTGTAGCTCACCAACTTGATATATTTGTAGTTTGAACGCCAAAAACCGCCATATCGCTGACTTTTGTGACAAATTTGCAAATGTATTTGATTGACTTCACCGAATTGCATTAGGTACCCCACGTCACAATGCGCCTTGAATATTTTGAAAAGAAGTTACTGTTTTCCTGGAGTTGTGCAGACATACGTTCACCATTTGTCCCATTTACGACTGTTGACATTTAGTGTGTAAGAAAGAGAGGCAGCATTATATGTTTAAGAACAAAACAAAAACAATCAGCACATTGACATTTGACGTTTTTGAATTTTCGGAATTCAAGCAAACTGCAATATTATACCTAACTACCACAATATTCCTTCAGCTCTTTCAAAAGATGAAAATTCGTTCCATATTAAATGTATGAGGAAATGAATTTTCGTCATAACTTTCTTTTTCGTGAATTTTTGCGATGTTTTAATAGTTATTATCCTATCCGGGGCGGAGACAAATCCAACAAATCAAAATCGGTTCAGCCGTTCTCGAGTTATAAATAGTGTAACTAACCCGACTTTGTTTTATATATATAAATTCTTTATTTTTACGCACCAGATTTAAATGTCCGGGTTTAATTTTCCCCACAGGAAAAACTAAACCCTTTCACACACTTCCCAAATGATCATCTGGTCAATCCACGTTATGCAATTGCACTATATGTATTATAATTACAAAACAATACAAGAACAACATGTCAACCTACCAGAGACCAGATGGGAAAATAATTCACCGACTCCAGATATTTTCATATCAGAGGGTTCGGCTCTGTGGAATTCCTAATTGAACCTATAAATCCTACTGATCCCTCAATATAAATATTTAAAAAATCTTTTGTAATCCTACATGTATTTAAAATGACCGATTTTTGCATTTTTATATAAGATTCTAATCTTATTCAACATTATTTCTGTATTTATTATTATTATAATAATATGCATGTAAAATTTTCATTATATGTTTTTATCTTACGCAAAATGAAAACGTAGACTTCTATCTATAAAACGGCCCAAGTTAGCGTACCAAATAGGGAAAATTAATAAAATATAATAAAATTTGTAAAGAAATAGTAGATAAAATCTCTCGACCCACTCTCTCTTTCAACAAAAAAAACTCTCAGTAGAGTTTGTGTTAATTTGTCTTATATATTATTGTTTGGTGCAAATTAACCAGGTTGTTTTTTGCAGAGAACTATCCCTTACATCCATGATAAAATAATATTTAGGTTAGGTTTGGTTAATTTAGATACTTTTTACTACTGTCATGGAACCGATAAAAAACCTTTCGTTTTTCCAGGTCGACCCTCGCCCACCGTCCGATGGCTCGTTAATGGCGTCCTCGTGGACGTGGAGTACGAGCACAGCACCGGCGACGTGACGGAGAACCGACTGTCCTGGCCCGCCATAGGCCGCCAGGACCTTGGTTCCACCTTCACGTGCCAGGCCACCAACAGCATCCTTGTGGAACCCCGCGAGGCCTCCTTCGTGCTCGATATGAACCGTAAGTTATTGGAATTTATTATCTGGAAGAGGGCTGTAAAAACAGCGTGAACGCGTGATGCCTACCAGGGTAACTCTCGTAGTAAGAAAATATAAATAAATAATTATAAAAAAAAAACAAGTGTTTTAAGAAAGTTCATTTAAAAGAAAAATCATTGATTACCTCCAATAAACATCTATCATATTTACATTTATGCCTACTGTATGTATATATATGTACACTAAATACTTCATATATTTTTACATTTGGCTAAGTTTCACTTGTCTTTTTTATTATCATTTATTAATATGTCTTTTTGTCAAATTGAAATTTACATACTTGAATTGTATAATGTTAGAAAAAACAATGATTTTATTTTATTTATTATTATTTTTATAACTGTCATTGTCATATTATGTAAACAAAAACCTAGATAACAACCACTCTGTAAATTGCCATCTCAACACAGGCGTTTCACACCTAGTGAGATGGGCAATACGTTATTACTGTAATCAAATGTAATTTTAAAATAATGAAATAAATAATATTATATATATATATATATATATGGTTAAAGATCAATTAATAGTAATAGGCCACTTGCATGGATTTCATAACGACATGGAAAAAATCGTGTGGATAGATCTTTTTACTAAGATTACGAAAAGGTTAGTAAATTTTTTTAGAAACGAAAAGTTTTTTTATTTTTCAATAAATAAATCCATTATTTGGGCTCGTGACCTCACTACATGAAAATGTCCCGTCTCCGAAAATGTTCCTATTGATTTTCAAAAATTCCACACTGATTTACTTTTTTTTATATGGCATCACTTTGATTTCAGGCGAATTTTTAAATTCGTTCTCTAGATTTATTGTTTGTTCTCTGCGAACTTATCATTTGGTTTCAGTTTTTGACAGATGTTGTGAAGAGAACCCCGTACATTTTAGTGGTCTGTACGTGTTTTAGAGGTATAATGGTTATGGTGCTGATTTTAACAAAATCAAATTTTATAATATTCTTATTATTATTATAATTTACAAGTACAAGTGTATTACATTGGATTTCGTTATATAGACGTTGAACATTATAATTATTTATGATCAATAAGATGGATCGAGGAAAAAAATATTTATGAGATGTAATATTTTTGGTATGCCTCGTTATTCGCCTGTGCCATTTGTGTGGAAAACGTTCTTTTTTTTAAATGATCTTCGGCTATGTAATTATCGTTTTTTCGCACCTATAAAATTATGTCCCGGCTTTCCGGTTTATAAAAAACGGTCTGATTTTTCGGATTGAAATTTTCAAAAAATCCCAAGGGTTTCAAAAATACGTTTAAAAAAAATACGGAATGTCTTAGAATATTTGCTAAACCGGAATTTTTTTTAAATGTGATGCAAGTGGCCTATTGCAGTGATGGTAGTAGGTACTACGTTTGATAGTTTGCTTTTGAGAGAACACCTAAACGCTAAAACTCCAACGAAGACATCTTCTACAACAAAAACTAAGAACTTCAGTTCTTTAGTAAAATTAACATTTTGTGGTTAAGTGCAAAAACTGTCATTTCGTGACAAGTACGCAATTTTATGAAGCTGGTTAAATATACATTTCGACTTATTGACCTTCTCTTCGGAAATTCCCTTTTTCGCTTTTGAACCAAAACCCTAATTTTTTTTAATTTGGTGCTCAATTTTTTTTATTGAGAAATCCAATAGTTTAAGATATTTTATAAGGTACTAGCTGACCCGGCCACACGTTGCTGTGGCTAACGAAACACAATGCAAACTACTAAATGGTTACTAAAAATAATCAAGTGTTGTGTCGATAAATTAACTCACACCGCCATCTATTAATAACTTATGGAACTTAGAAATAATTACAAAGCATTGTCTTATGACAAAAATTTAATGATTATTTAATTTGCAATAATAAATTGTGAGGTCAATAATCGAGATAAAAACTATCCTATCTTTTAAGTTGGACCAAATTACACACAGTAAGCTTAATTTCATCAAAATCGGTTAAGTAGTTTCGGAGTTTATCTCGAACAAACATCGTGACGCGAGATTTTTATATATAAAGATGGTAAAATATATCAATAATTGAAGCAAATATAGTTCTTCACTGATGTTTCTTATTTTTTAGTGAATATAAAAGAGAAAAGAGTTACAATGGTCTATGGGGATCTGATGGTGGGAGTGAAGGAACGAGAAACACATTATTAATTCAAAAATATTTTTACGAAAAATCTTTTTTTCCAATTCAGTCAATTCGTTCAACTTTTTTTTTTAAATACTTTCAAGTTTCAAAACATGATTACCATTTTCCCAAATAAACACTGAATTTAATTATGAACTATTTTATTTCTTTAAATATACTATTCAACATTAAATAAAATTTGGATAACTCATCTCTTGCGTATGTACACTCAATGTTTCATTAACTTAAAGTTCCTTTAAACATTCATTAAAATTCAAGCTCAGAGTGTAATATTTTATGTGTTCAGTCTCCCGTTTAAAGTCCAACTGCTATTTTCTCCAATTAAAGCTGAACAAACGCCAGAACGAATTTCATTAAAAATTACCCAAGAAGGATTACTCTATTCTCTATTCCATTTCACTGTCATGTTTTGACTGAGCGCTCATTACTCAATGCAAATAGCAAGAGCAGCACTTTCACTGTCTAAGTCAAAACTTGTCAAACTAGATTAGATTTAGATTATCATCGCGAATGAAATAAAATATATATCAAAATTTTAAATATCAAGTACGTCTGAAAGAGTTACGATTTTATATTTTGACGACCATAAGAATGACCCTCCCGAACACTACTAGGAATCATATCGGTCATTATAACCGGACATAATTTATTAATAATGGGTCATAATAAGCGAAATGTCACTATAAGCGAAGTCATTATATCCGACTTTGTTACAAAGAATTTTACATGAAAACAAAAATTATCTGTGAAATTACTTCATGTTAAGCGGTTGGCTAATTTAGGCGGAGTCATAATAAACGGATTTGTTTCAATTATTTGTTTTTTTTTGGCGGGAATTATGCCGTGTTGTATTTCCTCCTTCTTTAGCCAACGATTCGAGCGTTACGGCGTTATATCAGGGAAGATGTGTGATGATGTACACTGTGATGCTGTCCAAAAAGAAAAAAAAAGAAAGATGTGGCGCAACACGGCATCATAACCCAAAAGTAAATCACGATAATAGCGTCTAAAACACTTTTAATCGGCAAGTAAGAAAAAATGTTAAAAAATGCAGCATGTCGGAAACATGCTTATGTTTCCAGTAAATTCTTAATTCAAACGTTAATCGTGAATAACAAAGATAGAGTATAGTGGTATTGTAGGGGTCTATGGAGACGTTACGGTGCGGTGTGTAAGAGAGATGCAAGAAAATGATTATTTTTTGCCTTTGGAGGAAACAGACCTACGTACATTGTCTGCCTCATTTTTTGCGGCATTATTGATAAAAAACGTATGTTTATTGCCTTTTTTATGCCGTCACGGTACCGTAACAGAGAACTCCAGTCGATTTTTTTTTATGAATAACGATTTTCTAACTTAAAATAACTGCATATTTATTTTTATTTTTAGAGTTAGTTTTAATAGTTAAAATAATTGTCAAAATTATAATTATTCAAGACCCCCGAAAACCACCGTGTGTATGATGAATCGTGTGACGTCAGCACTCCTGAAAAATTATTATAGGATCGGGCAATCAGCTGATCAACTGCCGCCATTTTGAATTCCGTTGTTCGAAGTATTCTTCCTAGAAGTAACATTACTATTTTTTTGTGCAGTAGTTTTTGAATATTTTCAATAATAGAAATAAATTAATAGGATTATTTTACGGCTGGCGTAGTGCAGCGGTAAGGCGCTTGACTAGCATTCCGAAGGTCGCGGGATCGAATCCCGGCGTGGCAAATAAATTTTATTGATTAATTTGTGTATTTCACAATTTATTCATTTAAAATAATATATAGTATATTTGCGGCACGTTCCAGAGTGGAAGATACTCTCAGTATCGCCCTGGTGTAAGACCACCATTCAGAATTGAAACGTTGCTTGAAATGGCTTCTGCCGTGTTTGGTGACCAGATCTGAATAGTCAGGTACTTCCCCACCTTCCTCTTCCCTATCTCCTTCCCCTCCCCATTGCCTTCAGCCTCACAACATACCCCAATTGGGGATGCCATAGTCCCACTTGCTCCAGACACACAACAACTAAATCTCTATAAACAGTATGTAAATAAACGAATAAATTAATGCGATGGCTTGTGTCATATCATACATTCCCTTACAATGACTTTACGGAGACGTCACGACACGTCGAACAGTGACGTCACCACTAAAATTTCAATAATGTTCTATATGAACATATTTTTTTAAAGCCATATTATTTTTCACTGGAGTTACTTATTGTGGATCGTCACGATAAAAATAAAAGCGCTCATTCAAAGAATATGTTGGGCAGCGTTTACGTACGTCAAAGTTTCAGTAAATACTATATTCTATATGACTGGTGTGACTGAGATGGCAAGATACGCTCCAGCAGATAGTCCTTCTTATTCTCATATTTTGCTAAGTTCGATACCTCACTTTATCTAATGGCGCTGATAATCGAAAGTACGGCAATCAGCATATCTTTCGCTTACCACTTTTGCGATCTCTACAACATATCTATTGTTTCTAATGTCATTGTCCAGTTCTACATGTTTTAATACGAGTGCGATATACGTTTTATTTTACATCTTAGAATATAAACCAATATTTGCTAATAAAAAACGCTGTAATCGCAAAACGAATCCAAAAATACGCAAACATGACTTTGACATTTCGGCGCTAATAAATATTGAAAACAGTTACAATAATTGTTTTGTTCATAGAAGTAAATGTACCTACTTATAAATATCTGTGGTATTATAATACCACAGTCTCTTTGATTCTCGTGGTAGTTATATATTTAAGTTGAACATTAAACTAAATTAATACCAATTGCAAAACTATGAATCAAAACCACCATAATACATACTTGTACTTGCAATTCATGGGAAAACACGAAGTCATTCAGACCATTCAAAGGTTTTCCTAATTAGTTTCGCTACAAAAATGTTTTATAATAACATAATCCCCGTGTCTTATCATTACCACGATTTGCCGCAAGGAAAAAATAGAAAACAAAAAAATACAATATTGTTTATTTGCTAAAACGTTCAGGATTTATATCGACGCGAAATGTGTAACGAATTATCCTGATATCCTGAAACGCAACACGGCTTAATACACCCAAAATAATTAATCATGATAATACTTTTGGCCGTGAAAATCTCAAATCACATTTGTGTAATGAATGTTGGTTTTTGTTATCTGCAGTGCGCCCCCTAACGGTGGATATGGAAAAGCCGAACACTCCAATGGCGGCCGACAAGCGATACAGCGTGACGTGCATATCTGCGGGCGCACGGCCCACTGCTACCATCTCTTGGTGGAAGGGAAAACGACAACTCAAAAAAACCAAGGTAATCAAATTATATTTTATTTAAGAATAATACATTTAGCGAGGTACCCTTTATTAATATGTATAACGATTTTGAATAGGAGAACTTGAATTCGTAAATAGTGAGGAATGAAATAATGTGTATTATATTGGAAAAAAACAACCCGAATAATGTACCTTTAGTTAATCTAAAACAATAATAATGTGTTTATTTTAACTGAATAGAGCGGTGAGTGCATTACTCAGCCTTCCATATCAAAGTTTGCACCTAAATAAAATACGTGAAATTAAATTCAATACAAAATAAATCAAATAAAACGGTACACATATTAGGACTTGAACTTGGGTGACTTGAGGGAAATTCTTCGTGTATGCTGTAGAAGCGCGCCCTGCCATTGGGCGACGCGACGGCCTGGACATGAGTGTTATCCGATCTCCGGTAGCGCTGACTCGCTCCGGCTGCTGTATGGCGCATCGAAGCAGCAAACCCATGCACCCTTCCCTCGGGAACATCTGCGAGGCGCTGCTTCGCCAAGGGATGCCGAACACCGCCCTTCACTCGTGGTGATATTGTTTGCAGAGTGTGTTCATGACGCCTGTTGTGTACCTTGTCCATAGTTCGCCAAAGTAAAAGCTCATGCAGTATCTGAAAAAGTTGCTTCTTCCTATTATTTTTTAATTTATAAACTAACGTTTAGACAAGATTTTTATGCATAGCACAAAGGGTAACAATTATTACAAGCAACACTCATTTACATTGAAAAATCTTCCGAGAAAAGATACTTGCCGCCAACGGTCCCGTTGGCGGCAAGTATCTTTTCTTGTATCGTATCTTGTGCTTTGCATAAAAATCTTGTCTAAACGTTAGTTTATAAATTAAAAAATAATAATTAATATTTAACAAGTTTAAGTATTCCCCCAATAAATGCAGACATAATTTGTCTCGACGCCACCTAGCGAGGGATTTAACACTAACAATATCTTTCTCGCAAAAATAAAGTTGGTTGTTTTCAGGTGGGAAAAAATATAACAATCAGTAAATTTGAATAATGTTGAATGAAACACTAGTATATATTGAATTATTTGGCGGGTATTTGATAAGCCCCCATAGCTCAGTGGTCAGAGCATTCGACCGGCAATCGGAAGGACACGGGTTCAGGTCCCGTTGGCGGTAAGTATCTTTTCTCGGAAGATTTTTCAATGTAAATGAGTGTTTCAGGCT
This sequence comes from Limnephilus rhombicus, assembly GCA_929108145.2. Classification (NCBI taxonomy): domain Eukaryota; kingdom Metazoa; phylum Arthropoda; class Insecta; order Trichoptera; family Limnephilidae; genus Limnephilus; species Limnephilus rhombicus. The sequence goes on along the minus strand of OV815272.1, from coordinate 17,745,417 downwards.
GACAATTATTGCTTGTAATAATTGCTTCTTCCTATTGAGTCCTGGTGAGTCGATCAAAATTAGTGAAGAACTTGTGCAGATCTATGATCTGATCAAAATTAGTGAAGTACTAGAGTAGACCTATGATCTAATCAAAAGGAGTGAAGTACTAGCGCAGACCCGTGAGAAGTCAGGGAACAGTCTGAATTATTAACAAATTAGTGACTAAAATAATTTAAAAAATATATATATATTAAGTTGGTTATTCTGGAGACCGGACAACTTTCAGAATTGAAACATTGCTTGAAATGGCTTTAGCCGTTTTTTTAATGACTAGATATTAATAGCCAGGTACTTCCCCACGCTCCTAGCTAAGTACTAACGCAGACCTACGTCTGATCAAAATTAGTAAAGTGCTGGCGCAGACCTACGATTTGATAAAAATCAGTAAGGTACTAGCGCAGACCTATGATCTGATCAAAAGTAGTGAAGAACTAACGCAGACCTACGTCTGATCAAAATTAGTAAAGTACTGGCACAGACCTACGATTTGATAAAAAAAAATTGTGAGGTACTAGCGCAGACCCGTGAGAAGTCAGGGAACAGTGTGAATTATTAACAAATTAGTAACTAAAATAATTTTTTTAAATATATTAAGGTAGTTATTCTGTTGACCGGACAACTTACGGAATCGAAACGTTGCTTGGAATGGCTTTAGCCGTGTTTGGTGACCAGATATTAATAGCCAGCTTCCCCACCCTCCTCTTCCCCATCTCCTTCCCCTCTTCACTACCTTCAGCCTTACAACCTACCCAAAATTTTGGATGCCATAGTCTCACTGGCTCCAGACGGGAGCAGTTGGGAACTCTTGAGCGGTATTCATGTAAAAAAAAACTTTAAGTGGCACTTTACCACTCCTTTGAAAAGTCATTAAAAAGTAGGTTAAATAGATTACGCTAGATTAGGTTAGATGTCTACACATCTACCGGATCTGCCAGATCTGCCAGATCTGCCCTGATGATGGACACTGCAACGCTGTCCAAAACGTTGGCTAAAGAAGGAGGTAGCGCAACACGGCGTAACACCCCAAAAACAAATAACAAAAATACTTTTGGCCATGAAAATCTTAAAACGTATCCTATGTTGGAATAAGTTTTTTAAAGTTCCACAAAACTCGCCATATTGACATTAAAAATGTCAACATTACCTAAGTACTGATTTCGCATGATGTGTAATGTTCTAAAAGCAATTTTTAGAAATGTATTAGGCGTACATATTGCACTAAAATCATATTCACCGTTGAGGTGACAGTCAAGCACTCGGTTAGCAATTTACATTTTCCATGAACCGCTGAAAATTTATGTCACAAAAATAAATTCTCCCATTGTAAAATTTTCCCGGAATTTTCCGTCTAATATTTGGCAATATTTCTGCTCAAATCCGCTTAGCCTCGAATAAGATTAATTATTTGATAGATTTATTTATTTTCACTCTGCTATACAGTCGGGACGAATCAGAAAAATGTTTATTGCGTGGATAAATCTTTCTGGTTGAAGGGGGGATTCAGGGTGGCCTACACTTTCACCTGAAGCTGAAATTACCCTTAAATCTTTCTGTCAAACGCCCAAAGCATACGTCTTCCTCTGGGTTGCATTACAATATCCTGCTATTTAATTTTGCGCAAAGTGTGCTGGGAAATTTACAATTCTCACAAAGAAAATATTTCGAGAGGAAACATTATTTTCAGCTGCTTGTATTCAGAATCAGTAATAAGAAAATTTTTCATCGAAAGATCACTAACAAACATTCTATACAGGGTGTTAAGGGACGTTCTTGACTAACTTTAACCAGTGATTCCTGACATTATTTGGAGTAAAAAATGTAAATGAAATTTTGGTCTCCGGTGACATTTTTGATGTTTTTTTTATTTATTTTTTCTACAAAAACATAAAAAATGGTAGGTGTTGGACAGTTGGAGGCGGGGTAAGGGGTTGGTCGGATTCTCGGCTGAGTGACCAGTGACGAAGTGCAGAAGAAATTTTTTTTGTTTGATTTTGAAGAAAAAATATTTGAAAAAAAATAAAAAAGTTGTCAAAAAAAGTCACCGGAGACCAAAATTTCATTTACATTTTTTACTCCAAATAATGTCAGGAATCACTGGTTAAAGTAAGTCAAGTACGTCCCTTAACACCCTGTATATGTAATTTGCATCCACATCCATGGACTTATATAATAACATTATATTTTAGTATTCCGGTATAATTAATGATTTTCCTTCTAATTTATACAGATACTTATTTATTTTATTGAAGAAGAAGATAATAATAAAAATCTAAACGAAAATATGAAAGAGAACAAGACCCAAAAACACAGAAAACTGAAACTCGAACCCAGAACCTCTCGTAGCGACCATTATCCTTTTCTGTTATTCTGTGTCTTGTTCTCTTTCATATGTTCGTTTAGATTATTATTATTATCTTCTTTGTCAATTATTACATTGATGGGAATAACCTTCAAAAGTTATAAAAAGAGAGTTTTTCTTATAAAATTTATTTATTTATTTATTTATTCGTTTTCGGATTTCCTCCGTGTGAATTATTATGTTCAATTTATCAAACAACGTTACTTTCACAGATTATATTTTCTATAATATTTATTCTATGAAATAATAACAGTAATGTTTAACTCAGAATAATAGCGGTGTAACTCCAGTTATATAAGTTTTAAGAAAAGCAACATTTTGTAAATTAAATAAAGATCCAATCAAAAATCTGAAAATAGAAAAGTCAGAAAAACATACGGTCACATCTCTGACTCGAACCCTGAACCTACGCCTGCCGGAGCGGAGCTCTACCGACTGAGCTAACGTGTCCCTATTCGATTCGGTTTAACTGTATCATACTTTGACGAAGAGCTACCAACATTATCTTCATTATCTTAAGGCATATTTTTTATTGACTGCTATCTTTATGTGTGATGCCAAGATTCAAACCAGAACTAAATGCTGTCTAGATAGTAGTGTCTTGGATAAATTTTAATCATTTTTATTTTTAATGTGCGACATCTGTTGACTATTTTGCAACTCTAGAATTCTTATTTTTAACTTAAAGAGTAAAACCTCAAATTTATCAGATTTTCGATTGGGTTTCCCTATATTGTCATCGTTTAATTAAAATATTACAATATCAAAGTGTGTAAAGAATTTTTTATTTTAATAAATTGTATTAAGTATATTTAATTTTTTATAAGAAAAACTCTCTTTTTATATTTTTGAACGTAGCTATTACTTTGTGGTTATCCATTATAGAAAAATGAAACAATACAACTTTGTATAAACCACTTATATGATGTGCAAATCCGACCGGTTTTTTTTTCTCTTTTTATAATTTTTGAAGGTTATTCCCATCAATGTAATATATCATGGAAGGAGAAGATAATAATAATCTAAACGAAAATATGAAAGAGAATAAGACACAGAAAAAGATAACGGTCGCAACTGGGACTCGAACCCAGAACCTCTCGTCTAACCGGGACGTGCGCGTTTACCAATTCCACCATTACCACTTTCTGTCAAACCGTCATATTTAAAATTTTAGTCTTTATGTTATTTTCTTCAACTAATTACTAGTATTTTCCAATAAAAAGGTAGTTTTTTTTACATGATTTATTTTTTACATGAATACCGCACAACTGCTCCCGTCCGGAGCCAGTGGAACTATGGCATCCCCAATTGGGGTATGTTGTGAGGCTGAAGGTAGTGGGGAGGGGAAGGAGATGGGGAAGTACCTGGCTTTTCAGATCTGGTCACCAAACACGGCTAAAGCCATTTCAAGCAACGTTTCAATTCTGAATGGTGGTCTTACACCAGGGCGATAGTGAAAGTATCTTCCACTCTGGAACGTGCCGCAAATATACTTTATATTATTTTAAATGATTAAGTTGTGAAATAACACAAATTAATCAAATACAATTTATTTGCCACGCCGGGATTCGATCCCGCGACCTTCGGAGTGCGAGTCAAGTGTCTTACCGCTGGAGTATGCCGGCCGTCAGTTGCCTATAATATGGAAAATAATTAGTTGAAGATAATATTGTTGTCTAACTGTATTTATGTACACTCCCCTTCAAGCAAATGCTTCTAATGGAAGGGTAGTAAATGTAAATAATCTAAGACGTAAAATTATCATCCTGCATCATGTAAAACATATTGTTAAAAAAAAATAATAAATAAAGAAATAATTTTAAAAAAATACATGAATTAAAATATATAGATATACTTTAGGTGACTTTTCCAGTCTCGGTATTTCTATTTGTCGTGTTTCCCATTAACGAATTACAATAAAGATTACGGCGATGATTTAGTGGTTGCGTGGGGGACCTTGGAAAGCACTCGTCACGTAAATTTGTGAAAACGTCAAAGGAACAACCCCGCATTTTAAATAATAATTCAATTCTAATAACCTACGTCTTAGAGCTAATTCAATTTTTGTGCACACGTAAGGTATTGTAATTCTCGTCTGTTTCTGTCGCACATTGTACACAAAGGCGGCAGTAATTTAATGAATACCAACTCGACACAGCGTCAGGTTGCTTGCGTTGCCGATTTGACTTGTTTATCGTCGTCATTATTATTTTACTCTTTCAAAGATAAACAGTAGGTACATAGATACAAATTTTTAAAAATAATTTCAAGGATCGGTACCAAATTTTTAATTGTAATTTGGTACCGATTTAATTGTTAATTACTTGTAATTTGGGAGGCGGGCATGTGTACCGCCGCCCCGGGAACCATTTATTGGATAACCAATACCTCTGCCATAAGTTACTCCTTTTGGTTCGCTACGTTTGGTGACTTATCAGGGGTGCCCGGTTCATTGGGTCAGATTTTACCCGATCTTGGCGGCTGGTTGATGAATTCATTTATCCGTCACTCCTGGACTCCCAAATCCCTACGCATTCTTCATACCCTTTTCCTTCCCAGAACTTCCTGTCCCTCCTTTCTCAAGAAAAACCCTCCCCACAACATCCCCAAAAATGAATCAGGTCTTGAGGGGAATTATTTTCCTCAGGGCCTCCTGTGTGGCACTCTTATAAAAACAAAAATCAGATTGTGTAATTCGCACGCGATAGAAGTTTTTTTTTTTTTTTTTACATATTTGACTAATGTGGGCCTCACTGGGTGCTTTACCCGTGCTGAGGACCTCATTTTACAGTTTGATATGATTTATTTTATTTTTTTTTTTTTATTTAAGATACATATAAAATAAAAACTAAAGAAAAAAGAGACTCAATAATAACATTTGAGAATTAAAAGAAAGAAAATAGAGCAAAACAAAATAGAGTAAAATAACACTAAAATAAAACAATAGAATAAAACTATATAAATAGGATAGATACATATAAACCGATAGTGAAATTAAAAGGTTTTATATATTAGTGAGTATTGCAATGGTGTTTATGTCTATGTGTTTTTATTTTTTTTTATGTTGTGATTTTTTTGTAAAGTTCCCTTTTTTGGTCTTTAATCCATCTTTTAATTTTGAGTGTGAAAAGTTTTTTGTTTTCTTCTTTTTTTAAATCGAGTGAAAGATGGTTGTATGCTTTTATTGCCTGGTATTTGTGATGTCTTTGTCCAAAGCTTGTGTTTATCATCGGTGTTTTTAAGTTTTGTATGTATGCTTGTCTAACTGGTCTATTAATGGTTTGTGTTTGTTGGAGTTTGTGTTTTTGGTCAAAGATATAGTTAAGAAGTGTTTTTATGTATAATTGTCGTATATCAAGTCCGTCGAACATGTTGAATATTTGGTCTGTGTCAGTCATTCTGTGTTTTTTTAGTATAATCTTTAAGATGGTTCTCTGTGTGGTTTCCATATGAGCAATAGCTGAGTTTGTTGCTCCTCCCCAAACAATGATTCCATATTCTATTATAGATTGGCAGAGTGCAAAATATATTGTTTTCATTTGTTTTAGTTTGTATATGTTTCTTGTGGTTAGGAAAAGATGTATTGTTTTGAGGAGTTTATTGGTTATATGATTTATATGATGTGCCCATTTGAGATTATGGTCAATTATGATTCCTAGATATTTTATTTGGTCTGTTTTTACTATAGCAGGGCAGTCGCAGTTTTTGGTGTTTAAACAATCGTGTATTTTTATGGTGTTTGTTTTATTTGTTGGCTGTCCCATGCTATTTATACTGTACGTTGTGAATTTGTTTTCGATATATTTAATGTAAGTATGTTTGTGTCTAACCATGTTTTCACTCGCGTGATTCCTAATTCTGCTGTATTATACACATTGTTCCAGTCTTTAGATTTGAAGAGTAATACTGTGTCGTCCGCATAACTAATTATTTCTCCGTCTATTTCCATATTACAGAGTTCATTTATGTAGATAGTGAATAGCACAGGCCCTAGTATGCTTCCTTGTGGAACTCCATATGTAATTGGCAGTGGTTTACTAGTATGGTGATTAATTTTAACTTGTTGGGTTCTGTTGCTCATATAACTTTTCATCAGTTGGAGTTCCTTGCCTAAGATACCAGTGTTTTCTAATTTTTTAAATAGGGTTTTGTGGCAGATTGAATCGAAGGCTTTAGCTAAGTCTAAGTATATCGCTATGCATTTTTGCCCTTGATCTAGGTTGCTATGTATATAATCTATTACATATTCTAAAGCTTCTTTGGTACCTCTTTTTTCTCTAAATCCGTATTGTTTATCCAAGGTTAATTTGTTTTCTTCAAGGTATTTTATAATTTGGTTTTTTAATGCTCTTTCGAAGATCTTTGATAGTGAGTTTAATAATGTGATTGGTCTATAGTTATGTATTTCCTTTTTGTCTCCTGCTTTGTAAATAGGGATCACCAGTCCTTGTTTCAAAGTACTAGGGAAGCAGCTTTGTTTTATACTAAGGTTTATTAAGTGTGTTATTGGTTTTATTATTTCATTTTTTAATTTCTGAATGCAATCTGTTGTTATCTCATCTAATCCCGGTGCAATATTGTTTTTTTAATTTATCGATTATTTTTTCAATTTCCTCCTCCGTAATTGTTTTTATTGTAAGTCTTAGTTTTGTCTTTTGTGTATTGATGTTTGATCGGTTGGTTTGTGTTTGTGTTTTATGCTTTGCTAAAACTTTTCCTATATTTGCAAAGAAGTTGTTCACATGGTTCGCTATTATCTCTGCATTTGTATTGATATCTATTTTTTTAAATTAATATTTAATTGTTCGATACTATTTTTCTGTTTGTGTTTTTGTGTGTATGTTACTTCTTTCAATATTTTCCATATAGCTTTTGGGTTTTTGTTTTCTTTTTGTAGTTTTTGTCTATAGTATATCTCCTTAGCTACTCTTATAATTTTTGTGCAGATATTTCTATATCTTTTATAGAAATTAAATTGTTCCATGTCATATGGCGTGTTTTTAATTTGTCTGTGTAATTTGTCGTTTACGGATGCAGTTTAATATTCCTTGTGTTATCCATAGTTTTATTTTTTTTGTCTTGTGTGTAAGTGTTATAAGTTTTATATTAGTGTAGTTATTTATTTCTTATGTTAACGTAGTTGTGAATTTATCCCAGGCTTCTTCAGCATTCTGTATTTGGTATATTGGATTCCAGTCCATTTTTTGAGTTTTTCCTTTAAGTTTGGATATTCAGCTATTTTTTTTGTAAATGTTTTGTGTTGTTCAGATTTTGTGTTTACGGTGACTATTGCTATCATAGTCATGTAATGATCTGTTTCGGATTTTAGTTTTGACTTGATCATTATATGGTCTATACAGCTACTTGTGTTTTGTGTGACTCGTGTTGGGATATTTATCGTGGGTTCCAGTCCATGTTGCGCTAGTATTGATAGGTATTCTATTCTTTGCGGGTGTCCATATTGTAAAGTGTTTATGTTTAGGTCTCCTACTAAGATGATATTTTTGATTTTGTTGAGATCAGTTAATGTGCTGTTTAGTGCAGTTAGGAAATTTGTTATGTTATTTTTGGATGGAGATCTATATATAGCTAGGATACAAGTTTCTTTATCATATGTATAGTCTATGATGTTTATTTCTTGTATAGTCGTGTTGATTTTATTACTTGTGTATATGACTACGCCATCATTTTGGTTTTTGTGCTTCGTTGAGTGGTACGTATTATAGTTTTCAAGTGTTTTAGGTGTATATTTGTCATTCAGCCAGCATTCTGTAAGTACGATGACATCAAAATTATTTTCAAGTTGTTGGAGGTATAATACAAATTCATCAAAGTTTTTAATAATTGATCTAATGTTTTGATGTAATATTTTGATCCTATTTTTTTATTTTTTTATTGATGTTAGTCCATTGTTTAAAGTCATTAGTACTTGTGCAGTGATGCTGTTTGTCCGAGTCTATGTTTTCAATGTAGTCAGCCATGTTGAAGAGTATTTATATATCCTATCGTTTTCGTTATATCCTAAACTTGTAGGTATATTAACTGCACTGTTTAGTCCATGATGCAGAAGAAGTAGTTGGTAGTCATCACATTGCGGGTGTATCTGTCCAGTGTTTAGCATATTGATTTTGATGTCTCCAATTTGGTACACGTTCCTTACATCTCGTGGTGGGGTTATCTCATCATCCAGGGGAAGGGGAAAGGGTGATCTGTCTATAGTTGTTGAAGTAGTGCTGGTATCGGGTGAAGGTTTATCAAATTCTATCTCAATTAATTGATCCATTTCTGGTTAAGTGTATATTATAATGTAGATTAGGTTAAGTTATCGAGAAAGTGGCAAGATTAAATGATTTTACTTTCAAGTTCATAATGATTTTTTATTTCAGTAATTGGCGAGCCTTCAGATTTTCGAGCCAGTAGTTTTCCGTTTTTGAACCAGATGAATTTGAAATTTTTATCTTTGGCCCTTTTTTTAGTAATCCATAAGAGATTTTTGTAAAATGTAGTCAGGGTATCATTTACGTAATTTTTTTTAATTTTCGTCTGCAATCTGAAGGGATACATTGGTATTTTTTTTGCCAATCATCATAGTGATTTTTTTATTTTCCTCTTTGAAGTTTAAAATTAATCGCGGAGGTTTTGTGTCTGTCGGTTTTAGAAATGTGTACTTGTCCGCCGGTTCTAGGCTTACTCCGAAGGCAGTAGTGATTCTGTTTGCAATTACTTGAGGTGGTTCGTCAGTCAAAATTTTGAAGCCTGTTACCTCCACGCTATTTTTCAATTCATTTTGTTCTGTTGCAGCTATTTTCATTTCGAGGGCAACAATTCTTTTTTCCTTATTTTCTAGATCCTCTAAAAAATTTTGGTGCTGTTTCGGTAATTCAAGAATTAAATTTAATTTTTCATTAATTTCATAATATCTATCGCTTACGAATTGTGTTGATTTTTTTAAATCTGCTAATTCTGTCTCGAATTTTGAGAACATTTGTTTTTTCAACTCACCCAGTTTACGGTCGATGTAGTCTGTGTGGGAGTCCACGATTTTTTGTTGCTCCAAGGTAGATCTTGTTGAAGCCATTTTAGTGGTAATTATTATATATAATTAATAAATAAATATCCCAGTAGCGAGCGGCGAGTAGCGAGAATAATTAGGTAGCGAGTATAAATGAAACTCCAAGTATCGAGTTCACTCGGTACGAACGGCTAGGTGCCGCGGCGTGGATCGGTATCGAGTACGGTGTCACTGCGGTGTACCTACACGACACGCGTCAACACAATGCACTATTGAATATGATAGATTGAATTTTATGATTATTAACAATCGTTTGTATTTAATTTACTAATTCACTGTGATTTTAGCTAATTAATACTATGTTTTAAGTTAAAATATCACTTCACTGTTTGCTAAATACATTGTTTTAGGTAATTTAGAGTGGACGCGTTTACTATGACGTTTGTATTTGTCTATTAAGTTCTGCAATTTTTTAAACTAGAATTTCGCTAGATGTCGCTTTCTTTTCTTTTGCCTGTTTATTTAAGGTGGTTTGAAGATTGAATATTGATTTCACAAAAATAAAAATAAATTTCGTAGGATTTGAACCTCCGTTCACTTGATGTCTCTCTGGCCGCTGAGACTTGCCTTTATTTAATTTACCGCATTGTTTTAAAACCGAGTATTTGTATAGAACTGAGTTGTGACGCATTTCCGTTTCATCCGAATTTCAAATCACTAACGGAGCTAAAGAAGTTTCACTTTTAAAAAAATTACATTTCTCTTAAATATCTGGTGAGTGAATTGTACTTTTTATCGGGGGGTTCGTATATTCCATGGAATGATTTGAGGTAAAGATAAATAAAAGCGATATAAGTACTCGTATAACAAAGTGTGATTTATTATTGTATATATGTGGGTATTTGATGTTGTATATGTTTACCTAAGTGTCTGAATTGTGTTAAGAAGTTGAGCCTTGTGAGTGCGCATTGATTAAGTTACCAGAAATGTTTTTTTTTCTTAAAATGGTGGAAGGGGGTCAAAAAATGTGTCGAGAGTTGTGGGAAAGATTGTTGAATGTTTGGAGAACAATGGAAATTGGTGCAGTGTTTTTTTTTATTGTTTAATGTGTAAAATAATTTAGTATGTCGAATACGTTTACGTTGCATGGTTTTCATCCAGACTTTCACGTAAAAATAAGCGTATAAGCCTACATAAGTTAAAATAATGGAAATAATTCAGAATAGAGGGACAAAGTCTAAATTGGGCTTTAGCAGATACATTAGGATGAAAAACATGCAACGCGAACTTTCAACGAAGACTTTTTTGGAAAGGTTGGAGAAGGTATTAGTAGGTTGTTTTTACAGATCGATTTCGTAAAGGTCTGTAATTGTATTAACTCCTTTTTATGCATTGTTTATTATAATAACCATGAAATTTAAAATCGATTTCACGGAACCAAACGACGCGGGGTCTAAGTTTAAAACTAAAGATAATTTTAAAATAGGTTAAAATTCTTAGCTACTGTTTGACATACCTCATCTACTAAAATATATATTTGTTAATCAGTCTTGAACTTCAGGAAATAGTATTTTTTGTGCTTGGCACGAAATACAATCGTTTTTGTGTAGCTATTTGATTTTTTATATGCAGGTAATCTATTGCATTTTGTGTTTCTTATCCCTTGTTTGCGAAGATATTCTTTTGATATCACGATTCTGTTCTGTTTTATACATATATAAATAAATGTAAATTGTTAATAATGAATAGTTTTCTCAAATAAATTAGTTCACAAATCTATCTCCAAGCCGTGAGAACCTTTGTACAACTTACTAAGTTAGCTCGTTTATTAAGCATTTGTTGTCAATGACAAAAGTACCAAAGAAAACTTAGGATACCAGCTCATTTTATACTTCTGTAATACTGTAATAAAAATGTAATATGTTTTATTTAATACAGTGGTTCCCGGCCTTTTTTTGACCAGGGACAACCAAGAATGAGCTTTTCTTGGACTTCTTCAGTTACCTCTCCAACACTAATACCAAAAGGGTTACGAATCAGCTTTTGAATACCTTTCGATTCGGTTTTGTAGTAAAATTAACGAATGATTCGCTGACCACATTTTTGATCTCGCGGACCACCACCGGTTGGGAGCCAGTGATTTAATAGCTATTATATCAAAAGATATATAGCTATTAAATAAACGTTACGATAAATACAACATGCATTGTATAAAAAAAATGTAACACGTTTATTTAATAGCTATTATATAAAAAGATATCTGCTTTAGAATTTTATCTCTTCCTAGAAGGTAGCTGCTTTTATTTTAACTGCCTTAAGAAATCCATAAGGAGGAGCATTAAGGGATTAAACGTCTACCGACTAAAATTCTTTGGAATGAGATGGTAATAAAAATCCTTGTGGAATCAAGAGAGTCTTATTGCTGCCCGGAGCGTAAAGTTGCTAATCCATCTTAAGTCCATAATTCATAATAAACACGTACGTAGCTGCCATCAATATGCTGTGTTACCGTGTAATTAAATTTAATTAAATCGATAAAGTCTAGGCGGTGCAGAAGCTCGCACACACGAGTCAGGCCATAACAGAGTCATTGAGTTTATAGGAAGACATATTAACCCGGCTCTCGGTAAAGGGGTGTAATAATCGCCTCCCTCTCATCTCTAGTCCACTTTGGTCCCCTCGCCCGTATATCCTCCTTACTTCATTATATTATGTTGAACAACTAGAGAGGCACCACGTAAAACAGCCCCATCCTTCATAAAATTTATTAATTACAATAAGGAATTCAGCTTATTTTTACAGTGTTCATAACATAAAATCCAGAGCGTTTTCATAATATAATATTTATGCATGTAATTCAAGATAGAATTTTTTAAACTCAAAGGTTCAATTTAAAGTATTAAGGCGATACTTAAAATAATTTAAAATGTTCTGTTTTATAGGTGGCGCGAGATTAGCAAATTTTAAGATGAAATAATTGTTTACGCCCAAACATACGCAATTTGAATATAAATAAATAGTTGTGTCCATAAAAAAAAATATTTCAAGAAAGGCTAACGAATACAAGTTTCAATCCAAAATTATATTTTTAGCCTTTCTTGAAAGATATGAGTTTATTTATGGACAAAACTATTTATCCATATTAATTTTGCATATGTGTTTTATAACGCTGATGGATTTCATTCGTATTTGTGTTCCAATCGGCCAGCAGATCGGAGGAATCCAGACTTTGGACTTCCGCACATTAAGTGTACTTACCTACACGGTGGACTGAGTCAAGTACCACAATATCGCCAGTTTGTCAACAACCATAGTAACGTGACGTTTCGCTCTACATTGAAATGTTATTTATCAATCGGAAGTGTGTAATATGAAGCATTATATCGCCGTCTTTCATTGAATGCTTCATGTGAACCGCTTATTCGTCTCTTGACTCAACTTTATCGTGGTTCTAATAACCGACCAGAACAATCTTATCGTACGCTTTTAGATACATCTGTGACCGTCGCCGAATGGAGATCAAGCCACAAGACACAACAGTGAGTATTACTTAATTGTGTATACCGGATCTTGTTTGGTGATCGGGCATAATTCGTATCGAAGTCCATAAGCGTTTTATTTAGCAAGAAGTGGCCGCAAGTTTATTCTAAACCCCCTTGCATAGTCACAAATCAGTATATATGGGCGCGAACAATTAATTCATCTTAATATTTTAAGCACAACCTGTTAAAAGCGTTTTTCCCTAAAATAATTAAATTCGCACCATCAAAAAGAAACATTAGGAGGGGACCCCACCACTTTCCCAACGGCGTTATAGGGAAACATATGGTTTCCTCATTCACTGCACACGTCAAGACTCTATTTTATTGAACGAATCTAGATTTATTTGAACGACTCTAGACCCTCCAATTTCCATGTATACGGGGTTAGAAAGCAGTATGCAAGTACTTACATTAACATAATACAAAAGAATAATAAATCTGGCAGCCCATAATTCTTCTGAAATGTAGAGAAAAATATATACAGATAAAAGTATTAGTAAATAAAAAGAAAAATAAGAGCTGCGCCCGGTTGAGGAAGCCTGGATAAGAGAAATAAAAAGTAACAGTGATAATATAATGCAAGTATTTACAATAACAGAGAGAAGATAAAATGCATAAAAAGAAAATATACAGAGAAGGTATTCCGCAAACCACCAGGGAGTCCCAATGACAATGTGCATGGCTATCGGCCCAAATAGTAGATTGTGTAATTGTGTATTCTTTTAAGTATCACCTTAAGGTTAAAGGGAACATGCGTCATAATCTACGTCGAGATCGAGTCGTAACATTTAACTTGGAATTTCTTATAAGTGCATCTCTGTGGCTTCTTTCATTCAAACAATACATCAACCTACGTCTTTCTGAAAATAAATGTACGATGTTTTTAATATATAATTAAAAATATATATAATCATGGACCACAATTGCACGATGCGAATATGGAGCATACTATTTACCACAAATCTTCAAATTTAATGTATGTATTTACGTCGTGTACCTTCTTAAATAATATCATATATTTTATAAATAAAATTATGTTTATAATATTGAAGAAGAAGATAACACTAATAATCTAAACGAAAATATGAAAGAGAACGAGACACAGAAAAATAGAAAAAGATAATGGTCGCAACTTGAACTCGAGCCCGGAACCTCTCGTCTAATCGGGACGTGCGCTTTCACCAACTCAGTCATATCCACATTCTGTCAAACCGTCATAATTGTCAATCTCATATTTTCAAATTTTAGAATCTTCTATATATACGTATTGTATATTATTATATTTATATATATATATCGCCAAAATGTATGTACGCACATAACCTCCGAACGATTGCACCAAATTGGATAATTATTTTTTTTGTATGTTCGTTATTGTCAGGACAAGGTTTGTATAAAACTACTGGTGAGTTCTGGCATTATGAAATTCGTATTAAAAAATTGCAATAGGTGGCACGCGAGCTGTTTTAAAACTGAATATACCGGGACTGAAGACTGGGAAGGTGGAGGATGCGGAGTGGGAACGTGAGAGGAGAAGTTGATGCAGGAGAGGAAGGGGAGGCGAAAGAGAGGACACGCAGGGAGAAACAATTTCTTAATTAAATGGCATAGCAACGCATACCGGGTACCAGCTAGTTTCTAGTTAACAATATTATCTTCGACTAATTTTTCCATATCATGGTCAACTACCTTTTTCATTGGAAAAAATCTTTCTAAAAAATGGTTTGTAACATAGATAGCGTCTCGGATAAATATATCCGATTTTATTTATATGGAACCTTTTTATTAAAGTCTAAATAAATATTATTTTTTTTATAAGTTAAAAAAGATAGATTCTTATAAAAAAATTAATATTTAAAAATGATTTAACTTTTTTTTGCATCTGTGTAATCCTGTTAGATATTTATTGTAAGCTAGCTTATTTAGTATTCTAGATCCGTGTATTCAAAGCAATCTCGTGAAAGCTTTAATTCAATTCTCTCCTGTACAGTCCCCTCGAAACAATAATGTGATGTCACGTGCTCTCTCCTACACGTTGCCTCGCCTACAAGATATTTATGTCCAGGTGCTTCGCCCTGGCACATAGCAAATAGATGTCGCTTTAGCCATTTCTTTCGACGCCTCGGATAAAAACTCTCTTTTCTTTGTAACTCTATGGAGTATTTTTATTTTACCCTTGTAAACTAACGATTTGCAAAGCTAGCTCAGCTCAAACAAATTGGCACATTTTTACACAAAAGGTCGGCCTGTGATAAAAATCGCCTATAAGTTGTTCCTCAATCCCAACCATACACGTGGTATACATTCAAACAGCGTGTAGTTATAGCTCTATTCCCACCTTACCTGTAAACCAGTGATTCCCAACCTGGCCAATATCGCCCACCAGCCTAGCGATTCCGTATTTTTTGTGAGATCATTATTGGGTAACGAACGTTACATCCTGTCAGATTTGTGCGATTTTTATGGCTGTTATTTGATTTTTCTATGTACAACGTACATTAAATGAATGCATAATCATGCGTACTTGCAGGATTTCTAGTTTAAATCGATCTTTACTAAAATATGTGATGGTAAATATGTAAAAATCACACAAATCTGTCATGAGATAACGTCCGTTATCCAATAACGATCCCATAAAAATACTTGGTTTTTTAATAATAACTTTGATGATCATTTTTTGTGTTGTTAGTATCGGATACAGATTATCCTTATAGATGCTTCCCCATGCTATTATGCCATACTGCAACACTGACTGCACAAGAGCAAAGTGTTATTTAAAATTACACATAACTTAATCGATTGTCCTGATCTTCTTCAACGCCTATCATTCCATGTTCCAAATCGCAACAGCAGGCAGTCGCTTACCTTTAATCTCCCTCTTTGCAAGACCAACTCCAAACAGAACTCATTTATCTACAGATCCACACACTCATTTAACTCAAATTATTACCACATTGACATTTTTAACTCAACTTTACGTGACATAAAACGAAAACTCACCAAGCGCCATGACTCAAACTAGAAAGTTCAATCCCTATATATATTCCCGTCCTTTGCCTCTTAATCCTATTCCTATGTTCCTCCCCCCCTAACCCCCCCCCCCTTTTTTATATTTTGTAACTGAAAAATATAACTTACATATCACACTTTATTATTATAACTATCATCAGTGGAAAGTTCATAATAATTGGCATAATTAACATCCTATTATTTTGTAATCTCTGATTTGCTGTCAACTTTCTCTAAAATAAATAATAAAACAGATAAAGTAAACCATTTTAATATTTGAAAGATTTAGGATACTTCTCTGTAAAAATGTAAGTAAGTGTTTTAATTCTTTTGACACAGTTTTCGACATGTTTCTTAAATTTCATGTTACTTTCTATAGTGATCCCTAGATATTTGACATCTGGGTTTTTTTAAGGATTTTACAGTTATCGTTACACGAACGACTGTGCACTATCACTCCAATATTGGAGTCCGTGACAGGATCATTTAGGTAAAAAGAAACAAGAACAAACAGCATTTTTTATTGGCATGACCTCAGGTGTAAAAAAAAATCGCTTTATACATACTCGCTTCAATTGGTATTTTGAATGGACTCCGTTTTTGTAGGAATAGATACGAGATGGGGGGCGTTTAAGAAAAATATATTTGAAAATTCGGCAACAGACCTTAGAAGTTTGGAAACCTCTGCTGTAAAACAAGCCGCGTGTTAACTTACACCTTACAAAGAAAACGTATACAACTTATGGATCCACGCTTTATTTTATTTAGATTAAAAAAAAGACAGTGTGTTCAACTCACACGCGGTAGAAGTGAAACTAGAAAGTCGCTAGATGTCGCTTTCTTTTCATTTGCCTGTTAATTTTAAATTGGTTTAAAGATTGGATATTCATTTCACAAAATTTTTTTTTTTTTTTGGATTTCGTAGGATTTGAACCTCCGTGGTCTGTCTCTCTGGCCGCTGAGACTTGTCAAGCGCCTTACCCGCTGCGGTATGGGAGGCCCGCGCCGAGGTGTAAATTTACCGCATTTTATTAGAACCGATGATCCGTCAAATAATAAATTTTGGTGACGCACTTCCGTTTCGTACGAATTTCGAGTTTCACTTCAAAAACATCATTCTCAGTAAAACCCATGAGAAAAAGACATGATAATTTTTGTATTCTTTATACGATAACATTTCTTATGAAATTTAGTTATTCAGCGGAGGAAACAATATAATTTTTTTTTCTTTTTCTAATTATTTATTAACCCAGAATTACATCACAATATATACAATATACCTACATATACATATACATTTTTTTTTTATATACCACCTCACTAGGCTGAGCCTGTTCTGAGGTGGCAGTAATTTAATCTAATTTTGATATCTTAATCTTGGAAGATAAAAAATATAATTTTATTTTAAATAATATATTTAAATTAAAATTATATTTAAATTAAAGATAAATGGAATAAAAGAAAAATATGAAGAAATGAAAAAAAAGATGTGAGACAAATAGATGAAAATAATTAAGAAGAAAAGAAAAAAATACAGGCGTTGAGTGTGTCGTTTGATCAAGTTATCTGCACGCAGTATGCAATACCCTTGTTTACTACCCACGTATGAATTTTTCGTTTTAGGTTTTTTGTCACTAGAATATCTTTTATATCTTTTTCAATTAAATTTAAAAAATTTGGAGCCAAATTGTGATAATGTCTTTGTCCAAATGTAGTATTTGTCTTTGGAGTCATGTGTCGATGTCTATGTCTTGTGTCGTAATTGTGTTGTGCAGTATTTTATTTTATTTATTTATTTATTTACGGAGAAATAATCAAATTAACAATATAACAATAACACAAAAAAAAGAGAGATCACAATGAAAGGAGATTACATATAGATGAAGAGCATTGACAAAATACATATAATATAAAAGTACATAGAGAAGATAACTACAAGTAGCTTGAAGATGGATTTAAAAAGACTTTAAAAAACCACATTGCGTAACGACTGCCGAAAGTCATTTAGGCTTACACCAAAAAATTCAATGCTTTGATTTGCGTTGACAAGTCTCGACATTCTGGATAAAGGAGAATGATATCCATAATTAGTAGAATGTTGATTGAGGAACAGCAATTCATTATTTTGGAGTCTACGGGAAGGAATGTTGAACTGGATGAGTTGTAACAAAGCAGGTGTGTCAGTAATACTGTTGATAATTTTGAAAATGCATATTAGATCAGAGTCCTTTCTACGTTTTTCTAAAGAAGAAATGTTTAAAGTTTGTTCAATTTCATCATACGAGTATTCTCCTCTTTCAAGTCCTAACCTCCAAGCAATTCCTCGTGGGAAGCGATGTTGTACAGTATGATGGTTTAGTTTGTCTTTTTGTAATGTATAGATATAATTTTGATGTACAGTTGCTGTACGTTCAATACAGCAAAGTCTTTAATTAACTGTATTGTCGAGAATCTAAAAGGTTTTTTAATAATAACTTTAATTAAGGCCTTTTGCGCTTTGTCGAGAGGGTCCATATTAGTCTTCGCAGCACCACCCCGACAAATCATACCGTGGGTGATAATTGATTGGCCTAATGCGTAGTATATAATTTTTAAAGTATGTTCTTTAAAAAATGTACAAGTTTTCTTACTTTACCCGCTATTTTATTTATTTGTTCTGTCGATCTAAGTTGTCAATGTAAATGTCTAAATATTTGATTATCTGAGTCCGTGTTAGCGGGTTGCACAGGCAGTGTTTTTTAGATGTGCAGTCATGTGTGGTTAGGTTTTCATTGAGTCTTGGTTATCGTCTGGGATAAATATCTAATATAAATTTTAATATTTAAAACTACCTTGATAAAATAACAAATATGAATGATGTACCATTTTTCAAAGTGGGGTTGTCAAACTTAGTAATAATCGTTTAAAAAATATTCTTAAGTCGGTACATTGTACACGTCATTTTTGTAGTTGAAATAATTTTCATCAGGAAATTTCGAACATCTCACTAGCTTGGAGTTAGATTGTTCGGTGAAAGGTAATATTATTAAACTGAAACATTGATTTTCCGGAACATGTTAGTTAGGTACCACAGGCTGATTACATTATTTGTTGTCACAGTCTTGTCGTCAATTATGTTTGGTAGATCGATTGATTTTGTTTGTTCTAACTAAATTAGCTTCGTTCCAAGTCAAACAGAATCTCCGTATGTAGTTTGTAGTTTGTTAGGAGGCTTCTACTAATATCTACAGGAATTCCAAAAGCTGAACAAATCGGACTAATAGATAACCAAAGTGAGGACGAATATCTAGAGCTCAAACTGCTGACTAATATCTATGAGAACCAAAGTGTGGACGAATATCTACAGCTCTGGCGGAGGTTGGATTTGCAATTATGTATAGCATATTGGAATAACGTAATATTACGTATGCAGTTCAAAAAACTTAATTTATTTATGTATCTATGTATGTAAAAATCGCTAATATCGGACCATTGGACACATTTAGCTGATTATTAAGGATTTGGGTTTTTGTTTAAACAGCTTTGTTTATTTCGAGTGCTTCTAAATTATTTAGTCTGTTACCATGACCATTTCTATGTCAGTTAGGTTAGGTTAGGTTAGGTTAGGTTAAGTTAGGTTGTGGTGCCGTGTATTTCGAAATAAATAAATATCTTTGTATTATGACCTCCATGTTTGTTCTCGTAAATTATTTGTCCTCGTAAACAGCAAAATACGTAAAATTAGGTCCTTACATATGAAAATGGCGTTTTGCATGGGAGGAACATAAAGTCGATTTTTTTAAATATAATATATTTATTTAAACAAAGTATGTACCATTGCTATCTTTGCACTTTTGCCATCTTATAGGTAGTTCATCGATCCCTTTACTAAAAAAACCGGGAATCAATAAAACCTTTGAAGGCGGTTTGGGCTGCCCGGACTGCCCCATCGGAGTTGAATTTTTTCCCTTGCAAGAAGTTATCCAAATTTCGAAAAAAATGTTAATCTGTTGTGGCAAGGTCCGGAGTGTACGGTGGATGTCTTAGACATTCCAATTGAAGCTCCTCTAATTTGGTATCCGTCTGTTGTGCAGTGTGTGGTCTAGCGGTCAACGCGCGTTTGTTGATTTGCTTCACTCAATTCGTGAGGTACCCGCCTTTCAAGCTTTTTCACCTTCCCAATTTGCTTCAAGTGGATTAAAACAGTTTTATCACTAACACATATTCGCCTGCAGCTAACTCGGACGTAGTTTGCTATGGATCCGCTTCCACGATAGCCTTCAATTCTTCATATCAACTTTGGTCTCCGGCCGTCCACGGGGCTTGTTCTGCAGGTTGAAATTTCCAGAACGAAAACATTGGGACCAAAAACGCACTGTGTTTTCTTTTCCGGCACCGTCGCCATACACATAATTAATCCTTCGAGCCGTTTCTGCAGCACTATTTCAACGCGATATTTCAAGTTTTCCATTTTGTAAACTAAGTGACGCAAAGAAAAAAAAACAATTAAGGAAAAAACAAATGAATTGTAATTTTTGAAACACAAATACATGAGTAAATAGCTGTATAAATTTGAATTATTCCTAACCAAAGAGAAGATATTTGAGATCAAAGTTACCATACGTAATTAGTAATTATGTAATTGAAGTAATTTATGCTTTTCCGTACAACCTCTTGCTCAGCTGCCCTCTGTAGATATTAGTCCAACCTATGCTCCATAGATATTAGTCGTCACCACTGGGACCGTCATAGATATTCGTCCGACCGCTCTGTAGATATTAGTCCTCACTCTGAAGTTCATAGATATTAGACCAACATATGAGCTGTAGATATTCACCCGACAAACAGGCTGTAGATATTAGTATCTGGAGTCGTTTGATATATTATGTTGAAAACAAAACATTGCAAATATCCACCGCAAATGGGACAAGTTTCCAATTTCTTTATAAATGAACCATTAATAATGATTTTGCTTTAGTTTCAAGAAATAATATTCTGAAAGATGTTCAGTAATTATGTTGATAATAGGCACATGTTTATTTTTGCAACCCTTCAGCACTACATTGTTTTACAACTAAATTTCTTTGATAGGTACTATGTTATAAATATCAAACTAGCTTTTGAACTCAGCTTCGTCAGAATTTTATTTTTATAACAGTGTTTCGTTCTACTGATTCGTTTTTTTTCAGTTTTGTTCCCTCTGAGAGGTTATATAATTATGTACATAGCAGTGACGGAGCAGTGACGGTCCTTGAACTAGAGTGCTAAGATGTCTGGGATGACCGAAGTATGTATGAAGAATGAGTTAATGATGAAGGTAAGTAAGTCATGATATTTGAAAGAGATAGTATGAAAACAATATGCAACATAGTTGTGAATGATGAGTATTTGGAGCAGGGGGATGAGTTTGTGAATTTGGGAAGTATGTTTACGAGAGATGGGAAGGCTATAAATATGTAGAAGGATGTAAATGCAGGCATCTCTATTAATGAAGGACTGAACGCCGTTGGCGCCAACAAAAAAACTGTCCAAAGAAGTGAAGTTAGACGTCCGTAATGAAGTGCTGGTACCTACCCTGATGTATGGCAGTGAGGCATGGAACTAGCAGAGGAAGGATGAAAGTAGACTGAATGCTGTAGAAATGAGATGCATGTGTGGTAAAACCATTTGCGATCGTGTGAGAAACGTGGAGATCCACAAAGAATGCAAAGAATGTAATTTTTAATAAAGGGACGCTCAGATGGTTTGGGCATGTAGAGCGAATGAACGAGGAAAAGAGTGTAAGGAGAATATATGACGCAAATTTTAATGGTAGAAGAAGTCGGGGACGCCCGAAGAAGACATGGCACGACCAAGTGAATCAGGTACTTGAGTCGGGTCATGAGAAGAGTTGGAATAAAAGAAGAGCATGTATGAGACGATATATGAATATGAACGAGGCAAGGAGTGTGTGCCAAGATCGAATTGTTTGGCGGTCCGTCTTCTTTGCCCTCCCCTGCGGGGAAACGGCATGATGGTTAGTTAGTTAGTTAGAGTGCTAAGATGGAAAAATACGACGTTATTGATGTTGTTGTAGCTGAAAACGATTTTTTTTTTTTTTTTTAATTTTTTTTTTTTGTCTGAAGATTTACTGAAATGTGGGTGCGGCGCATCCCCAAACTAAAAAAATCCTGAAAATCTACAAACAACATTTAAATTTTGAAAAACAAAATCATTTTCAGCTACAACAACATGAGCTGACTGAAAACTCACGGACCGCCACTGGTACATAGCTATTATAGAAAAATAATGATCATAAGAGAAGCAATTTCTGTTATAGAAAGAGATGGTATGAAAATCATTATCTGCCTTCAATAATTATTTTTCCTACAATAACAGTTACATTTAATCTACCAACCTATAAAAGCGTTTTTTGTGTACAATACACCGTAACGTTGCACTATAATAATGTCGTTTGTGAAAATTTACGACACTCCAAATGAGTATTTATTAAGGGCCATTAACCAGCGGCCGAGAATTCAAATTTCGTCGAAAGATGGTGTCTAGTCTATCGTACGATGAAAAAGATTAATTATTCTCCGTATCAGCATTTTTAAATACTAACTGAATATCGATTTTATTTCATTCCAAATTTGCTTCGATATATACCTACTTTCAAAAATGCTCAAACGCGTGATGATAAAAATATTAAAATTATTTCCTTTTTGTAATTATTTTTTGATCATCAGTATTAATAATTTTTCAATAATGTGTAAGCAAAATAGTTATGTAAAAAAAATCTGAAATATATTAGTTTTAAGGCCGTAAATAAATAGACAAACTGAAGTATTTTTGTCACAAAACAAGTGCGCGGATCTTTTTTTTTAATGATTTTATTTGAACTAAAATTAAAATTCTGAAAATTAGCTCTCCTATATAATTTGTGAACTTATTTTACAGGATGATTTTGAAATGTATGTTAAATTTTGTTTGAAAATTTAACAAATCTGCCAACGACCTATGGTGTAACCTTATTATGCTAAAAATAAACATATTATTTTCAAAATTTTAAACATAACTTTGCTAGATAAAATAACAATCTTTCGAAAACAATTTATATTTTTTTGTGCAAAAGAGTCAATACATCTAGAACTTTAGTTAAAAATGACATATTTCCGGGTGTCTAGTTATTCTATCTTAAATCTGTTGGCGATTTTCCAGCGCAGTAATCAAAAAGTAACAGTACAGTGTCATAAAAACGTGAATGAGAAATAATTATTTATCTAATCCTTACATCACTAGTTTAAGAATAATGAAATAGCAGTCGATATTTATGTGTCGTAATTAAGTACCTACATGGGTGTTGGTAGGAATGTTCGGGATTGTCACATTAGGTAATAGCGGCTGTATAACTGCAGAATCGGTGATCGGACAACTCAACAACGTACAACTTCAACACCTCCTTTGAAAAGTCATTAAAAGTGATAAAAAAATAGGTTCAGTAGGTTACGGTGTTGAAATGCCACTTTGTTGAGTTGTTGTGGATCAGTATCGTATTTTGTGTTTCGACATAGATTATATGACTAAGTCTGTCAAAATAGCATTGAAAGAAGTGTCATTGGAGTTAATAGAAGAGATAAAGTAAAATTAACAGAACTCAATTCAAACAGGCCCATTCTGTACGTCGAACACTAAAATGGCGATGGACTGGACGTATGTTGAGAGAAAGGCAAGAGAAATGGACCAGAATAGTAACAGAGTGGTATCCAAAAGACGGTAAAAGAAACAAAGGTGTACAAACAAAGAGATGGGAAGATGATCTAAAAAAGTTGGCTGGTCCAGAATGGATCAGAGTTGCAAAGGATAGAGAAAAATGGAAATCTTTAGAGGAGGCCTATGTCGAAATACAAGCTGTTTCTAAAAATAGTGACCCGAACGCTGATAATTTAGAATAATACAACAAAAAAATATATTTATATTAATTACATTAGAAAAATGTTTTATAAGTTTAACAGCAATAAAGGCTAATTTTATTTATTATATGATAATAGCAACGTGAGAAATGAGTTCAAATTTTTTAAAAAAAGAAATTTGAAGAAATTAAATCTATATTATTTAATATATATATTAATGTTGTAATATTTTAAATAACTATTTTAATAACGTTGGAAAAAACCTAGCAAAATCCATAAATACGACCAATATATCAAATCCACAACAAATAACACAATGTCAAATAAATCAATTTCACCCAGTCACAGAAACCGATATTGACAAAACTATTTCGCAATTTAAAGGAGGTTCTGCCCCCGGCTTTGATAACATAGATGCTAAGACAATAAAAGCGATGAAAACAAACTTAGTTCTCCCCATAACACATATAATAAACCTAAGTCTAGCAAGTGGCGAATTTACCAATAATTATAAAAGAGAAATTATAACTCGCATTTATAAAACAGACTGTCGTAAAGATCTACAAAATTACCGCCCGATTTCCCTTCTATCAAACATATCAAAAATATATGAGAAAATTGTAAAAAATCAAATTAGGACATTCTTAGAAGAAAACAAAATAATTAATGATAACCAATTCGGCTTCGAAAAAATACAAGTACTCATGACGCGATAGCAAAAATAACCAACTATTTATATACTGCCCTAGATTCCGATAAAAAATGTATCGGAATATTTATAGACCTAAAAAAAAGCTTTCGACAGCATATCACATAAAAAATTAATTAAAATCGATAGGAATTAATGGGAAAGTCTATGCATGGATAACTAGTTATTTACATAAAAGACCTCAACAAGTAAAATTACTCAAACAAGTCAGCGATTCAAAATATAGCGACTTTTCAATACCCCAAGGTACAGTTTTGGGACCACTGTTATGTATTATATATGTCAATTATATATTCTATATTTCCAAATATGGAGACATTGTCTCCTACGCTGACGATACAGTCCTACTACTAAAATCATACACATTTTCTGAATTAAATAAAATGGCAAACAATGGATATCAATGCACTTAAATTATGGTTTGATAAAAACCTGTTAACTTTAAATTCTAAAAAAACCTATTATTTACCATTTTTCATTAAAAAACAAGAAACACCTAAAGAAATAAAAATAATAATCCACTCTGTGACAAATAATACAGAAAACCACAAATGCAATATATTATGTACAAACATAGAAAGCAAGACCGATATTAAGTACCTGGGCATAATAATAGACCAGCGTTTAAAATGGTCCCCACACATAAATACTCTGAACAACAGAATAAGGAAACTAACACTTACATTTAGATGTTTAAGAGATATTTTACGATACGATACGATTGTACCACCCCAGCCAGGAGCACTCCTGTCCCGGTGAGACCGGTACACCAGGGGGCACTGATTTGTTAGGACTAGGAACACGTGCTCTGAGGATGGGAAGGAGGTTGGAGTTTAATCGACCGGTATACATGGCAACCTAATAAGCCAATATTGGAATTGAGGATGGGTGGGAATAAAGGAATGGATTGAGCGTTATATAATTTATTTTTTTCCTTCTTTTTTCCCTCTTCTTTATGTCTTCCTTCTTCTTGCCTCTTCTCGGCTCTTCTTGCATATTCTTGGATATTCTTGACTGTTTTGGCTCTGCTTGGCTCTTCTTGCCTTTCCTGGTCTCTTCTTGCTCTTTCTTATTTCTACCTCTCTTTGTCTCTTCTCTCCTTTGCTTGTCTTGTCTAGTCTCTGATTATCTTTTCTTGAATTTTCTGTTCTTTTCTTGCTTCTTCTTGGGTGTTTTAGCCTCTTCTTGGATCTTCTTGTCTCTTTTCGTCTCTGCTTCCTACTTGTCTCTTATCGCCTAAAATTGGCTTCTTCTTGGGTTTTCTTAACTCACCCTTGTTTTTACTGCATCTTCTTTCAAATTCTCACATATTGTTGGCTAGTCTCGCTTTATCCTACATTTTCTTGTATATTAGTATTTCTTCTTATGTCTTCTAGTCTGTTCTTGTTTCTTCTTGCTTCTTTTTATCTCTTCTCGCTCCTTCTTGGCTATTCTTGGTATTTCCTGCGACTTGCTTCTTCTCGTCTCTTGTGGGATTTTATCGTCTCTTCTTGGCTCTTCTTGGACCTTCATTAATCTTCTTGGATCTTCTCGCCTCTACTTGGTTCGTCTTGTCTCTTCGTGCAGCTTCTTGAATCTTCCGTCTCTTCTCGGCTCTTGCTGCTTGTTCTTTTCTCTTCTTGCTTATTCTTGCCTCTTCTTACTTTTTCTTACATCTTCTCGCCCCTTCTGGGCTCGTCTTGGATTTTCTATTCTTGCCTATTCTTGTCGCTTCTAGTCTCTTCTCGGTTCTTCTTGGCTCTTCTTAGCCTGTCTTGTCTCATCTTGTATCTTCGCTTATCTTGTCTCTCCTTGTTTGATTTGGCTCTTCTTGCATTTTATTCCCCCTTCTTGGCTCGTCTTGTCTGGCTTTTTTTGCTCCCTTTTGCGGAGTTTAATTAACGTAGGTGCAGGAATAAAGGAGCTGATTGAACGTTGGTTTCTCGCTTCCCACTTTTTCTGCTTCCAACTACTCTACCGATCTCTTCTTGTTTATTCTTTTTTCGTCGTGGCTCTTCTTGGTTTTTACTTGACTTTTTTATTATTTTCTTTCCACTTCTCGCATTATCTTGCTTCCACTAGCTACTTATTCTTCTTCTTAGTTCTTCTGGCTTCATATTGCTTCTTCTTGGCCCTCCTAGCAGCTTGCATCTTCTTGCGAATTTCTTTGTTTTTCTGCCGTCTACTTGCTTCTTCTTCAATCTTCTTGGCTCTTCTAGGATCTCGTAGTCTCTGCTTTCATATCCTTACTTTTTTATTCTTCTGCCTTTATCTTGCTTCTCCTGTTTTCTTCTTGCAAGTATCTTGACATTTTTCCCTACCGTGGCCTATTATTATTGCATCTAATTATTTTTCTTGGTTCTTCCTACTTTCCCTTGCATATTCTTGCATCGTGGCTCTTATCTTTTCCTTGTCACTACTTATTTCTTCTAGTCTCTTCTTTCTTATTCTTGAATATTCGAATCAGATCATCAAATAGGTTTTGAAAAGATCTTCTCTCTGATTTTTTCCCTTTATTTATCATTCGCATGGTAGGTAAGTAAGTTCGTCAAGACATACTCATCTCTTTTAGTGTATGCTTAAATTTTCACTATCTAATCTAATCACTAATCTCTACATAAAATAATAAATGATGCAGTTGATAGTCCAGAATTGCCCGCACTGACAAGCCTTCGGGTTGCACTTAAGTTAAGTTAAGTTAGTCAGGATTTATTTCAGCGCAGGAACTCTGGGACCAAACATTATATGTTTTCCTCTTTTTTCATACATCTGAAGATTCGTGCAATATCTATATAAAATAAAATAAAAACCCCATGACAAAAATAAAATAAAATACCTTTTCTGTACATAAATTCCGTATACATATTGTAGGACAATCGGAAAATCAGGCAGTTCACAATGAGCCTCATACATACATATACAATGGACATCCCGTGTAGAATACAAAGGACACCTTCTAAAATGTAATGACCAAAAGCCCACTTGAGATTGGACAAGCGATAAATAACATAAACAATTTATTAATATTTAAAAATCAAAGCGGCATTTTGAGCAGAGTCATAAATAAACCAATCCCAAAAAAAAAAAAAAAACAATTAAGAAAAACATTTAAAACACGTGCTCTCTAAGAGGTATTGTTTATGTTATGAGATTGCTCTGGAATATTATGGTAACGTAAACATCTACGCCATCAACTAATATTTATAAACAAATTAATGAGAACTGGGTCTTATCTTGTATATGTCAGGCATTTGTAAAAATCCTTTGTCTATACTCGAATTCACTTGCAAACTTGGTCATTTTTACCACTGTTGCAACTATGCAAAACCAAATTTGGTAATAAAATTATAAAGCTATAACTAAACCACGTATTTTGACACATTTTCAAAGAGATTGCA
Organism: Limnephilus rhombicus; assembly: GCA_929108145.2. NCBI lineage: Eukaryota > Metazoa > Arthropoda > Insecta > Trichoptera > Limnephilidae > Limnephilus > Limnephilus rhombicus. Next base: position 17,717,496 of record OV815272.1, on the reverse strand, counting down.
CTGAAGTTGCCTGTGATATAAAAATTATCCTGCAGAGCAACAAAAAACACAAAATGTCGGAATGAAACGCGACCACTCTACCCTCTAGATGCTTAAGAGATATTTTAAACGAAAAATTACTTAGAACCACATACTTCGCTTTCTGTCAATCAATTATACAATACGGCATTATAGTATGGGGCGGTACATATACAAATCAAACACAAACAATTTACATATCACAAAAACTAATAATACAAAAAAATTTAAAAAAAACCTACTCTTATTCATCAGAACTGTTATTCAAACAATTTAAGGTCAGAAAATTAAGTGCATTATACTTTTATCATGCAACATTACAAATTTATAAAGATAATATTCAAAATAAAGTTGCACCCTTTAAAAATAACAGAAATCTTAGACAAACGTCAATACTTCCTACTCCAAAATGTAAAAAAAAACAATAGGACAGTTAAATTATAAATATCTCGGAGTTATTTTTTTTTAATTCACTACCTGAAAAAATCAGAAACAGGAACAGTAACATAAAAAAATTTAAAACTCAGCTTAAAAATTATACCGAAAATTTAAACTGAATAAAAAAAAATTTAAAAGTAAACCAATATAATAACACCCCCCATACACATAGGCCCTGCTTATTTATGGGGGTTAATCAAATACATATATTATGTAATTAATTATTGTAATTTATGTATCTTTTTGTAAATAAAAAAAATATATATTTATTCACATCTTAAAATGCGAAAATTTATTTTTAAGTTACTAAACAACAATAATGAACCTACTTAATGCACGACACTTATGCCCAGTTGTTTTGCAGAAATTTAAAACAACATTGACATCAAACGGCAAACAGCGCCTTTTTTGACATTTTCATTGCCGATTAAAATAATTGTAATAAGCTGACAAGCTTAACAGCATGATAGTTGTCTTTTTTCTACCGATCACTGTAACAATGATTTTTTTCTCCGGTAAGAGCTGAAATGGTTATAGAATCGGCATTTAACGGGAAACTTTCAACTATTAAAAAAAAAAAAAATGGGGCTGAATGACCGTTTTTTTAGTTGACTTTGTCAATTTTTAAATATCGATTTAAAATTGACTTTGTCCTGGATTAAATATCGATTTGAAATTTACTTTGTCTTAGTTGGTATTGGATGTTTTATCAAAAATATGTCCTGTGTATGCCAAGAAACGATTCTCTTTTTTATTTTCAGTTTTTCATCTTCTAAGACCAGGCCACATATATTTCCCTATTCCATTTTCACAAGTTTCTTATCTTGAATTCTTGTGTCCTTTGACAAACTACTTAAAAGTAATTTGCCTCGCATTAAAGAAATAATTCCCTGAAACGTGTTTTTTCAAACAGTGAAAATCGTTCATCTTCTCTTCCTTCTGGAAAAATTCGTTTCAGCTCCATGATACGGCAATTTTCAGTTCCTTAACGAGAAAAGTGTATTTTTCCGAGAATCGAGTATTATTGATAGGTTAGAGCATTTCACGAATTCAACGATGGGTCGTTAGTGAATGAAATTTTTTTTTATACTCGTATAAGGTGGAATCTACTCGTATATATATATTTTTTAAATTGTGTTAACTCCAAGCATAATTTCCCTCGGAGCCTAAGTCTTATTTTCAAGGTATCCACGATCTTTTTGAGGAGAGGAAGGAGTTAACACGGGTCTTGAAGACACCCGTGTTGTAGGAGGGAGAAAAAATAGAGATTAGCAAATCTTTCCACAGTCAATGGGCTGCAATTATAATTCCCACGACAACGCCACGGCGACGTCAATGGCTGGCGGCATCTCATTTATTTGATACGAGTGATGGAGAATCAAGAAAAGAATCTTTGGAGGAAGCAAACAGTTTGCCTCACCTTGTGTCTCACTATTATGTGGTCTGTAAAAAATTTCAACCGTGTTGTTTTGGGTGCAAATTAAATAAAAAAACTTATGAAAAGTTTTTATAATTCTGTTGTTACTTGTTTAATAAGGTTTTAGTTTTTTAAATCAAAAAACTAATGAAAAGTTTTAAACAAGAAACAACAGAATTATAAAAACTTTTCATTGGTTTTTATAATTCTGTTATTTCTTGTTGTTGTTTCTTGTTTAATAAGGTTATATTTATTGAAAATTATAAGTAGCTAGAAATTATTATTTTTCATAAAAGGTCTATCCAGACATTTAACGACATTGGCCGGTTTATCGACCAAGAGAAGGAATGTGGCATGATGCTTCGCCGACCATTGTGGGACGTGCTTAAAAATATGCAATTGGAATTTCCAAGCATCCATATATTGTTTATTGAAGTGAAAACTTCTTCTGGTGATTTAGCAGGGGTGCCCGGGTTCATAGGGTGAGGTTTGTCTAGGTCTTAAAGGTGGATGACCAGGACACACTGAACCCCAGATTCTTACCCACCCCTTAAGCCCTTTTCCTTCCCAGAACTCTCCTCTCCTTCCAGTCCTTAAAAAACCCTCCACACAGCATCCCCAAAGATGACACAAATTATTTTCCTCAGGGCCTCCTGTGTGGAGTTCATGTAAAAAAAAGCATTGTTGTGATTTAAAACTCAATGAAACGAAAAATAGAGACACTAAAAAGAGACAAACACATATTTCTATAGGATTTAGCCTGCGAGAGAATGAGATTGTATAATCGGTCTCCTCTTTGTGCCGTGCTTCGTAGCCTCCCCAATCTTGTTTACTTTAGTTTTTTGAAGGTTTCGCTTCTACCGCGTGTGAACTGCACACTTGTAATTTTTCATGGTTTGCATTTATGAATTGACTATATTTACCACAACATTAGGCGATTTTTTACTGCATTAGATCATGAAGATTTTTCCCACACGCAAGTTTACAGAAAATTTCAACAAGTGAAACAATCCTTTTATTAATTAATAATTACTTTCATCCCTCCTCTACCAGTTCCATGCCTCACTGCCATACTCAGGGTAGATACCAGCACTCCATTATGGACGGCCAGCTTCGCTTCTTTGGACAGTTTTTTTTTTTTTTAAATTGGCGACAACGGCTTTCACTTCTACCTTCTGCACGAATTCAGCACGCCCCCTTCTGAATTGCACGCCCTTTTTTTAACAGCAACAATTTTTTTATTAGTAACATTTTTGAAGAATTAGAAATAAAAATTGGCCCCAGATAGAGAATCAATCTATCAGGACCTTCACAGACTATGCATAATACCTCCCATGGACATATTCCATATTCAACGGAAGTTGGTGGTATAGAGACCAGTTAGTTAGTTATCATTTAAGTTATTATGCTGATGACACAGCGAAACTTTGAGCAAAGGGAGGTTTGAATCAAAGTTTTGAGTGTGGACAAACTGTTTTAATATGATACTGCATAGAGGAATCAGGTTATGCTCTTCCAAAACAGAGGTGGAAGGTTAAACAATTATATGTAGTTACCAGTTAAAATATTTATTTATTTATTAACTGTTTGTTCACATGGTACATGGGGTGACGTTTGTCCGGATGTTAGCGGCAGCCACTAATTGTTTGGTAGGTTGGATCAGGAGAGATCTGGTTTAGAGAGACCCTTTGATCTCTCCAGCAGGACTCTCTCGGAACACCGCCTTGCAACGCAGTGAGAGGAATATCTTCATCTTCATCTCCTTGTCCTATTTGGTACGAGGACCGGGAATGCTTCGATAATACTTCCATACTTCGATAGGACTCGATAAGACACTTATATAAGACTTCCAGATATTCTCTGTTTCTTTAGTGGCTACCATCGCTACCATCCATTATAGGTCCAGCCCCTCATCAATATAATTTATGTAAAAAAATATTTTAGCAAAAATCATAATGTGTCATTTCTTACATTTTACAGTTTAATGAAAATTTCATTGCTTACCTACAAGTTCCACATACAGCAAAACAGAATGCCTCCTTGGTCGAGGATAAGGCTTTTGACTCGCAATCGGACACTCTGTTTTATTTAAATTTAAAGATAGGAAGCTCTTAATGAAAGACCCTATACATTCCATCCACGAAAACATGTGTATTTAAAAAAACTACATATGTAGATGTAATATATTATAATAAAACTAATATAAAACTTTATTCCACTTAATTTTCTTCGACCGTAACGGTTGTAATGGTCCGACACTCCTGGCTATTGACACCAATTGTGATGAACCCTACTTAATTGATTTATTTTTCTAAGCTTCTACCTCGTAGTTCAAATCTCTTAGCTACGTTCATAATTCTACCCTTATGTCCTACTGATCACACCACTAGGTATGATGGCCTGACTTAACCCTCTTTCCGATTTGTTTCTACCTCAGGCTCGTGATTTTCAAACCCCTATAGTTTTATAATCTAGCTAATCCTACCCTTTTTTATCAAATCCCTGCGATTTTCTCACAGTAATCAAGATTAAAGATTTTTTTTGTTCACATTATTTCTATATTCTTCGTTGTGTACTTTTTTGTTTTAGAATTTACATCGGTTTGCATACTTAATATGCACACATATGTAGAGAAGATAATGTATTACGTGTGGTAACCCCTAGATTCTTTTAGAGAAAGTGTGAGAATTTTCCGATCTATTTATTTATTTTTATTTAAGTATATTTAACCGAGTTTGATAAACTAGCCCCGCCTTAAACATCGTGTCTATTTGATCTCGGTAGGAATTTAGTTTGTTTATTTAATTCTTCCTACCACCGCTGCTACATCTATAACATAAACAACAGTTAATAAATTAAACATTTCAAGAAAGAAAATTTTACCTTACCGGTGTTGGATGTTCGTACTCGAGGGTCCGGTTTTCTCAATTGAAGTCCTTGTCTGCAACTTCCCCTAACATAATGTTTTGTATTCATGGTTAGTATTTGCGAAATTGTTGGAATAATAGGAATGGGTGGATATGGGGAGGGGGAAAAATGGTTGCTGAAAAGTCGGTTCCTCCGCTATCCAAGTGAAGACCGATTAACAACAATTACAAACCGGATTCTCCCAAGTACGCTTGCTAGACTTATCCTTAGGTCCGAGTTTTACTCTCTTCAACGAGCGTCTCTTGTTACGAAAGGGGCCCTTCACGCCAGATGAGAGAATACCAAGTCTTCATGCCGTTTTTCTGTCTTACCCCGACTTCCGTCTCCTCCGGATTGAATTTAACTCTACTGAGTCTAGGAGGGGTATTTCATGTCTTCCCTTATCATGCCTCTATCCGTTGAATGTGGCGTAAGCTTGTGACAGGCAGATCCATCCTCCCACGTGACCGACCTAGCGTTACACTCTACCTCTGACTAGCTGACATAAAACGCACCTTATGAGCCTTATATTTGCTTTCAGGTTCGACAAGGACTTACGGTATGCAAATAACCTGTATCTTTAATGCCGCGTCAGCGTACTGTCCGCATATGTCCTTTCCCTCCCCGCATGCCCCATCTCGACAATACCGCCACAAGATCAAAGCTCTCCGACCAGAAAGGTTGACACTTACATTTCCAGATAGCTCATAATCACATACAGAAGCCTTGAAGTTTTAAATGCGTGAGCAAATTCAGGATTTAGGACTGTATGAGTATTTGAACACCAGTGTTTTTAAATGAGGTCACTAGTTCCTCGTATGTTAGGTATCAAGGATAGCGGGTGATTATGGATCTTGGATTCCTACTTCCTATGAGAAAAATAAAAAAAATGAAATAAATCATGTTGTAGCATTGTAAGTTATTATTGAACTCAATGACCTGAATAATTGTGATAAGCTCTCTTTGAGTTTGAAGTTAGTCGCAGTATTTTTCATTGCAAAATTATGCATGCTGAATCAATGCTACCTATTGGCGAGCGCTCTAGTATAATCAAGTTGTTTAGAATTAAGTGAATTAAACGTTTCACATATTGACTGAAGACTCCGTCGTAAGCTAAAATTGATAAACCTGTCCCTTGACATTAATGCTTTGTATTGTTTATTCGTTGATGGAATCCAGGTGACTGTGTCAATGGATGACATTGAACTCCAATCGAAATTTTAGATACGCAATTGAAGGTCATATAACACACCCTAATCATGCTAGTAAAGGTAAGCAATAGGTATTTGTTATACCTATCAATTTGCTATTTGCTTTGATTTTAGTGTTACATATTTCATTTCTCATGCTTATTTGTTTTTTTATTTAATTTATGTGTTGATGTTAATTATTTTTCCCTCATCTTATTATTGTCTTTATTTTGTAATTTTAAAATATGGAATGTATTGCATTGCACTTCCACTGCATACATTCGGGAATAAATTATTATTATTATTATTATTATTCAAGTATGCCAATGTAATTACCTAAAATTGATTGAGAGGCACATTTCTATCACACCGAGTAATACCTAATTACATTTTGCCAATAGTTTATTAATAGAATGAACGATAATGAATAGATACATCATTTTTTTATAGTTTATTTGTTTACACTTCACGTAGACGACCTTCGGTATACTGACCTACTTTGGAGATTGTTTATTTCTACGGTCATTGTCCTTTTGAAATACGATTCATTGTTTAACTAATTCTTCTCTATTTATTTGACCTAGTTTTGCCAAACATTGATAGTTTAAGTAGGTACTTTGCTATCCTAGAGCTACCTGGATGACCTAGTTTCACCTAAGGTATTCCTTGCTTGACTTATTTTTGAGAAATATAGGTATTTCGGTTACGAATCAAACTGATACCTTATGTCGCCAATCCTTATGCGCGCTTAAATAAACAATAGACCTACCTAACTAAAACAAGTACTTGTATGACCTAATTTTTAAGTAGGTATTTTTTGTTTGACCTAATTTTGAGACGCTTGGATACTCCCGCACACGAAATATAGAATAAAGAGCTTCCACGATAGTCATTCATTACGATCTACGCTCCTCGACTCGTTTTATATGAGTTTAAATAAATTTCCGTATTTACCTAACTGAAGAAAATACCTGCATATGTGGCCTAATTCTTAACAAGTATTTCTTGTTTGACCTACTTTTGTGCTAGTGGGAATTGTTATCCTGCGTGGAAAAATAACATAATTTTTAATTAGTGACAGTGTGTTTTATTGGTGATGCACGCCCGTCCCTTTCTTCTTTGTCTCTGAAAATAATTAATAATTGTTTAAATCTTACCAGCCTCGATCGATTACAATTTTTCCAGTCGGGAATTTTTCGACATCGACATTGTGATCGAGACTTCCTTTTTTTGTTTCCTAGCTCATGGATTCCTATCGGCCTTTTTGAGAAATGACTCTGATGATGGAAAAAAACTCTTCAAATATCTGTATATTTAAGATTCACTTCGGTATTTCACTTAGTTTCTCAACCTCGTATTAACTATTGTTTTTTATTTCATTCGCATTCGAGAGATGGTTCATCAAATAACAAATCAGATAATTTAATTTTTAAAATCCGGAATTAGGTAGATTACTATTTATCCTGAATATTTAATATCACTTTAGAATTAATAACCGTAGATACGCACGTTTTCTAAGTGCTCGAGTTACTATCACTAATGTTTATTATAATTCATTATTTAATTCACTATGAAAAGTTAAGGCATCTTATTATGGAAACACTGTTGCAAAAGCATGACTCGAGCAATTTGTTATTATTATTAATTTCACTGATGTTAAGTAATTTAAAGTAAAATTATTATTTTATTTATTATATCATCTTAAGTTAGTTTTAAAAAATTGCGTGATGTGTTTTACTTTATCCGGTAAATGTATACGCTGTATTTTTGTTAAATATTTAAAAAACAATAACTATATGTTGTAAGAGAAAACCCCGAATATTATGTTAAATTCTAATTTACTAGCTTTAAAACTTTCATTATAAGAAACCCCCAAACTTTCACGAAGTATTATTTTAAAGCACTTTATCGGACTTTTATTTCTCAATTTTAAGAGGAAAATCAAACACTGAATTTGCTATTTTGCAAACACTTGTAGACATTTCAACTTTACTAGTAGTCTTCCACGACGACTCATTTTACGTTTAACCACGCACTTTTACGTTTTTTCTTGATCTTGCACTTCCCGTTGTTCCATCCGAACTCTCCTCCGATCTGCCAACGAAATTCTATTCTTTATCAAACCATGGTGTTTTAAAGACCACTTCTTAGAGCTCTCCTTTTGTAGGGAAATGACTTCTGATCACCCAGACTTTCATAGAAAAAAAAACAAATTCGGTTCCTCCGTATATGACCTTTTGTCAAATCTCTGATAATCTCCTATCTCATGTCTTAGACCCAAATTAGTCTAGTATCTCTCTCTCGTAGAAAATCACATAAATTTTCTCATTGACATGTATTTATATTAAAAATTTCATGTACTTGCTCGTAAGTCATTGTTAATGCCCACACCATAAAAAGTCATTGTTTTTTCATAAAGTAAATATTCGTATTCCGCTTGAATAATTTTATTTAGATCGTTTCGTATTAATGATGCCCTTAATTACTTGAAATCGTGTTCTATAAAATTATTTATATAATATCATTTCAACAAAGTGATAGCAAATCTTTTCCTCTTGTTCAACGATTAGCAATTCCTTCGACGATTCACACGTATTTTCCCAGCGTCAGGCTACGTTAAGCATCTTTTCCTGTGATTTGATTTAATTGTAGAGGGACCAAAAATGTACCGTGGCCTTAGATATGCAATATTCTCAATCTCCTGTATTAGTTTTCTTTTGAGATATTTGGTTTTAATTACTTCGTTCCACCGTTCCATATCAATAGGGTTTTCCCCCTTTTCCAGGCTATTATCTTCAGTTTGTGAAATTTTCCGAGATTCTACCCGTTTTTTGTGATCATTCCAGGTCAGTTTTAATTAAATCGTCCCCTGGTACCATCCATGTTACGTTTTCCGTGCCCTTATTGATGATTTTTCATTTATTTATTTTCAACATTCCCGTCTAAGATTTTTTTGTTTCCATTTGAAATCTTAAGCGCCCAAAACCTCCAGTTCTCGATCGCGCCTTATGTAAACACAACCCGTGGTCAATAATCATCCAACTCTTTGTCTCCAGGTTTGTTTATAATTCAGTTCATTCAACCTAGGTTCCTGTGAGAATTAATTCAAGGCCGCTCAAAATGATCAAAGTCCACTTGGACCATACACGCCCCTAATTTCTTTGATTGGTTCAGATTATTTTTAATCGCCTTACTCAATCCCTTATTGGTAGAATTTAAATTTTCTTTGTTCTCGAGATAACTATGATATGGGGCTTCCCTCGCTCCAGAATTTATACAGATTTCTGTTTCCAACTGCTCGTACAGGTGTCGCCGTATGTACCGATTTCTCTACATAATATTAAGGGAAAAAAATTTCCTTGTGGGCTTCTTGTAGGTTGAAGGTTAGCATTTATCACACGGTCAAAGAAAATTAAGTGGAATAAAGTTTTATATTCGTTTTATTATAATATATTATAATGGAATTCCACCATGAAATATCACTCTCAAAAATAGAAATATTATATGTAGATGTATCTAAAAAACAAAAACAACTTTCTAGGAGTTGTTTCGGTTAGACGGAGATCCTGGATTTGAATCCAAGTTGCAACCGTTACCTTTTTATTTCCTGTGTTTTTTTGTGTTTCATATTTCGTTTAAATTTACTAGTATGATTTTCTTTTTAAATGAAGAAAACCGCCTGTTTATAAAACTTTAGAACCTTCTTGGTGCACCAATTCGAGCTTGATCTTAAACAATTCGTACATTTTACAGACGTTAACTTTACAAAACTTTAATATTTTCAAACCTTGTTCGAGTTGAGAGCCAAAAGTACCTAAATTAATGGACCTCTGTGTGTTCAGTATTACTGGACTACTGGTGTTTTAGAATAAAATATTTCATTACGACGCAAATTATTTCAGCATCAACAGAATGTAAATATACAATCATAACTCAATTTCACGAAAAATGTGACGTCCGGCTTTTCAGATTTACGGTAAAATTATCAATCGTGGAAATTTGAAACGCTGTAAAGGACAAAAAATCCAAAAATTAGTTAATTATGTCATTTTTCTCCATTTTATTTTTCTCTTTCGATCTGCGTTGTTGAAATATTTCTAGGAAAATAAGTGTGTCCTTTACGAAGTGCATTTTATTATGAAACATTTTTATTATGAAAAATTAAAAAAAATATATATATATATTATTTAAAGGGAATTTTTCCCTTTATTTTTCGGACGGCGTTTTGTCCATGCAATGGGTTTTGATACTACTGCAAATATTTTTTTAATGTAATGTAGTTATCGACCACTTACGTATCGGTATATTTTGCTTTTTTGATAAGTTACTTCTTATAGGAGTTAAAACCTTCCAAAAATCGTTAAAATCATCTGGTTTGAACGCCATTATCAGACGTTCAGTATAGAAACTAGACAATGTATTTTTTTTTAAATCAAAACTTACAAATATGAAGTATTTTTTTCTAATACAGTTAATTAAAAAAATCTTAAAAATTGGTCGAATTTTGGAAGAGAAATATGGGTAATACAAAACCTCGATTTTGATGATTTAATTTAGGTATTATCAGCCGGTATGCAGTTATCCCTTTCACTCGGCACGGGTGAAGTAATAGTAACAGTGTTAGTAACGGTTTGGTAAAAAACCTATTTTTCAAATTTCTCGGCGATCGGGTTTCCTGCTAAGGGCCTATAACCAGCCAGCTATCGAAAATCCACATTTCGTCAAAAGATGTGAGGGAGCGGTCCGTATCGGTAGAGACGGGACGAGAGAAATGAAAGGCGTCAGTCGGTGTAGTGAGTCAGTCGATTATTAGGCTACGTAGCGAGGTCGGTAAAACGGTAACATGATGTAATGCGGAGTGCCGTGGATGAGATGCTGCAGGCGCTCGGAGGAGATGGAGATGGTGTGGTGAAGGTCAGCGAGTTGCTCGACACCTTGGCGGTGGAGATGAGCTATATTCCAGGCCGTTGCTCGACGCTTTGAGTCGCGGAGATGAACGGTGAGTGGCTCGGTGAGCTGAGCCCCCAGTAGGTAGTCCTGGCGAGACGGAGCGTGTTTCCCATGGCAGCGAAGCACGGTGAGGCTTCGGAGTGCCATGAAATGGTGAGCTGATCCCTTGGCTGAAGGTGGCGTCAAACCTTATAAGTCGCGGGATGTAGCTGTTCTCAGGAGCTGAAGACACGATGGGCCTTGTAGCTGAGACGTGAAGGAGTCCTCGCGGAAGCTGCCCTGGATGTGTAGAGATGCCATGCAGGAGCACTTGTGCGGAGATCGTTACATGCTGAGATGTTGACCGACTGGTGGTCTGATACTGACTGAGCGAGCGCCGAGTTTAGTCGCTTTATATATACCAGCGCGACCGGTGGAGTAATGTTCCATTCGCCGGCAATGTGTACACTAGAAGGTACTCGAACATACCCGGTGCTGAATATTCAGGCGGCTTATAAACTCCAGACCTTTCTAGGCGGTGGCGAAATTATTAATTATCGGCGGCAGGCGGCCGAAGTTCATCATAGCGACGGAATAGGTAGATAGGTACATATGTAGGTGAGTAGCTTGCCAGCGCCGCGCGAATATTAGATATTTCTCGTGTCTTCTTTTGATGGCGAAGTTGATAATGATGCGTCGCCACAGATGTTCTTACGATTGTACAGGGCGGTTCCAATGAGAAAGATTAATTATTCTCCGTACCAGCTTTTTAAAATTCTAACTCGATACCGATTTTATTTCATTCCAAATTTGCCTTCATTTATACCTACATCCAAAAATACTGAAAGGCGTGATGATAAAACTATTGTGTGAACTTTTTGTAATTATTTTTTGATCATAAGTATTTATCATTTTTCAATAATGTCTAAGCAAAATAATAATGTAAGAAAAATCTTAAATATATTAAGTTGTAAGACCGTAAATAGATAGACAAAATAGAGAAATTTTCGTCATAAATAAGTTTTTTTTTTTAATGTTTTATTTGAACTAAAATTGAAATTTGAAACATACTAGATAACGAATTGATTTACAATAATGTTTGATTACATAGTATGAAATATGTCTTGTAAAATAAGAATTTCGTTTGAAAATTTAACAAATCTGCCAACGACCTATGGTATAATCTTATACTAAAAATAAAATAAAAATCTCAAAATTTAAATCATGCGTTTATTAGATAAAAGAACAATCTTTTGAAATCAATTTATAATTTTTTGTGGAAAAGAGACCATATGTCTAAAATTTTATATAAAATAGACATATTTCCGGTTTTCTCTGGTTATACCCTCTTAATTACGAAAAATGTTAAGTATTCTGGAAGATCTACTCAATTTTATTTTGTAATAAAAATTCATAATTAAAGGTTTACAAAACGGGACATGTGATTTTTCAGAAAAATAAATATTTTCGCTCCTCTAAATAATTAAAATTTTAATTAATATTTTAGATTATATTGTTAATTCCGAAATTTGAAAAATGAAATATGACGGTTTGACAGATAGTAATAATCATAATAGTGATGGGGGTAGCAAATTGAAAATCATGAAATGTCCGGCGTTTTAAATATAATGTCCTTCGTATAATAATAATAATAATAGAAGTTTATTCCAGAATGTATGCAGGGGAAGTACAATGCAATACATTCCATATTTTGAAATAACAAAAAAGATAAATAATAAGTTAAGATAAAAAGTAAATAACAAGACATAAATTAGATTAAAAAAACGAATAAGTATGAGAAATGAAACTGAAAATAAAATTATGTATATATATTTTAGTGTTTCAAATGATATCAAATAAATAGCCGTTTATGGAGGGTATTTTATCGTTTGCCGTCTCCAGAGGGCCATCAGAGGAGATTCCATCCAAGCAGTCATGGCGGTGATGATCGCATTCTTCGAATGGCGAGTTCCCATCCGGTGGTGGAGAAGTGCACGGAAAGTATGTACTCGTCCCTCCAGGAACATTTTCGTAGGACTGCAGTATCTTGGTAGGCGGAAAAGTTGGCGATAAGCAACCTTTAACTGATGCCATTGGGTTGCAGTGTAGTAAACCCATAGTTCTGGGGCAATGGTTAGACGTGAGGTTCTGGGTTCGAGTACCAGTTGCGACCATTATCTTTTTATATTTTTCTGTGTCTTGTTCTCTTTCATATTTTCGTTTAGATTATTATTGTTATCTTCTTCTTCAATAATATATTACATTGATTGAAATAACCTTCATAAAAAATATAGTTTTACAGCATCTCAAATTTGCATGCGACTGTCTAATTTTAATCCATAAAAAAGTTTGCGAAAATATTTCGAGGATATGTATTGCAAATAATGAGAACTGTATAGCGTAGAATCCCTGTTACTTTGTTTATAAGCATGACTACCTGAGAACTCTAAAATTACATCGGCTTTTCCGCGGGGAAAACTTTCAGTTAGTCAGCCTTGACAATTCTGGAAAAACAAATGCAGAAGCTATGTGCGGAAATGCTGAGCCTGCAATAGACAGAGGCTACCAAAGCAGTCATATAATGAACGTCTAGTCACAACAATGGTCGCCAAGATAGATTGATCAAAGGATAGAAATTTATAATGATGACCAAAACGAAGCCAATTTTGTTCCTGTATTGAATTACTCTCGTTTGATAAAAGCTCATTAATGTAAATAATATTGATTGGTTCAAACACAGTTTTATAAGCCTTTTTATGTCTGTATTTTTGGTCTGTATTTATAATAAGGAATTAAGGAAAAATAACTGAAAGGTATTTAAAAAAAAACGCTATAGAACTTACTGAAAAATCCTACCCGTACCATGAAGCTGTACCGTAGACGATGCTGAAATAATAATAATTGGCTAATTTATATAGCGCCGTTTTCGTGGAAAATCACCTCAAGGGCGCTGTACAAATAAATATATAAAAGAATTAATATTACTGGCTTAAAACTAAGATTTACAATTACAACTAGTGACTTACATCTAAGACTTATAGCTACTTATATTACTGGCTTACAACGAAGATTTACAATTATAACTAGAAGTGACTTACATCTAAGACTTATAGCTAGTGACTTATGACTAAGACATATAGATTCTAACCTAAAACTGGTGACTTATTAACACACATATTTACAATTAAGATTCGCGCCAGAAGAAGTAGGAAGTTTTTACATAATATTACAATTCGAGAATACGGGTGCAAAAAGTATAATGTATGTTAGCTGGATTTACGGGCAGGTATAGATATTTTAAATAAATTAATAAATTTAACAGTCGATCTTTACTGCATTAAGGTGATTCATCGCTCAACAGTAAACAGATTGAGGTATCACAGTTAACAGATTACATTAAACAGAAAATACTCAATCTCCTGAAAAGGGGACTAAAAAATTATTCTACATTTCTCATAAACATCATCTTAGAATGCGACATGTGTAAAACGGTAGTTAATTTTTTTTAAATCAGAGTGTGCAATTCACACGCAGTAGAACTGAAACTAGAAAGTCGCTAGATGTCGCTTTCTTTTCTTTTGCCTATTTATTTTAAAGTGGTTTGAAGATTGGATACTGATTTTACAAAATAAAAAGTTTTTTTTTTTTGATTTGGTGGGTTTCGAACCTCCGTTCGCTGGATGTCTCTCTGGGCGCTGAGAGTCAGGCGCTCTAAACCGCGGCGCTATTGGAGGCTCGCGCATAGTCGTTAATTTATCACATTAGGTTTATTAGAACCGAGGACCGTCAAATAGTAAATTTTAGTGACGTACTCCCGTTTCATCCGAATTTAAAATCACTAACGGGGATAAAGAAGTTTCACTTCAAAAAATCAGACTGTGCAGTTCACTTCAGTAAACTAAAGTAGACAAGAGTGGGAAGGCTACGAAGAACCGCACAAAGAGGAGACCGATTAGTCTATCTCATTCTCTCACGCTAAATCCTATAGATGTACGCGTTTGTCTCTTTTTAGTGTCGCTATTTTTCGTTTCATCGAGTTCCAAATCACAACGGTTAATGGTACTAAAGAAGTTTTCACTTAAAAAAATTAAAAATCTTTACGTTTACAAAACATTAGTGTAACTTTTTATTTACACAACAATGAATATTTTTTTACATTAACTTCACACAGGAAGCTCTGAAAAAAATAATCCCCTTAGGTCCTATGTCATCTTTGGCGATACTGTGTGGAGGGTATTTGTAGGAAAGGAAAAAGGGAAAGTTCTGGAAACGAAAAAAGTATGGTGGGTGGGTGGGATTCTGCGGGTTAGTGAGTCCAGGATGTGACGGACGTATGAATCCATATCTCCCACTGCACTGCAACGCGATGTTCCGAGAGAGTTCCGCAGTTGATAGGCAGACAACCGCCACTAAGACCTGGACAAACCTAACCCCATAACCCGCACGAACAACTGATAAACGGTTCCCGGGGAGGCGGTTGCCTCATAATTTGTAAACTAAATATAAATCTAACCTTGGGAGTACCGCCGCCCGGGAACCATTTATTGGATTACCAACACCTCTGCCATAGGTCACCCCAAGTGGTTTGCTACGTTTGGTAACTTTGCAGGGGTTCATGGGGTGAGGTTTGTCCGGATCTTTGTGGCGAATTCATCTGCCCATCAACTGCGTGACAGGCCAGATCGGGAGAGACTGGTTGAGGAAGACCTGTAGACCTCTCCAGCAGGACACTCATATATTTTTCCTTCCCACTACTTCCTCTCCTTCCCTTCCCTAAAAAGACCCTCTACACAGCATCCCCAAAGATGACATAGACCCTGAGGGAAATTATTCTCCTTAGGGCCTCCTGTGTGAAGCTAATATAAAAAAAAACCTAACCGAATCCACACTATGGATGTCATCATTAATTTCTTCTTTTCTGATTGAAAATATTAAATCTTTCCCGTTTCCAGTTTGGCATATTTAAAAAAGAAACATTTTCCGTATAATACCGATGCACCGTCCTTTTGTCATAAATAAAGCAGTGACCAAAATCCGTTTCCAGGCCATAAAGTCTACGTGAACTCGTTCGTGGCAAATAAAGGAAAATCCACATGAAATAGACAGACGAGGGTAAACAAATATCCAGGTTTAACTTTTAAAAATACCCAGCCACTTTAATATACGAGGTAATGTAATTGCTCTCTTTCGAGGAACAGACTTATGTACATCTTTTTTATTTATAAATTTAAGGTACCTTAGGTATCCAACTAAAGTTAATTACGTGATTACGTCTTTTGAGGAAATCTGATGCCATCTTTGCTAATCAATTTGTTTTTTTGATGTTGAAATTAAATTGGCACAAAGCTTGCATGATCCGCGTTTCACGTAACATTTATTAAATCACGTAAGATCTTTTTTTGCGAGTCCTGGGAATAAGAATTATATTGCGCGAAATAAGTGAGGAAACTCGAAGGAGTTTATGATCGAAAAACGTTAATAAATTATAAGACTCAACATCCTCTTCTTTGCGTAAGCCTTCGAGAAGGTTCCTTTTTTCTGCTTCGTGGGATTGAGCCTGTGCGGGTTTATCTGATCAAAAATTAATGTAACATGTCACTCAACAATTTATTCTAACATGGGAAATATATTCAAGGGTAATAAATAAACGTGTATAGACACTTTTTCCATGTTTTGGAAAAAATCTTAATAATCTTAAATGGCTTTTTGTATTATTTGCCAATCTTAAGATTTATTTGAGATAGTGAAGATATCATGTTATTATACAAAAAAAAATGTTTTATGGGAATACAAATAATTGGAAAAAACCGTAACTGCTCTCGATCTCTCTCTCGTGATTTAGCAGAGGTGCCCGGGTTCATGGGATGAGGTGTGTTTAGGTCTGATGACCAGGACACACTGAACCCCAGATTCCTACCCACCCCTTAAACCCTTTTCCTTCCCAGAACCCTCCTCTCCTTCCTTTCCCTAAAAGACCCCCCACACAGCATCCCCAAAGATGACATAGGCCCTCAGGGAAATTATTTTCCTCAGGGCCTCCTGTGTGGAGCTTATGTAAAAAAAAAAAAAAAAAAACCGCCTTGAGTCAGTGAGACCATGGCATCCCAATTGGGTTATGTTCATGTTGTGAGGCTGAAGGTGGTGGGGAGGGGAAGGAAATGGTGGAGAGGAAGGTGGGGAAGTTTTTTTTTTGCGTGTTGTGAGGCTGAAGGTAGTGGAGAGGGGAAGGAGATGGGGAAGGGGAAGGTGAGGAAGTATCTGGCTATTCAGATCTGGTCACCAAATACGGCTAAAACCATTTCAACTAACGTTTCATTTCTGAATGGTGGTTTGATATTTAATGGGCGATACTTGAGAGTATCTTCCACTCTGGAATGTGCCGCGAAGATACTACATATTATTTGTATTGAATTAATTGCGAAATAACAGAAATTAATCAAATAAAATTTATTTCCGGATGCCGATATTCGTTCCAGCTACCTTCGGATTGTAAGTCAAGAGCCTTACCTCTCGACCACGGTGGCCGTCGGAAGCAACTGGCTATTCAGATCTAACCAAACACGGCAAAAGCCATTTCAAGCATCGATTCATTTCTGAACGATGGTCTTACACCAGGGCGGTACTGAGATTATCTTCCACTCTGGAACGTGCCGAAAATATATTTTATATTATTTTTAAATGATTAAATAGTGAAATGACACAAATCAATCAAATTAAATTATTGGCTCCGCAGGCCGTCATCATTAGCCAAAAATATGTAATTTCCCGAATGGTAAAGATAACCATTTTTTTAAGTATGATGAACTCATAGTTGAATTTTTAAGTACGTCAGGCTTGAGCATGTCGAAGGACGTTCAAAGTTGACGGTGCCTGAATGAGTAAACATTAAAAGCGCTTAAAACGAAGTTTGCTCTGTCATTCTGTGTATTGTGATATTAAGTATAGGTACGTCAATTAAGGCGACTTTGATAAACTTGAAGGTGAAGTAAATTGCTTTAAAACAAACGTGTATAAGACAATAGCTGCTTGTATTTGAAACTTCTGAGATTAAATTACTGAAATATTAATAAACTACATTTAGTTAACGGTTTCTTATAAAATAGATGCACGAATTGTGATTATTTTTCTTACATAAAGCCATTTGCATTACACAGACGTTATTTCTTTGGAAAACTTAACTTTTTAGTCCCACGGGATTCGAGACACGCGAGTCATGATTGAAAAGTAATCGCTTTATTTTACGTTAAGAGGGCATTACCAGAGAAAGCCTGAAATACGTCATTTTCAAAAAAGTTTTTAGACGTATTGACTCTTTTCCACAAAAAATTATAAATGGATTTCGAAAGATTGTTCTTTTATCTAGCATTCGTATGTAATAAATTTTTAGAATTTTTTTTTAATTTTTAGTATAATAAGGTTATTCCATAGGTCGTTGGCAGATTTGTTAAATTTTCAAAAAAGTTTTTTGTATTATACCACACCCATTTCAAATAATGTAATCATGCAGTAAAATAAATCAATACATTATCTAGCAAAGTTATGTATTAGAATTTTAATTTTAGTTTCAATAAAATCATTAAAAAATATGTACGTACATGTGTTTCTTGACGAAAATTGGTCCATTTGTGTATTTATTTGCGCACTTACAAACTAATATATTTCAGATTTTTTTAACATTCTCATTAAATTTAGACATTATTGAAAAATGATAAATACTTATAATCAAAAAATAACTACAAAAAGTACACTATTTTAATAGTTTTATCATCACGCCTTTCAGCATTTTTGGATGAAGGTATAAATTAAAGCTAATTTGGATTGAAATAAATTCGATATTGAGTTTTAATTTTAAAAAGCTGGTACGGAGAATAATTAATCTTTCTCATTGTAACCGTCCTGCACGATCGGAAGAACAACTTTCGACGAAATGTGGATTTTCGTCCGCTGGCTGGTTAAACGCTCTTAATGGATGTTTTCATTTGTACATAACCTTACGCTTTCAATTCTTTAGAAACATGTCAATGGAGAACTCATGTGTATAGGAAGGTATAGGAAGTCAAATTGCCTCTCCTAGTTCATCCATAATATTGCGTTAAGATAATAAATACCGCCCCATATTATCAGAGATTTATTATCTTCTGTCTATGCCTACTTGATTTAGTTCATTTTCCGTCTTGTTGATACAAGGGGGTGTATGAGCTTTTCACCAGGCTCTTTACTCATAATCCGAAGGTCGCGGGATCGAATCCCGGCGTGCGCAAATAATTTTTTTTTGCTTAATTTGTGTTTTTTCACAATTAATTCATTTAAATATAATGTATAGTATATTTGTGGCACATTCCAGAGTTGAAGATACCTCCCAGTATCGCCATGTTGTAAGACCACCATTCAGAATTTAAACGTTGCTTGAAATGGCTTTAGCCGTGTTTGGTGACCAGATCTGAATAGCCAGGTACTTCCCCACCTTCCTCTTTCATATCTCTTTCCCCTCCCCACTACCTTCAGCCTCACAACATACCCCAATTGGGGATGCCATAGTCCCACTGGCTCCAGACGGGAGCAGTTGGGACCCTTGTGCGGTATTCACATAAAAAAATAATAATTACACCCAAAACAACTGATAGCTCTATCTAAGTTTAGCGACTAGATCTGAATAGCTCAACCCTCCTGTTCTTCTTCTTCTTCTTGCCCTCCTTCATTTCCATCAATATCATTCTCCAAATGGATTCTCACCGACTTCTGTTAGTAGGAAATCTTAGACGGTATTACTTTGGAAGAAATAATAAAAGATAAAAAATAAAGAATAAAATAAATACATGTAACATGCCACTCTCTGGTTTATCACGGACCAGCAACTGTTGTGTTGATAAAACTCATCCACATTTCAATCCACTTAATTTACTCGCAACATATTCAGATCGCGCGATTTAGGTCGTGTCTCACGTACGCGCGTCGTACGCCGATGCGTTTTCTCAATAAGTCCTAACGATCTTCCTTAGAAAATCAACTTAGCCCGTAGGGGGCGCCTGGAGCGGGGCCGGGGCCGGGGCGGAGGGCCATCCCTCTGTTTTACGACTCCGCAGTACGCGACCGACTCCTCTGATTGGATTAATGTTACGACCGGATATCTAGTCACGGTTTTTCAGCGCTAGGGATTACGCTTCTTCTGTTCGGATCTAATCGAACTTTGAAAATCGCTCGTTGGGATAAGGCGAAAGCGATTGCGAACTAACAGTTTTTTTTACTAGAAACTGCGAGTTACTAGTACGCTGGTAGTTAAAAACTACGAATATCTTGTACAGTAGCAGTTAAAACTGTGTCAGAAATCAGCTCGCGAGGATTTAAAGTAAATCAGCTCGCAGACTGACAGCTTTTTACGGCAAAACGAACTTCGATTTTACTGGTATGCTAACAATAAAATCTTAGAATTTCTAGCTCGCAACAATGGAAACTGCAATTTTTTCTACTAGTCATAACTGCGTCTTTAGTGTTACGATGTATTAACATCATGCAAATGATTAGTTAAGAATTAATAAGTGTTTTAAATATAACTTTGACCAAACCCATTTCACTGTTCCTGACAAATATTTTTAAATGATTATGGATGATAAATGGGTACTTTAGATCATTGTTTAAATAATAAGAGTTATATTTTTCTTATATTCAATATTATATGTAACTAACTATCGTACTGAGGTAGCCATTTCTTGTTCATAAAACCATTCGTGCATAAGACGCTTATGCAACTAAGCTGTTGTTCTTGCTAAGTCTTTCCTAGAGACCAGCGACCCGATGCCGATGCTTCTTATGAGAGCTGAAGCTGAGTGAGCTTTAACAAACTGTTAACAGGAAACTTCCGTCATAAAATATTAGTAAAATAGTAAGTAAGCTGCAAAGTTATCTTCGCGATATGATATTTTATCTAAACATAATATTATTACAAAAAAAATTGAAAGTGTGAAGTTTGCGTGGCTTAAACGGACTTTAAAAACACCAGTAAATTAAAGCATCGAATGGTAGCAGTGGTTAAATTGGCTTTATAAACGTCGCTAAATTAAGGCACTGAATTGCAGCGGCAGTTTAACTGACTGTAAACATCTGTAAATTAAAGCACTGAATGGTAAAACAGGTTTATATGACTTTTAAACATCGGTAAATTAAAGCATTGAATGGTATCACTCGTTTAACTGATTTTGTAAACATCGGTAAATTAACGCACTGAATGGTAGCAGCGGTTTAACTGACTGAAAACATCGGTAAATTAATGCAATGAATGGTAGCAAAGGTTTAACTGCCTTTTTAAACATCGGTAAATTAACACACTTAATGTTAGCAGTGGTTTAACTGACTTTAAATATCGGTAAATTAACGCACTGAATTGTAGCAATAGTTGTAAACATCGGTAAATTAAAGCACTGAATGGTAGCACTGGTTTAACTGACTTTGTAAACATTGGTAAATTAACGTACTGAATGGTAGCAGTGGTTTAACTGACTGTAAACATCGGTAAATAAACGCACTGAATGGTAGCAGTGGTTTAACTGAAACATCGGCAAATTAACGCACTGAATGGTGGCAGTGGTTTAACTGACTTTGTAAACATAGGTAAATTAAAACACTGAATGGTAGCGATGGTTTAATCTTTTTCATGAAGTAAATACATCATATTTCTTTATCATATCTTACATCAATAATTCTGTTTGTCGCTACAAATGATGTGTTCAAAATAAATGTCTGGGTGTTTTTCTTTCACCATTCCCCTAAAATCATTTACATGGCTACCTACAAAAAAACGTTTCACTTAATAATGGCAATGATAAAATCTTATGCTATAATATAGTCGGTTCGAATACGCCAAAATAAAATCGTTTGAGGGATTAATTTAAGCCGCAATTGAAAAACCACGCTTCGAGTCACTTAACTCTTTTTCTTGCCTTTTTCTCGCGCTTGGGAGAAACGTTAACTCCGCCGAAAAGGAGTACGTTACGATCTTTACGTGAAAGTTTAATGGCGGCTGAAATTCACTCCGGATTGGTATGCGAGCAAAGGGCTTTGTCCCAATCAAATTTCTCTCGTTATTAGACTTTGCCGGAGGGTCACAAACTTATAAAGACACTTCTGGAAAATACTCAAAGACAATAAATCCTACTATATACAACCCAGTACCGGATTAACCGTGAGGCAGAGAAGGGAATTGCCTATTGATCGGATATAACGGATGAAAAACCTACATCAATGCTTTCTTAAAATGTTTCCAAAAATTATTTAAAAAATAAATTACAATCAGCCTACCACAGCGCGGTTCTCAAACTACAGCCCGAGGGAAGTTTTGCACAAATTTTCTGTTGTCACTGTGCTGGTTAAGTGTAAATTAAAATAATTCAGGGGCGAATATACCCTCTATTCGGGGGGGGGGGTAGTAGTAGGGTCCTACGCTGAAAAGGGAAAATCTTGCAAAGAACAAAAGCATAAGGTTGTATCAAATTATTTATTTAACAATTTACTTTTTTGGTTATGAAAGATGACAAAACTTATTGTAAACTTTTCTGAGAATCCATTCCACGATCGATTTATGTATAATTATATCAGCTCGAACAGACAAAAAAGTCAGAATGTGCAGTTCACACGGGGTAGAAATAAAACTTTCAGTAAAGTAACGTAGACAAGAGTAGGGAGGCTACGAAGCACTGCACAAATAGGAGACTGACAAGCAACCAAGCAACGAACAACGAGGAGACCGATTTTACTATCTCATTATCTCGCAGGCTAAATCGTATGGAATGGATGAATGAGTTTGTCTCTTTTTAGTGCCGCTGTTTTTCATTTCATTGAGATTCAAATTACAACTTTGCCAAAGAAGTTTTCACTTCAAAAAATGACCTGCGGTGCTGTTTCATCAAAATCAGGTTAAAAATATTGATTGCTTAGGCCTGGGGGTTTCTACACAACTTAACCCGGTACTGCTACCGTCATTGCTTAATGTAAAAGACTCGAGTTCGATGTTTTATTAAGTTGAAACCTTTTCGAACCGGTGGCAAACAAGGGCGAGAGTTCCATTTGTCGGGAAAGGTAACATAACCTAACCGTTGTGTGCCTAGTTATGTGGACTAAAGTTTATTATGGTAAATTAGTCGTAATTATTCAGTAATAAATCACTCTGCCCTGATGATAAAATCTACCTAATAATTATTGTGTGCTTCGAGTGTGTTTGAGGTATGAGTAAGGAGGTACGATTGGGTTCGAAGGCATAATAATATAATCATAAGAATTTTATCGTGAATTCGATACTGTACCGAATTAATCAAAGCATTATACATTATTTTAAAAATATGTTTGGTGTTTATGACTCCGCTACATGTGAAATGTCGTAACATTTGAAACCTATTATTTTTTTATAGGATGAGGCAAAAGAAAATGTGACCATTAGTGAACTGAGCTTCATACCAACGTCAGACGATGATGGAAAACCTCTCACCTGCAGGGCGGAGAATACTCTCCTGGGAATCTTCATAGAAACCACCTGGAAATTGGAAGTAGTCTGTAAGTGTAAACTTAAGATTTCCTACTTATTTCACTCCGTCCCCATATCAATGATCTTTTGCTAACATCTTCGATCCCGCTGTGTTTCTCGTATACGCTCATTAAAAATCATCCTCTTTCATTTACTGATCTCTTTTGTAAGTACTCGTAGACGAAATTGCTCTACTCAATAGTTGACTTTTATATCCTCAGTTCGTTGTCTTTACATGTTTGTGCCGCATAAAACATCAAAAATATTTTTTTTCAAGATCCTCCGGTGGTAAGTCTGAAATTGGGAAGCACCCTCACAGCTGAGGACATCAAGGAGGGGGATGACGTTTACTTCGAATGCCACGTCCACTCCAACCCTGCCTGGAGGAAGCTACACTGGATGCACAACGTGAGTAACTATTCCTCTTCCTAATATATTTTTTGGTTGAACGATACGATTGTATCCATTGTACCCACCCACGATTAAACCTCCCTAACCAAGAAAAGAACCCACTCAAGCCTTCTGGTGCGATCGGTACATCATAGAGTACTTTTGACTTCGAACGTGGGATCAAGGGATGATTTAGGGAATATCACCTCCCTACTTTTTTAATTCTCTCTCTATCATTCCATTTCTATCAATTTCTTCTTGGTATTTTTCTTTTTCTCCAGTTTTCCTTCCGCTCTTCATCTTCTTTCTTCCTCTATCACCCTCCTTAATTTGTTTACATCTCTCTATATCCCTCCATTTCTACCTACTACTCTCTCTTTACCACCATTTGCATTTTTCCTTTTCTCCGTCTCCCCTTCTCCTCTTCACCTTCCTTCTGCTTATCTTCTTCTTCTATCATCTTCCTTGTTTTTTTTTTTAATTTTTCTCTATATCTCCAATTCTTTCATCTTCTTTGTTATTTTCCCTTTTTTAATTTTTCTTTTACCACTTTTCCCAATTTTTTTTTTCTTTTTTTCTCCCTTTTCCTTCACTATCTTTTACCTATCTTCATAATATCTTCTAATTTTTTCGTTTATCATATTTATAAGGATTTTCTGCTTTTTAAATCTGTTTCTATCACCCACTTTAATCACCTTCCCTTTTTTTTAATTCTCTCTCTATCCCTCCATTTCTATCATATTCTTCTTTGTATTTTTCTTTTTCTCCAGTTTCCTTTCCCCTCTTCATCTTCCTCTTTCTTATTCTTCTTCATTATCTTTTAATTTTCTCGTTTATCATATTTATAAGGATTTTCTGCTTTTCAAACCTGTTTCTATCACCCACTTTATCACCTTCCCTCTTTTTAATTCTCTCTCTATTTCTCCATTTCTATCATTTTCTTCTTTGTATTTTTCTTTTTCTCCAGTTTCCCTTCCCCTCTTCATCTTCCTTCTTCTTATAATTCTTCATCTATCACCTTTCTTCTTTTTTAAATTCTCTCTATATCTCTCCATTTCTACCTACTACTCTCTCCATACCTCCATTTTAATTTTTCCTTTTCTCCAGCTTCCCTTCTCCTCTTCACCTTCCTTCTGCTTATTTTTCTTCTTCTATCATCTTCCTTGTTTTTTTTTGTTTTTTCTCCATATCTCTAATTTTCCATCTTCTTTGTGTTTTTCCTTTTTCCCCAGCTTTCTTTTACCTCTTTTCCCATCATTATTTTTCTTTTCTTTTTTTTTTCTCCCTTTTCCTTCACTATCTCTTTCCCATCTTCATAATATCTTCTAATTTATTCATTCATCATATTTATAACGATTTTCTGCTTTCCAAACCTGTTTCAACGTATGTATCCGTACATTATTTGATTTTTGACGTGAGTATCATTGATTGAAATAAATTTACTGGATCATTGCAAATTTGAACGGTATTTTGCAATCAACTATTATTAAACCTTTTCAAATATACCAATGTGAAGTTAGAGAGCCTGGCAACACAATTGCGTATTCAGCACCAGGGATGGAAGAGGCTTAACCGGATACATGTAAATCGGTATATTACGGATCCCCAAATAAGTTTCATTGTAACGATGCTAGTTTTTCCGTAGCATTATGTGTTGATGAAAATAAATGAGCGTCAGCATTACGTTCGTGAAACGGTCGGTAAATGAATATCGAT
The DNA here is from genome assembly GCA_929108145.2 of Limnephilus rhombicus. NCBI lineage: Eukaryota > Metazoa > Arthropoda > Insecta > Trichoptera > Limnephilidae > Limnephilus > Limnephilus rhombicus. The sequence continues at coordinate 17,691,980 of OV815272.1, read as the reverse complement.
TTATTTTTATTTTTCAACGTTCGCATTGGAAGTACTTTTTGTTTCTAGTTGATGGTAAATACCGCATGGTCAGTCATGGAGGTTACTTTGCCATAAAGCCGCATAAAACGTCACGGGTATGTTTCATTGACTCTCGATGGTTATGCAAATATGAGTTGTCAATATGACAAACACTCGCGGCATAACTGACAGCATGTTAAAAAAGTGCCCATTTAAAATATTCTCAAATTATTCAAAGCGAACGGCGAAATGGTCTGATTTCGATGCACGCGTTTGAATATTCATGAAAATGGGCCGCGATACATTCCGTGTGTAACCATTTCAGATGGAACACGGCGGACCCGGACACTGCCATTATTCAGTTAGGTGGGCTAAAAGCCAATGGTCGGCGTAAACAAACGTTATAATTTTGCCCCAGTCAGCGCATACGGACTAACGAACCGATGATAATATGCCCTCCACATAAAAGCCAAATTTAATAACCATTAGCTGTGATGCGATTAAGATAATGCTGGAAGCAAACGTCGGGTCGCCGTCGCTACAGTTTGCTAGGGTTTTTTTATCAGGAATGCTTCCTACTCTGATTTGAATAGTTCCCAATCCCCATGGGACCTCAATGAATCTCTCTTAAAACAATATTGTCACAATTGTTGCTTTGAACACGGAGCATCCTTTGAACGACCAGTTCATGTAACTTTAATCTCTCAGACCTCGACCATATTTTTTCAGAAAGTCAACATATTTCCACTTTGCAAAAGAATAAAAATAAAAGGTATTATAAACGTTATTATCACCTCACATTTTTATCGCTCCATGTAAAAATAATTAATAAAAAAAGTTTTTTGGACAAATTTCTGTTCGAAACTTTGGTTTTATAAATGTGAACATTTTACATCTTTTATGGTTAACTTTTAGGTTTAAATATGTAGTGTGTCTCTTTCTGATACCGATTATTAAATATATCTCACTATGATAGTAAGTAAGACACAATGGTCTCTATGAGACCTTTATGAGATGTTCCGAAAATCGAATAAATTAACTAACTAACTAACCATCACGCCGTTTCTCCGCAGGGGTAGGCAGAGAGGACGGACCGCCAAACATCCCGGTCTTGGCACACATTCCTTGCCTCGTTTACATTCATACAACGTCTCATACATTCTCTTCTATTATTATGACTCTTGACATGACCCGACTCAAGTATCTGATTCACTTGGTAGTGCCATGTCTTTATTGGGCGTCCTCGACTTCTTCTAACATTCACATTTATTCGCCTGAGGAATTAAGAGGGTATAACCAGAGAAAACCAGAAATACGTCATTTTTAAATCAGATTTTAGACATTTGACTCTTTTCCACAAAAAATATAAATTGATTTCGAAAGATTTTTCTTTTATCCAGTAAACCCATGTTTTAAATTTTAAGAAAAAAAAAATATTTTTAGTATAATAAGGTTATACCATAGGTCGTTAGCAGATTTTTTAAATTTTAAAAAAAGATTTTGTATTATAGAACACTCATTTCAAATCATAGCAATAAAATAAATCATTACATTATCTGGTGAACGCATGTTTCAGAATTTTAATTTTGGTTTAAATAAAATCATTAAAAAATATATACGAACTGTTTCTTAGCGAAAATTGGTCCATTTGTGTACTTATTTGCACACTTACAAACTAATATACTTCAGATTTTTTTACATTCTTATTTTGCTTAGACATTATGGAAAGTGATAAATACGTATGATCAAAAAATATTTACAAAAAGTACATTATTTTAATAGTTTTATCATCACACCTTTCAGCATTTTTGGATGTAGGTATAAATTAAAGCAAATTTGGAATGAAATAAAATCGACATTGAGTTATAATTTTAAAAAGCTGGTACCGAGAATAATTAATATTTCTCATTGGAACCGCCATGTACTATCGTAAGAACATCTTTCGACGAAATGTAGATTTTCGGCCGCTGGCTGGTTAAACGCCCTTACGATTTTGGCCATTATGTTAAAATTGCCTTAATTTGTAATTTTTTTTCGAAAAACTTGTTTTATTTCTATCGGTGTCCATTTTTTCTAACAAATATTCAATGGGTGGGGTGGGTGAAAATTCTGATTATTTATGGTTGAAAAAATCTGATCTTTATTTACAGTATCCTTGTAGTAGTTAATCCTTGGCACTGCCGGGAAAACTTCTTTGTAATCTATATTCCTGTTACACGCGTGCGTCGTTTGTAAAAAAGAGGAAAAGTTACAACAAAAATTCCGATATAACTGTAAGCACAATTTCATTAAATTCGCTTTCATGCCGTGAGTGGTTTTAGACCAACCATTTTTTTAATGTTTACGGTTAATCGCTATCGCATTATGATAGTTTTACTAAACACGGTCTTAGTTAAATCGAAATTCTTTATCTCTATCGGTGGTCGCTTCATAAATATTTCATTGTCATGAATTGCGAAGGGTTCATCCTAAATCTGTGCGAATAGTTGAATATATTTTGAACTAGGACAAAGGATAATATGTGTTACGTACCGGTCGCATACTGGGTGCTTTGTTGAATAATACTTGTCAAACAATTTGGACGGAGATAATTTGACACTCCAAAATCCTTTGGTATATCCACTGCCAAGTTGCGCATTCCAGGTTTTCATCATCAATGATTAAATCGTGAATATTGATGGTATAGTTAGCTTGCTTAATTAATGCAACGCGTTTATTTGTTTATTTTTTAATATTCGCAGAGTAAACGTGAAATATTTATGAAATATGCATTTCAAAGGACGTAAGTCTTAAAAATTCAGTTAAAAATGTTAATATTATGCATAGTTTATAATTGATCTATCACTGGGTAGAGATGCTTAATGACAAATAAGAGAAATAACACAGAATATAAAGAAAAATAAAGTGTAATTTAAGATACACAAAGAAAAAAAAGTGAAATTACAACGTTAAGTAAAATAAGACCGATTGTCGCGGTTGTTTCATATTAGTGGATGGCAGATTTATTTTTAAGACGATGTACCACGTGGTGTAAAATTCTAAATCAAGCTACTAACAATAACACTCCTTACGTAGATGGCAATAAGGTTAATTCCAGTTTTTTGCCGCGTGTTATGGTTTAATTAACGAAAAAAAACGCCAAAAGGGGTGTTTTATTTTTTTTTTTGGAAAGTTCATGCACCAATATTTAAATGTTTTACGATAATTTTCTAAAATTTAATTTTTCACATTGTATAATAAAACCACAATCAAAAAGGATTTCGTAAGTGGGAGATTTTGCACTTTAAGTCAATTTTTAAGACTTGTCACTTTAATTTTTTTCTGGGCCTAAAAAAAGTCTAATCTCTCTCAAAAAACTACTCCTCGATTATGTCGAGGGAAAAGTTGTAAAATATTTCGCAGCTATCTAATTTTCAAACCAAAAACACACGATTTTGCATCACATAGTAGTACATTAATTTGAATGTGCGGGACTGTTTATGACGTTGTGTATAGAGTCTATATATGTTTTCAATAATCTCTACATATTATAAATTAAAGTCCCCCGCGTCGTCTGTCTGTCTGTCTGTTCGCGATAAACTCTAAAACTACTGAACGGATATTCATGCGGTTTTCACCAATAGATAGAGTGTTTCGTGAGGAAGGTTAAGGTATGTAATTTGTCAAGGATTTGTGTAAATTGGTTGAAACATAACGATAATTGTTAGAAGTGTCGGAAAAAGTCAAGCCGCCTTGTAGCTTTCATCGAAAACCCTCCCTAATCCTTTTGGGATATAAAAAAACAATGCATGGTGGGATATTCCTCTTTTATAGATATCTTTATAGATATCTTCTATCATTCCTTTTTTAGATATATCTATCTTTTACGGATAGCTTACTATACCCATTGTATCTTCTAAAAAAATGGTCATGTACATTGCGGTAGATAGTTGAAAAGTTATTTAGACGGATACAATATTAATCCTTATAAACTTAAATACGTTAGTTACTCCAAGCATTTCACGCACATTATTACAATCTTTCACACCATCTCTACGTATTATAAATTAAAGTCCTCCGCGGCATCTGTCTGTCTCTTCGCGATAAACTCAAAGACGGCGGTGGTTATAAAGGTTAGATAACCATCCAGTAGATGACGTTGTGGTTTATTAGCCATAGCAACGCGTGGCCGGGTCAGCTAGTATTGTATAAACAACGCATTTGGATGATTCAAAATGGACTATATTAGAATCTTTAATGTGAATATTGCTCAGACAATGAGTGGTTACAAGATTATATGATTAATTTATTTTAAGGGTCAAATTGTTTTTTTTTCACAGCAGTAAGGCAATGGAGTCGTTCATCATAAGATTGGAATAAGGAGTAAGTGTTATTATTGTATTGATAATAATAATAACACAAATATTCATTTATATTACAGATATTTAGGATGATTGACTGTAGTTTTTATTAACCTTCCTATACTCGCGTATGGGTCTCTCAGACCAACAAATTAACAACAATGGGACTTTGAGGTTTTTAGTAGCTTCTAAATTTGTTGTTTGGCATTGCTTAGTGTGGCGAGCGCATTAGTGCCGAGTAGACGTGTCACACTTATTTACTGTTATCAGTCTTATAGGTAATGATTAATTATTTATTATTTTAATAATATTTTATAATTATTGGTACTTTTATTCATTACATTTCAGAGTTTTTATTTAAATTACAATGAAAAAAAAATTTGTTATAGTTAAAATACAAAAAATTATGTTATTTTTAAGAGGCGGAGTAAAAAATATGTTTCTACCAAATAAATTGAAATATTTTTCGCTTTTTTTAGTTCAATTTTACCCGCTTCTGTATTATAAATACCATTGATGCTTAAAACAGTATACAATTAATAAGTGTACAATCTTATTAAAAATATTCAAAAATTTATCTAAAAAACGCTGAAACAGATAAGTTTTAAGATTTTCACGGCCAAAAGCATTTTCGTTATTTGTTTTTGGGGTGTTATGCCGTGTTGCGCTACCTCCTTCTTTAGCCAACGTTTCGGACATCGACAGATCCGGTAGATGTGTCTCTGTGGATCTGCCGGATCTGCCCTGATGATGGACACTGCAACGATGTCCGAAACGTTGGCTAAAGAAGGAGGTAGCGCAACACGGCATAACACCCCAAAAACAAATAACGAAAAAAAACTGAAACAGATATTTTTTTCTTATAAGTTTAAACAAAGTCATTAAGTATATCTGTCATTAGACAGCTTTTAGAGAAGATATATTATATGATTTGCTATGTTTTTTTTGTGTTTTTATGTCTTTAAATTGCATTTGTAACATGTATTCTTATAAAACTTTCACAAATGCGATAATAACAGTGCAGACTGTTGTTATGTTGTAGTTTTTAATTGCATTTCAGTTACTTTTTTAAATCCCTAATTCATATATACTTGAAATATTCACTATAACCATAGAAATAAAAATAAAATAAAAAATCAATATTATACCCACGCGCAGGCATTGCCTTTGTGGGATATTAAGCTTTTTACATACTTTTCATTATTTTATTAATCTGTTATATCAAAAAATTTCAATAAAAAAATAATAAAAAATAAAAATAAATTATATATATATAAAAAAGACGAGATGAAATCTCGGTCTGAGACACCGAGCGCAAACATACGTGTTATGCTGCTGGGCGCGAGTATACGAAGATTAAACAAAAAAATATGAATAAAACATTAACAATATTTATTTATACCCGCATACTTAATGATGGTAACATTATTATTGCTTCAAATTCCTAGAATTCGTATAAAGGCGCCATAAATAATAATTATTTATAAGAGTAAGTACTTGAATTGGTTTGATTCGTCTATGTCCATACAAACATCCAGCACACATTCAGCAAAGCAAACTTTAGGGACACTCGGGAACCTTCAGAATCCGGGTCCTTTATTTATGTGTAAATCTTGGGAAAAACTTCGTGATGAATTTGTCTTCGTGAAACTTTAAAATTCACCTATGAAGTATCTGAAGCAAACTGGTTGTGTAAATTATTAGTTTGCTCATGTGAGCATAAGAAAGTTGAAATACAGTTGGGTCGTATATCACCCAAACAGAGAAGCGTACAACATACTCGACACTCGTGCATGTATTCCGGGTATACTGAATACTCGCGGCTTTATCAAATGCCATAAACCGGAACGGTACTAAGTAAAGTTTATTGTTTCCTTCCATTCATATTATTGTTTAGGACGCCGTTCGAGTTTATGGGCCGAATAGAATAAAGGGAAGGGGCTTTATTGAACTTTTCTCATTAGCTCTCTTCTTTCACTTCTTACTTCTCTTCTCTCTTCCTTCCTGACAAGCGGTTCTAATTTCTCTGTTTTCGTTCTCAATGCAAACTTGTCTTCTTTTTCTTACACGGTTCATGCAAACACATAACCAATTATTGTTTAACCCTTAATCCTCTTACTAATAAATGATTGTGTCTAAAATTTTACACAATTGATGAACAATTATTTACCGAACATTAATGTTGTTTATCAGTTGTGTAAAATTTAAAACGCTTTTATTTGTAAGGCCCTCAGTCTTCAAAGTCAAATGTTTTTAAGTACAAGTCCCAACAAACAATGAAATTTCATGGAATTTCGGAATGCTTCCGATGTGTTTTAAATGTGCTATTTTATTATTATTTTTGAAGTTGTCAAAAAATTACGATTTTATAAACTAGTTAAAATTATCTTTGAGATGTACGTATTTCAAATAAAAATTGACAAAATTAAAAAATTATCTAAATTAAAAAATTATCAAAAAAGCTTATCGAAACATTTTGACTCAAATCGTCCATAATTTAGAAAGAATTCGGTTTTTAGAAAACATATTCATTTTATGCGGAGAATTAATAAGAAAACTGTCTACTACAATAAAAATATATTTATAAATAATATTTTAACTGTCAACATCTCGCCAATTTGTTGTCACTTTGACAGTTTTGTTGGTTTTTATCCATAAAATAAAGTATTGAGACAAACCGAGAAATATAATTATTTCTCTTTCCAATGACAAAAAAATCACACATTTCCGCATTATAGAAAAAAATATTAAAATACTTTTATAATAGTGTATGGACGCCCCGGTCAGATCTGTCCTTCAGATGATCTAATGGAATATGATGTTTGTGGTTAGCAATATCCTTCCGACGCTTGAGGGGTTAAATAATGCATTGAAAATAATAATTATAATACAACGCCAACAGTTCAAGATCAGACGGCTATAAATACCCAAAGACTCTTTTCTCTTAGAAAGTTTTCTCAACTTAAAAACGCATTTTCGGCAACCTTTTAAATGAAAGCTGTAACCTACTTATTTTCTATTAAATTTATATTACAAATATTCAGTAATTAATTGTAATGTATTATAATAACCATTCGTGTTCTAAAAGTATTCGAGGTAGACTTTCTTTCTTCCAGTCTAGTTTATCTTGTTGGCGTGATTATTGCCTATAGTTAAACATAATTACTTATGAACACTGTACACGCATTTCTTTAAAACAATTTGTACGGGTTGTTTCACAGAATATGAAGAAATCATCAAATTTGTAAGATAATTTTCAAGTGCTGTGTAGGTTAACTACAAGTTCTGTTATTATTTCATAGTATTATTTTTTTATTTATTGCATTTTGGGAAGCGAATGTGGATACCGACGCCCGGAACCATTTATTGGATAACCAAAACCTCTGCCATTGGTCACCCCAAGTGACTTAGCAGATTGAAGTGATTTAGCAGGGGTTCCCGGGTTCATGGGGTGAGGTTTGTCATGGTCTTGGTGGTCGTAGTATCTGCCCACCTGCTGCGTGGCGGGTCGGATCGAGATAAACTGGTTGAGGAGATCTTTTGACCTCTCCAACCAGAATTGTCTTGCACCGCAGTTGAAGGGATGGATTCATACGTTCGTCACTCATGGACACATAGATCCCTTGATTCCGACCTACTCCTCACACCTATTTCCTTTCCAGAACTTCCTCTTCTTCATTTCCTTTAAAAAAACTCCACAAAACATATCCTGAGATGTCATACGTAAACTATTTTCATACATAAATTATTTTCGTCAAGACCTCCTGTGTGGAGCTAATGTAAAAAAAAATCAGTTCTGTGAATCAACTGGCCCATATTGCTTTAATAAGAGAAATTGAATAGACCTTTCACAGGACTTGAAAATTATATTTGAAATTTTAATGAATTGTTAAAATTCTGTGAAATGACTGGCTTTAATTAATATTATAACACAATAATTCTTAAGCGATTCTTTTTAAAGTTATGTTTTAAAGAAGCACTGACTCGTAACCTACATTAATTTATCATTTGACTTAAATTACACAATAATTCCCGAGAATTCTATTCTATTTATAACCATTCTAAATAAATACAAAATCTTCACGATAATTGGCGTGGTAAAACAAAACTCGCCGAGTCTTGTGTATTTAAAAAGACTCATTATCTCGATTCAATTTATTCCGAAAAAAAACTGTTAAAACGCTTTAAAACTTTTATATTAAGCTTTCACCGTTCTCACAACGGATGAGGTGGGAGAGAAAGGATTCGATTCGATTTATTCGGGATGAAAACAAGGAATATTAAATCTGGTGGGAAATTTCGGATAGAAATTCGATGAGATAAATAAGGTAATTGCTGGAGTTAAGAAGAGGCGGAATGGTTCCCGTGAAATTAATTATCTTTTTGTCAAATGCATGAATTTGAGGACGGAATGGCCGATGTCGGGAAACGGGACGGCTCTATCATTCCAAGATTCAAACTTTCGTGGAATGTTAATGTAATAAAAATTAACTCTCCTTGGAAATTTCGCAGCCGGCTCGAATTTTCTTTAATTTCTAATTTTGTGGAATTGTAAAATCACGAAACATACATATAAGTAGGTACGTTGAACCTATGACGCAAATCTTGTCTACGTTAGCGGTAGTTGAAACAATCTAAAATCTAGTCGGATTAAGTTTTAAACTATGAATATTAAACTAGTTCAGTTTGTCAAATAAGAGTAGAAAACATAGGAGGGCGCCACTACTGTTCAAATGGCAATACTAAAAATTGAAACGGGACGGTGTTCTGGTACAATATAATAGTAATGTAATTTTATACGGCAAAGCAGAGACCAGAGCTCAGGATTATGGAAAAGGTAGTTTTCTGTCGAGTAGGTGAGAAATCAGAAAATAAAAAGAAGATGAATTTTATAAATCTATATTGTATCCAACCAAAAAAACAAACATGAGAGTACAAATTTCATAGCAATGGAAGGTTAGCATTAAATTTATACCAAATTAATATAATAATACAAAACAATAACATACCAGATGGACTCCTGAACACGCTAAACTAACTAAGATTTTACGACGGATGACGACCGCGAACTTGCTTCGTAGAGAGAAGACGAGGAGAGACTTCCAGCCTCCTTAACCGGGGACGGCGCGGAATCCAGAGGTCCTAGGCCATCCTTCTATTAGGGAAGAAGGCTGCTACGCCTCCAAGGAGTGTATTTAGCTTCGGGCTATCTCAACAAGCTCCATGAAAAAAGCACGTGGTCCCAACCGGTCACCAAGACTTGCGTATTTCGGTAGAACTGTCAACAATCCGTGACTTCAAGACGCGGGGTCATAAAGGCATATTATTCTGCCACCACAAGGACCAATCCCTTTACAAGTTCATGTCCAGAAAACATTTCCACAAAATGGCCAACTGCCAACACCGTAAAAAGTGGGATTTACATATCATCCACTAAAAATAATACCGCTCACGAACTGCTCGTGTTACGAAAAAACACCCCGCGCCTTTTTAAGTTAAAATCAACTTAGATCCACATAATTTAACGAAATTGAAACACCTTAATGGTGAGTGACCAATTCACGAACAGCTAGCCCATCGCTGCCCGGGAAGAAGTGACCATAAACAAAAAAAGAATCTCTTTTTCCCAAAAGATTACCAGTCTCAAAAAAAACACCATAGACAAAATAACCAAATAGGCAAGAACTGCACTAGTCACATAATATTTATGTGACAAAATATAACTCATAGTGGAAATGTATGGCTGTCTAACCAACATTTTTGTAAAAAATTAAATAGATGAAAGTAAAAAAATATGTTTTCATTGCGATACAGATTCCCGCTGTTCTTTAAATTAGAATTGCATATATGTATATTACACTTTGCAATTTTGTGTTAACATAATTAGGAATAATGATATTGTTATAAAATATAAAGCACATTTTAGAAATTGCATTCGTTTATTTAATACTAGCTTAAGTACCTAGCGTTGCCCGGGCTTTAGATCATGTCTCTAATTTTAGATCTGAATAAATTTAACTCATTCAGATCAAAAAGTAGTGTAACTAAACTCACTATTAGTGATTTTTTTTATAACTACTGTTAAATTCAAATTTATGTTAAATTAAAATAAAGCCAATCATTTTGGAAAACACCATTTTATCAAATTTATGTCATTACGTAGGTACCTTAACAACAGTGCTTCTGCGATTTTAATTTTTTTTCTTTAAGAACAAAAAAATGTGATTTACAGTGTTCTATATATTCAGTGTCATTGCGCTTCAAAAGAATATTTAACAGTTCAATTGTTATTACCAGTCAACAAATTGTGCAGTTCCATTTTTAATATGTTCTACTCTTAATTGACAGACTATATCTTCGTAGATATAGGTGTTAAGAGAGTATTTGACTTACTTTAAGGCCTATAGACTAGCCTAAGCGGCTGGTCTTGCGATTGTATCCTTGCTACTGTACAGGGCGGTTTTGATGAGAACTATTGATTATTCTACGTACCAACATTTTTAAATAGTTACTCAATATTGATTTTAGTTCAATCAAAATTTGCTTTAATATAAGCTTACTGTGCGATTATAAGATTGAAATTTGTATAATATAACACAACTTTTTTAATTTAACAACTTCGCCAACGACCAACGATATAACCTTATTATAATAAAAATAAACGCATTGTTTTCAAAATTTAAAACAAAAGCTTTACTAGATAAAATAACAATATTTCGAAATAAATTTATATTTTTAATAGAAAAGAGTCGTCACGTCTAGAATTTGAATTAAAAATCACATATTTACAATTGTTTAGAGACCGAAAAAAAAATCAAGGCCTTGACTTCAGTTGACCATTCTATACATTCTGGCCAGTGGTGAATTATATCCAAATAGTCGAGTGTTGATTGAGGAAGAGCAGTTCATTTTTTCTGAGTCTACAGAAAGGTGTATTAAATTTGATGAGTTGTGGTAATGTAGGTGAATCAATAATACAGTTGATAATTTTGAAAAAACAAATGAGATCACATTTTTTCCTACGGTCTTCTAAAGGAGAAAGGTTTAGAGATAGTTCAATTTCATCATTTAATATTATTTGCGTATCTAAAATATGTCTTTCTTACCTCTATGTATTTGAGGACTTATATGTATACAGCCCTTGTTGAAATGCATCATAGTTGGCATTCTACTGTCCTTTTTGGACAGAAATTTTAAATTCACTAGGAGTATATTTTACGACCACTATAGTAAGAATGATGTACGAGTATAAGGAACTGAAAATAAATGTAAATTACAATCACGTTAATCATGAACATGGGACGATAAATGTAAAGCAAATTGGCGAGGAAAAAATCAAGCACCCAGAAATCTCGTATAACCAGGCAGTCCAAACGTAAAACAAAATCCCGAATGAAATTACTGAGACTGAAAATATGCTTGATTTCAAAAAGGAATTAAGATAGTATGTCTACCATAAATTTATATTTTTAATAGAAAAGAGTCGACATGTCTAGAATTTGATTTAAAAATAACATATTTCAGGTTTTATCTAGTTATTCTGTCTTCACCAGTGATTTCTGAAATTATTCGGAATTAAAATGTAAATGAAATTTTTGTCTCTGGTGGACATACAAAAAACTTTTTTTCACGTGTCGTGACTGGTCAATCAGCCGAGTACCCACCCAAACCCTCACCCCGACCCTAACTGACCAATACCTGCTGACTTTTTATATTTTAAGTTAAAACATCAAAAACATTACCTGAGATCAAAATTTCGTTTATATTTTTTACTCCAAATAACTTTAGGAATCACTGATTAAGTCAAGTCTTTATATGTATATTTAACGAGAAAATTATTTAAAAATGGTTTTTTATAAATGCTTAAAGATTTTGAAATTACCAAAATTACAATAATATTAAACAGGTTTCCTGCCAAACTATTTTTTCTAAGTTAAAGCTTAATTCTTAAACTTTTTTAGCACAGTCATTTATTATACTTTTGCTGTACCTTGTACCTCAGTACCTTTATAAACATATATTGGTAAAAAAAATTCAGCAGCAAATTTATAGTTGTGTATATAGCTTCTTTCAATATGTCATACGACAGCCGTCAAGCTATTTTTGTTAGGCCCACCAAACATGACGCTTAAGTCGCCTAGAACTGGAAGCGCCCATAATACTATTTTTTCCTTCCTTTCATATTTGCACTACCCTGAATAAGAACCCGAACACTGCCAAGTCTCTGAATTAACAGATAAGTCCTCTAGAGCAAAAGATGCTCATATGGTCAGAATTTCAGTTACTTTTTTGTTCGGCTTAAGGAACATTTTTCACTTCCGTCAAGTATTCTTGATTATTCTAAAACAGGCCGTTAGCATCGCCCTGTTGAGTGACCATTTCGGATTTTAAATTATGCTTAAATTGGCGTCAGAACTGTTAAGTGATCTAACTAACTAACTAACTAACCATCACGCCGTTTCCCCGCAGGGGTAGGCAGAGAGGACGGACCGCCAAACAACTCGGTCTTGGCACACACTCTTTGCCTCACTCACATTCATACAGATCTGAATAATCAAGTATTTCCCAAGCTTCGTCTTTTTCTTACTTTTTTGTATTTTATTTAATATTTGTTTGTTTTTACAAAAAGTATTTATTTTTTTACATTTGCAAATAAATATAAAAATAGCCTTTACTCACCGTGAAGCGACAAGGCCCTTGTGTTTGGTGAGGGAATTCATGGTCAATTATATGTAATCATGTTTATATAATAAAATATTTCAAATAATAACACAAAGATAAGTAAGAAAAACACAATACAAATATATATATATATATATATATATATATATATATATATATATATTTTAAAAAATAATAATGATAATCGATATGAACTCTTACAGTAGTTTCAGTTAATGTTTTAATTTAAATTGGAATTCATGATTATTTTCAATAATTTTTGGATTTTTCGCACAATATTTCCAAATGGGAGGCCAGATAATGGCCTCCGTGGTTGAGTGATTATAATCCTTGACTACGATCCGGAAGTCGCGGGTTCAAATCAATTGAACTTGATTAATTTGTGTTATTCACAATTTATTCATTTAAATAATATTAAGTAATTTCACCGCATGTTCCAGAGTGGTAGACACTCTCGGAATTGTCCAAGTACAACATCGAAACATTGCGTGAAATGGCTTTAGCCGTGTTAGGTGACATGTAATTCCCCACCTTCTTTTTCCCATCTCCTTCTCCTCCCCACCACCTTTAGCCTCACAAGATACCCCAAATTGAGGAAGTCTCACAGACTAAAGATGGTTGGGAGCAGTTGGGATTCTTGTGGGGTACTTACAAAAAAAAATTAAAAAGATCGACCTCTTGTGCACAGTTGAAAAGGTTTTTTTTTATATTACGAATAAATTTAAAAAAAAAATAATAATAAATTATCTCGCATTCCATAATGCCCACACTAAGCGCCCTTGAGGTGATTTTTCACTAAAACGGCGCTCTACAATTTATCCAATTATTATGATTATTACGCACGCTAAAATAAAGCAGCTTTTTACGCTTATTGACTTTACATTGAGCTCCACGGAATCATACTCTCTTTAGATTAAATATAATCGCTTGGCGACTTTTCCAACGGGGCTGGATATAGAGCCGGGTATCGGACTGCAAATGTTTGAAGCTGTCGCTAAAAGGTTTCCCCAACATGACTTGGCACTTTGTTGCATGAGGAAAAATTTGTAATTGCTGCATCCAATGCAAAGCGTTTCCAAGAAGAAAGAACCGGAAAGGACATGTTTCACACAAATTGCCGAATTTTCCCGTCGGAGAACTGGACATATCTATTGAGGCAGGTATTGAAACCACGTTATATAAAAAAAAAAATTGTTTCTACAGAACAAAAAAGTAGTTATGAAAAATATGTTATGAAAATAACTGTCTTGTTAAATATACTAGTTGGTTTAGCACCATATGATGTTTTTCTTTTTAGTTTTTTGTCTCGAATTAATTATAAATCTAAATAAATGAAGACAATATAAGCGAAACTCAATCGAAAATCTGGAAACAGAAAAATCAGAAAAACATATTGACACCTCTGGGACTCGAACCCAGCAAGAGGTCCTGGGTTCGAGTCCCAGAGGTGTCAATATGTTTTTCTGATTTTTCTGTTTCCAGATTTTCGATTGAGTTTCGCTTATATTGTCTTCATTTATTTAAATATTACAATTTGAGGTTTTACTCATAAAGTTAAAATAAAAAATAAAAATAATTATTAATCATTTAATATTATTTATTTATTTATATACTTCCAATTTACAATAAAATACCATGAAATTTTGTAAAATGTTCATTAGAAGAATAAAGGAGGGTACATGAAAGCAAAGACAAATAGAGGTGAACATAAGTAAATAGAAGTGACAAGCCAAGCCAAGACTTTGCTAAAATTAAAAATAGATATAAAATTTCTTCAATTGTTTAGTGACCGACAAAAATCATTTAGGCATACACCGAAAAAATCAAGGTCTTGATTTGAGCTGACCATTCTACACATTCTGGACAGTGGTGAATTATATCCATAATTAGTCGAGTGTTGATTGAGGAAGAGCAGTTCATTATTTCTTAGTCTACAGGAAGGTGTATTGAATGGGATTAGTTATATGTATAATGTAGGTGAATCAATAATACCTTCTGTTGATAATTTGGAAGAAACAAATGAGATCAGATTTTTTCCGACGGTCTTTTAAAGGGTTAATTCAATTTCATCAATTAATATTATTTGCATATCTCAAAGATTGTTATCCTTCCTGTATGTATTTGAGTACTTATGTATAGCCCTTGTGCATCATGCATCATAGTTGGTATTCTACCGTCCGTTTTGGACAGAAGTTTAAAATTCACTAATAGTATATTTTACGACTATAGTAGTAAGAATGATGTATGAGTATAAGGAACTATTTATTTATTTTTTATTTATTTATTTACATTTAAACCCGCTAAACTACTTATGTAGTTTGTCAGCAGGTACATAATGACAACATTGGTACATTTTCAAACATTGTATACATATAATTTTATAATTTTGATGCTAAATATCAATTAAATAGATTATTTAAATAACGGAAATAGTATATACATGTAAGTAGCACTAGAAGCCTTAAATAATAAAAAAGTACAAATGGATTTAGTATGATATGATAGAATAAAAAATTAGTATGTTATGATATAATAAAAAAGTACAAATGGATTTAGTATGAACAAATGAAATATAATCACAGGTAAATTAAAAGTTTCATATACATTAGGTATTAATTAATTAATTTTAAAGTACTTAAAGGCTCAAAATATTTTATTTTATAAATCCCACCCACAATAGACCGCAGACGTTTTAAACATTAGTAATGTGTACGTCCCATTTCATGTAGCAGTAGCAACATTTTTGACACAATCAATGGTTTCACATGAACAGGGCTGTGCAACATTTTTATGTAAGCAGTCAAATGTATGTGTGTATAACGAAGGAATTACACTATATCTGGTATGTGGAGATCTTATGTGCATTAAATTATGTGCTTTATGTGCATAGTAAACATTAAATTACAATCACGTTATACGCGAACATGGGACCAGAAATGCAAAGCAAATTAGCAAGGAAGAAATCAAGCACCGAGAAATCTCTTATCTAGGCAGTTTAAATTTAAAACCAAATCCCGAATCAAATTACTGAGACTGATAATATGCTTAATTTAAAGGAATTAAGAAAGTATGTCTACCATAAATTTTGATGTTTAGTTCGATTTACAACACTTAAATTTAAAATATTTAAAGTTGTATTATTTTTGCCCAATAATCTTAATTTTTATTTACGTGTTTCCAAAATTATCACGATGTGATTTAACTTAAGTAAATAATACGGGAATTAGGGAATTAATAATTAATACGAGAATGTGCCTAGTCTGTTAGTTGAAAATCAGGTAAAAACGTTTGTATGAAAGCATCTTCTCTACATATTATAAATTAAAGTCCTCCGCCGTGTCTGTCTGTTCAGGATAAACTCAAAAACTACTGAACGGATTTTCATGCGGTTTTCACCAAAAGATAGAGTGATTCATGAGGAAGGTTCAGATATATAATTTGTCAAGGTTTTGTGTAAATTGATTGAAATATATAATATATAAAGGAGAACAGCGGGCTGAGAAACGGGCGGTGTGAATTTGATTTGAACGCAAATTAACAGATGGCGGTGGTTACAAAGGCTGGGTAACCATCCAGTAGATGGCGTTGTTTTTCGTTAGCCACAGCAACGCGTGGCCGGGTCAGGTAGTTTACAATAATGTCTTTGAGTAAAGAAAAGAAATAATAAATACATGTTTCTGTGAACAATAGATATCGCCAGATATGTTTTTAGATTTTCACGGCCAAAAGTATTTTGTTATTTATTTTTGGGGTGTTGAAACGTTGGCTAAATAAGGAGGTGGCGCAACACGGCATAACATCAAACAAATTTACAGACAGGCGAAATACAAAACCGTCGAATTTAAACAGGACTCATTCAATTAATTAAAGCTGCCTTGCAACTATTTGTATGTTTCATGTCTCGTTTTATAAGAAAGGGGGAGGCATTATAAACTAAAAATATTTCTCAAGTATTACTAAAATATTATTACTAAAGTATTTTTCAGAGGTGTTCGTACATTGCATCTTTTGCGGTTATATAATCTATGAGAGCGGCCATGCACCGCGACGATTCAATTAAATACCCGTACCTGCAGTTTGAACGTCCAAAAGAGTTTATGGGAATAAATCACACACCCGACACAAATGACACAAATATCGCACTGTGCCTGCACGTGCGAAAATACATTCTCATACAATATGTATGGCGGTATACCTAACATAGATTCATCGGTACTAAAATACGGATTTGACAGAATATTACGACAAATTGGATAATTGCACTGGTTTTCTTTAATTGTCAAAAAATTACGATATCTAATAATGGCATTTCTATTTCATTTTTATGTTCACAAAATAAATTTTCTGTAATTTATAATTTGCAATTTTTTATTTGGTGCCATAACGATTTTGTCGTTATTCCTATATTTGAACCCCTTTACATATTTTAGTCTAGCAATTGAATTTGGAAGTCATTTCTGATCTGGACATCCACTGTACCTGATAAACCTACTTGATTCTTTGCAAAGGAGGGCGTATCGTATGATTCGACAGTTGTTAACGATATACGTTGTTAACAGACCAACTGCCATCTCCAACGCATGGACGCAACGTATGGACGCAAGGTATGCTGAGTCTGTTCTACAGGTATTTCAATGGAGCATTTTTGAAGGATCTAGCAGCACTGAAGCCTTTTGCACCGGTGAACATACGCGAAACTCGGCAGGCGTGAGCGAAACACCCGTCACAGTTGAGTTGGCTTCGTAAGAACGGGCCGTTTTTTTATGTAATTCGCCTCGCATGCGGAACGAGCTACCAACATCTGTTTTTACTTCTTCACATAATTCGGGCCTCTTCAAGACCCGTATTAATAAATCCCTTCCTACAGCCCCTTCCTTAACCAGCCTCACAACGGTGCCCCACCGGGTGGTCAAATAGTTCCCCTGTCTACATTTTGCAGATAAGAGCGCTCTTATGAGGTGTATCATTAAAAAAAAAACGTTCATTCGAATGGCGTTTGTGACGTCAGAACGGTCAACGTTGTTAGTTCCCCGTGACAACTGCCTTAGCATCCAGTCTTATACCGCGTTGGGAATAGCCAAAACTGATCGGTTTTGGAATGTGCATTTTTAAAATCAGTCCTCACGATGAATGAAAATACGAGTAAAATATAAATGAACTTTAATTTTTTCAGACATTTTCAAGGTCATCCATATTTTGTGAAAATATCCGTACTGTTCCACTAAAAATTAAGTTCATTCGTGGAATAAAGATCTTTTATACCTTTTTGTTTATGAAGTCATTTAACAGATTCCCTTGTTATGTTTGGAAAATTCACCTGATTTCTCATGCATATTAGGGGTCAGATTTTCCGCAAAGGCCTAACCCTGACATATCCGCTTAGCGTGCCCACCTTGCTTATTATGGTTACAACGTAGCTCTTGGTGGCAAGGCCATAAACAGAAAGCTGTAAACAAGACAAGAGGTGGACTAGCAAATATGAGTGACAAAAGCACCAAAGCTTAGATAAATTATGTTTGTAAGGATCGTTGAATTTCGGACGAGGTAATATATACAGATTCAAGCCCTTTTGATATCCGTGATATGAATTGTGGGCTCCACGATATGGAGATAGGAAATGAATTAATATTAATGTATTTGGAAAAATGTAGTAGATACCTACTGAAGACTAAATTTAATAAATAAACCTCCGGAAAGCTCAAGAAAATCAAACACAAAACTCTAACCTCTGTTTCCAGAAAATTATACATTTGTTTGGTCAGATCACATGGAGAGAATATGAGATAAGTTAGTCATTTTATTCAGTTTTTTAGGAAGAGGGTTATATGCGCGATTTTCTAAATGATGCATATTATGTAAAGAAATGACCAAAACAACCTGTGTTGTGTTCCTTGAAATGGTAAGACTTTGAAGGAATCCCAAGGACGACAGCCTTTGATAAATATGCATAAAGTCTTCTCGGTAAAGTTATTTTTACTTTATTGATTCAAAATGACAGTGTATAAAAATATCAAAGCACATTGAGAAAAGCATATTGTAAAAAACATCTTTGATCCTACGAAATTCTTAAACAAAGAATAATCGATGCAAGGAAAGCTTTTTTTATTCATTCATTCAAGTCTGGATATTTTTTAGCTTTTGTTTTTATTTTACTGTAGAACGAAGCAATTAGTTTATGTAAAAAGAAGCCGAATACGACGCCACAAGTACAACCAGTGTACATTATGGTTATCTAGTATATTTTCATTAGAAAAGCGTTCCTCGGTTGAAACCAATTATTCTCATAAGCTTTCTCAATCTTGAACACAGCCAACTCTTCAGGAACTGTCCGCTGGGAAAACTAGAATTTAATTTATTTAATGTAAAAGCTGTGTAGAATTGTCTCCGTAACGTGAAGGTTTACGGTGGCGGCTGACATTTGATTAGAGAAATGTGTTATGGATTGCCATACTATTCCACACTTTCAGCCTCCCGCCCTCCCGACGACTCCTCGACTCTGACGGGAGTGCCTCCTTTTGTTTGTTGATTCTATTACACAGCCTTTTATTACATTTTAAAGTGCCTAGCCATACATATCTTAGATATTACAGAACGAAAAATTTGTTTGTGTGTCCTGTTTAAAACTCTAAAGCGGTTTGGAAATACTGAAAAATATTGAAAGAATTCATACAGACATTTACACAGCTTTTTTGTCTGGGTGGCAATGCTATTTACATAACGGCCAACCTTGAAGCTTGCAAATATCCATTTAAATGTTACGTAGAAAGACGAGATCTCATATTTTTACTTCTGTGTTTTCATTTGTTCAAGAAATAAATAAAAAGTTAGTCGGGAAGTATATTAGTCATTGATAAAACTAATAAGTATTATTATTGTACACTAACTTTACAATTATCATAAGCAATAATTATCAGCCTGAAACACTCATCCACATTGAAAAAATCTTCCGAGAAAAAATACATGATGCATAAAAATCTTGTCTTAAACGTTAGTTTAACAATTAAAAATAATAATTACTAACTTTACACTAAAAAATTAATAACAGGAACATTGTATTGAAGCGAAGAGATAATAAATACAAATTAAATAAATGTTATAATACCTTTTGTGTTTAGTGGGAACGTTTGCGCGGGCCGATTCGGCAGGTTTCAAACAAATGATAATTTTGGATTTGAGATCAAAATACCAAACCAAACTGAAAAAAAGAATTGTAATCAGAAGGTTTAGCAAATATTTATTACGGGAATCAGCTTCTGTTTTTATATTTGCTTTAAATTGTGATAAACAGGTAATTAAAAAATTCAAATTTGCTTCATTTTGGAAGTTATTTATAATTATTAAAAAAATATCCTACCTTATCTTCTTTGCTAATGTAATGAAAAATAAAATGTTTGTTTGCATAATATTCTAGCGGTTCAGGATATTGGTTTATTTTTAAACCTTGATTTTTTTTACCTTACAAAACCTTCGGTTTAAGATCAACCAAATTCGACAACGATTTTATTATGTGGAATGCGTAGGAAGTAGAATATTGTTTTTTCCCGTAAAATTTCCCAGAGAAATGCCTTCTTCCCGCTACCAACTTCTCCGCCATCCACGCTAACAATCGGCGTCATCTTTGAGTTTCTAATAAAACGTTGAAATAATATAACTTCATAAAGTTCCGGTTTTATTATTACCACCTGGCAAAGAATATTAAAATCCAGAGCCGAAATGAAATTGCTCCTACACGGCGTGTTTTTTTTTTTTCTAAAATCCGCGTGAAATGAAAATCTGATGCAAAATCTCCGGGAGCAAAGTCAGTTCTGCGCGAGAAAAACGCCTCATCAAAAATTAAAACCCCAACATAGAAATTTCCCACGCCGCCCGCCACGCGGGACTGGGATTAGCACACACCTTTACACGCGCCAAACACGCACGACGCTCGTATGTGTGTACACTTAGTGCGGCATTGAATACCCGCCGGCGTTTTTTGCCTTTGTACAATTTGTATACTGTACAAAAGAGTCCATTTCCGTTTCTTCAATTCCTCTTCGCACAGTCTGCCCCGCTTCCCCCAGCAAAATTGTCACGGCAAAAGAATGTGCCCACATAATGTACTTTGAGGTTTTTTTTCCTTCTGCGATTGCTGAAGCCCGGCCGTGTTCGGAGTGTTAGGAGCGACGGTGGCAGAAGAACATGCGCGAGGAAATTGCTTTTATTCCGAGAACACCCCTCTCCCACTGTCTAATCAAATCCAATAGGGAGGATTTCGGATATTTTGACCTAAGATTTTGCGGTTTATATTGATATCCTTATATCCGAGTTATTGAAGATGCTGATAAAGCCATTTTACTATATTGAGGGAGGCGTTGCGACTTGCGACGCAAATCCATAAATGTGCTTTTGCGTCGGCTTTTAGAATATAAACGAGTTGCGATGATTTCGGTTTCGCGTTTATCTTGTCATTTGTCGTCTCACCAATATTCACAGCAGTGACACAATCAAGCACACTACATTAGAGTATCGACACAGCCGCCAATTTTATTTATTATTTGTCAATATCCATATTCTGTCGATCTTAGGCAGAACGATTTTTTTTTACATTAGCGCCAATTTTTTGGAATGCTCTGTGGAGGTTGTTTTTAGGAAAAGGAAGTTGAGGAAGTCCTGTGAAGGAAAAAGGTGTGAGCCACGCGGTAGGTGGACAAAGGCAATCACCTCCAAGAGATAGACAAACCTCACCTCATGAATCCGGACACCTCTGTTGAGTCACCAAACGTGATGAATCACTTGAGGTGAACTATGGCAGGAGTGTTGGTTATCCAATAAATGGTTAACGATTACTTTCAATATCTTCTCTGCATCGCTATCTTCTCTACATATTATAAATTAAAGTCCTCCGCCGCGCCTGTCTGTCTGTTTGCGATAAACTCAAAAACTGCTGAACGGAATTTCATGCGATTTTCACCAAATAGATAGAGTGATTCATGAGGAAGGTTCAAGTATATAATTTGTCAAGATTTTGTGTAAATTGGTTAAAATATATAATATAATATAGCGGGCTGGCAAGTGAGCGGAGTTGATTTGATTTGTATGCAAATCTACAGTTTTATGCCGAGGTTGAGGAAGCTTTTGACACGTGACTTTCAAAACAAGAGAAAGGTCACTGTCTACGTTTGATTTCGAAAACGCTGTGTAAAGCCTGGGCATCGTGATGGGTAACAAGACAAATAAAATTAAAAGTTCTATTAATTATAAATGTTTGTTTTATATCTTAGAGTCTGAAGTTTGTATCAACCACAAGTGCTGTTATCCTCACAGCTAAATCCAACAAATAATAATATTGAAAGTTATCCAAAGTGAAAACAAAACTACTCCTAGCGCACTCCTCACTCCTCAAGTCCTCACCTCACAACATACAATAATGTTTGTTTATTCCAACTTGATTTCAAATGGCTGACTCCTGGTATAGCGGTGTGTATTAACTCTACATATTTTACATTTAATAAAGTATCGACGTGGAAACTTTATGTTTTGTGTGAATAAGAATTTGAGGCTTAAGCAAAAAGATTTTTTAATATTTCTTTTTAGTATTTCAATCTCTGGCGGTAATATAAAAATGTTCCAGAGAAATCCAGTTCTTTTGAGAGTCATTCAGCCGCCTCGAGAGTACCTACCCTTGAGTGATTGTTTAGTATCACCCTTCTCAAATTTAAAGTCCTTGCAGTAGCAGTCCGACAGTAAGAAGGCCGCTTCATGGCTACGAAAAATGTTTTTAAGTTTACAAGGCCAACTTAATATTCGTCTTCTGTTGTAGGTCTGGAGATGTTTCGCTTTGAATCTCAGGCGCTTGTCAAATAATAATTGCTTCTCTTTCACCCTGTTGAGACTGGCGCGATAAATCTGAAATTTTTATGTTTTTTTCATTACTTCCAAGAAATATTGTGTAGAAAATCATATTTAAACATCCAAATTTGTTTTGATCCAGAGAGTTAGGCGTTGTTTCAATAGAGTATGTACACATATTCACGAAAAAATTATGAAAAACACTACAGAAAGGAAGTTTATTTTTATGATACGAATAAATTTTCTGTAACAATTTAAAATATGCCATTGGAGAGGACCCACCACTTTCCCAACGGCGTTATAAGGAAACATGGTTTCCTCCTTCACCACACACGTCAAGACTCTACTTTTTTTTAACGAAGCTACATTTATTTAAACGACTCTAGACCCTCCAATGTCCATGCATACGGGGTTAGTAAGCAGTATGCAAGTACTTACATTAACATTTTACAAAAGATAAATAGAAGTAGCAGCCCGTGGAATAATTCTTCTAAAATAGGTAACATCAAAAAGAGATAATAGTGTTAGTAAAAGAAAAATAAAAATAACGGCTATGACCAGTCGAAGAAAACTTCTGTAAATAAAATAAGTAATGAGGAAAAAAACAGTTCTATGATTATATTATAATGTAAGTAATTACTATAATAGCGGAAATAAAATAAAATATATAAAAAAACGATATGTTCGTTTTTTCGTGAATTCGGCGGCGTTGACGTCATACACGTGATAGCCGTCTAATCAGCCGTTGGCGTTTTCTATGTTAATAAAGTTGTAGCCGTTTTGAAATGGACGGTTTTTCAAATCAATCATTATGAATGACCATATTAAAATGACGCTTTTTTAGGACAATCATCAGAATCAGAAAAATGTAATAAATATAGAAATCTTCCACATATGTTTATGAAAATACTCCATCATTGGTAATTATAATAAAGATATTTTTTAACGGGCACCTTGGTGATTAGGTCTCTATGTTTACGTTTTCTATGTCTCAATTTATTTATTTATTTATTCAACGCCCAGAGGGATTTAACATATTTTGTAGTACAATTAATTCTTGACAGACGATTTTTAAACAAATAAAGAAATAATAAAAATAAATTTCACAAAAAAACAAGTCACAAAAACACAAAAAAAATACAAAAATGCAAAGATTTGATAAGTTTACAAAAATACAGATATGTTTAGGAATAAGGTTTGTACAAGATCCACAAAATTCGCCACGTTGATGTTAAATATGTCAACATCACCTAAGTACTGATTCCCCAAAGTATTAAATCATTGTACCGGAGAGTGGGCAATGTAGTTCCGCTTGTGAATGCTGCAGTAGAATAGTGTATTTTGTCGTGTGGTTACTGTCGGTATTCGTATGTCGTAAGTTTATAAGTTGTAGAAGTTGCAACAGTCGAATTTAGAGTTAAGTATTTTGAATAAACATGTTAAGTCGTTTATTTTGCGTCTGTCTTCTAGTGTGTCTATTTTTAGAATATACTAATAGATTATATTTTAAGTCTTCTTGTGGGATGTTTAATTTAAATTTTATAAAACGCAGAATTTTTTTGTATTCGCTCAATATTATTAACGTGAATTTTGTAAGATGGGGACCAAACTACCGAGTTATATTCAATTTGGCTTCTAACTGGAGATACATATAATAGTTTAATGGCTTCTAAGGAATTAAAGTTTTTAGTTGTTCTTAATACGAAGCCTACTGTTTTCATAGACAGTTCATAATTAGGTGGACATGATTAGTGAAACTTTGTGATTATTAATGACGTTGTAGCCGTTTTGAAATGTGAGGTTTTTCAAATCAATAATTATGAATTAAAATATTAAAATGACACACTTTTAGGACAATCATCAGAATCAGAAAAATAAACTATAAATATTTTACACATTTTTAACGGTGTTCGTTTTCTGTGAAAATACCATGTTGGTAAATATCAATAAAGATGTGTGTTAATGCGGTTACGTTACTTATTTATTTCCAATAATCACACAGCTCCGCTAGAGATTTAGCTTCCTGGAAATTAATTTGATTTCCTATTATCGATTGGTTTTTGCTTCCAACATTCTTTCTTATCCCGCCTTTTCCCTTGTCCCTTGGAATAAGCACATTGATAAAAATTTTATCGATAATTTCGATAACTTATTATCGTTCCTGAAACCAAGCAGATTTGGTCTAAGTGAACAGTTGTTTTTTTAGTTGACGATATACAGTCTTGCAAGGGAACAATGTCAAATTATCGACCATATCAATAAAATCCTTAACGATGTGTTTGTGCTGGCAAGCCAGGTCGGCCAATGCGTTCCTTTTTTCCACTTGACTAGATTGTATTGTCGCAAGAGGCGTACCGACTTATCACAATAGTATGTTCCAACAAGAACTGTTTTCGGAACCTATTAAGTGCACATTAGTTATAACCTATCAATTAAAACCTGAATAAGTGTATTTTAGTTAATTTGTTTGTTTGTTTCAGGGTATCCTGCTGAACCACAACGTGTCTGCCCGCGTGGTCCGCAGTAACCAAAGCCTGGTCCTGCAGCGTGTAGCGCGGCACAGCGCAGGCAGGTACTCCTGTTCGGCCACCAACTCCGAGGGGGAAACCGTCAGCAATCAGTTCCTGCTAAGAGTCAAGTGTAAGTGCAGCTTCTTCTTAAATTTCTTCTTAAACGACGTGGGTCTGCCTCTGATATTTTCAGAAAGGCAATCGGTTCCTGCTAAGGGTCAAATATAAATACAAATTCTTCGTAGTCTGTGGCATTCAGCTTTGGACAGGCCTCCATCCTCCACCTCAACCAAGGCGAGAACACTGAATTTAGTTGGCCTGCTATTTGCTGAAGATTCCCCTGAGACGACGCCCCCCTAGAGACGGGACATATCGAGATATCGTCCATGAACGGCTATTTGCATGCATTTTTGTTTATGCTTCACATATTTTCTGTTTTTATTCGACGAATTGTTACTTTGACTATTTTTTATTAATTCGAAATGTGGAATGTATTGCATTGCACTACCTTGTATACATTGTGAAATTATTAAATATGCTTTATAACTACTAGTCGTACTTAATGCTTTAATGAAGTATTTATATAAGGTAAAATGGCATATAATATAATCATATTTGTGGACTTTATAAAGAGCAATCATATTTTTTATTCGGTGTCCTGGCCTGGGTCGAGATGGTTTTGTAGAAACGTCTATTGTTCAACTTTCATTCATGAGAGGGGGTAGCCCTTAAATTATTACTTTACTAGTTGACCCGGCCACGCGTTGCTGTGACTAACTAAACACAACGCCATCTACTGGATGGTTATCTTTGAGTTTATCGCGAAGAGACAGACAGACGCTGCGGAGAACTTTAATTTATAATACATAGAGATGGTGCTAAAGATTATAATAATGTGCACGAAATACTTGAGGTAACTGACGTACCTATTTAAGTTGATAAGGATTAATACTGTATCCGTCCAAATAACTTTCCAATTATCGCATTGTTCGTGACCATTTTTTTAGAAGGGCATCATAGTAAGCTATCCGTAAAATATTGATATATGCCATTGCGGACTTTTTTGTAGATCTATAAAAGAGGAATATCCCACCAAGCATTGTTATGTTATATCTCAAAGGGATTATGCAGTGTTTTCGATGAAAGCTCCCAGGCGGCTTGACTTTTTCCGACACTTCTAACAATTTGTTATGTTTTAACCAATTTACACAAATCCTTTACAAATTATATACCTAAAACTTCCTTACATATCACTCTATTTATTGGTGAAAACCGCATGAAAAACCATTCAGTAGTTTTTGAGTTTATCGCGAACAGACAGACTGACAGACAGACGGACGACGCGGAGGACTTTAATTTATAATGTGTAGAGATGTAGAGAAGAGACGAGTATTTTTATTCGTTTGGAGATCAGTGAACTACATTCAGCTTGAAACGAAATTTTTCGTAACAAGATATGAGACTTTGAAGTAGATAAAAAAAAAGCTAGAACACTCCATTTTGCTTATGCCGTGTTTTCAACTAGTCAATAATAACTCTAAAAAGTATGAGAGATTGCTGATATGACTTATTCATACAAAGTCTTGAGTGGTCATGTTGACTGTCCGGCTCATTTGTAATCAATTAATATTAAGAGTCCCAATTAATAAAACTAGAGACGAGTCATTGCTTCATTGCGAAAATGCTTCGACTGGTCTCAGCCAAAATTCTCTCTTATTAAAAACTTGCAATTATTATAACAAAAAATGTTTTGATGCTGATAACTTGTCGTGTGTTTACAAATCGTTAATAGACTTTTAATAATTAAACTCTCTACTAAATATATAGACCACCATAACACGGACATGTGCCTAACATGGATATCGAAAAATCCACAAACTATGTTACCATCAAATTAATAAATGTGTCATTGAAAATTTAAAAAATTAAAAAAAAAAAATAATAATAATTTTAAAAAAAACTTATAAGCAAAAATTATAATAATTGTTACCCTTTGTGCTATGCATAAAAATCTTGTCTTAAAAAACGTTAGTTTAAAAATTAAAAATAATAAAAAAAAACTTTAAATTTTAATATTCAAAAAACTTAAGAAAAATATAATAACTAACTTAAAACTTTGGTGGATGTTTATATAGGTAGATATTTTATAATCAATATTTTCTTTCAATTTTCTCTACATTAAGTGTCCGTACCTACAAAAGTTTTTTCATGATTTGTCGAAATTTGGTGTTTATTTTGCTTGAAAAAATAATACACGAAAATGTATAAATAAGTACAGATATTATTTAGATATATAAATCCCCAAAATACCGTAAAAAACCCTAGGCTCCGTGTAGAAACGAGTGGTCCGTTTAGAATGTCGTCCTTGTTCTTCTGGTATTTCAATCAAAGATGCTCCGATGAACTAGCGTTATTGATTCCTTCGTCACCGATGCAAAGTCGGGAAACACGCCAAACACGAGCACAACATTTGTACACATTTAGCACAATAAAAAGGGTCGCTACAACAGCTCGGCTGTTGAAAGATTTGCCGGCCTCTGTATTTCCTTCCTCCTTCAACATAATGCAAAAAAAAACATATTTGTGAATGGATTTTTAAAAAATTTAATTTAAATTAAATTTAATAGTGTTTTATTAAGTTCTGCAAGTATTTTAGTTTTTATTATTGTGACAGTTGTTTCGGCTTACAAGGCCATTTTCAAACTGTGTTGTAAGCCGAAGCAGCTATGGCAATAATAAAAAATAAATAAAGAAGTCTTGCAGAAGTTAATAATAACATTATTAAATTATATATTTTTTTTAAATTAAATGGTAATCTACGAATTAAATACAATTTTTTTTTAATTTATCTTCATTCATTACTTTGATGGTTACATAATTTGTGGATTTTATACCACCATGCTAGGCAATGCCCTTGTTATAGTGGTCGAAAAATAACGTATAGATGTGTTAATAAAAATAAATATATAAAATATTTGGAAAAATAATTATGA
The DNA here is from genome assembly GCA_929108145.2 of Limnephilus rhombicus. Classification (NCBI taxonomy): domain Eukaryota; kingdom Metazoa; phylum Arthropoda; class Insecta; order Trichoptera; family Limnephilidae; genus Limnephilus; species Limnephilus rhombicus. The sequence goes on along the minus strand of OV815272.1, from coordinate 17,663,627 downwards.
AAAGGGCACCTGCACCTACTTATATAAGAAGATTGAAGGAAGAATGTAGTATTGGTCCGCCGGGACTTGCTTTGATTTTTAAACAAATCTTCAGTGTTTTTCCGAAATTGTTAAAATTTTGCACATTTCTTCTAAAAGAAAAGGGAGGTTACTGTTTACGAACTGTTGAAAAAAATCCAGGCAATGCCGGGAACTTCAGGTAGTATAATAAATAGTACTTTGTTGTATTCGAGTTCAAACATCTCTTCCAAAGCGCATTCCTGAAACTATTTTTACCATATGCACTACAAATAATTCGCTCCATGACAGTAAAATTATGTTCGTATAAAATATTTGAGTGGCTCCGCTATTTCTATTATCTAGTGCTACTTTGTGTTTAGTTCAACGTTCAGTTACCTTTTATCCTTAGCATTTTCATACTTTGCAAACTTTATTCACTTTGTAGGGGCTCGCCTTTTCAAGTTGCCCGAGCAGAGGAAAGTTTGGACAAATTGTTTCAATTGCCAAAGTAGGAGGCACTTCCGCCACTTACAATATTGTAATTAATAGGCTTTCCAAAATTAATTATCCAAGATGTACTTTCGGTTTCGATTCTTCATTCTTGTTATATCGATTTTTCACAGTCCCCACCAATAAAGGTAAGTTATTCAAAAATCATGACTTTTTTTATTTCTTTCGTGAGATATCAGAAGTTTATTCGCTTCCGAATATTTTCCGGTTTAAATGAACCCGTATTTTTATGAGGTTCGTTTTACTTTTTGAATAATTTATATTTCACCCTTCTATAACGCTTCAGAAAATAACTGAAAGATTTCCCAGAAAAAACTACATGGCACTCTGCTAGGTCTAGGTGGAGGCTTTGATAATATTTTTGTACATATCTCCCCGAAGAGGAAACCCTTAGTTTTCCAGAGAATGTTATTTTTAAGCCTCTCTTATTATTTTTCCGAGTGTTGGCATTTCATAAACAACTAGCTGACCTGGACGTGCGTTGCTGTGGCTAACGAAATACAACGCCATCTACTGGATCGTTATCCAACCCTTATAACCATCGCCATCTGTTAATTTGCATACAAATCAAATCCTTACCGAAATATTACATATTTCAACCAATTTACACAAAACTTTGACAAATTACATACCTAACCCTTCCTCATAAATCACTCTATCTATTGGCGAAAACCGCATGAAAATCCGTTCAGTCGTTTTTGAGTTTATCGCGAACAGACAGACAGATGCAGGACTTTAATTTATAATATGTAGAGATATATATACAATAACCTACCACAACACATCCTAATTACAATCCCGTTAAATATTATATGGCATTACGCTAAGAACACATATTTTATCTTATATATAACACTGGCTGAAGTCCCCGGCGATGATCGGGTTTTACACAGATTTTTCGAAATAAAATGTAGACAGTGACCTTCAACCACCTCGCTACAGACATTCTATGTGATACAAAATTTTGACAAATTATGTAACTAAATCTTCCTCATGAACCACTCTATCTATTGGTGAAAACCGCATGAAAATCCGTTCCGTAGTTTTTGAGTTTATCGCGAACAGACAGACAGACATACGCGGCGGGTGACTTTAATTTATAATATTTAGAGATTAGAGATATTTCTTCAAAAATACGCATATTATTTTTTGACGATGTAACATACTGCGTTAGTCGTAATAAATCGGGCTATTCTACTAGTTACACAGCCTGAATACGATTCAAAAAGGAATCATAAAAACCATATTGAAAGTACCAATTAGAACGCCTTCATATGAAATTTTCAATAACTTTGACGTACCAAATGTACAACAAATATATGCCAAAAATATATTATTGAAGCTCTTCAAAAATAATGAATCCTCTACTAGACCGTGTATGCATAACACTAGATCAAATAAAAATGATATTAAAAAAATATTCCAAGTTATAAAACCACATTTGGACAAAGAAACTATACATACTTTGTAACAAAACTCCGTAACATCCTTCCCCAAGACATAAAACTAATAAAAAATCCAATTGAATACAAATCAAGAATAAAAATATGGCTTGAAGAGGTCAATGAGAAAACCCTAGCAAAGACGCTAAAAACGACATAGAAGACAAATGAACTATATTTAAATAACTTTAGTCCGCCTCGGCACAGGACCCCCTAGTGAGGAGGACTAAGAAATACAATATTTTATACTTAATTTCACATTGCATTTTGTATGTAAAAAAAATTATATAGTCGCTTTAATAAAAAATAAAAAAAAAGTTAAATCATCTCGACGGTCCCGAAAACAATGTCGTAAATTAAAAATCGTTTTCAGGGCATATTTCGTGATTTCAAAATTTGTTTTTTCGGAATTGTAAATGTGAATGTGTATGAATTGTGAATAAAATGAAATGGAAATTATCAACACAAAACTATATTTCATGATCGCAAAAACAGGAAAAATTGCAGAAACAAAACTTTAAGCAGCGCAACTTTAAAACCAAAAAATCACACATCCGACATTATTCTTCGGACGGTCGATTAGAACAATGCCAATGGTTTTTTGTTGTTGTACATTAGCACCACACAGGACGCCCTGAGGAAAATAATTCCTCTCAGGGCCTATGTCATCTTTGGGGATGCTGTGTGGAGGGTATTTAGAGGAAGAAAGAGAGGAAGTTCTGGGAAGAAAAAGGGTAAGAGGGGCAGATAGGAATCTGAGATCATTGTATTCAGCGGTGACGGACGTACGAATCCATCGCTTCCACTGCGGTGCAAGGCGATATTCCGAGAGAGTACAGCTGGAGAAGTCAAAGGGATTCCCTCAACTAATCTCTCCCGATCTGGCCTGCCATGCAGCTGGTGGGCAGACGCATCCGCCGCCAGGACCCGGACAAACCTCACCCCATGAACCCGCGCACCCCTGCTGAGTCACCAAACATAGTCAACCTCTTTGAGTGACCTATGACAGAGGTGTTGGTTATCCAATAAATGGTTCCCTAAATTGTAAATAATTGAAAACAAGGGTTTGATTTTCAAAATGTTTTTTTTTTTTTATCTTTAGTCCTCCTCAAATGAAGGAAAATGAAAATAACATAATAAAACACATTTTCACAAAAAAAAAAGTAATTATTTTTAAATAAATATTGTGTTTCCAATAGTCCGTCGTCCTTTGATACATTGAAAAGATTACAAAATCCTTACACACTTTTTGTCACCACACCGCGATAACTCAAAAGCACGCGATTCTTTAATATGATTCGTTGACAAATGTGCGCCGTACGTCCCGCTGGTCCACGAAATCGGATTATGTTTTTTTCAATCGATGAAATTTTATAACCAGAGAACACCGGTGTTATTCGGGGTCCATCCTCCCGAAATTTTCCCCGCTGTGAGCGCCTGATTTATATCCCAGAATAAAAATTGTGAAATATGAAGCACACAAGCCTGAACAAACGGAGCCTCTTTTTCCTTGCCCCAAACTCCAAACCGTGGCCGTTCCGCCTCGCTAGCGGGAGGTGCTGGTACTAAAATATACTATAATAAATTACTTGTATGTAACTCGGTGCTTCCAGACGAATCGAATTTAACAATTAAAAATCATTGAGAAATCCGATTTTCAATAATCGCATTCCTTTCAATTTTCTGGAACTTATCTGTATATCGCACACCTAGATAAAGAGTAGTACAACTCAAAATACCTCTTTTTTCAGGAAGAGCAAAAAACGTTTTACTCGATTTCTATTTGACCGATTAAAAATATTGTAATTTGATATTGTATGTTATTTTACTAGGATATTTATTTGCTCAATTGCTTACCATAAAATTCACGTATCACTTGTTAATTAATTAATTTCGTGTTATTTTAGTATTCGTGACTAAATCATTGTTTAATAATTTTATCAACTCAAATTGATTCCATATTTGTGCTAAATTTTGAATTAATGCACTGTTATTCTGTACATTTTGTTAAAAAAGCAAACACTTTAATAATATTATTATTAAAGTGTTTGCTTTTTTAACTTCAGTACCTATGTTTTTAAAGTTGTTTTTGAACCGTTTTTAAGAAAAATAGATTGTAGCTCCCGATTTGGGAATATGTGTATAATTGCATAAAAAGATGAATAAATTATTCACCGAGTTACTTACCATGTCAATAAATTAACTGTCAATTATATTTTGCTTTCCGATTTCTCCTTCTCTACATGAAAACCTGTTTACTAGAAACGTATGTGCATTTGACGTTGAAATTTATCTGTTGTTATAATAAATGTTATTATGTCAGATTACTTTCATCTTTTTCTCCCTGCAAGTCCTTTCCCGTGCTTCCCCGTTCCCTTCCACCTTCCCCGCCTTTCCACTCCCTCGTCTCTTCCCTCTCCGTTAATCCCCTTCCCCCTGCCTTTCTTCCCTGCCGCTAAAATATATGAAATACACTCTTTTCATTTATACAAATTTAATAACGCCAGAGCTTACCATTATATACAGCCTGTGTAACTCGCTGATAATGTAGCTTTCTATTGGTAAAAGAATTTTTTAAATTGGTTCAGTGGTTTAGGCGTGAAAGCGGAACAAACAAACACAAGCACTTTGGCATTTATAATATTAGTATGCTATTCGATCTAGAATCTAGACTGAAGAAACCACCAAAACCAACTTTGTGACCATTTTAAAAGATTTTATTTTTTTATAATAGCTGATGTGTATATATATCTACATATTTTATGGTCGTCAAGTTTCATTTATGAACTTAATATTTTAGAGCAGTAGAAAATTAATACAAATTCTTTTAAATCCCTCGTCACTCCTGAATACGTGCCGAGATACATTATTAGAAAACACAAAATATACTTAATCATACAAGGAAAAAGAAACCCCCGAATCATCACTTAGAAACACCTCTCTTAACGACCTTTAGTCAAATTTAAACAATGCAGTAATTGGGTAAACTTTAAAGGGTGATGAATAACGGGTGTTGAACTGTACTTTACGGTGAATAAGATTCCTTCTGTTTGCAGAGACAATAATAAGATGTGGGTATTCTTATCTTCGTGTTTTGTGAGAGCTGTACAAGGTGTTTTTCTAGGAAGCCTGTATAATAAAAGAGAACGAATAGACAACAGACACGCCCTTTTAATATTTATATCATCTGTCTCACTCATACATGCATGTCTCTTTTATACCTTAAGACATACTTTCACCGCTAATCTCCAATATTTTTCTCGGAAATCAATAACCGAATGGGAAATAAAAATAAATGCAATCAGTTTTTCAATATAAGAACATATGTAGAAATAATATAAATATATTAACCGGTCACTGGCTGAGTTGACATCGCGTTTGGGTCCTACCCAGACGTCACGTGTTCGATTCGTCTGCTGGATAAGTTCTCCATCACGACACAATCAACAATCAAATTGGTAGTAGAAGATTTTCAAATATTGTCAGGTTATTCATAACCCGGGAAGGTTATCTGTCTTTTTATAAAAAATATTAAAATTAAAAAAATAATATGTACTGACATCCAGCAAGGGTCTCATCTCGGTCCATTATTTTAATTTTATATATTAATGACATAGTAAATGTCGTAAAATACTCCAAATTAGAATTATTTGCCGATGACGGCAAACTGTACAAACCCACAAATGACCTAAATGATTGTATTAAATTACAAGATGATTTAAATAACGTAGCTTTATATTGCGAGAATAACCAGTTATTTTTAAACGGTATTTATTTTCATATTCACAAGAAATGACAAAAAAATTATACATCAATATCTGTTAAATGAAAACAAAATTGAAACCTGCTCCAATATTCGCGATCTAGGTGTGATTCTCGGTAGTAAGTTACAATATCAATGTCATATCAATCAAATAATAAATAAAGCAACTAAAATGCTTGGTTTCATCGTAAGAAATACAAAAGAATTCACAAACACTGTAATTATCAAGCAACTATACTTTGCATATGTACGAAGCGATCTAGAGTTTGCGTCAACCGTGTGGTCTCCATTTTATGCAGTGCATGTAAACAAAGTTGAATCGATTCAGAAAAAAATCAAAAAATACCTTTCTTACAAATCGGGCAATCGATTTAATAATTATCTTGATGCAACAATTTTTTTCAAAATCGATGCGTTGAGTGTACGCAGACAATTCTCTGATACGATGTGTTGCTATATAAAAACGTAAATAACTTAACTGACTGTCCTGAATTATTGAACAGAATAGATTTTAAAGTACCTACACGGCACACACGATCGTGTAATATTTTTAAAGAGAAACACTGTAAAACAAATTCTAACCAAAATGTTTGTCTTGTAAGACTGGGTTCAATATATAATAACTCTATTTATATAGATATTTATCGATATAGATATTTTCAATTGTGACGAAAGTAAATATAAAACTTCTTCGAAGAAAACTTCTTCGGAAAGGTTTTCACTTGGTGATGGCATTATTTATTTAATGAAAAGACAAATAACTTTGTTTACATCACTTTTATTTGTACACAATCCACAAGTTTCGTGAACAATGTTCACATCATCAGGATCAAATGTATACTAAACTTAAAAATTAAACATAGATTACATATGGTACGAAGGGGTAAGAGGAAGGGGAAGGGGTAAGATTCAAGGGACTTTATTTAAATTAAGGGATTTCAAAGTCATTAGCAGGGAAAGACCGGTTAAGTGGGAAAAGGTTCAAAAGAGGGTTTATAAAAATTAATTAAACAAATTGCAGATACGATTTAAGATTTTCACGGCCAAAAGTATTTTTGTTATTAGTTTTTGGGGTATTATGCCGTGTTGCGCTACCTCCTTCTTTAGCCAAAGTTTCGGACAGCGTTGCAGTGTCCATCATCAGGGCAGATGTGTAGTAGTTAGGGGTGATGTTTGTACTTATCTACTTAGGAGCAATACCGTGTCGCCAGCTCCACTCCTCTACGAGCTGGTGCTACTATATACTTCAACATGTTTTTTGCCTTAAGCCTTGATGTAACCGTCAATTACCGGATACCAAGAACTATTGAGCTTAGCTCCGTCGTCTCTATTAATATTTATAGGATTTTTGTGAATTGTGCCCTGAGGAAAATAACTTCCCTCAGGGCCTATGTCATCTTTGAAGATACTGTGTGGAGGGTCTTTTTGAGGAAAGGAAGGAGTGAACACGGGTCTTGAAGAGACCCATGTTGTAGGAGGGAGGAAACACAGAGGCCGGCAAATCGTTCCACAGCCGAGCCGTTGAACTCAAGAACGGGTCATAGAAACGACCCGTTCTCATGTGACTAATGTCAACCGTGTACAAATGTTGGGCGCGTGTTTGGCGTGTTTCCCGACTATGCACCGGTGCCGAGGGGATCAATGACGCTAGTTCCTCGGAGCATATTCCATTGTAATACCGGTAGAACAAGGACAGCATTTCCACCTGACGCCTGTGCTTTAAAGATTGCAGTCCGTCCGTTAAGATGGGAGAATCTATCAAACGGACCGCCCGTTTCTGCACAGAGTCAAGGGTTTTTTTTAGGTATTTTGGAGCTCCAGACCAGAGGTGGCTGCCAAATTCAACCGTGGGGCGCACTTGCGATGTGATGTGTACAGGGTTAGCAGTTGTGTACTATTAAAGTATCTGCGGGCCCTGGACAGTACGCCCAGTTTCTGAGAGGCAAACTTAACTCTGGTGCTGGTCACTTAGAATTACACCAAGCATATCGATGGACGTTCTGTTCGGAAGATTGCTTCCGTTGAAGGAGACTAGATTTTCATTTCGATCCCTTTTAGACGTTATCAAACATGATTGGGTCTTTGAAACATTAAATTCGACGAGGTTATTCTTACCCCAAGAGAAAACACTCTCGAGGTAAACGTCCATTCTTTGCTTCAAAGCCCTCCGAGCTATTGGAGTTTGTGAGCCCTTTGGGGGCTTGTCAAACAAAAAGCTATCATGGAATGTACTGTCATCCGCGTAACAATGAATCGGTGCACACGACAAGAGGTCATTGATGTGCAACAGAAACAAAGTCGGTGACAGAACCGATCCTTGTGGGACGCCAGCATTTATCGAATGCGAGGAAGAGGTGAAACCGTCAGCAACCGCCTGAATCGACCTCTCCCTCAAAAAGTCGGCAATCCACGCACACAGGGATGCGGGAAGTCCGTAAGAAGACAGTTTGTTGACAAGCCCTCGGTGCCAAACCCGGTCAAAGGCCTTGGAAATATCTAGTGCAACCGTATGAGTCTCACCGAAAGGTTCCAGGCACCGCCCCTAAACATGCGTCACATACGCGAGAAGATCACCGCAAGAGCGATTCCGCCGGAATCCGTATTGACGGTCGTTAATAATTTTATTCTTCTCGAGGTACGTGAGCAGTTTGTCGTTGATCACACGTTCCATCACCTTAGACAGAACTGATGTGATCGCTATGGGGCGGTAGTTGGCTGGGTAGCCAGTCACCCTTCTTTGGAATAGGGTGAATGATCGCTTTTTTCCAACCAGAGGGCACAGAGCCAGACTTCAGGGACATTTTGAAAAGCTTCGTCAAAACTGGAGCTATTTCTGCAGCGCACCTCGGTAATACCAAGGCAGGTTTTCCGTCAGGCACACTAGCTTTATTAATATAAAGACCTCGTAAGACTTGGAGTACATCCCGATGCCGAATCCTCAGCTTTTTCATATAAAAACCGCAATGAGGAACCGACGGCGGGGTAGCACCTTGATCATCAAGGGTCGAGTTTTCCGCGAACATTTTGCCTAATAAGTTAGCCTTTCGGCGGCGGTATTTGCTAGAGAGCCGTCAGGCCTGGTAAGAGGTGGCAGACTGGGTTTGCAGAAATTGCGACCTTTTGAGCCCGCAAGTGACCAGAACGCTCTGCTGCCGTGTGGGCAGGCAGCCAGCTTTCTGCTGATCTGCAGGTCGTGCTCGAATTTTGACCTGTTTATGATCCTCTTGCTTTCCTTTGCCATTTTGTTATATACTATTCTGTTTTCGGACATTCGAGATGTGTTGTAGGCTCGGTAAGCCGCGTTTTTTCGTCGCACTTCTTCAGAGCATTGTCGACTGAACCACGGCTTTGAGCCCACACCAGTTTCTTTAACAGTGGATTGGATGAAGCCATCCATCGCGGATGTGATGACTTCACCAATTTCCTGGGCACATCTTGAGGGATCCGAGGTCCGAAAACAGACAGCAGACCATGGGAAAGCATTCAAATGTGCCCGCAGACCAAACCAATCTGCTGATCTATAGTGCCACACTTTTCTCTTCAGCCGTTCGTTAGGCGGTCTGAAGGTTACGGGGATTGATGTCGTCACCAAGCAGTGGTCCGACGATCCTAAAGGCGCTGTGACTTCAATCTTGTAACCGTGTGGCACAGTGGTTAAAAACAAATCTAACAGATTGGAGCGGTGAGTCTGGACATCAGGAACCCTTGTAGGCTCCTGAACCATTTGCTCCAGTCCGTGGCAAAGGGCAAAGGATTCCGCCTCTCGTCCAGCAGAGTCCGTTGGCCCTGAGAACTCTAACCAAGGTTTTTTATGAACATTGAAGTCCCCCAGGACCACAAACTCTGCCGTAGGGAAGCGGGGCAAGAGGTCATCAACAGTATTACTTAGATGTTTGAAGAGTTCGGACGTATCTGAAACGCTAAGGTTCGGTGAGCGGTATAAACACGCGTAAAATCATACCGTACTGGCAAGATTGACACGCACCCACATTACGTCAAATCTGGAGTTCTCCAGATTCAACAGTCGCACACAGTTGACGTCAGCTCGGCTGAAGAGACAGACTCCTCCTTTGGGTCTGAATTTGCCTGCGAGTGTGTAGCCCGGGCAATCCAGATAGGAGGCGTCTGTAGGCTCGGCTATCTGCGTCTCAGTAAGGAAAAGAAGGTTAGGACGTTGTGAGAGAAGGTGTTGGTGGACGAAGTTTAGGTTTTTGTACAGGCCGCGAATGTTGGTGAAATTCACCAACAGTTTTGGCCTGCACCGGGGACTCCTGCTTCTCGCCGTTGTGATAGTGATATTACTGTTGTTTGTGCAATTCATGATTTTATACGGTTTTTTTATTTTTTTTGGGGATTATTAGGAGAAAGAAGGTCCGGGAAGGAAAAGGTATGAGGGATGGGTAGGAAAGCTGGGGATCAGAGTGTCCAGGAGTGACGGACGTATGAATCCAACCCACCCACTGCGGTGCAAGGCGATGGGCTGGGAGAGTCTGGCTGGAGAGGTCGCCCAATGCGCCCCAAACGCTACTGCTGGATCCCCTCCGGTCACGAACCGGCACAACAGCAGCGGCGGGGTTTTTGCACTCGTTGATGGGGCAGCCCACCCTCAGTCGTGAGCCTGAGGGTCGGGCCCCTGTACTACCGAGCGGCCCGGACAACGGTAACCGGTTGTAAAGGGTCTCCCTCAACCAGCATCTCCCAATCCGGCCCGCCACGCAGAAGGTTGGCCGACGCACCCGCCATCAAGACCCAGACAAACATTACCCCATGAACCCGGGCACCTCTGCTAAGTCACCAAACGTGGCGAACCACTTGGGGTGACCTGTGGCAGAGGTGTTGGTCATCCAATAAATGGTTCCCAGGGCGGCGGTACCCATACCCGCCTACCAAATTATGAATTCAGTTTTCCCAGTTTGCATCTGCAGTAATCTTGAGAGGTATTGAGAAAGTTTGTACATCGGTGCACTAATAGCACTGACGATCGGTCTCATTGGGATATCCTTTTTTGAATTTTTGGAAGACCGTACAGAACAGAAGTTCTGGAGGCTTTTACAAAAAGCCTAGATCGACCCTCTTTCCTGATACTGGAAGCTTTTACTAACTCCCTTGTCTTCAGGTCAATTTTGTTAGTGGGATTGTTTTTAATTTTCTGATCATTCATCGATGCACTGGAGCGTAACGGTTACCCAGCAAGGCTGACAAGGCAAATCATAAGAGCCAAATCTGCACCAAACGAAGACAGAATTGAACAAGAGTCAAAGGGCTGCGCTTTCCTGCCTTACGTTCACAATGTGACAGACAGAATTGCCAGGCTATTGAAAAAAGAAAGCGTCAAGACTGTCTTCGGAACCACGACAAAAATGCGAGACTTTTTGAGGCCTGCAAAGACCAAGTTTCCTCTAGAAACAGATGGAGTGTACAAACTCAGCTGTTCTGGATGTGACAAGGTTTATGTAGGCCAAACAGAACGGACGATCTCCAAAAGGATATCAGAACACTTTCGTGCCTGTAAACTTGGCCACCCTGACAAATAGACAATCGCCGAGTACTTAATCGAAACCGGCCATTACTTTGGATTTGTCCCTGAGGTCCTGGGAAGACCCAAAACTCATAGAGCACGCCTAATTACGGAGGCAATTGAAATTCACAAAAATCCTATAAATATTAATAAAGACGACGGAGCTAAGCTCAATAGTTCTTGGTATCCGGTAATTGACGGTTACATCAAGGCTAAAGGCAAAAAAACATGTTGAAGTATATTGTAGCGCCAGCTCGTAGAGGAGTGGAGCTGGCGACATGGTATCGCTCCTAAGTAGATAAGTACAAACATCACCCCTAACTATTACACATCTGCCCTGATGATGGACACTGCAACGCTGTCCGAAACGTTGGCTGAAGAAGGAGGTAGCGCAACACGCCATAACACCCCAAAAACTAATAACAGAAAAACAAATACCAGTTAATAATGGTTATTCTGCTAAATTAATAGATCAACTAATAAATAAAAAGAATAAACAGAAATTCTTAAAACTATATATTTACCCTATTTCTAAACAAATAAATAATTCTATTTGTTAATATTAAAATGTCAAAAATAATTAGTATCAATATTCCCGGTACTATACAACCAGCATTTTATGCAAATAATAAATTTAAAAAGTTCATCCTTAATAATAAAGATAGCGACATTAAAACAAAAAAACGGGCGTTTTCAAACTAAATTGTAAAGACTGTAATTACTTTTATATAGGTAGAACAAATAGAAACTTTTAAACAAGGGTTAAAGAACATCTCAGGGCATTAAATGGCAATAGCGAATCTGAGTTCGCAGATCATTTAATAAAAAATGATCATAATTTTGACAAAAACCATGGACTTAAAATATTACATTCAGGTTATAAGGCATTGTGATGCCTTATAACCCAATAGACAATGGTATAAACATTTCTTATATTTCAGTTTCCAAGGAACAAATAGAAAAAATAATTAATAACATCTCTACGTCGTTAGGCGAAGGTTTTGATAAAATACTATCTCATTTTATAAAAATGTGCGTCAAAGAAATATCGGTGCCTCTAGTACTGCTTTTTCAATCATCTTTGAGAGAAGGCGTCTTTCCAGATCAGTGGAAATGTGCGCTCATTATGCCAGTATTCAAATCTGGGTCTAGAATCGACGCTCAGAACTATCGTCCAAAATAATAATTGCCTATCTTTAGTAAGATTCTTGAAAAAATTGTTCATGAGCAACTGTTGACTGTGTTCAGTCTGTAATAACTGATAATCAACATGGCTTTATGAAAAAAAGATCAACTGTATCCAATCTTGCAGTATTTGCTGAATTCATTTCCAACGAATCCAAGTGGATGCAGTGTATACAGATTTCTCCAAGGCATTTGACAGAATCGACCATAATCTACTCTTGTCAAAACTATTAGCTTTGGGAATATATTTATGGTGATTTGTACCGATGGCTAGTCTCCTATCTTGACAGACGCTCCCAGATAATAGCAGTAAATGGTTTAAATTCTGAAATTGTCAATGTACCTTCTGGTGTCCCTCAGGGACGTATATATATAATTATTTTTCCACTTTACACTTATACACACGTCTGGTGTTTTCAGTTTTTTGTTGTTATATAATTATCGTATTTAAAAATAAAATAATAACCTTTTTTTCTATGTTCTAGCCATAAAACTGGCACACTTTACTTTATTTTACAATTTTACTTTTATTTTACTGTCTTTTCACTTTTATTTTACTTTTACCTGGTTATCTAATTCCGAACTATATAACTTAATAATTGTCGATTTTTTAATTATTATTTGTGCATGATGTGAACATTAGTTATTGGGTTATATCCAAAGATATTCATATATTTCAATATCTTTGGTTATAACCTAATTATTATATTTTGTATGAATGTAATGTTATTAACCTGTTAATGTTCCCAATAAAAAATAAAATAAATAAAATAAAATCTTTTAATGTAATATCTTTTAGTTATTGTAAGATTTCAGTTTGAGTTAATTATTAATTTCTAGATACACAATGTAATAGTATAATGAGGAAATCTATAATTGGTTTCTCAGTAAGGTAAATTAAACATGTATAAATTAATCAAATTGTAAACTGTTGATTTCCCTAAAATAAATAAATAAAATAATGCCTAAGGCGAAACAGCAGTCACTCGTAATAATAATTATGCAGCAGATCTGGTTTGTAAATAAACTGTTTTCATAAATTGAATAATAATATTTTTTGAATATATAGAAGATTATAAAATCACCCTGATGAAGTTTTGGTTTTTTGTCACACGCTAACCCCATTCTACTTTGCGGAGTATTAATATTATTTATTAATAGATCAGGCTCCGCCCGCGCGGCTATCGGTGGTCATGTGACAATGGCGACCATATAAAGGTACCTACATGTTACCAAAACACGTCATGAAACCCTGGTGTTTGTACGTCGATATTTTTAAATATCTACATTATTATTACCAGGCTTCTCCAAAGTTGAATTCAACTTTTTATTAACATTTTATTATTTTTCAAAAATAAAAAAAATTATTTTGGAAGATTTTGTGAATGTGAAAATAAATCATTGAAACAATGTATAAGAACTACCGAGGATTAGAAATTCGACGTACAAATTGGAGATTCTCACCGAAGTACTTCAAACTATTGTTAGTAGATTATATAAACTTAAATTTTATGTTCCAATATGCACACTTCGAATAATTTATTTATCATTAGCTAAATCTATTATAAGGTACGGAATTACAGCTTGGGGACTTTCCGGTAAAACAAATGTAAATCATTAGTTAAATTATTAGCTCATAAAAAATTATATGAACAAAGGCTTAATGTTCCTTACTTTTAACAGAATCTGAAAATTCTCTCAGTAAGAGCAATTCTGTTGTATAAAATAATTTTTCAGCACGTGAAAAACCCTATATACATAAATAGACTGGACCACACTTCCAATACTTGTTTTACGTTATTTTTTTATTTTTTTTACATGAATACCGCACAAGAGTCCTAACTGCTCCCGTCTGAAGCCAGTGGGACTATGGCAACCCCAATTGGGGTATGTTGTGAGGCTGAAGGTAGTGGGGAGGGGAAGGAGATAGGGATGATGAAGTTGGGGAAGTACATGGCAATTCAGATCTGGTCACCAAACACGACTAAAGCCATTTCAAGCAACGCTTTAATTCTGAATAATGGTCTTACACCAGGGCGATACTGAGAGTATCTCCCACTCTGGAACGTGCCGCAAATATTCTATATATTATTTTAAATGGATAAATTGTGAATAACGCAAATTAACCAAATAAAATTTATTTGTGAGTGCGAGTCAAGAGCCTTGCCGCTGGACTACACCGACCTAAGCCATTACAACCATCCTAGTAATACGTATAATATAAGTGTAGAAATTTGTTTTCTTAGCCTGTAAACACCCCTAAAACGCTGAGATTTGTCAATACAAACTGGCACAGAATATTCTTTTGGGGGTTTCTAGGTAAATGCAACGATTTTTGGCTAACGACGCCAATTCAATCACGAGCAATAGAGTTTTGAAGTTTACTGAAGTTCATTGAAATAACCCAAAAACAATTTTTTTGGGTTAAGTCGGTTGCTAAACCTGGATTAAAACAAGCAGCATAAAATGAAAACGTCAAATGATGGGTAGAGTCGCAACGAGTTTCTAGGAGAAGAGGTACTGAAGAGGTGATTTGGTATTCATGTAAAAAAAAATGCCGTTTCTTACACCATACAAAGAGTAACCTTTAAATTTCTCGCTTACGACTCATAATTGCTTCAAAATTAATTCAGAATTCAAATTTGATTCCTTAAAGCACTTTCTAAAATAATTATTACAGAACACTAAATTTGATACTTGAAAGTGAAAGTTCTAACCATAATCGATCCAATTAATTCAGCTGAAGAGAACTAAAGCACTTACTATATTTAGTTTCCATTGCATCAGACATCTGACTTTGGTTTTTTGCCGCCGTTGTTGGTTCAGCAGTCTGTGTTGATTAAATTTTAAATAAGTTAATATTTTCAAGCGATTTTATTCTGAAAGTCCTCAAAGGATCCGTTCCACTTGTGTTTTTAAATAATTGATCCAAGTCAAAGGTACTTTTGCCTCTACTTTAGTTCACTCCTTTCCACTGATACTCGAGATTATAAAGCTTTACCCTACCTTATGTAATTATTTTTAATCACAACGACTTTGTACAGTCTTTTTACTGTAATATTTACAGAGTTGGCGGCTTTCTGTGGTAGACGTGGATGCAAAGAAAATTAGGATTTTGAATGGATACAAAACTTGTATCAGTTTTGTCAAGTTTTAGCTTTATCAGAGTTCCAATTAACATGATTTATTTATTTAAAACCTGAAAGTTTGCAGAACGGCAGCTTACTTCACAAACTTTACTATTCGCATGCCTACACTTAAATGTTTGAAGTAAAACAATTCATTAGTTTAGAAAATAATGAACGGTTCTCGTATGAAAATAATGAACGGTACTCTTCCCTAAAATTCCCATTGATAAATAAAAATGCGTTCTAGTAATCCAATTTTCTTCACGAAAGGGGCAAATTATTTTTGCAATACACGTAGTGTCATTGCCCGAAAAATATTAGTTTCTTATTTTTTTCGTTTATTATCATCTATTATGTTCATCTCATGTAGTATCGGGTCGTTTGACCATTTACGGATGTTCTCAACCAAACGCAGTTCCTCGCCATAATCATTGAGTCTTTGTTCCTTCCCACCCTGCACCAATCATCTTCAACCTAGACATCTTCTTCCTTAGTCGGCTTTTTGGTCGCTCCTTCTGAGTCGCCCACTTGGCCATGATTTTGTGAGGTCCTGTAATCTGGGATTCATTTTCAAAGCCAGCCCTTAATAGTCTTTGAAATCTTTGAAATATTTGGTAAGCTTCAGGTTTTTTTAGATTCTCGACTTCATAGCTTGCATTTAGACCTTTTTAGTACGTTTAATCCGATATTCTAACATTGTATTTATTTTCAGTTGCTCCGATTTGCATCAAGGCCAGCGCCGGCGTCATGGCGGTGGGCGCCGCCCGTGGAGAGCGTGTGCTGGTGCTCTGTGACGTGGACGCCGACCCTCCCGCGAGAGCCTTCAAGTGGAAGTTCAACAACTCCGGGGAGACGCTGGACGTCGGGGCGGACCGATACACTTCCAATGGCAGCGCGAGCATACTCAAGTTCGTCAAATTAGTTTTGCCTACACACCAACACTAAAAAGGAACGGGCGTTTATTAATTAATGGACAATATTAATAAACATAATATTTTGTGCATTTTCTTTAAAAAATCGTTCACCACAATATCATATAACCCACATTTCCGTTCAACCATTTCTTGTCCCAAGGATATTTTCTAAACTGTGAAAATTGAGCACTAAAACGACTTCTACTAACTTAACAAAATTTCAAAACATCATATTAGAATCTTTTGCAAAAAATAAATAAGCCGACTGCATACATACAGATTTTTCTAAGGCATTTGATAAAGTATCCAATAAACATACATATAATGCAAAAACTATATATGAGCCTAAAAACTAGGAATAAGAGATAACATGCTAAAATGGTTAAATGGTTATCCATCAAATCCTAAATTTTTTGTTAAAATAAAATCTTCACTATCGAAAGCTTTTTGCGCGACTAGTGGCTTACCATAAGTTAGTCACCTTGGTCCTGTTTTATTATTAATTTTCATCAAAGAAAAACAAATTTCTTCGACTTTGTCGACGTATTGCTCATAAACAAAAAATGATTAATGTAAATCTTTGATAAAAAATATAGCAAATATTAGTATGTTTAAAGATTGGTGTATACAAAATAATCTTTTTTTTTAATTTAGAAAAGTGCAAGGCATTAACTTTTTACTAAAATAAATCTCCTGTTTCATTCTAATCCATTAACTTCAGCTTTTGAAGGAGTCACGGAAAGGAGGTATCTTGCTATCATTTCGGTTGAAAACTAAATTTTGCTAGTCACATCCACCAAATTATGAACACTGCTATGAAAACACTAGGCTTCATAATATTAAGAGCAACCAAAAACTTTATTTCAGTACAAACCCTAACCCTAAAAGTGTTATATCTGTCTTATAATGTAATTCTCGTTAGAATACAACTCGGTAGTTTGGTCTCCCTCTTACAAAATTCATTTTAATAACGTTTGTCTACGTTTTATAAATTTAAAATTAAATATCCCACTAGTGTTCATGATATATCCTCTCCTATCAAATACTCCTAAAAATTCATACATTAGAAGAGAGACGCAAGATAAATATTTTAACTTTCTTATTAAATACTAAGCTCAAAATTGGACTGTTTCTAACTTCTGCAACTTAAACCTACACAACCCACAAGAACAACATGCTGCAATACACTGTTCTATTGCAGTATATAATATATAAGCGCAACTATATTGCCCATAATACCTGTTTAGGTAATATTGACATGTTTAATGTTGACTTGGTAATTTCTTCGATCAAGTTAAAAACCTTTTCCAACCCTATTCTTAAATCTTTGGTTATTTCTTTTTAAACCTATCTGATCGCTGATTTTTAAAAACTTTTTTGTTGTATTTTTACCTATCGTTAATTATTTTTTATTATTTCTTTCTCATGTTCAAAATTATTTCTCGTGTTCTAAATTATTTCTAATGTTCAAAAATATTTCTCATGTTCAAAATTATGTCTCATGTTAAAGTAATACTGCCTGTATTTATTTAAAAGCCCACTGGGCGTAGGTATAATAAATAAATAAATTAGAGAACACGCGAGAAGGGGTTATTGTTACGACCGGAATTTTAACGGTGCGCCGGCCGGGGTCTTCCAATACCCGAGCTTGTAGCGGCTGCCCTCAGCCCCGCCGTGTTTATCCATTGCATTTTATATGCTGTTATTGAATATGCAGTTTCTAACATTGTTCCAAGTTTTATTTGCAAGAAGAAACTACCTTTATTTTTTGCAAGCGAGTAATTATTTACAAAATATTCCAACTATTTTGAAGACTTGTCAGCTTTTAAAAAGTTTTCTTTAAATGTGCTGTAACCATGAAATGAAATAAAAGTAAATTGTTTACCTACACCAAATTCTAACAATAACCCGGTCAGTTTGACACAAAAATGCATTTGCCAGATGTGTTTAATTTGTTGTTCTATTTTATAGAACAGTGGTTTGTAACTGCATGATCCATTGAGATGAATTCTGGTCGTATTCCATCTCGAGAGTTGGACCAAGTTTCAAGAAAGAAGAGGTTCCTTTGTTATAATCAAATCCACAACAATATTCTTACAATTTGCTTAAAACTACCACGATTATTTATTTTCTTAATATAATGTAATATAATGACTTATTAACCGTGATTCAGTGTTTCATTTCCGTGGGTTTATTATAATATTAATGTTTATTTTCTTCTTTATTTCAGCTTAACAATTAATTAATACATTACTCTATTACATTATACGAATAAAACAAAGGTTCTTCTTTACTCTACTAAAATATGCTTGGTTACATTGCTTAAATTAAACACTTGTGGGAAATATTTTAGGAAAGAACAGCTCTCTTAAAAATATTATCTTATTAAATGTATGGTAGGTTAAGCTATTCGCTACTACATTAACGCGCTATATTAATTGATTATTATTATTACAAAGTTTAACTGTCTTTCGAAAGGATCAACCAAACTAGACCTAGCCCTAGAAGAGTTTGTTGAAATAATTTTGATTCAAGTACCTACGTTAACCTGCGGATATTTTTTTAAATTCTCCCGGCCAATGGCGTTATGTTGTTTGACTGTTGGAATAATAAGTTGTGTTACATTTCTTTCTCTCTATTAAGTGACATTTCGAACTGCCATTCAGTGTCCTTCATTGGTGCATGACCAGGGCCGGCCCAATGCGAACGCATTTGAGTATTCAGCTCCAGGCTCCGAATTCTCAAGCCGCTGATAATAATACGTAACACATCACCCTTGAGATCATTTTTCATAAAATTGCGCTACACAAAAATGCAAGTCATTCAAATATTATTGATATTAGTGAAAACCTACCTAGGTATCTACTGATCTACTGGTTTTGACAAAGGGCGCCAAAATTTTACTCGCAACAGGCGCCGTTTGACTCAGGGCCTGTGTGTAGTAGTACTGCAGTCAATCAACAAGATGTTGAGAGGAAAATGTCACAGTAGTTATTATTTTTTTAACAATGACAAAACATTCCCGGATTACGAACAATCTAATATTATTTGAAAATCTCCTCGTACCGCCACGTAAGAAGAAAATGTTGCTTGTGTCGTGGCGGGAAATTATCCTCACAACACCCATATGGTCTGGGTGGGACCCAAACACAGTGCAAAATCAGTCACTGACCGGTCGAAATGTTGGTAAAAGTACTGTTATTTGGCATAGTGTTGCATTCTTTGACTCTGACGTCAACCAAGATCCAAATGTGTTTAATAATTTTTTTACGTTTTAAAAAGAAAATTATAATAGCTGAGATGCTTTGAGAGACAAAGTAAGGATGGATCAGGAACTTGGTAAACTCGGATTATCTTTCCCTAACAAAATTACGGCCGTGCGTACAAAGAAAAAGAGCTGAGTTACGAAAAAAATAAGAATCTGATGTAGCGTATGATTTTAGGGTGTATTCAATAGGCTTAGCAAAATGTTTTATTTATCCCGTTTTTAAAAGTCTTCCTCCATAACAGTTTATATTTTATACTTGCGACGTACATGAAGGTTTAAGGATCTTTTCACGGTATTAAAGTTCCTTGAACCTTTTTACGTCTTTGAAATGCTGGTTTCATTTTTAATAAATCTCGGAGCTCGTTGGCTTTATTTTCCAATCAGGTTATCGAGACGTGACTGAGATTGTAAAAGGCTCCATTGTTTCAGGTACACGCCGGTAACTGACTTGGATTTCGGAACCCTGTCCTGCTCGGCCATAAACGACGTCGGCCACCAAATGGTTCCGTGCATTTTCCAGATTGTTGCAGCCGGTGAGTTGGAATTGAATATTATTTCCGCCAACTTTCCCTTTACCCCGCTTTCTAAAATTGTACTTCATCTCTTACAACATGCACCGTTTAAAAGTTTTAATCGCGTCTACTTCGTGCTCGACACACTTTAGGGAGGGTGTTTGGAGTTTTGCCTCATTGAGAAGGTGTCTGTGTGCATCGTTGAAACAAAACATAAGTGCATTTAATATTTTCTTATCATTTAACATCTTAAGCAAAAAATACATTTATTTTTATGCAGTTTTATATTGAGCTATCAATTTATTGCTATTGTTCAATTATAATTTTGGAGTTTCGCTGATTTATTCGTTCTAGTGGCGTTGGCGCCACAGTTAGTAATTTGAGGTATCTAGCGTGACTTTTTTTATAAAACTCAAGGATTCTTTCTGGATTTCCTTTTATTTTAATTGGGTACCTAAATGTCTAATATTTTTAGAATTAAAAAAAAACATTTTAGCTGCTTGGGACGTATGGCACCATCGCAAATATTCACTACCTCGAAACGCGAACGAGTAATTTTTTGTCTCTCGAGTTTGGACCTCTCCGCGGGTGGACGTGTGCCGTGATAATTCAACTATACTACTGTATATTTCTGAATCTTATTGATGGAATCTAGGAAGTCAGGTGATTATCATAACTATTTAACTTCTGTTTTAGTGTAATAAAAAATATTGAAGTAACGATTTTTCTTCGAGTTTAGAATTCATCAAGACTTTTAAAAATGTATCCGAATGTATCCGGCAAAATTGTACGTTTTCTGTGTTTAATGGATGTTAATGTGTAAAATTAACTTTTTTTGTGATGTATTCTGGGTTTACCTTAACAACTTTTTTTTTTCAGCACCGATATACAGATCGATATACACAAGTTCCATAACGCCAGAGCTTACCATTATATATAGAAACACTCTTCTGCTAAAATGCAATGTTCTGTAAAAAATTTGAATCAATCTATCGATTACTTTCCGAGATTTACGAAACATACGGAACCTAAATTTATATTTATAAAAAATCAAATATAATTGCTCAAAATTGCTAACTGTGTGGCGTGTAGATAATCTGATTCCTAAGAAATTTAATCTGTTTAAAATTTGGTTTCCATATTTTAATTGCATGAAACTGCAATGTCTTTCAATGGGAAATTTAAACAGTCAAAATTAAATTATATTCGATGGTCTCTTCAAGATCGATGTAATAATAACAAAATTTAATTACTCATATATAGATTTATTTATTTATTTATTGAAAAATAAGAAATACATGAAAAACATAAGCTGCATAACTCACTAGGGCATCCCTGTATCGAGATATGCAGTTTTACAATGTGATTTTTAAAAAAAACATACATACAAACTTAATAAAAATATAATTATAAGCCTACAAAAGAAGCACTGAGAACTATTATTTAGACATGGATTATTAATAACTAGCTGGTACCCGGCATGCGTTGCAATGCCATTTAATAAATAAATAGTTTCTCCCTGCGTGTCATTTCCATTTTGTCCCGTGCTCCTTCCGCCGCCCCTTTCCCTCCCATGTCACCTTCCCCTCTCGCGTTACCACTACAGCTCCTCCATCTTCCCTCTCCCCACTCCACTCCCCCCCTTCCCCCGTCCCGAGTATCTCCCGAGTTCCCTTCCACCCTCCCATATTACCCCCCTCCCTGGTTCCACTCCCCCTCTCGCGAACCCCCTCCCTGACTTCCCCTCCCCCCTCCCGCATTCCATACATTCAGTCCCGGCACATTCAGTTTTCAAACAGCTAGCGTGCCACCTATTGCAATTTTTTATACAAAATTCATAATGCCAGAGCTTACCAATAGTTTTATATAAACCTTGTCCTGACAATAACGAACACAACAAAAAAATAATTATCCAATTTGGTGCAGTCGTTCCGAAGTTATGCGCGTACATACATTTCGTCGATTCATTTTCATTTATATAGAAGATTTAATTATGGCTGGGCAGTATGCTCATCGTTGGCAACAATAACCTTATACTGTAAACTAAAAATACAAGGTACCTGTTAGTTGTGGCTTACCAGATGTCCAAATATTAACAAAAAATAAAGATTGGTAAATAACAACAGCTAAATAATATCAGGTAAATAATAATAAACAATTATGTATATTAAAAATAATAATAATTAAGTAACAACTTTATATAGTTTATGCAATAAATATAATATATTAAGTAAATAAATATAAATAAATTAAATAGATAATATATAATTTTATTATGAGTAAACAATAATAAACACTTTATAATAATAAGTAAATAAACATAAGTAAATTAAGTACATAATTACCTAAGTACTTACTGTTTTGTGCTCTCGTTATTAAACTATCATATTATAAACTTATCGAACTCATTTGTATAACTTTTTATGATGATGCAACTCACATTTTTTTCGCGTGCACTATTTGTCGCTCTGTTAATTTATATAATATGTTCTTTAAAACTTTCTTTAGAAAAAAACTATTCTTACAATTCAAATAAATGAAGACAATATAAGCGAAACTGAATCGAAAATCTGGAAACAGAAAAATCAGAAAAACATATTGACACCTCTGGGACTCGAACCCAGGACCTCTTGCTTTCCGGGCAAGCGCGCTAACCACTGCGCCACGGTGTCGATATGAAATTCGTACACCGTGGCGCAGTGGTTAGCGCGTTTGACCGGAAAGCAAGAGGTCCTGGGTTCGAGTCCCAGAGGTGTCAATATGTTTTTCTGATTTTTCTGTTTCCAGATTTTCGATTGAGTTTCGCTTATATTGTCTTCATTTATTTGAATATTACAATTTGAGGTTTTACTCATAAAGATAAAATAAAAAAATAAAAAATATTCTTACAATTATTATAAGCAATAATTGTCAGCCTGAAACACTAATTTACATTGAAAAATCTTCCGAGAAAAGATACTTGCCGCTAACGGGACTTGAACCCGTGTCCTTCTGATTGCCGGTCGGATGCTCTGACCACTGAGCTATGGCGGCTTAAATGAGTGTTTCAGGCTGACAATTATTGCTTATAATAATTGTTACCCTTTGTGCTATGCATAAAAATCTTATCTAAACGTTAGTTTATAAATTAAAAAAATAATAATTAAAACTATTCTTGTTTAAGTTTATAATAATATCAACATTTTAACTACACATTCCTCCCTTTCTACTTCCATAGTACCTTCAGCACTTCTGTTTTGCCATTATTATACTTAAACTTATTGAACTCCTTTGTACAACTTTACATGATAATGAAACTCGTACTTACATGCATTGTACTTGCTTATATCCTTTTATAATGTAACACTATACTATTATTATTATACTCCTGAACAACTAATATATCTATAATAACCTATACATGTAAGAGCCTTCAAGGCGTTAAATAAATAAATCAAATTTATCAATTTTCACTTCTGGCAAAGTTCGTTGAAAAGTCGAGATACATATTCTTAAGAAAATATCGTTGCCACCTAAGGAAATGTATTTACTTAAAATTCCAAATAAAATTTGTTTGTACATACTGTATCAGTTTATTACCTCTACAAAAACGCTTCCATCTGTAAAAGTTGTAATCAGCAGCAATACCAACATCACAATAACTCGAAACCCTTCAATTAGCTGACAGAAGTTTTCTTTACAGAGTATCATCTCAGGGCAAGATATACATTACGCTATCAATTATTCAAATGACTTCCTAAGAATATAACAAAAGCTGAGAAAAGTTATTTTGAAACCGTTTCCATACGCGTCTCGACATAACTTACTTCTCTGAAACCTTAATTTAAAGGCTTGTTATTTGAACGTCTATAATTCCGTCGGCTTATGTTCAATTAACTCGCTTCTGCCAAACAATTAACGTTCAAGTTAATGATTAATTAGTCTAATTTCTGACGAAAATATTCAAAAACAAAAAAGGATATTGCAGCTGTTTCGTTAACAAATATAAGCTGCGTAGCAAACCAATCCCATGGATCAAACAAATTCACGTAAAACTTGACACGGATAACTTTGCAGACAATGCAATAGATGTTAGGGCATTTTTGTCCTACTCAAGGCACCAGAACACGATAAAAAATGTTTTTTTTTTTATTTCATTTTCTTAAAGACGCATTTGTTAAAAATGCTTTCAAACATTTTTTTAAAAGAAATTCGTAAAATTGACGGAGATACAGCATTTTATGTGAAACCATTTGAAACAGTTTATATGTTGAATTACACTTCAGCAAAACTACGTTTTTCAACCTGGTTGAAATTCACAAAGTCTTAAACTGTTTAAAAATCCAGGCTCTATGGTACCACGTAGGGATTTTTTTATAAAGGGCACCTTTCCATTTATATTTTTTTATGAACGATGAAAATTTTCCGCAAAAACGGGAAATATAATTCACCGGTTCGTCATTTTTTGTTTTTTTAGATATCAAAATTCCTCTACGTGGTGTCATCGAGACTGGATTTTCGGTTTTCGAACAGTTTAAGACTTGGTGTATGCAAATCGGATCTATAGTTTTTTTTTTAATTTGTGGTCAACCATGTAGAAAAAAAGTAGTGTCGAGAAAAACGCATTCAAGTTTTGATGAAGGGTAATTTGACGTACAAAATATTTCAAACGGTTTCAATAAAATGCTGTATCTCCGTAAATTTTATGAGTTTCTAACATTTGGCTAAAGCATTCTTAACAAATGCATCTTTCAGAAAAAGGAATAAAAAAGTGACATTTTTTTTTTACTGAGGTCCGGTGCCTTAAGTTTTACCTGAATATTATTCTTATTTTAATTTTGACAATTAAAAAAAAAAAAAAAAAAATACAAAGATTTATTCATCCTAAGAATCTAACGGTGACCCAAATCAATAAAAAATATAAAACCCTTTGATGGATAATTCAATACCTTCAGTAAAATTAAATTTGTTTATCTGGAGGTAGTTCGTCCCAACATTTATGATATCAAAATCTTGGAGACTATTTTTTCATTCATCGCTATTAATAAGTTTTCCATTTTCTTCTCTTTACATCAAATGATTATGTTGGAAAAACCAATTTAAAAAAAAATTATAACCGGTCAACAAAAAAATGGGGTCTTTATTTCATCTTCAGGCCATCTGCAAAGTTATCCATGTCCATCTGGACCAAGCAACCACTCCTCCGGATCCATTAAAATCACAATGGCGGAAGAACCACTCTCAGCAAATGGCGCACATTTGAAAAAAGCTTTGGTAAGCTAACGAGGGCCATATTAGCGCTCCTTTGTCGGAAATGCGGATCATAAATTTTCAATTTATAAATACTTCAACACTTTTTAATCCGTAATTGCACAGTGCAGTAATATTTATAATTATTGCACATCCGCCGGCTGCTGGGTGTGTTCCAGAACTCTTGCGCAATTTAGAGATGGTCGATATTCGTATTCTGGTAACTTTGACCCGGTGTCTTTGTTGTCACTGGAACCGTCTATATTAACTTTCCGAGGAACCGGCTATTTTTGACAATGAAAAATATTTGAAAAGTTCCTAAAATATTTTTTTGGAACCGGTTCGTTCTCTCAAAATTTCTCTAGCACTTGAAACGAAAATAGCTACGGCACAGGTTCCTTTTTCCAAGAATTATTGACGGCCTCCATGGTCGAAGGGTAAGTCTCGCGACTCGGAATCAGAAGTTCGAACCCAACGTGCGCAAATAATTTTTATTTGATTAATTTGTGTTATTTCACAATTAATTAAATAAAAATATTATAGTATATTTGCGGCACGTTCCAGAGTAAGAGATACTCTTAATATCGCCCTGGTCTAACACCACAATTCAGAATTTAAACGTTGCTTAAAATGGCTTTAGCCGTCTTTGGTGACCATATATTATTAGCCAGATACTTCCCCACCTTCCTCTTCTTCATCTCCTTCCCCTCCCCACTACCTTTAACCTCACAACATACCCTGATTGGGAATGTCATAGTCTGACTTGCTCCAGACGGGAGCAGTTGGGACTCTTAAGCGATATTCACATAAAAAAATAATAATTAAAAATGCGAATTTTAGGAACCGATTGTTAGCCAACGCTTCGGACACCGTTACAGCGTCCATCATCAGGGCACATGTGACAAAAACGTTGGCCACAGAAGGAGGTAGCGCACCACGGCATAACACCCCAAAAATAAATAATGAATATAAAGAACCGGTTCCACATCGGTATCCAGTAACTGGAACCGCAGTGACAGCCCATTACAGTTAACAACCATCTCTAGCGCAATTTAACTGAACGCAGAATGCACCAGAAACGGTTTATGCCCGATGGCGTAATACTTAACCATTATTGGCACAATGGCGTCGGTTCCCATATTGCTTTATTATTAATTTTATTTACGCGAAATATCGACAACATGAATTAAATAATAATATGTTTTGCTAAACGGCGTCATTAACAATTCAATTGATAAAACAAAATTCCCAGTGTAATTAATTTAACTGGGACATTTTTTAAATTCTGCAAATAATTATTTGCAAATATATTCAGTTTTCACTTATAATCCTCTTAAAGGCTTAGTTTTAATCCAGGATTTGTAAATGTCTACAAAATTTTGTGATTAAACCATAAATTTTCGATTAAAAAGCAATCGAAAAGAAGGTACCTAGAATCGGGTAATAATTTCACAAATCAATAAATTTATGGCAGAAAATACAATTTTTCAGGTGACCGCAGCGTGCTATTTCGGAATTTTAAAATACATTTTATGCACTACGTACGTACATCATTACAGCTACGTTAATGCATTACCAAACAAATTTTTTTTTAAATAGAGTTTTCCTCGCTCTTCAATTGATCAATCCAAACCGATTTAAATAAATAAATCGCTAATACTGTAATAATACAAAAAAAATATTTCTAGGGACTATTTAAATATAGATTTTCTCATGTTTGCAATTCAAGCAAAATGACTAATAGGTGATAAGACAACTCAGAAAGAAATCAACTCATAACCGCCTTTTGAAAAGTCATTAAGAGTGATGAAATAAATATATAAAAATGATAAAAAATAACTTGATTCTGAGTTGTCAACCGACTAATAATGCATTTATATTAATAAAGTAATTTATAATTACATGTTTTTCATGTTAATCTACCATTTGAAACACTTGAAAGTTATTAAAAACAAAAAACAGATGTAGTCAGTTTAGTGGTTTCCTCTTATTTTGAATATAATATCATCAAGAAGTATCAAAACTCTGCTTTAGAAGGTGGGGGTGTTTTTCGAAATCTCATGTAGAATATTTACTTCCTCCTGTTTTGAGAGTCAAGTTTGCAAAAAATCGGCAATTTCCAAATAAAACTGAAGGTACATTTGTATAAAAATCAAATCAACGCCGTCCACCACAGACATTTTTGTATATATAAATAGTGATGGATTTATATTTTATTAAAAATTTTACATTGATTTTCTCAGAACTGCATATGTTGGCTTATGTGTGTAATGCCCTAATTCTGCAATAAATTAATAAACCATAATAATTTTATAAAAGTGTCGATCGTTCAGTAGATTAAATATCGAAAATTGAGTTGTGTTTAGAAGTGAATCCTCTTTCTGATACAATATTCAGATTACTCGTAAAAACCACTAAATCAATTATAACGCAGAAAAACTTGTAGTGAATTTAAAAAATTTTGATGTTTTCTGGGTCACCAGTAACATATTTCAAAATGTCATACTAATTTACCAAACCTTTATGCCTCCCGGTGTTATTTTAAAACATACTTTATATGTAGTATTCAGATAAAAAATAAATATGTGATCGCGGTTTTCCTGGACTTTCAGAGAGCTTTTGAAACGATAGATTTTTGGTTCGAACCAATGAAGATTACATTGGGAGTACCACAAGGGTCTGTTCTCGGACCTATTCTTTTCTATAATGTACATTAATGATATGGTAAAAGTATTGAAACATTGTAAAATAAGATTATTTGCAGATGACGCATTGATATATATATATATATTTTTTTATTATTTTTATTTTTTATTAGGTTTGTCAACAGTGATTTACATCAAAGCTTTCACAGATACAATTACACTGAACATGGTTGATGCTATCACTAATTAAAGACAAATACAACATTGATAATATAATACTTACATATACATTATATTCATTCACACAAACACATACTATATATTACAAAATAATAATTAACTATTTTTACCAGGAACAAGTTTTTAGAACAATGAGTTTATAGGATCATAAGTTTATAGAACAACGTAATAGGGAGCTTTAAAGCTTATTAAGAAATGATTTGAAGTTTGCCAATGTTGACATTGTCAAATTAATTGAATGTTTTTTTATAAGCCTCATTGAAATTACGGCACATTCTCGATAAAGATGAGTCATACCCAGCTTAGTTCGATATTTTTTGATATTTAACGGAACATAATTTACCAGTCGTGAACCAATTCTAGGAACATTGAACCTGATTTGGTGAAGTAGAAAAGGACAGTTTATTAAACCATTTACAATTTTGAATAGAAAATTTAGATCTGTATTTAGTCTTCTCTGTTCAAGGGTGCGGTCTATCAGTGTAGTGAGGAAGTAATCGAGCTCGCCTATCGGAATACGCCAGGTGGTACATAGAATGTTTTTGAACCTGCTCTATTCGCTGAATATGAACTTTGTAGGTTGGACTCCATACAGCACTTGCGTACTCCAACACGTTGCGGGTGAAGAAATTGTACAGCGTTATTTTTGATGTAGGATTTTTAAAATGTTTACTGTTTCGTTTAATAAATCCTAGCATTTTCATAGATCTAGAAATGATATTGTCGATGTGAGGTATGAAAGTAAGTTTTTTATTAAATAATACGCCTAGGTTCCGAATGGTTGCGACTTCCTGGAGTTTAGTACCGTTGATAAAATATTGAGTCGGAATAGAATTGTTTTTAGGCGTAAAGGTCATGTGAACACATTTTAAAAAATTCAGAAACATTCTATTGTCGTTGCACTACTTTGAAACTCTGTTTATATCGTTTTGGAGAAGTATTGAGTCTAGTAATGTATGGATAATTTTAAATATCTTACAATCATCAGCAAACAACAAAATTTCAGAATCCAAAATAACATCGCACAAGTCATTTATAAAAACAAGAAACAAGATTGGGCCCAAATGGGACCCTTGCGGCACTCCATATATATATATAGCAGGAGAAGATTATGAACTCGTAATGAATCATTTAAATGAAGACCTACATAATAAAACACAGACATGTGTAAATATTATTTGATTTATTGGGGAGCACTCGAATATTATACATATAATTCATCATTTTCACAAAACTTAGTATTTGAAGATGGCTAGCTAATCAACTGGACGATCGATGTGTCGATTTCACAGTGAAACAGATCAGGTGGACCACAAAATAAAAAATCTGTACTTATTTAAGATCTGGCCTTGCCATTGTGAAATCCACTGTACCATCACCATCATTCTCACAAACACACGTAAAAATAGACAAGTTCGGTAGGCATGATTATTACGACGACGCGTCTGAACTTCAAAGCTTCAAAACACTTCAAAGCACTTCAAAGATGAATTGTGTTGCAACAAGGGAGTGTATTTATGAAGATATAAAAAAATTACTAAAGAAAAAATTTCACACGTTTCGAAGATAATATTTTAAAGAAGAAAATCGGTTCATTTCTGTTAACATTTCACAAAAAATGGATTGATGTCGGAAGAAGCACGCTAAAATTCAAATAAAAAAACAGAAAATGGCTTAACGCAGTTTTTGTTCTTCCTGTGTTATTGTGTGACAAGGGGCCAAGTGGTAGGCCAGAAAAAGAATTTGATTTATGTTCCTCGAAAAGTAAAACCAGAAAAATTAAATGTCTTCTGAATTCCCAAGTCCACAAGAGCCCTCTCATGCTACTCAAACCAGCTTGAGGTCACATGGAAAGCGGGATGCTGCCAAAATTATTCATCAGGCGACGGACTTTTCACCCAAACGAGCTACAAAGATGAAACACTAACAATAACAATTTTAAACCAATCCCGTATTCACCCCAGGAAGCTCTAGCTTTCATTATTAACAATAAATTCACCAAGCAGCAATATTTTAACATAAGAAATGAGACCAAAGAGAGGAGGGCAAACATTTACCTCTCATACAAAAAAAAATTAAAATCAAGGACGAATGCTAACCTCCAAAAGTGTCCAGTCTGTCAACAGTGCCACTATAGGTGAATTATCATTTAATAGTAGTGACGACAGTGCTGATAGTGTCTATAGTGACTCATAGTTCATTAAAAAAAGTCATCTCTATACAGGTTATAATTTTTTTTAAGTAATTACTTAAAATAAACACATTGGCGTGACTTTTTTAACCATTCTACCATACACATTTTATTAATATTTTATTTTACTTTGAAAATTCTGTAACAATGGTTAAAATAAATGTAATTTTTTAAAGTTTTTTTTAATTATATTGTGACCCTTTTGCATCATATACTACGGAAAAATATTTTTGTCTAGCTAGACTGGGATTTGGGACCACTGTGCGACGGCGTGAAAGAGGGAATAGGTTATAAGTGATCTTTCAGCGGTAAACTTATAATATCCATGTCCAATGTCCATGTATTCATATGTTTATTTGCCTCTAGGACGCCCCCAACCCCTGACTAACTGTTCGCTGAGCAACAGCACAGGAGAACTGTCATGTGAACCGGGATACGATGGCGGCCTGCCCCAATACTTCCTACTAGAGGTCTTCAGTGGCTCTCGTACCCACTCTGTGTAAGTAAAAAATCTGGTTTTAATTTGTTTGTTATGTTCCGGTTCCGTTTCAAGATGGTGGCCGTGCTGGATACCACCTTTTTCACGGTTCTTACTACGTGTTATCAAATTGAAATATATATTACGTACCTATACCGGCCTGAAAAAGGTTTGAAAAAAGAGTAGACGTTGAAATGAAATGAAATGAAACATTTCTTTGGGCAAATTGTGTATTGCTCAATGAAATTGTCACGTTAATTTTTTATGGTTTACAATTAAGTAGGAAGATATTTAATAAAGACTAAACAAAATACCAAAGAGAAGGACTACTGATCTAAATACACGCCGAACATTCTATCCAAACGGTTATACAAAAATGGTGGCGGTTTCTATGGTTATTATTTATTTTATGTGATAAGTAATAATTATTGGTTTCATCTTGGCCGCTATTTTTGTATAACAGTTTGAACAGAATGCCAGATCCTCTCTTAGGGTATTTTTTGTCGTTGATATTTAAGTACTTACTTATAAATCTTATGATTTAAGAAAGTTTTAATTTTTGAATTCTGATTTTTAAATACGAAACATACTGATACGATTTTAGATTTCACGGTCAAAAGTATTTTTGTAATTTATTTTTGGGGTGTTAAGTCATGTTGCGCTACCTCCTCTTTTAGCCAACGTTTCGGACAGCGTTACAGTGTCCATCATCAGGGCAGATGGCAGGGTAGACACTGTAACGCTGTCCAAAAAGTTGGCTAAAGGAGGAGGTAGCGCAACACGGCACAACACCCCAAAAATAAATTTAAAAAAGAAATACACTTTTTAAAAGCACGATCTACTATTTAGAGAAATAATGTATAGGCCATAGGGTTTATGTTTTCCAAAGATCTATTGTTGAGCTAACTACTGCCATGCACATTCCCTCTTTGAGCTACAAACGAAAGTGCTACCATCAAGTTATATAAGTCAACTGGTTCCATGACAACTCAGCGAGGTGAAAAATTAACACACCTTTGAAAAGTGATCAACGTATAAAAACGATGAAAAACTGACAGGAGACGCTGGGGAAAATAAATTTCCTCAGGGCCTGTGTCATCTTTGAGGATGCTGTGTAGAGAGTTTTTTATGGGAAGGAAGGAGAGGAAGTTCTGGGAAGGAAAAGGGTATGAGAGGGTCAACGTGTCCGCGAGTGATAGACGTATGAACCCATCCCTCTCACTGCGGTGCAAGGCGATGGGTTGAGAAAGTCCGGCTGGAGTATTCCAGGTTGGGTCTTCCTCAACCAGTGTCTACCGATCGACGCCACGTAGTAGCTAGGCAAACAAATTTGCCGCCAAAACCTATACATCACCCCATTACCCGGGCGCCCCTGCTAAATGACCAAACTTAGCGAACCACTTGGGGTGATCTATGGCAGGGATGTTTGTTATCCAATAAATGCCCGCCTCCCAAATTGAAGTTTTCCAGTAACCCTTTCGTCTTTTGCTCAAATCATGCTTGTCATCATTACCGATACTTGTAATCTATATATATAAAAAATCTATTGATTTTCGTTTTTCTCGCTAAAACTCGAGAACGGTTGGGCCGATTTAGCTGGTTTTGGTTTTGAAATGTTTATCGTAGTCTAGGGAAGGTTTAAACCGTGAGAAAATATGGAAAAATTGCGGGGAAGATAGTATAAACAACAATTTCATTTTCCCATACAAACTGTTCTACCTATTTTCCTGTCAATCATTTGACGTTCGTTCCTTTGGTACGGTAGACTCTACCTATTTTCCTGTCAATCATTTGACGTTCGTTCCTTTGGTACGGTAGACTCGGGTCCACTCAAATTGAAGAAGTATTAAATTAAGGGTTTTGAATCGACAACATATATCCACATTACTCGGATTGTCGCGTATTTAAATTTTAATATGTTGATGTTTGTCATTGTGTTCGTTCAGAATAACAAAATTACAAACGTCCGAAGAAAAGCAAACAAATTTTTGCCTTGGAAAAGATGTTTTTTTTTTTTACTAGGCAATTCACCCTTAAAAGAGTGCTTTGTTGGCGTCGTAGTTAATATCTATCTCTAAAAATAAATCTCCGAAATATATGCATGCGTATAACTTCCGAACGACTGCACCAAATTGGATAATTCTTTTTTTAGTTCGTTATTTTGAATAAAACTACTGTTGAGCTCTGGCATTATGAAATTTGAGTTGTTTGAAAACTGAATGTACCGGGAATGAATGTGTGGCATGCGAGAGGTGAGAGGAGGAGGGGGAGGGTATGGGGATGGCGAGGAGGGTGGGGTGGAGGGGGTTGGGGGTGGGAGAGGGGTGATGGAAGGAAGGGGGAGGGTGTAGGAGGGTGGGGGGAAGGAGGAAGGGGAGGGGTAGGGTTGGAGGGAGGGGTGGGAGAGAGGGAGGGGGAGAGGAGTAGGGAGAGGGAAAGTGGAGGAGGCGGAGTGGGAATCACCCTAATACCATGCGAGCGAAGCCGCGGGAAAAAGCTAGCGTTTTATGTGCAATCAAGATGCGGAAGTTGAAAGGCGTTATGCTCATAATCCAACAGTGAAAAATATTCAACATGGCATTAGATCACACATCAGAATAACAAACATATTTTAGCTGTTGGTTGCTAAAATAATTAAAAAAATAAAAAACGCCTACTTTTAATTTTCAAGACAGAAATAAACTTGGTGGTAACTTTAATTAATTATAATTACCTTCACGATTACGCTGAGAAAACATAAACCATGTTCGCTGTGCACTGTACTAACTAGCTCACTCAGTGATTCCAGGAATGTGGGTCACTCTTACCGGGGGCGAAAATGCTTTAGGCCATACCCTGACGTCAAATTTATTACAACATGTAACTAGCTGTAGCCCACTAAATAAAATGAAAAAGCTTCAATTTAGATAACATTGTAGGGACCATAATGCTATTTTTTATAATATTAGCACCCTAGCACACCCTAAAGTCACGCCACTGGTTATGTTAGGTTAGGTTAGTTGATATTGTCCATCCTACAATAAAATACTCTTGTACGTACTGTATCACAGCCTTCTGGATTACTACTAGCCGCGCTGTTGGAAGTCTTGCAACGTTGCGTGTAGTCTTACAATTCTCAGTCATTCGTTCACATTTCTATACAAATGTGAGCATTTTTTATGTTGCGTTGGTGGTTTTTATTAAAAATATTGCGATTCTGTTCTCAGTTTGTAATCATTGCTAAGTGAAACATCAAGGTAACGTTGATATACATTTTTTGCAGTAAATATAACATTTAATATGATGTACAATGTCCTTTTACACGTTTCAAGTGTCAACACATAACCTATAATGTTGTTTTTTCAGATTCCTTCTTTACAGAATACTCGTGGTTCATGATTAAAACATATTGTGATTATGTTCATAATCAAAATTACTCATTTTATCGTAATCAGTTTTTATGTGTTTTGAAAAGTTATATAATAATGTACACTTTTGACTAATACTCAAATACTTCTTATACTCAAATACTACAAATACGTTCAAATGTTTTTTTGGGGTTTCCCCATGCCCACACAGACAATTCTCGTCAAGTTCTATGAATGTAAAAACCTCCAGAGCAGAGTCTAAGCTTAAAAATGCCAGGTGGCAGAGAATATTACCATGTCCAATATAAACACAAACAAATTTGAGAATCCTCAATATTGCCTATTCTTTTTTAATGAATATGGAACTATCTTTTTATTGACGACCTTTATTTCTAAATTTTCACAAACAGTTATCCTTTTGGCATTTACATAAAATAAATAAAGGTTTTAAGTGATAAAATCTAACATTAAAATATGCTGGTAATTTTTTTAACTGTTACCCAATTCATTCAATAACTTTGCTCTTTTAAAAGACAATTGCTTTCTTCCATTACAATGAATAAATATAAATTGTAATGCTAGAAGTGCCGATGTCCAAAATCTGAATGAGGTTGAAGATGATTGTTTATCAATTTCTTGGCACAAAAAACGCTGAATCAATATTTTGACTTGTACATTAGATAGGCCACAATTCCATCACTCTATCCAGAGCACCTAACAAAGGTATTCAGAACATTCAAATAAGAGTACTTTCTGGTACGGAAATCAAATTACCAAAATTGGCATAGGCAATTCTAGCATTAACGACCAGAAATATACATTTCCTCTTTAAAAATCCTACTACAAACGCATGAAATACAATAGTGCCGTTTACACGCCGGCCGCCGCGCAGAAAAGTCTCACAATGAACTGCGCTGTAAACCTATCGGTCTTTACTTTTCTGCGCGGGGCCTGAAGTGGCGCGGGACTCGGTCGCTCCGAAGTGTGCGTGTAAACGGCGCTAAAAACAGTCTTCCACCTATCAAATATGCAAAGGAGGGGCACTCATTTCACTTTGTAAAACATGTACAGAAACCTCCACATATTCTTAAAGCTCGTGATTGTATTCTCTCTAATTTTTCAAGATTGCTTTTGGCAGAGTTGTAAAAAACTATACTGCCGTAGTCTAATCGACTTCTTAGAAGAGAAGTATACAATCTTTTCATATGAAGTGGAAGTGGATGAATTCCTCAGCATTTTCATGACAGCACTTTCAAAATATTCATTCCACCTATTAAATATAACATCGGTTCACACCATAAACAAAATGTAGTGATGCCAAGTCTAACAACATGGCTTGTTTACACTTAAGATTGGCTATGACTATATACATACTTATATGAATTCAAAAAACTAAAGTTTCGGTCAATTGATGTTCGAAAAATATGTTTTCGAAAAATTTCATTTCGAAAAATCGAATTCGAAAAATTGCAATTCGGTCAATTTACCTAGAACCTGAGAAAATTGATGGAAGACGTATGGAGTACTTATTGGAAGGCGCATTAGTGAAATAGGACGCATTTAATACCTTTGAAACCTACTAGCTTAGTTATTTTAGGCTCCAGTCTACAGGGAAAAAATGCCCAGATAACAGTTAACCGCCCCTAATTACAGCAAAGCTCATTCCAGAAAGCACGATGAGAAAAAAAATAATAATTTCAGAATCGCCTTTATTTCCATAACGTATCCTGTTAATGTAATTGTGTGGAATCCCACGGCAAGTTACATAAATATTTTAACCGTAAATACAGTTGCTTTAATCAAGATTAAGGAATGTACATTGTTCATGCCGAAAGCAACTGCTTACTGCAAAACGTTATCTCCAAAGAATGCAAATATTACCTATCTTTATATCGTTTTGGAATAAATTTCCTCACGAACTAGCAAGCAGCGAGTGGATGAGGTTAGGCTAACTTCCGAGTTGTGTAGTGATGCGGCCTATCAACATAAACATTCACAACTGAAATATTGGCCGTACGTGTGGGAACGGCCTAAACGCTGTATTTATTCTACCTTTAAACGTAAAATCGATTTTCTTTTTTCATATTCTTTTGACCTTAAGACAAGGAAGGGGTAATGTAGCGAGAAACAGGTTATCTTGTTTTTCTGACCTTTATTCTATTCATCCATTTATTTAAGACCCATTTTGTTATCTTATCTTCTTCAAGTTTATTATTTTGTATTTAATTACAATACAAACCTTTATTATTAATTGGAGATGATACTTTAACATCTTTATTTTTATTTTACGAATTTAAAAGTCACTTCCAATTTGACTTTTTGCGACTTTTCTGCTGACGAATTTCACGAAAAAGTATTATTTTTTTGCGAAAACAGCACAGCGGAATCTCGTCGGAACAGACATTGTAATAATTTTATTAGTTGGAGTATCTCGTGAAGAGATTAAAAGTGGAGGCAAGTGAAATGGACCACTTGAAAGAGCAGATTTTATCCCTTTTGAGCAACAATAAAACTGTTCACGGAAGAATGAGTTTTAATTAAATGTCGAGAGCTTATGTAATGAAAATTAGGATCTACTCTGTCGTGAAGGCATATATCTGGAATGATTTTGGGCGTATATTGTTCAACAAAGAAAATTATGGAATTCATGTTTCCATTTTAGACTGAGACATTAAAAGCATTTTTCGGGCGTGTTTCTATTGTGTGCTAAAAATAAAGAGTTTTACAGGAATTTATTTGAAGAAATATAATTTTATAGGTGGAGCGTCGGGGCGCTTCGGCGAGTTATTCTTTCATGAAATGTTCAACGGTTAAATATTTAATATTCAACTTATCGCTTTGTCGTCTTAGGTTTAATAGATTAAATTACTGGAAGGGAACATCCGTTCTACTTCTTCCCATCGGAGAGAGATTGCTGTAACCTTTTTTGTCGTTGATTTTTTGTGATAATGCTTTCTAGTGGTTCGTTCGTGGAAAAGGTATCATTTTGTGAATACCCATGTACCACACACTTCACAACAACTGTTTTTTTTACAGAATGTAGATACTCTCAGTGTTACCCTGGAAAAATATCATAATTTACTATTATTGAAATCATGCCAAAAATGTGGTTGATTGACATGTTAAACATGCAATACTTGTTCAAGTTAAGGAATTATCAGAATATAGTTTTTGAACTGTTAATTCGTGGTGGAATTCCACTGTATTAGAATTTGAAATTAAAACACTTTTGTACTTTCTTCCACTTATTTATATTTTACCATTTTCAGACTGTGTCCGTCATAAGATTAAACCGGTCCTGGTGGAATATAAATAAGTGGAAGAAAGTACAAAAGTGTTTTAATTTCAAATTCTAATTATCAGAGGGGTGATTGTGTAACTTTTGTATTAAGACTTTTACGTTAAGATGAAGCCTTGCGAAATAATGCAAAATCATACAATATCATGTGTTTTTGGTTTGAAAATTTGATTGCCTAGAAATAATACAGATACTCAATTAAATACTGCGAGTAGAACATATCTTGGCCTTGGAAATAATTGAGTATTTTTTTAATAAGTCATTTTGTATTGAGTCTGGAAAAAATAAAGTATCAGGCCTATAAAAAATACTTTCAAGTGTCAAAATCTCCTACTAATGAATCAATTTTCAGATAAAATTTCAATATATAATGTGGAAAATTAAGTTCTTCACAAAATAATCGAAAAACATTTTAATAATTGTGCCTGAATTTCACAAAATAAAAACAAAACCATGCCATTCCTGCTGTGTAAAGTAATATTTAAAAAAATAACTAGATAAAACGTCTATGTAATTTCATTCCTGTAAAGTAGCAGATTGGAAGTTAATCTACTTAACGTGAGGCCTGTTTATATTATAGGCCGGGGATGGCGAACCAATGGCACGCGTTCCATTAATGGCACGCGACACAATATTTTGGGCACGTCACTGATCAGTGATCACAAAATTTATTATGCACTACGAAAAAAAGTGTGAAGCGTATAATAGGTGAACGAGCGAACCCGAGTTCTCAGACTTTCTCAGTTCAAAGAATTATCGGAAATACTCAAGTTTATTATTTACCCTGATGTGACGTCATTTGATGAACTGAATTTGTCCCCATTCGATTGGTTGGAAATTGATGAATTTGAAATACAGCTGATTGATTTCCAGTTTAGTTCAATACGGTTTCAAAAATTTGTTGAAACAAGGACAGAGTTAGAATTAATTGAAACAGAAATATTTACAGGTAATATAAGTGAAAATGCTAATAAAATAATTTTAGAAACATGGAATGCTTTACCAGACAAATTTAATTGTTTGAAGAAGCTGGCCCATGCTATTTTAACAATATTTTCATCAACCTGTGCGTGCGAGTCATTATTTTCAGAGATAAATAACATTAAAGAGTCGGTTATTTGCCGTTTGACAGAAGTGTCCAGTTCAGCATGCATTCTGCTAAAAGTAACATCTTACAACCCTACCATATGTTATTTTTCATCTAACCTGCAACAACAGAAGTCACACTAATTTTACTTTAATTTAAACTACGCGTATAATGCTAAATGTTCCTATTTAAGTAGTAAATAAAGAGTTTTTAAATGATAGTAAGTATTTATTATTATTATTTTTCCAATAATCACAAACTAAAAATTATTTAATGGCACGTCTATGGTCTCATTAAACATTTCTTTAGAAAAATGTCACGTTGATACCTAAAGGTTCGCCATCCCTGTTATAGCCGAACTAATGTCATTATTACTTCAATTATATTACACTATCAAGCGAAAAACATCATTTGATCATATTCAGCTTGCTACTTCAAATAATTCACATTGAATTTGGCCTTTGGGACAAGGCGATTAAGATGGTTTTAGTTTTGTAACATTATTTCAGTTCTTCATGGTGCCTTCTCCTATAGGAAGTTGGCTGTCTTAGAGAGTTTTTTCAACCTGTAAGCAGCAGCCCGGAACTGCATTCGTATCAATAACAGATTCAAATCGATGTGGCTCTACTGAGACTTCTTCATTAGTCTTCTCTTGAATACTTCAGTTGGGTTATTTATTTTATATTAACCGCTGTTCATGGCGTGAAGCTCACATATTAGTGTTTTCTTATTTTCTTATATTAAATGCAAATTTGGTAATTCTATGAAAAACTCATTATTGGTCGCCCTAACTTTCCATGAAATTTTGATAATATACGTGTTACCCAAATTGATATTTTCAATCTCGCCGTATTTCTCTTTTAATTATTTTTATTTATTTTTAAGTCGCACTTCACAAGAGTGCCCCAGTTTATAGCAGGTTAGGCAGCGTTGTGAAGTGGGTTAAAGTTGGAGCTGTAGGAAGAGATTTACGTCTTGTAGAGGGCGCATTATGTGAAGGAGAAAAAACAGATGTCGGTAGCTCGTTCCACACACTTTACGCAAAAAACGAGTCGAAGAAAACGACTCGTAATCATGAAGCCAACATCAACTGTGAACGGATATTCGGGCACGGGCACAGGTGCACCGGGATCAATGCTGCTAGCTCCTAAAATATCTTAAAAGAGACTCAGCATGCCTTTATTGCGTTTATGGCATAAGATGGCCATCGGTCTGTTAACAATGAATTATCAGTCAGACGGTCCGCCTTCTTTTGCACAGAATCAAGTAGGTTTAACAAGTATGTATTTTGGGGTTCCAGCCCAGAGGTGACTCCCAAATTCAATTGTTTCACATACTTGTACATAATTCTTAAAATAGTTATGTACTAAAGTTGCATTAAACTTAATATCCTTTATTTGTCATCACAGACATCCTCGTAAAATTAGCAATGAATGCAATAACAGAATACAGCCCCGCCTCCACTTAGCAGAAAGTTTTTCGGTGTAGAAGTTGGTTGGTTGGAGGGAGCCGGAGTTAAATTATCTCCAGCTGCAATGCGCTCGTCCCAGGTTCTTTCATGCAGCTAGCGTTAAGGAGGGATCTAATTAGATTAGAATGGTTTAAGTTGGGCGCCTCCTCACGGCACCGGCACTGGAGGAACTCTCCTCGGACCTGCGATACGATTAATGGACGGCTAATCCTCAGATTGTTTATGCTGCTATGTTTATTTTGTATTATGTGCACCAGCACACGTATACAGATTTTCAGAATGGGGCTTGTGCTAGCGAAGCTCATTGTCACTTTATAAAAGTAAATCATTCAGGTTCGTGGAAGCACCATTTCTGCTTTATTGGAAGAACCATTATTCGACCAAAGTTTATTTCGAGAACCATTTCCTTTGAAATAAATAATTGGAAGGATCATTTCTTCCGACAAAATTTAGTGGAAGAACAATTTTTAAATAGCGGTTATTGGAAAAGTCATTTCTTCTAACAGAAGTTATTTGAAGAACCATTTTGTGGTGTCATTTGAATGATTAGAAGATCTTTTTCTTTAGAATTTATTGGAAAGAACCATTGCATGAAACAGAAGACATTTAGAAACATCTTGAAACTTGAAAGGATAATTTTTATACTAACAGAAGACATTAGAAGAACTTTTTAATTCAACAGAAGTTATTTGAAAAACTGTTTTTTAACACAAGACATTGACAGAATCATTAAATTAAACACGAGTTTTTTTACAAAAACATTCCTTATAACAAAAGATATTTATATCAGTTCTTCTACTAAATTTGAAATTACATTGTAGAGGACAAACATTCTATCCAAACGAAAATTTTCATAAATTTTTTTCGTTAAGTACATTTTTTAACATCTACCTAATATATCAATTTTTGTTCACAATAGTTTTCTAAGAGTTATTTACAGGACCTATGAACACTAATGTGGAAGCATTGTTTTTGTTTCCAAGAAGGGCAAGAATTTAACTATCGTTTTTTTAGAACTCCACTTAAATTTCATTTATAATGAAAATAATTCCAAGAAGGCCAAGAATTTAACTTTTGTTTTGTTTATTTTTTAGAACTCCACTTAAATTTCATTTGTTATTGGTGCGTACGTAAGGCAAAAACCTTGTAAGTATCGACCCCTTTTTTACGAAAATTGCGCGGACGGTGGAGTATGAAATTTCGCACACTTATAGTTTATATAGCGCCCTTGAAGTGATTTTCTCACAAAAATGGCGCTATAAAAATCATTCAACAATTATACAGAAGGAGTGCAAAATGCAAATATTAAAAAAAAAAAAAAATACACATCATCATTATCATTACATAGTATAAAATGAAGTCGCTCAAAATGTATGTGCGCATAGATCTTTTAAACTACGCAACGGATTTTCATGCGATTTTCAGCAATAGATAGTGATTCAAGAAAAAGGTTTATATGTATAAGACATGCTTATTATAGTAGAGAAAAGCCGAGAAATTCGCAGCTGGCAAGCGGGTGGTGTGGATTTTATAAAGGTTGGGTAATGGCGTTGTGTTTCGTTAGCCACAGTAATGTGTGGCTGGGTCTGCTAGTACTACATAATTTAAATTAATTATGGTCGAATTTCGACCATTGGGCAACCACTAGTTAAAATAAATCACGAATTCAAAGTTCTTGTAAAATAGCCCTTTATTTTTTAAACTTAAATAACTGTAATTTTTTTGTAACTTACTGTAATCCACACACGTCAGCAGTCAGTGAGAAGACGGTTGAATGATTGAGGTAACAATGGAATCACTGCGAACAATTATGATACATTTTTGTCTTATTGTCAAAGTCGTAAAAGAATTTTTTTTTTAAAGTGAAACTTCTTTATCACCTTTTTGATCTGAAACTCGGGTGAAACGGAAATGGCACTAAAAAGAGATAAACACATAGATCTATATGATTTAGCCTGCGAGAG
Source organism: Limnephilus rhombicus (assembly GCA_929108145.2). Classification (NCBI taxonomy): domain Eukaryota; kingdom Metazoa; phylum Arthropoda; class Insecta; order Trichoptera; family Limnephilidae; genus Limnephilus; species Limnephilus rhombicus. The sequence continues at coordinate 17,621,437 of OV815272.1, read as the reverse complement.
AATGAGATAGAATGAAACCTTACCTACGAACAGTAGGTACTTATGAAGCGTCGCGCTTTGATTATGACATCACTTTTCAAAGCTACTATTGGTTGAGATTGTTTTGGTGAAGTTTCGCTTCTACCGCATGTGAACTCCACTCAATTTTTTTTATTAAGGATAAAATACAGATACAGACGTCAATTGGCAAGAATATACAAAACGGACTAGAGAACTTACCTGCATCCAAACTATTTCTCACGAATTACAAACAGCAGATAAAAACCTAAACAAATATTTTGTGGAACTTTAAATCATTTTGTATAAAATATAGCGCAGGGGCCATCCATAAATTACGTCATAATTTCATGATTTTGTGTAGTGTAATTTATGGATGGCCCCTTACTTAAAAATAATTACAATCACCAATATTTGTCTTTTTTGTGTGACAGTTTTGCCATTTGTAGGCGTTAAGGATTACAAAAAACTTTCCTTGGTGTTATTTTTTTTTAATATACCAACAACACCAAATCAATCATGTCTTATAAGACAAATAAATTCAATTTGTAGCTTCGTTTCGAGCTCGAGAGCAGCAGGTATGGTATTTACATTTATGTATGAATTTATTGATGAAGTGAAGCGTAATGTTATTATTTATTATATTATTGCGTTCTGTTGCCAGGTTCCAGGTTCCATACCTTGTCAAAGATAGTACCTTAGTTATTTGTTGATATCAAATTGAATAAAGTAACAGAGTTACCCAGGTATGCAATTCGCTTTCATCAAGCCAAATAATACGGTACTGTGGAGATAAACATATCTTCGTACAAAATACCATCACGTTTGCAGCTCTTTGTGGGGTTAGTATTTTGGTCTTGCGAATATTCCGCCCTCGCAGAGAACCTTTCCATAGAATAAACATGTTCCAATATTACCGTGACTGGCAATACACAAATTAACAGATACGAACACTGGGAGGTACCTACAGACAGCCTGATTTAATTACTGGATACGCAAGCGAATCATTTCTGGAAGGTGGTCTTCTTCCGGTACTTTTTCAAGAAGGACGAACTCTATTTACAAATACTTTTTATTGTTCTTCTTGTAAGCCTATCTTGTTTATTGTTTGACGTGCTTACGATGTTAGTTACCCTAAAACTTTTTTATTTCTTCAAATAGAATATAAAGGTTTTTATGAATCAGAGCGTACGACTTGTTTGTTTCTGACAGTTCAAACTTATTTTTAGTTTTATCTATTATTTTGTTAATCTCTTTGTTTGATAATGGTTTTATAGATGTTTGTTTCAGATTGTTGTAAATCATTCTACAGGTCTCGTATAAATCGAGCATCCAACTTAAGACTGAAAATTCTTATTATATTTTGATGTTCTTAGAAACTTTGGAGGGAATAGAACAAATTCTCAGTTCAAAATGTTGTGTAACCAAAAGGGTGTATCAAAAAGGGTGTAATTTTATCTAACTAACCATCGCGACATTTTCCACGGGATTCGACAGAGAGAACAGACCGCCAGACAGCTCTGTCTTGGGACACACTCCTTGCGTCATTCACATTCATATATCGTCTCACCCAAATCCCCTTTGTAATACTCATGTGAAAATACGACTTTTTAACATAATGAAGAACCAAAAGCATCTAAGTAAGCTACAAATTATTATTGAAATCAAAAAAAGTTTTATTTCATGTTTAATGTTTCAACCATCTTGGCGCCTGTAGTTCTCAGAGTCTGAATAAGATACATTTTCTTAATATATACTTAACTACTTTCTCCACAGATTCAACATGAGCAGCCAGGTGCCCGTGTTCCCCTGGCCGCTGGAGGCCCTGGAGTCCCCTGGCGAGTACCCCGGCCTGGGCCCCGAGGCCTCAGGGGGCGCCGCCCTGAGGCTGGAGGTGTACGCGGTCAACGCCAAGGGACGCAGTCCTCCGGCCACTCTCACGGGGCTGCGACTGGGAGATGCGGAGAAACAAGCAGGTTGGTGATACTGCCATTGAGAACTCCGTTGTGACCTGATTTTCTGACATATGAAAGAATAAGGCGTTATAACGAGACTATCGGTGGTATTTATACCTTTACCTACTTTGAAACCTTTTTTGAAATATTATGAAAATATCCTGACCCGATCAACCCGTACCAACCAAGACTACTAGTCTGGGGTTTTAGGTTGAATATTTCCAGGTAGGTATTACTTAAATCAAACACAATCTGAAAATACCTTTTCGGAGGTGGCAACATTTGCATTGCGCTCATTGCGATAATGTTGAAATAGCTAGGTCGCGTCAACCGCCTTTCTCAAACTACGAAAAAAAAATCAAAACACGACAATTTTCGAAATGTTTTCCAAAAAAAATTCAAGAATTAAAGAATTCAGAAGCCAGTGTTGTAATGTCACACGAAACTATCCCTACGCTTGAAGAGGGGGTCAGATCAATTGGAGGGTGCGGAATATTATTTCTTTGTTCGGAATCTGTCACTTGACAGCCGGCAGCCGCGTGACCACGGCAGCTCCCTTATTGATATGTCGCATCATTTTTATTTATCGCCTGACTAGCAGATCACGTCAAATCATCATCGCCACATCGCCATCATCTGTCTGGTGTGATAAGTCTGTATAAGGTTGTATAGTGCGGCCTATATGGTGATATAGGCCGCACCCAAAAAAAGCTTTGAGTTTTTTTATATTTAGCATAGTCTCTCAGCACCACAAAAATCAAAATCTGCCACAATAGCAACAGAATTTTATTGATAGTGGTTGTTTATTTTTTCATGATTCATCAAATACTCTGAATTTGAGGTTGTGGTGAATCAATCAAGATTCTGGATATCTCCAATATACGAGTATAAAATTTAAGCTTTTCCGTAGAGATATAATTGTACATTTTACAAAAATAACTCCTCCTCCTCCTCTAAAAAGTCCTCTAACGGCCCTATTAAAAGTATTCAAAGCCCAAACATCTTAAAGTTACCATACTCAATAAAAGCCGGCCGAATTTTATCCTCCATAATTAATTCTTACCATACTTTGTTACTCGAAATTTGTGGTCGTCGGTGCTTCAGCCTTCTAAATAATTCTATGACTGAGTGCACAGCTTTACTTTGGAAGTTCCTAATCTATTTTGAATCTCGTCTCTTAGAAGTAGTGAAACTCAATAAGTTGGAGTCTACTTAATGAGGAAGCAAAGATATTGCAATGAGATTATCAAAATACTTACAAGTACTCGTAGTATATTCTCATCGATATCAATTAGTCACAAATCTGTTATGAAATAAATCACATGAAAGCTATAGTTTGAACAATGCTATTTTATTCAATTAAAAACTAATATGAAACAAACACCTCGAAGCGTAACAAAATACATCATTTTATTACTTTGATTCTTATCTCTTTTTATGTTTTTACAGAAGCCATGTCTGACTTAACACGTCTACACTAATAATATACCTGGCTTTAAATTATATTATTTAATAATGACTTCATTAAAAGACAATCAATTTATTCTCAGAAAGTTGGCACGGCGCTGAATAACTAATATTATTTCAATGTTATTACGTTTCACTTGTTATTTAATATTCTCCTTCACAATAGCACGCGAGTTCATGAAGATCGAGATATTATTATTGTGATCTTATTTTAGTGCTTGATATAAACTAGTTGTGATCTTACACGTCTAGACAAAGAATGTAACTTTGTATTTATTATTAAATTCATTGATCAAAAACTTATCACCTAACAATAATTGCCACAGCGCTGAAGAACTTGTGTTATTTAAACGTAATAATATTTTTTATGCTCACCTAATAATAGCACTCGAGTAGGTGTATGAACATCGAGATAAGTGCATATAATTTTTTCTCTTTTGAATATGTTTACAATGGTTTGTTTTTCGTACTTATGATGGTTTAGTAATTTCTCAAAAACCAGTAATGTATTGTGACTTTTTTAATAATAAAATATACAATATAATAAAATAATACATAACAATCCTAATTAACCATTTTCATTCCCGGTTAGTGGAGAATTATTCTCGAGTCTAACTCGGTAGGTAGTCTATTTACTAATTTATTTATTTTTTTAATATCATTATTTTTTAATGTTTTCCCATAATAAGCAAATGCTTGTGTGTATGGGAGGAGGTATTATTTGTTTGGCTGTTTAGATTTTTTTTTTTTTTTGCTGTTTTTAATTTAGTTTTTTTTAAATTATTTTATATAAAGATTAAGAGAAAAAAAATGTTTATTTTATTAATTTATTTCTTTTAGTTTAATGTTTTCAGAGTGTTTTTTTTAATTTTTTTGTTTTGAATTCTGGGATCTTATATTTTCTGGCAATTTATTGAAGAAATTTGTTCCTGAGTATTTGTTGACCAAAAGTTTTTTTTTCAAATCAGAATTGGTAACATGTATTATTGCCTGAGATTTTCTGTGTTTTTGAATGGTGTGGTTTTGTTTGGAATATCCTCTTTGTTAACTTGTGAGATTGAGTGATATGGGAAAAGAGTATTTAATTTTCTGATTTTAAATTCTTTGAATATGAGTTCAGATGGATATAAAAATGATTTCTTTAATATTATTTTAATTGTTAGTTTTTGCGCAATGTAAAGAGATTGTGTGTGAGTTTTATAGGCGCCCCCCATCCTATTATACCATATTGGATTATGGATTGACAGAAAGCGAAGTACGTAATGCTCAGTAGTTCTTTATTTAGAATATATCTCACACAGTTACAATATATGTCAATTAAATATAGCATAATAATTAATAATGAATTGGGTGTTTTATTATGGTCCCATAATTAGATATTATCTGAACTACATATAAGTATTCAGGATTGAGAAAATCACTGAGAAGCTAATTGTTGTTACTGGCGAAAAGAGGGTGTATCGGATTATCGGTTTCAATTATTTTATATTATATCATTTTTATTCAGACGATAGTTGGAAACTGTACCAAAATTCACAATTTCTGAGGCGTATGTCGGTACCACCGCCTCGGGAACCATTAATTGGATAACTAACATCCCCTCCATAGATCAACGTAATTGGTCCGCTATGTTTGATGACTTAGCAGCGGTATCAACTGCGTGGCGGGCCGGATCGAGGGAGGCCGATTCAGGGAGACCCTTTGACCTCCACAGCCAAACTCTATCGCCCAGCGACTAGCATCGCAGTGGGAGATATGGATTCACAATTTCATCACTCTTGGACACACTGACTCCTAGATTCCTATCCATCCCTCACACCCTTTTCCTTCTCAGGACTTCCTCTCCATCCTTTCCTTTAAAAGACCCTCCACACAGCATCCCCAAGGATGATATAGGTCCTCAGGGAAATTATTTTACTCAGGCCCTCCTGTGTGGAGTTAATGTAAAAAATTAAGTATAAAAAAGTCTCCCTGGTGTCGAGTCGCTTGTGTGCAAACTTCCGTATACGGTAATGGAATTTTATATCCGCAACTGTTGCAATAAGGCTGCAACGCGCAACTAAATAATAATAATAATTGTTGGATGATTTCTATAGCGCCATTTTCGTGAGAAAATCTCCTCAAGGGCGCTTTACAATACATTTACACATTTAATCTATACATGTATATTTCAAGTGGCTTATTACTAAGATTGGTAACTAATTTAATGACTTACAACTAAGACCTATATGACTATTGACTTAAAACTCTACTTATTTTATATAATCGAGTACAAAACTACTCTAATCGTATTATTAATTACGTATTATTATATGTCTTAAAAATAATTATTTATGAGTATTATACATATTTACATTTACAAACACATATTTACATTAACAAACAGATATTGTTATGATTACTGCCCGTGCTGTCAGTGTGAGTTATTAAAAATATTTAAAAACAATCTAAGTAAATTATGGACTGTGTAATGACAAACTACTGAAGAAATTGAGTTATTTTTCTGGATATGACAATTTTCAAGATGAGTTTTTAGCTTTGTTCTGAACTAAAATTTGCTGTCGATTTTTCGCAAATATGAAGGGAGTTTGTTCCAAGCTGTTGGGCCTGCCACTGCAAAAGCCCGGTCTCCGAAATTGGTGTTGGGATTGCGCGTAGGTACTGAGAGTCTAGCTATGGCTGTTGAAGATGCTGATCGAAGGGTTGCTTGCCTGGTATTGACATCGTTTTGAATGCACAGTTCCGACAGGTAGGGCGGCGCCATGTCGTGTGTTGCTTTAAAAACCATCCAGCAGAGTTTGAATTGGATTCTCTCAGGACACTTAAGCCAATGAAGATTACGCTGATGTTGGGAAATGTGAGAATATTTGGAAACGCCGGTTATCAGTCTTGCTGCAGCATTGAAAACTGACTGAAGTCTGTCAGTGTAAATTTTAGGGAGATTTGCATATATGACATTACAATAGTCCAGTCATGATACGACATAAGAGTTTACCAGCATCTTCGTGGCCTTAGTCGGAATATTTCTCCTTATGGGTTTGATTTGGCGCAGGTGAAAAAAACCTGCGCTTACTTTTTTATTAATTTGGGATTTAAGAGAAAGATCTTGGTCTAGATGTACATCTAGGAGTTTAACACCATTTTTAGGGATAATGTTACAGCCTGAAGTAATAAGAGGAGATTTATCTAATATTGACTGACGCTTTTTTGTTGATGTCCAAAGAAATTCTGTTTTGGTTGGATTTAGTTTTAATTTGTTCGAAGACATCCCGTCTGTTATCTTTTAATTTATCTAACTCGTTCGGTGCACAGTAGAAATAGATTTGCTGATCATCAGCGTAGCAATGAGAAAGAAGTCCGAATGATTCTATTATTTTGGCAACATCGTTGATGAACAAAATGAAAAGTAGGGGTCCCAGCACTGAACCCTGGGGGACTCCAGAAGTGAGGGTTACAAAGGGAGAGTTTTTACCACCAGCTAGTACAGATTGTGTTCGGCCACAAAGATAGGATTTTATCCATTGAATAGTTTCACCACCCAGTCCAAAAGTTTTTTCCAGTCTTTCGATGGGGATATTGTGTCGATGGTATCAAATGCAGCACTCAAATCTAATAATGATAGTAAAGCTAACTTACCTGACTCATTTGCAAGAATCAAATCTGACAACACGCGCAATAGTCCAGTCTCGGTTGAATTATACCTCCTATAAGCTGACTGGTACTTTGATAACAGTTCATTTTTGGCCAGATAGGCGGTTATCTGCCTGACCACAATTTTTTCCAGGACTTTTGAGATGAATGGCAAATTTGACACTGGACAATAATTACTTAAATCTACAGAATCTAATTGGGGTTTCTTCAAAATTGGGGAAACTAGGGCTTTTTTGAGCAGTTGGGGCACCTCGCCTAAATCGAAAGTTTTGTTGAAAAGGAATACTAGGAATGGCACTACATGTTTCAGACACTTTTTGAGTAGCCACGTTGGAATCGGGTCTAATGCACATTGTTTGTTCAGAGAACTAGTCATAATTTTGGTGACTACCTCCAATGTAGTGAGAGTGTCTCGTATGCGGACTGCCTTAATCGATAAAACTGAAACAATCCAAGTAGGGTGTTTTTTTTAGAGGTATACAAATTCAAAATGAAAAAAAAAAACACATTAAGATAATGTAAATGTCTATGATATTGGCTTTATTTAATAGATAATTTTATGCTTTTATTATTGTTTAAATATGATTTCAGGCATATGAGCGCCACGGCTAGTTCGAATGAAGCGCAATCGTGATGTCCAATTTTCGACAACTTGTTTTTTTTAGAGGTTTGGTATTTAAACTGGCAACATTGTTTCTACAGACTGTCAATTTGACAGATGGCAGTTGATTTATAGTCATTTTTCCATTTCACCATGAATAGACTGACGTCAGAACAGCGCTTGCAAATTGTGCAAATTTATTTTGAAAATCCAGTTGGCCAGAATATTACCGTATGGTCAATGAAGAGCGCTACAGAACCATGATCACTGACTTCCTCGTACCTCAGTTGAATGGCATTGATGTGACAGAGCCATGGTTTCAACAAGATGTCGCAACATGCCACACGGCGGATGCCACCATCGATTTATAGCACATAATTTCACGTAATGGAACTGTGAACTGGCCTCCACGATCGTGTGATCTCACACCATTAGAATAATTTCTTGGGGGTATGTGAAGTCACTATACTCTGCTGATAAGTCAGAGACGTTGGACCATTAATTTGGAAGTCAACATTCACCGTGTTATTGCCGGTACATGGCCCAAGTTGCTCTATAAAGTTGTCGAAAATTGAACTTCACGATAGCGCTTCATGCGAGCTAGCCGTGGCGCTCATATGCCCGAAATCATATTTAAACAAAATGGCATAAAAATATCTATTAAATAAAGCAAATATCATAGACATAAACATTATTTTAATGTGTTTTTTGATTTTGAAATTGTATATCTCCCAAAAAAACACCCGTTATTTCTTTTTTTTTTACTTTCGATGGAATTTTCTTTTCTGACGCCAACGTGGTATATGCAAACAATGCTTATTTGTTAGTACGGTAATGGACTCATTCGCAGCGGTAACAAATCAAAAATTTCAATATATACAATAATTATTATTATCTCTTCATAAAAATTGCACAGCACTAAATGACTTGTGTTATTTCAGCACTGATACAGTTCATCAGCAATTTTGTTAATTTAATACTCCCCGATAGCAAGCGAGGTATCTAAACATCGAGATATTAAGTTGTATATTATTGTTGTGTATATACAACACAAGCAGGGTTTGTATTTCCATCGGTGCGCGGAGTTGCATCGCACAGAGCTCGGGCTGCCATCTCCTCATAATAATGCTTTGTTGGGGTGTATTACGTCTCTCACACGTCTCCATTAATCTATCCTCCATTGATATCATATCAGGCGGGCTTAACACTTTGATTATTACGACTCCGTTATCGCAGTACCAGTTACTCCCGGCTTAATTGTTATCGCTCATATATAGATCGTTTATTTAACGTGTAACATCAGTAACTAACGTTTAAACTACAGTCGGGTAGTTTGTCAATAAGTACGTATTAACAAAATTTATATTTTATGTGTGCCAAAAAAATCAAACGGTATCGCAAACAGGGTTCACGCTAGTATAGAGGTCATTCAAGGTGCACAGGGTATATATACGTATACAGGGTATACGGGGTGTACGGGGTACACGGGATATACAGAGTATACGGAGTATAAGGGGTATATGGGGTATATGAGGTATATAGGGCATATCAGAACGTAACCGACATATATGGGTTGACACCATCAACCAGCGACTCCTAAACTTATTTGTAAAAAAAAAAATTTGTGGTGTTTTGGTCTCCGGTGATATTCTTTGTCTTCTTTTTTTTTAATAAAAAAAAATCTGTCACATTTCGTCATTGATCCCGCTCCCGCCCGACCTTTATAAAACTACCTGAATAAAAAGAATTTTTCTTTACACGATAATTATTTTCAAATTTATGATTTCATTACAGAAAAAATAATAATGTGGGATGGTACTAAATAAATATTAAATGGAAAAAAAAACATACATCACTTGTCTTTTGACTTTGCCATTGTTGTCAACAAATCATTAAAAATATACGCGAAATTCGCGATACACAACACTGAGACATACGGGCAAAGGCGCGGTGGGGTAAGGTGGGGCGCTTTGCCCCCTCCTGGCTAGCGGATGCATGACCTCTGTCGACCGAGTTGCGTTTTCAAATTTACAGCAAATATGATGTTTTTTCCTTCTTTTGTTCATTTTATTTGTATTCATTGAATCTAAAGCATGAATATTTTGTAGAAGCCTACTTTTTTCGGTACCTACTCTAGATTTTTATTTTTTGCCCCACCCTAAATCGAAACCTGACTGCGCCCATGGTGATACACGTTTACATTTAATAAACACGGGACATTTATATCAATATTTTACGTAATATAATTTTTAAAAAAAACGAAAAAAATATGCAACATTTCCACGTAATCTAGATACGTAAAACAATGACAGGCGATATATTTTAATTAATGTATGTCATCACTGTATGAAAATCGGTACTGAAATAGAATACGTCATTTTTTTATCCTATATCTACATCTGGGCGAAAAAAACATCTTGGAAAATGCCCATTACCGTCCAAAGCCATGTGTTCCATGTGGTTAAAGTGAGTCTTGTAAACAAGAATGACCCGTGACATGTGACAAAATACAAGTAATTAAAAGGTTAAATAGGTTAGGTTATATTAGATGACTTTGCAATGGAGTATTGAAATGACACTTTGTTGAGTTGTCATGGAACCATTTGTACATGTACAATGATTGAAAACAGAACAAACTTCGGGATACATCTTTTTTTTTTTTTTTTTTCATAAAATTTTATTAGTTACAGATTTTTCGTTTTTTTGGCTACCACACGAGGTAATGCCCGTGTTGTGGTAGTCGTACATTTAATATTTTAAAGGAATTAATAGATACGTACAATTTTATTGAAACAGATAATTAAACATACTAAATAAAAATAAAGAAATTCTTAATAGTAAATGAAAAATAAAGAAAAAAAAAATCACATTTTAATTTAAAATAGAAATATAACTGAAAATTTTAATTTTAAATACAAAAACTAATAACAAAGATTAATTATTAAGAACTCAAGTGTTCTATACAAATATGTAAATAAATTAAAACATTTAGGTACACAAATTAAAATTAAAACATAAATAAAATTAAGTGAAAAACTAAGAGAAAAAACAATAACAACATTTTAAAGAAAATCACAATATATCCACATTTAAGTAGGTAATAGAGTGCTTAAAAACATATATTTGTATTTAAATTAGTAAAAAAACAAATGGTTTAACACATAATACAATAGTTTCATCCATAAAAATGAGACGGGAAAAAATAATTGCATATTCCATGAGTAGCAAAGCATATTTCAGTTAGCCAAACTATCAATATAAAACATCTGCAGCTAATACTAGTTATTCCCTGATTCTACCTACTTTACATTAGGGTATCTGTAATCTTAATATATAAAACAAAGTCGTGTTAGTTATAACTCAAGAACGGCTGGACCGTTTTTTATGATCTTTGATTTGTTGGGTTTGTCTCCGCCCCGAATACCAAAATAGCTATTAAAAAATCGGAAAAGTTTAGGGAAAAAAAAATTAAGAAAATTCTTTTCCTCGTATATTTTGTATGGAACGAATTCTCGTCTTTTGAAAGAGCTGCAGCAATATGGTGATAAGTATAATATTGAATAGTGAGTGAATTCCAAAAATTCAAAAACGTCAAATGTCAATACGCTGATTGTTTTGCTTTTGTTCTTAAACATATAATGCTGCCCCTCTTACTTACACACTAAATGTCAATAGTCGAAAATGAGACAAACGGTGAAAGTATGTCTGCACCCCTCCAAAGGGAAAATATAATAATTATAATAAATATCCCTCACACGTATAAAGAAAACGAAACTCAATTCCGTAAGTAAGTGGAAAAGTAAGAAAATCACAAAAATATAATTCCGTACACAACGCCATCTCTGATACTGACAAAAACAAAACACGGAGAGTTGCACATCGATAATTGCTTCATTGTGTAATTTTTTACTTTAAAAAAAAACTAATTCGGGGTCAGCTAGTTTTAAAAAAAAATTGTCGTTGATAGTTTGAATATTTTGGGAAAAATATATTTCAAGGTTCTTTCACCGTATTTGTTAGCACATTATTTAAGAACCGCCAATTCTCCATTACGGGCGAATCTTGTAATGTGATTATATTAACTTTTTTCTTTCGTGTATTTGTATTTTGTTTGGCAATTTATTTTTAGTGTGCTATCAAAACCGTAATTTATGCAGAATCTAAATTAGGTCACCAGTAAAACTTGACTGAAAGTTAAAAATCCAAATCGTTCCCTACAGGGCAGTTGTCTTGCGAACTTTTCCACGGAAGGGAAAGATTTCCCTGAATTCTCTAGTGTATGAATAATCAATATCCGATAGTTAAGCGATGAGTTGGCGGTATTGCATTATTCGGTTCAAAGGTGAAGTAACTTGAATAAAACAAAACTCAAAATAACAATGTAATTAACAATTTAAAGATTTTAATAGAATACTTAATACTTAAGAAGACATGTTTAAAGACAGATTTATAACATACTAGCTGGTTCCCGGCATGCGTTGCAATGCTATATTCAAAAAAATAAATTGTTTCTCTCTGCATGACCTTTCCCGTGTGTCCCCGTTCCCCTCCCGCATCCCCTACCCTCCCGCGTTCCCTTTCCACCTTCCTCGCCCGCGTTCCATTTGTATTTTCATATCTCCCTTTCAGACCATCTTTTTATTCTTTTTGAACGCTTACTACGGAGCCTTAAGCCCTGGTTCTTGAGCCGTTTCACGTTTTGATCAATTTGGATGAAGCACCACCTGAAAATGCGCGAGAATTTAAAAAAACATCAAAATGGAGTCATCTTTTGATTTCATGGTCGTCAAAAGTGAATGTAATTTAAAATAAAGAGTAATATTTAATTATGAAGACAATTTTAGCGAAACGAAAAATCAGAAAACGATATTTGCACCTCTGGGACTCGAACGCACGACCTTTCGCTTTCGGGGAAAATACGCTAATCACTGCGCCAAGTGGTCGATATCCGATTCGGTCATTTTTAACTGTATCATAATTCGACTAAGAACCACCCACATTATCTTCATTTTCTTCTACGCATATTTTATTGGCTGCTATCTTTATATATGATGGCAAGTTTCAAACCCGAACCCGAAACCCGAGAAAACCTCAAATTATAATATTTAATTAAATGAAGACAATATTTGCAAAACTCAATCGAAAATCTGAATAAATATAAAATAAAAAGGTTCAAGACAAAATTTCCTTCCAAATGGAATATTAGAAATTAATTACAAATACAATATTATTGAATAAATTTAGTTATATGGGGTGAAGTTTAATCATTTATTTAATAATTAATAATTTGATCTTAAAAGTAGGTTTTCATTTTATTTAAATTACGTTGCAGTAAACTTTGTAGTGAGAGATCATCGCGCTCACGAAAACTTCTAATTAGTTCACGAAGAAAACACGCAACCGTTATCTAATGAGAGCATAAAACAAAATACCTTATTTTGTTCATCAATCCTTACAACCAGATTCAGTCTTGCCCTTTAACGTGTCTGGAATATTCTAATAACAAAAGGTTTAACATTTTAACGTGAAAACAAATTAAACGTTAATTTCTGTAATAAATTTTACTAAACATTTTTGTACTAAACTTTAGAAGACACATAAACTCATTTTTATCTACCAATGCCGTTTTTTTAGTGTTGGGTGTATCAATATTCAAATGACAAATAAAATATTGAATAACGCAATAGAATTAAAATTATCGCAGGATAATTCAAATGTTGAAATACTTTTCTTATTCGTATTTTTTTTTCACTTTTCACATAATAAAACTAACATTATATTGTTTCTTTTATGTATAAAATAACGGGGCTTAGCCCTTAGGGTATATACGTACAGATATGACGGTCAGCCGCGAAGCGGGCCGCGATCAACCGCCGCAGTTCGAAATTTTCGGCGGTTGGGTGCGTACGAACATGAGCGGTTGCATATTAAAATAAAAACGCAGCTGGTCGCGCGGTTGACCGCCTACGCGGCTGGCCGCTAGTGCGCACAAGCTCTAAGGGCTTGTGCGCACTATCCATATATGGCCATATCTGTACGCACTAAGCGGTTGGGGTTTAGTTCGCTGCTAGCCGCTGCTGAGTTGTCCCACTAGCCATTTTGACACAGAAAAATTTATCGTTGAAATTTAAAAACGCGATGCTATTTGGAATTGTGAAGGAGCAGCATATAAGAACAGTGAATTGAAACTCAAACAATGGGAAGAGTTAATGGATTTTTTTGGAAACGAAGATATGTCGATATTACAAAAAAAATCTTGGTATGCATTAATTTAAATTTGGGAGGTGGGTAGGGGTACCGCCGCACCGGGAACCATTTATTGGATATCCATAGATTAACCCAATTGATTCGTTACGTTTGATAACTTAGCAGGTGTGCCCGGGTTCACGGGTCCGGGTCTTGGCGGCGGGTGTGTCTGCCCACCAGCTGCGTGGCAGGCCGGATCGGTGAATAGTTGAGGGATACCTTGTAACCTCTCAAGCAGTACTCATTTGGAACATCGCAGGCATTATTTCAGACATCATCTTTTATCAGAAATAATAACCCGCCACCACCAGTAGCCCCGCCGTCACGTCACGTCACAGCATGGAATCAAGAATCTTCAGCGTCTCCTGAATCACCATATTCACAGTCGGGTTCTGGGATATCTCAAGAAATTGATTATTTAGATCTTTTTCAAAATAAAGAAACTCTGTAAATATTTCTTCAAACACAGCAAACTTATTTTGTGGCACCATTTTAATTCAAATTACTAAAATACTTAGTTTTTACCACTTTTATTGTTTATAAAAACCGACAAGTTTCGTGAGCAACGCTCACTTTTTCAGGGTTTTAATAATATAATAAATTATAATTATAAACAATAAAAGTGGTAAAAACTAAGTATTTTAGTAATTTGAATTCAGTCAATACTATTGTGCGCTACTTTTTTTATGTTGAATCCATATTACAATTAAAATTAAAACATTACTACAATTAAATATTATTATTTTATCTTACCTTAGTGTTTATAATTACATCACTAACAATACCACTAATTTTTCTTCGGGTTTAATGCAATCACGAAACCTTGTATCTTGTTCTTTAATGGTATCGTATAAAGCTTTCAGCAATTCTTCAAACACTCATTCTAACATAACCAAAAAATTTATCTTCATGCTTCTTCAGTTCTTGAAAACAAATTGCGAACTGGCCAGATTCGTTACGTGTTTGCAGTAAAGGATGAATCCAATATTTTCTGTTTTTTGTCTTGCGTCGCTGTCGTAGATGGTAAAAATAAATAACACTAGCGACCTCGACGGCGTCCATTTTATTACTGACGATACAACGCAGTTTTATGCCTACCGCGGTTGAACCGCGCGAAGCGGTTCGTTAGCGGCTAGCCGCCATGGCGGCCAGCCGCTACATTCAACCGCGGTAGGCGGCTAGCCGCGCGGTTGACCGCCTACGCGGCTGGTCGCTAGTGCTTACATAGCCTTACTGTTGTATTCTAGCAACGTATTTTTATTTTATTAGTAAAAAAACTACGAGTTAATCATACACAGGCAGTGCCTTTAGTCACTTTAGTGGGTTCCTATTACTGGATTTCATGGATTTCACTGGATTTCATCAGCGGATTTCATGTGCGCATACCCGCGATGGTTTCTGTATAATATAGTGAGCTCTGGCATCATGAAATTATGCATTGCTAAACCGTTCATCCGATTGCCATGAAACTTTGGGATTTGATGTGCGCACGCCCGTGATGATTTCCGTGTATAATAGTGAGCTCTGGCATCATGAAATTACTAGTTAAAGCCGCCCGCAGGGCCTAGCAGCAAAAACCTGCGGATCGGGTTTTTAACTGCTAGTTACTTATATTTATTTTTATAATTTATACTTATGTAATTGTTTTTGAATAGCGAGACTAAAAAGAGACAAACACGTACGTCTGTGAGATTTAGCCTTCTCAATCTTGTCTACTTTAGTTTTCTGGAGGTTTCACTTCTTCCGCGTGTGAATTGCGCACTCTTTAAATGTATTGTAGTTATATAAAATTATTGGGAAAAAATAAAGGATAAAAATTAAAATAACAAAAAAACTTAAGATGAACATGACTGTTTAAAATGTAATAAATTGTTTTATTAAATGCATTAAAATGGAATTCCATCACAAATTAACAATTTTCAAAATTGAAATCATTATAAAATTTAAGTGCAGACCTTTTTTAGAAGTAAACCTGTTAAGTTTGGAATAAGATTTGAAATGTCTAAAGTTATGTAAGAGACACTGCGTTTCGATTCGGGTTAACTGAATCTCTGTAATGAAATAGCACGTTTGCTGTGAACTAATCTATGACCAAGTCTTCGAGAAAGTATTTTATGAATTTTGGTTCAAGGGGCAAGTTCTATCTCCGTCTAACCGCAGCTTCGCTTTATTATAATGTCCCGTCTTTGATCCCAAATATTTCCATTAAAACCCGTCTCAGCGACACCAACTGAATTTCTATCCTTACTCTACATATACGTGTAACCAGGGCTGGGCAAAATACATGCTTTGATGTAATTAAAATGCAAATACAAAATACTTTTTAGCATGTAATTAAAATACGAAATACAAATTACTTACGAGTCGTGTATTTGAAATACAAAATACAAGACCATGGTTCACTGAGGTTAATCTGAAAAGATCGGAATTTTTTTTTTCTTTTTTTTATTTAGTAACTATATAATATTTTTTACATTTTTATATGAAACATGTTAGTTAGATGTATATATAAAATATATTCGTAGTCCTCCTCACTAGGAGATCCTGTGCTGAGGGGGACTATGCTTTGGATAAGTTTTTCAGCGACTTCTATGGTTTAACTTCATTGATTGGTAAGGTTTTCTAGAAACTTCTATGATGTTTTAAGTATACTAGTAAGTTCATTTTCCGATAGATTCTTCAGCCAACATTTAATGACCTTAATGTAGCTATTTTTTTTTTGTATGTGTTTGATACTAAGTGGGAGTTTGTTATATAACTTTACTGCTAAAAATGCAGAACTTCTTTGACCAAATGAAGAGTTACACTTTGGTATATTAAGTATGTCTGTTTGTTTGGCTCTGGTTTTATGAGCGTGTGAGGTGTCTGCCTCTGAATCATTTTTGTGGTGATGTACTAGAATGTTTTTGGCATAGATTTTCTGTATGCTTGGAACATCAAACTGTTTAAAAATTTCTGTTGTTGACGTCCTTATGGGGACCTTTAGAATGGTCTTTATAATGCAATTCTGAGTTATCTTAAGTTGTTTTAAGTGATTAGATGCTGCTGAGCCCCGTCATATTACTCCATATTCTAATCGAGAGTGGCATAAAACAAAATATACTCTCTTTAGATCCCTCATCGACAAGATGTTTCTTAATTTTTTGAAGAAGTAGATGAGTTTTGTTAGCTTTTTTGAGGTAAGATCAATGTGTGAATTCCACTGTAGATTTTCATCAATTTCAATCCCAAGATATTTAATACTTTTGGTTTGGGTTATAGACGGGCAGGAACATTGTGGAAAAGTATTTTGACATGTAATTTGAGGGTATGCACATTCATTGGTTGTCCTCTTTTGTTTTTGGAGAAAGTTAGATATATAGTTTTATTGACATTTAATGTAAGGGAGTTTACTTTTAGCCAGTTTTGAAGTACAGCCAGGCCATGTTCCGCCTCCGTGTAGGTTCTTGTCCAATGAGAATCATTTTTATATTAAGATCCGGACATGCACTAATGGGAAGAATATTGTGTTTGATAAGCCTCTCTGATTCTCCAATGTGCTCGATATGTGAACAAATTGAAGATAATATACATGATATTAAAAAAAAATACAAAATACAGTATTTTAAGCATTTTTTTTTTATTTCAAATACAAATTACAATATACAAAATACATTTGGTTTTGGTAGAACCTTTGGTTGCAATAAATTGTCGTAAGTGCCCTTATCTATGGGTGCGTTTCCATAGAAGCAAAGTTGAGCAGAGTGAAACAGAGACGTGCAAAAATTGATTAATCACATTGCTCAAAAGACACATCTCATCTCCGTCCATTTGTAAAGTTTTGTTGTGTAGGACCCAGGTTTTAGATAATAATAATTATTATTATTATTATACTACATTTGTACAGCGCTGTTTTGAGTTATTTCACTTCAACTGTAATTAACTTAAAAATAATCTAGTATTCAGTCAAATTATTCCTACAGATCTAATACTATGACACAAAAATGTACAATACAAACCAACGACAAGTGTACTATAATATGATACAAATATGATAGAAAATGTACAATAACAGTGCTATTATAGCACAGGACGTGTTTCCAACTCTAAATATTAACATACATAATATATTTCTCTCGATTCTAGCCTTTTTAGTCTACGTATTATCTATGTCAGCTTATTTTTCATTATCATTATTAAGGTCGGTAAATGTATTTGAAAATGTATTTTGAAGCCATAAATATTTGAAATACATATTACAGAATACCTCAGCATCAGGTAATTGAAATACCAATTACAAAATATATTTTTTGGAAGTAATTGAAATACAAATACGTATTTCAATTACAAGTAATTCAAATATGCCCAGCCCTACGTGTAACCCTTATTTCCAAATTGGGAACCTATAAAATAATCTCGATTTATTGATTTTCTTTGTTGCCTCTTTAAAATGCTGCTTTAAAACAACGTTAGTCTCCATTACCCCGGCGGCTATTCGTTTTCTTAAATGCGTTTCTTTTCCTTAATGATATTGTATTGGTCTTTAACAACCGGAAAAATACTTCACCGAGCTATCTAGGCCAACTTTTGAAATAGGTAAATCGTTTTGTCTTGACACACTCGTTATTTATAGAGTTAATATTTTATTTTTAACGCTTTTGGGACTACATGTATTTTTCCCCGGGTCAAAAGATACATTTTACAATATTTTTTATTCATTTTCAATAATTTATTAATCTTTCACAACTTTTGTATTTCACTATCTTTATTATATTTTATACTAGCTGACCCGACAAACGATGTTCTGCCATATAAATTATTTCTAGTGAATATTTTGGTTGTTAAATAAAAAATAATGAATTTATTGTAAGTATGTGGGGATGCGATCCATGACAGAAAGAGACAACGACCGCCGATAAAAACAAATAAAACACCAACCATTCATTTTCTCAATTCAATGTATTTCAATAAAGTAACAGACATATTTTATTTTTTTTTTATTAGAAAGAAAAAGTATACAATATTACAGGAAATCAAATAAAATAAAATATAACAGAAAAAAAGTCCCAATAAACTACTTTAAAGTAGTTTGTCAATGGGTGCTTTTACTTTGAAGTTTAGAAAATAAAACTTATTATGCAGTTAGACATTTTTTTTGTGTTACTACAAAAATTTTTATACAAACTGTTTCTTTCAGCGAGCCAATTTTTCAATATTATATTTGTTTTTATATTATTTGTACATTTTTTAAATTTTATCAGGTAACATATTTAAGCAAGTAGGTATCATGTAGTCCAGCGTTCTTTGTCCATATTTGTTTAAGTGCTTGGGTACGATTAGTTCTTCATTTAACGTAAATCGAGTATTGTATTCATTTGCTTTGATCTCTTAAAAGTTAAAAACAAAGTGAAAAAAGTACTTTATTTTGTATCCTAAAGTAGGAAAATGAAATAAAGAAAATCAATATTAATTTCGTCTAGCCAACAAAAATATACTCGATGGTTTGCGAATGAAATATCAAAATTACGCGACGCTTCTCGTGAATGTCTTGCGCATGTTTGGATGAAAGTTCGATGAGACGGACGTAGTGCCATCTGTCATTCAACAACATAAATAATTTCGTTCTGTTTGAAATATGAACGACGGTTAAATTTGTTCATACAAAAAGGAGGGTGGGGGTAGGAGGGTTAAAATTTGTGTATTTTTTTTATGCCAAATAAAATAAAATAAATATTTAAAAAAATTGTCAGTCAAATTGATTTTTTTTCTAAATAGGGACACCCTCATCATCTAGCGGTATGAAATTTACTTTAAAACCTATTCTCATACCTACCAAATATACATAAAAAATTCCATAAAAATCGGTCAAGCCGTTTCGGAGGAGTGCGACCACAAACACCGTGACACGAGATTTTTATATATAAGATTAATAAATAAACAAATAAATAATCACAATAGTTAGATAACTCTGCTAATTTATTCGATGTATGGCCACTATCGAGTGCCGAATCATAAACTCAGGTTTTAAAAATATACAAACTGTTCGCGCCTTTATTGCTACATGTGGTTCTTTGGAAATACCTCTTGTGTGCCCTCCGCCTCAACAGTTGAGTTGAATTCACCTCGCCGCGAAGGACACATGTCCTAAAAACCGCACCGCATTTCCAGTTGTAATAATCAAACCGCAAACAGAACTTTAAATCTCGCTGCTATTCGCAAGTACCATCGCCACGCGTCATCCATTCTCGCTTATTATTTCGCGATCAAACGTTCATTCCCAATCGCCATTCCCTTCCAAAATCTCTCCCAAACTAACATACCTACCTTTCCAGTGAACACTGAACGAAGAGGGAAGCAGTCTGGGTAAGTGCGATTAAAATATAATAAAATAGGTAAATAAGAACCGCATACAGTATACAGTCCACAATATCCACGCAGCATTTGATCCCTCGATCTTGAGAGGGATCATTTGCTACCCGCCGCAACACAAACCGTAAATCGAAAATACGCGTTAACCTTTGGGTAAGCCATCAAGAGCATGGTGAAATACCTCCTTATTGAAATAAATTTTGAGGTACCTATTGCCATCACTGCAATATTTTATAATCAGAAGGAGAAGATAATACCAATAAATCTAAACGAAATATGAAACATATCAAGAGAGGAATTTTGTAATTTTTGAATTGAGTTGTGAAATCGTAAAACAACGGAAAATAATTTAAAACGGAAATCGTAAAACAACGGAAGTTCAGTTTCTGTCGCCGTGCAGACCGCACGCCCAGAAATTACGATAAACACAGTAACCACCTAAGTACAGTGCCAAGCAGTTAAACAAATTATTGTTGTAAACTTAGCAGGCTGACTGACGTTTTTATTCGCCAGACAGCCCGCATAATAAATAACTCATTATGGACCGGAACGTACAAGGACTAATTGACTCTATTAAAACTGAAATTAAAAAATGCTCAAGTATCAAAGAGGCGAAGCAGAGAATAATTATAGAACAAGATATAAGCCAACTAGAAGAAATATGGTGCAAGGAAAAACTTCAATTACAAGAGAAAATAATTGAGCTACAAAATAAACTGATATTAAATGAAGAAAAACATTCAGAAAAAATTGAAAATTATTTAAAGGAAAAAAATGAATCAGTTAATACAACATATAATAAGTCAACCTTTTCAATACCTATTCCAGAGGCCAAATACTCACTAATAGTTGCAAGTGAAAATACAAATTCAACATCTGATGATATTCGAGATTTGATAGTTAAAAAAATTAAAACATCGCATTTGGGTATTGCAGTAAATGGGGTACAAAAAGCATCAAACAATAAACTAATTATATCTTGCCCTAATAAAGATCACGCAAAAAAACTAACGGACGAAATAAATACGGTATTTAAAAACAACATGATCGCAAAAGAACTAGAAAAAAAGAACCCAAAATTATTCATAAGAAACTTACCTATCAACTTATCTGAAGAAGACATAATAGAATCATTTAAAACACAAAATGATGGAATCAAAATCATAATGGATGAAAATCCAAAAAACTCAGTTAAATTAGTGAAAATGCTTAAACCAAAAGGACAAAATAATCTTACGAACTACATAATCGAAACAAGTGGAAAACTTAGGAAATATCTCATATCTAAAGAGAAAATAAATATTGGATACTACAGAGTACGGGTGGAGGACGCAATTCCAATTATGCAATGCTTTCATTGCTTGAAATTTGGTCACTCAGCTATCAACTGCCTAAATAAGGACAAGAATGCCACGTGTCTACACTGCGCCATGGATCATCCCTGGAAAGACTGCCTTAATAAAAACAAAGAAGAAAAATGCAAAAATTGTGAATTCCAAAACAACATATTCAAGTCAACTAACGATACAAATCATAAAGCAAACAGCAAAAATTGTACGTATTTAAAAAAAATGATGACTATTGCACAAGGGCGTATAAATTATGAATAGGTATGCACCTTCTTTTAAATTCTTAACAGTGACAGCCCTCATGGTATGCTCAAATATTAAAAACACAATATCGAAATTTATATGTTTGCATAAAATGCGATTGTTTTCTGAATCTTCCTACAATTTAGTTATAACTTTCTGTAAAATGTTAAAACCAAAAAAAATCATTATAATATTATTAACCTACCATCAAAGTGATAAAGAATCATTAGAAATATTAAAAAATTATTTAATTATATTTTTCAGTAAAATTTTAAAACAAAAACGATGGATTCAAATTTTAGCCTGTTCTCAAAGTGTTAAGGCTTGTGAAATATTATTTACACAAAACAAAATTGATATACTTTATACTATGTTTCTTCTCTATAACATTATCACTAGAAATACAATGACAGTTTATTCAATACTGTCACCAAAACAAATTGAAGTCAACCTTGATGGACTATTTTTGGGCATGAATTATTATTATTCATTATTATTCGTGATATTATTATTGCTGCGAATTTATTTAAATATGCATTCAATGTCAATTTCAATTTTAACAATTAGTTATGATAATTGCGTAAATCAGTATGAAATGCCAATGCCAGGAATAAAATTGCATACTTATATTTTAGTTATTAAGTATTTTAGTTACACACATTATGTCTTTTAGTTTCATAGATGATGATAATGACATAAATTTTTGTAAGATAAATAACCTGTGCGAATGGCTTCGTAAGCAAGACACAATGAAACGTGAAACGAGTAAACTCAATTTTGTGGAACTAAACATTAGATCTATAGGTAGGTATTGGGACCTATTTCATGTTTATTTTAAAGACTGCTTAAATCACATTGACGTACTTATGCTTTGCGAAACTGCAATTCGTTCGGAACTTGTTAATCTTTATGATATTCCCGGTTTCAATTCGTACCACTATTGCAGAAACCATAAATCCGGTGGAGGCATTTTGTTATATGTAAAGAATAACCTCTCCTTTTCGCAAATATTTCTGGACAGTAAATATTTTGAGAACGTTTTTGGAATATTGACACTTCCAAATAACAGTACTCTAAATGTCTTGGCAATATACCGACCCCCGAATTTAAATAAGCAAGCATTTTTGTCAGAAATATCCAATGTGTTTGAAAACAATATTAAATCAAATGAAAGTGTAATATTTTTCGGTGGTGTAAATTTAAATTTATTACATAAAAATGATGCTATCATTATAAAATATGAAAATATTCTTACTAATAACTATTTAAAAAAATGTATAAATTATGTTACACGAGAAGTAATAGTTCAAGGGAAAATTGTTAGTTCTTGCTTAGATCACTTTTTTGTGCGAGTTAGCGGAAAGTTACCTACTGGATTAACCAGTACAATCTCCGCGTGCGTATGTGATTATAATATTGCCGATCATAATACAACAGCTGTAAGCATACTCTATAAGTCGGTAGATAATTTCAATTCTAGCGATTCTAATAACGTCAAAATTCTTTCGCAAAAACAGATTGATAAACGTATTTGTAATTATGACTGGAAGTCGCTTCTAAAGGAAACCGAATGTTCGGTTATTTATTTAAAAATTAAAAATTATTTTGACGACTTGTATAAAAACAGCACAATTATAATAAGCAAAAAACCTAAAAGCCGACCTTATGCCATAAATGATTGGATATCTAGTGATGCACTATATAAAATTAAAAAAAGGGATTATTTATATAAGCGTTGGAAAAATGCCCCAACAAATAAATACTATGAAAAAGAATATAAGTGTTATCGAAATGTTTTAAATAAATTGTTACTTAAATTAAAAACCTCATACTATAATGACAAATTCAAAAATCTATTTCAAGATTCAAAAAAGACATGGGACGAGTGTAATCAAATTTTAGGTAAGAAATGTAAAAATAATTGTGACCAAGTTGCCTCCAAATATTTGATGAAAGATCGGACCAAAGAAAATGTAACTAATGATTTTGTTGATTATTTCTCTGACAGTGTTTGCAATATGTTACATAAATGTAATTACAGGACAACTGCTTTTGAACCAGAGAAGAGGCCTCAAAGCATGTACCTACCAAGGGCCAAAATTTCTGATATAGAAAGCATTGTGCGGCAACTTAAAAGCTCTTCTCCTGGAATTGATAATATCAGAATGAGTGATATTAAAAAACATATAATAATTTTAGCTCCAATCATAGCCCATTTTGTAAATAGAATTTTATTTGAAGCAAAAATTCCAGATGACTTAAAATGTAGTATTATCAGACCCATTTATAAAGGAGGTGATCACACTCTATTGGGTAATTATAGACCGATTAGTATTTTGCCATCACTCGAAAAAATTCTTGAAAAATACATTCAGTTGAAATTAATAAAATATTTAGAAGATTTTTCTATTATTGATACAAATCAATATGGATTCCAGAAAAAAAAGGGTACCGAAATGCTACTTCAAAAATTTGCCAGTTTCATAAATAATGAACTAAATAGTAAAAATCATGTATTAGTTTTATTTAAAGATTATTCTAAAGCATTTGACACTATTAATCATAGAAAATTATTGCAGATACTAGAAATCATAGGAATAAGAGGAAAGCTCCTAAAACTATTTGAAAATTACTTGAACAACCGATGCATGAAAATAAAGCTATTGAACACTTTAAGTAAAAAAAGAAAAATTTTAGCTGGCGTTCCTCAAGGTTCCATATTAGGTCCAATTTTATATATCATTTATGTATCTTTTATTAAGTACATCTTTAAACATGTAAAACACTTTGTATATGCGGATGATACTGCACTAGTGATTTCTCGCAGTGATTTAAAATTATGTATTGAACTCTTACAAAAGGATTACATTGAGCTTTTGAAATGGTCTCATGACTCTGGTTTAATCATAAATGCAAAAAAAACCAAATTGATACATATTAGATCACCCAATGCCAAGACAAATATTATTACACCAGAAATAAAAACACACGGTTCAGATTGCTTACATGTTGGTATCCCAGCATTGTGTACATGCGAAAATATTGAAGTGGTTAAAGAATATGTTTATTTAGGTGTAATTATTGACTGCTTTTTCAAATGGGATTTACAAATAAATAAAGTCTGTGAACGTCTGAGATCTATTGTTAGTAGATTATATAAACTTAAATTCTATGTTCCAATATGCACACTTCGAATAATTTATTTATCATTAGCTGAGTCTATTATAAGGTACGGAATTACAGCTTGGGGACTTTCCTGTAAGACAAATGTTAATCATGTTCAATCTGTCCAAAATTCATTAGTTAAATTATTAGCTCATAAAAGTTTATACGAGCAAAGACACAATGTTCCGTACTTTTACCAGAATCTTAAAATTCTCTCAGTAAGAGCAATTCTGTGGCATAAAATTATTTTTCAGCATATGAATAGCCCTATATACATAAATAGACTGGACCACACTTACAATACTCGATTTACGTTAAATGAAGGACTAATCGTACCTAAGCACTTAAACAAATATGGACAAAGAACGCTGGACTACATGATACCTACATGCTTAAATATGTTACCTGCTAAAATTAAAAAATGTACAAATAATGTAAGAACAAATATTATATTGAAAAATTGGCTCGCCGAAAGAAAAAGTTTGTATTAACATTCTTGTAGTACTCGTAACACAAAAAATGTCTAACTGCATTATAAGTTTTATTTAAAAAAAAAAAAAAAAAAAAAAAACTTCAAAGTAAAAGCACCCATTGACAAACTACTTAAAAGTAGTTTATTGGGACTTTTCTTTTTTGTAATATCTTATTTTTATTTGATTTCCTGTAATATTTTATAACTTTTTTTCTTCTAATAAAAAAAAAAAAAAAAAAAAAAAAAAAAATCGGGTCTTAATAGCTTATTGGTTAAGGCGAGACATAACCACGTTAATCGGGGGTTTGCCCGAGGCTCACATTTTAATTTATGTCTGCGAATTCCTAATTGAATAGGCCACTTGCATCACATTTTTTTTTTAAATTCCGGTTTAGGCAAATATTCTAAGACATTCTGTATTTTTTTTTAATCGTATTTATGAAACCCTGGGGATTTCTTTTAAATTTCAATCCGAAAAATCGAACAATTTTTTATAAACCGGAAAGACGGGACATAATTTTATAGGTGCGAAAAAACGATAATTACATAGCCGAAAATTATTTTTAAAAAAAGGACGTTTTCCACACGAATGGCACAGGAAAATAACGAGGCATACCAAAAATATTACATCTCATAAAAAAAAAATCCTTGATCCATCTTATTGATCATAAATCATTATAATGTACAACGTCTGTATTACTAAATCCAATGTAATAAATATACTTGTACTTGTAAATTATAATAATAATATTACAAAATTTGATTTTGTTAAAATCAGTATCATAACCATTATACCTCTAAAACACGTACCGACATCTAAAATGTACAGCGTTCTCTTCATAACATCTGTCAAAAAGTCAAACCAAATGTTAAGTTCGCAGAGAACAAACAATAAATCTCTCTATCTCTCTCTCTGGTTTCAATCCTGGGATTGGTTTGCAGCAATTTCCTCTATTCTTCTCTTCTATTCTTCCTTGTCTTGTGCGGCTCTTTTGAAGTCTGCATATGATGAGCAGCTCACGTCCACCAGCAGGTCCTCCAGGTACTCTCGGCGTGGGCGTCCCCTAGAGTTTGTCCCCTGGGTCATACCCTCCATTATGGCATGCAAGAGGCCTTTTTGTCGTATTACATGACCGATCCATCTTGCACGCCTTTCGGACAAGGTCCTGAGCAGGTGCCTTCCTCCTTCGATTCTTTGGAGAACCTCCTCATTTGTAATGTGGTCTCTCCAGGAAATTCCTAATAGTCTTCTACAGGACCACATCTCAAAAGCCTCTAGTCTCCATTTATCTCTTTCGGATAGGCACCATGTTTCGCAGCCGTACATCAAGATATTCCATACATAAGTCTTGATGCTTTTTTTATTTTATATTTCATTTTGTTTTTATAATAAATTAAGTATTTTTTTTAATATTTATGATTAACTCACTCTCTTGATCAAGGCCGAGATATCAGAGACCTTTTAATGCTCTATAAGATTATTCATAACTTCATTGATAGCAAAATATTAACTTCAAAAAATTTACTGCAAAATATTAACTTCAGATATCCATTAAGAGTTACTCGATCTCCGGACACATTTTTTATCCCTAAAAGCAATACAAATTATCTTGAAAATGTATTTATAAGAAGAAGCTGTAGCACATTCAATAGATTATGCCCAAATATCGATGTGTTTACACTAACCTTTATAAATTCACAGCATTCATTAAAAAAATAACACTCGATCGAGTACCACATGTTTAACTAAAAATTAATATTTCATTGATTTCTTTATTTCTCTTTGTTTAGTTCACCACATTTCCTCTCTTACTTTTAGCAGTTCGAATTTAAATAAAATCACTTCCTGAAAGATATAATTGATATCCATTAAAATTTAAATGTAGTAAACCTTCGAAAAATTTCACTAAATATTTTTTGTAGATTTATGTAAGAAGATTCACTGTATCAGAATTGTTTATATCAGGTATAGAGGTATTGTTGTGTATTTTTATATTATGGTTCTAAATTTCAATTTGTCGTTATTTTATTGGTCAATGACATACATATTCTTAAAACATTGTCATATATGAATTTATAAAGACTGTTTATAACGCTAATAAATAAAATAAATAAATATTTGCCAATATTGCCACTAAAATCATGAAATTAAAACGAAATCTTTAATGGCATACATTTTATAATTTAAAACACAAAAAAGAAAGTAGTATGCATCTGTACTAGATATTTGATATACCTTTTCATTACAAAAATAATTCTTCAGTTTGGTTGGGTATTTTGGCCTCAAATCCAAAATTAATTTTTGCATGAAAAAGGCCGCGCAGTCGTTCTTCTTAACCCGTTTAATCACAGGAGACCATATTTGTCCCAGCTCACATAGGCTCACTGCAATCGTTGTGTCTTCCTTGCTATTGTAGTGAGTAGTATGATCTAAATAGTATTGGAAAGAGAAAGGCACAAAAAAATAAAATGTACACTTATGAAAAGAAAATTTTAGACCGCAACTTGAAAAACAATATATATGAAACTTTGTAATTTTTCTAAGAATTATTTTTGAATAAAACGAAAAATAAGTGAGGTGATAATAGCGTTGTTTATTCACTTGTCTAAAAAAATACGTATGTGTTATAATTCTTTTCGTTATCAGTAATTTTAGTAAAAAAAAAAAACGTAACAATTTTTAGAATTTTTTAAAGTTTGCATTCACAATTTTTATATTGAAAAAATTACATGGTTATTTCTAATAACAAAATTTGTAAGCGTATATATCACCTTTCGAAAACAGTTTTCAGTTTTTAGATACGTTCACAAAGATTCCATTTATTTAGATTTTATTGCAAAGCGGAAGTATTTTTACGTACTGGCAATTTTCAAGGGTTTGAAGTTTTTTTTAATGAATTTTGAAGGGTTTTTAAGATGGACCCGGTAAAATCCACCGCATACCTAAAGTTGTGGTGATAAAATCGTCAGCGGCGGAGTTAAGGAAGTAAGGCCCATTGGTCCGGGACACAAGAGCTAAGGGCGAGGGGCCGGGGACTCGGTAAGTGTTGAAAGTTCGGCGTGAGCTTTGCACACAGCTTTCGGCAAGCGGTCGACTCCGATCGATCCCGTCTAAGTGCTGATGTTCCCGTTTCCCGTTGGTGGCATTGCTCGCCTGAAATTCTGCATCCGCCAGGAGGCGATGTGCTGAAGCAATCATTAATGAAGTTCCCAATGCATTCCGAACTGCACTCCGTATCATAAACTGGCATTTCAGTACTTACCACTTGTATCTCTCTACTGCGAATGCGCTCAATTATTCGACAAGATTGCACGCTGAGTGAAAATAAATTAACCAATTTATTTTGGATTTAGAAATGTTACATGTTAAATGTTCCATTTTAGTGAAATATCATCTCAGAGCAAGAAATGACTAAAAACTTTAGCTAATAATTTTGCTTTTTTTATTATTTTTTTTATTATTTAGTTAAAAGAAACATAATATTTCGCTTTCTTAACTTAAATACAGAGCATATATAGTACAGTAGTAAGAAGTAATATTTTAAATTTTTTTCCAACATTTTGAGTTTAAATAGTTTTTTTTTAAAGGTTTTTATGTTATTTTCCGTTTTTAGGCTATCTGCTTCTAAACCCCTACCAGATTAATTTGCGCACCTGTGAAAACGTGAGATTTTTTCAATGTAGATGAGTGTTTAGGCGAATAATTATTTCTTATAGTAATTGTTGCCCTTTGTGCTATGCATAAAAATCTTGTCTTAAACATTAGTTTATCAATTAAAAATAATAATTAATATTTGACGAGTTAAAGTATTTCACGAAAAAATGTACATAATTTGACATATTTCGCGAAAAAATGACATAATTTGTCTCGACGCCACCTAGTGGGAGATTTGGCACTTACAATGCCTTTCCCATATAAAAATTTAGTTGGTTGTTTGCAGGTGGAAAAATGTAATAAGCAGTAATTGTTAAATGAAACATTAGTACATATTGAATTATTTGACGGGTAGGAGATAAGCCGACATAGCTCAGTGGTTAAGATTATTATAGGTAGTCATCATCATCACTATTGGCTCTACAACCCCTGGTGGGTCTTGGCCTCCTCGAGAGTCGTTTATATGTAGTACGAATGTATAATTAATTTTGGTACCTACTAATGTTCTAGCTATGAAAATAAGATTTTAAAATGTACATTTAGGCAAAGAGATTTCGCTGAAATTCCAATGTAACATTGTCGTCAAATGGGATGAGATTTGCCAAGGTCTTGGCGGTGGATGCGTTTGCCCACCTTCATCCGGCGGGAGAGCCGTTGAAGTAGACCTTTTGACCTCTCCAGCCGGACTCTCTCGATCCATCGCCTTGCGCCGCAGCGGAAGGGATGGATTCATACTTTCATCACTCCTGGATATATTGATCCTCAGATTGGTGACAGAACTTCCTCTCCTTCATTTCCATAAAAAGAGCCTTCATACAGCATGCCCATACGCCTTCCAAATTGTTTTAACTTAAGAAATTAAGTATGTCACTAAAAATATGTAAGATTGACGTGTGACATTATTTTGTTCTTCGGGTTTTTTTCTGAGAAATTTCATTTGCAAGTATGAACGCCTACCTGCCTAAATGAATATTGATCTATTATGTGGAACCTACCTAGCAAAGATTAATAATTGACTTTGGTAGAAAGTTTCTTATTCAAGTTGACATTCAAAAGATCTGTAAGTCGAACTAAATGATGTTTGAATGGACCAGTTCTCATACCCTAGTGAAAGCCTGCTTTTCTTCAAACATCTGAAGAATTATAAGACTATTTAACAGAGATAAGGTTCGATAGTGGGCTAAATAAATATAGATATTTATGGAATTTGAATGATAAACATCGTGTTTCACGTTCATACCTAAAGCTTTTAGACGATTTTCATTAAAATGTAAACAGTATTTGCCAAATTTAAGGATAATTTATTTATATTCTTACTGTTAGCAAAAGATTTCATCTGAACACCCCTCGACCTTTTCCATATTTTGCTACCTTGATCTTATCAGGATCGACACAGGTAAAGTAATTGTATCTACTAATAATCTTTATATTTAAACTTGAATGCTTCTTTGTTCCCTTATTTTTTCTTGTGGCATTCATCCGATTGCGATAAAACTGTGGTGATTTGTTGTGCGGACGCCCGCGAAGGTTTCAAAATATAATGGTGAGCTCTAGCGTTATCAATTTACTATAAAAATTACGAATTGCGCGAGTTGTTTAAAAAATGTGTGTATTTCTAATAGTTCAGCGGCAGAGAGGGAAGACGGGAGGTGGAGAGGAATCCGGGATATAGGAGTGGAGCGAAGGATGAGAAGGGGTTCACGGGAAGTGTATAGGGAGAGGCAGAAGGCGGGGAAGGCGGAATGGGAACGCGGGAAGGGGTGGGGACACGGAAGAGGAACGGGGACAAATGGGAAAACGCAGGGAGAAAAAATTCTTTCTTTTTTTGAGCGGCATTGTAACACATAGTTTCTGATAAATAAATTTAATATTATTGAAACGAGTTTCTCAATATTTCATCGTTGCCCACCTTTAAATTGTATTCGATTGCGCATTAATAACGCTTTTATCATAACCAAAGAAACGCTAGCCTCACACGGTCGTTTTTCGACAAAGTTCAAAATTTCAATGAAGTTTTTAAAGCTTTACCTACTCTTCACTCTGCTATTAACTAACTAAATAATGGTTAATAGAAAAAGACTTTAAGAAATCCAATAATTAAGGTTGGGACTTGCGACCGAAACTGGAAGTCAAAAACTTTCCTCCATCCGGGAGGGATGCACTAACCAACTGCTCCACCGTAAGTCATTTACGTTCTGTCATTTTATCAATTGTGTTTGAATTTGAATATTAATTCAATTTAATTTAATTTTTAAATAAATAAAGAAGTGAAAAAATCTGTTAAAAAATCACTGACTAATTTTTTCGCTTTCGGTAACAACTGATATAGGTCTCATAGAAATCGTTGTGTCCCCCTTACTATCATAGTCAGAAAGATGTTCTAAACGGTGTTAGAAAGCAAAAATACCACGCTTTATATTCAAATCAAAAATTTAATCACAAAATAATTAAAATATACTTCTTTATGAAACCTAAATTTCCGAAAACAATTTGAAAAAAAAAATTTACTTTGGGAATTATTTATTAATTATATTTACGCGAAACGACAAAAAATTGTGTTGATAACGATTATAATAACTTTTTGTAATAAAATATTGGTTTATTTTTATTTTTTATCGTTATCAGTAATATTTGTTAGAGAAAACGTAAGGTGAGACATTTTTAAAACGTTTTTATATTTGCTTTCAAAAATTAAACTATTATTTCGAATTATAAAATTTGAAAGCGTATTTTATCACTTTTTTTAAACACTTTTTAGTTTTCGGATGCATTCGACCTACCGACGGAATAAGCGCGAGACTCGGGGGGTTAAGATGCATTATTTTCATTAGTTTTTCGTGAATAAATAACCAACCCCTGAAGATTCATAACACGAACGTCACAAGGTAAATATTACAAATTAATTTATAATATATTATAATCCCAATAAATACATCAAACATTCACCCCATCATTTACGAGTACGTGTGTATTAGGAAGGTACGTATCCCATTCATCTGTGTCGAAGGGTCCGATCACTGTTCACTGCTTACTGGGCTGCGATTCTCCAATAACGATCAAGAGTTCGTTACTCGTTACGTGTCATCTACGAATGAAAACTTACTGGTCGTCTCGACTAACTTTGTCGGATGTTTCATTTTTACGTATTCTTTAATGTCGAAGGGTTGAAGAGATGACTATATTAGCAGCCCTATGAATATTGTCTATGTTTTGATATTTTTGACGTTCTATGGGTGTGAATTTGAAATTACGAAATTTCAGAAATTTAGAAATTTCAAAAATTTCTTCAAAATGACGGGCTGGTATATAACTCAAAACCAAAAACAGCTGTTAACCACCGCGGAAAAGAAATTTAATGCTGCTAACACATGCGCAAAACGACAGTACAACGATATTTTCATGTTAAAATTGTCTAACCACCCACTGAAGGTCAAAAAGGTCACTGCTCAGTTACAATTCAGGATTTCTTCTTGAATACAAAATGCAGCTAGTATTCTGCGGTGCCTCCAACATACCTAAAACAAAAAATTAAATTAAAATAAAATACACTGAATTAAAATTAAAATAAATTTCTGTGTGAAAATTCGAAAATAATGCAAGCGTTATGAGAAAGATTAAGAAAAATATGCATAGATGGTTTGAGCTTGTGATCGGATTAATGAAGCATGTAGAGTAGATGAACAATGACATGTAGATAGGAGAATATTATGTGACAGAAATGTTAATGGTAAAAAAGTAAAAACAAAAAATTATAACAAAAAAATGCGACTTTTTTGTCACCAAAAATCTTTGTGGTCCGTTTTCTCAGCTTTGTAGTTTTGTGGCTTGACTCCCTTGACATCCATATTTTTGCTGGTCTCAAATCATCTGCTTCAGTTCGCTCTACATTATGAATCGTAGTCGATTTCGCGGATAAATCAGCCATTTTATTGAACCTTAAAACAACTTTGTGAAAATATACGATCCCTGTCAGAGTGTTATGGCGAAGACAACTGGCGACGACAAGTTCAACCCACTCGTTTGAGTGGGATGACTTTTGACTTTCGGCGTCTAAGTAAGTCGACCATTGTACGTACTTTGGATGGCGTTTGCGAAAGACCTCGATTGGAGAATCGCGTCCCTGCTCTTCGCTCTCTTCCATGGGTTTTCGCGCTACACCACGATCACATTATTAATAAATCACCGGGTCGTGACCTTTGATATCAAACGTCAGATCAAAAGTCACACGTACTAATCGTCACCGGGACGTGGACAAATCCATAATAATGGTTGCCCTAATAAATCTCACCAAATTACCGTTAGTCAAATTAAAGCTTGTGCCGTATTATATTATACAAGTGGCGTTGGGGGCTGTCCCATTTTTACGACGAATATATATTTTTAACGTTCGTTCGAAATTACAGCCTGCTGGCATTAAAAATAAATTACGACCGGTTCTTAAAAAAATTGATTAACATCGAAATAAAATTCTCTAGTTCCTTCATTACGAGCTTTTTTATATCAATTAGTACCTACTCCTTGCGTTATACATTATACAGCTTCTACCATATAATCATATCTGAATACTTTATTAGCCAATAAAATGGAATATAAAATGTCTCAATTATTTTTAAGCCAGATGTCGGCCCATGTTCTCGAACCCAAAATGGAAGCTATTTGTCTATTTTCAATATTCTAGGGCAGTGGTTTTTAACCTGTGGTACTCTTACCTCTTGGGGTACGCGAATAAGTAAAAGTTGGGGGTGCACAATATCGTGGCACGAATGTAGGTTTCAAAAATTCAGCTCAACTTTCGAATTTCGGCGGTCTACGCTCGATGATTTGGCAGCCTATACGCTCATACGTCAGTCAGTCAGCTCAGTTTTGTTTGTCAACATGAGTTCCATCACAGTTGATCCGTCGACAATTGCACAAAACATAACTAAGTGACAATTACACAAAATGGACGAAGGGAAAGAGACGATATACTGCCAGACAGCAAAGTATAAAACCTTATTCATTCAAAAACATCAAGGAAAAATCTACTTGTCTATATACTGTGTATACCATAAATACAAAATATCGACAATACAAGATATTCATACCAACTTATTATAAAGGAAAATTGTGTTTTTATAGTAAATATCTTTTGGAGGGGGGAAATTGTCGGCGGATCAACTGTCGAATCAAAGTGCAATGCCTCCCCCCCCCCCCCCCTCCATGCCATTAAAGTTGACTTTGAGAAATTGACTTCATAATAAATGAAAACATTACTAGCTAGTCAAATGTGTAAAAAAATGGTCCGTCCTGGAGGGGGGTGGCTTGAGAATTTCTGGGATAAAAATTTCTCCATAAATATAGGCTAGAATCGCCTATAAGGTAGACACGAAATTGTCCCGTTTCGGGGTACTCTACGGGGAGCTTCCCCCCCCCCCCCCTCCCCCCTAGCTACGCCACTGCCTAAGTGTCATGGGGTACGCAGGTTCAAAAGGGTTGACAACCGCCGTTCTAGGGTATAGAAAATCCTGCCTATTACGGTAATCGTTATTGATTTTCATCGGCTTCGTGAAAGGCGACACATTGATACATTTATTTATAGAAGTTTTAAAAGTATCCAATATAATTTGTAACAAACCTTGTTGGATTGAGTACCTCTAATACACGTTTAGTAGAACTACACATCATTACAGCTAAAGATAGTATGTGTGTATTATGTATTTGTGTATTATGTTGTGAGTTATATATGAATGTGATGTTGAAGTATTTGTCAACATAAAGGAATGAATTCTCTTTTAGAAACTACTTAGGACTCGTATTGTATCATTTGAGTCTCCGACTTATGGAAATATGATATTGAAAATGAATTTATTTATATACAACCGAAAGCTGTTGTGCTGGTACTTATGTGATCTTTAAGTCTTCGAAATACGATCATTAAAGTGATATTATTTTGTAAGATTGAATTGCCAATAAGCCGGTAAATTTCATCAATCAACATCTTAACTATATAACAGAAATCTATTTTGAAGAAACATGAACTACGCAAACAAAAAACTTATTGTTTTTTTTTGTATGTGAATGCCACTCAAGATTCTCGAATGCCCCCAAATGCCTTCAACCAGCGAGACTATGGTATCCCCAATTGCGTTAGGTTATGAGGCTTAAGGTAGTGGGGAGGGGAAGGAAATGAGGTAGAGGAAGATGGGAAAGAACCTGACTATTTAGATCTGGCCCCCTAGCATGGTCGATCGATATAGGTTTTATCGAAAATGTCGGTAACTTGTCATCGCTCCCGAGAACGACTGCAGGCCGCTAACGAACAAAAAAACAGTTCACGTCAAATAAATCAGGAACCCTTAGTCGTTGTGAGCTGTTTTTTGTTCGTTAGCGGCCTGCAGTCGTTCTCGGGAGCGATGACAAGTTACCGACATTTTAGATAAAACCTATATCGATCGACCATGCTAGGGGGGCAGGTCACCAAACACGGCTAAAGCAACGTTTCACACCAAGCAAATGTTTCAAATCTGAAAGGCATTCTTAGACCAGGACGATAATGAGAGTGCTTTCTACTCTTTAATATTTCTATCTTTGAAACTGACAATTCATAGTGGAATTCGCATAGATCTTTTAAACTACACAACGGATTTTCATGCGGTTTTCACCAATAGACTTTTTTTTTAATTTTTAAAAGAAAGACAAACATTCCCGGGTTACGAATAACTCAACAATGTTTGAAAATCTCCTACTACCACTACAGAAAGCCGAAAATGTTGCTTGTGTTGTGATGGAGGACTAAGCCAGCCGAGGAATTTAGCACACGACGCGCGACGCCCGGATGGGATCCAAGCGCTATGCACACTCAACCACTGACCAGGTAGATAGAGTGATTCAAGAGGAAGGTTCATATGTATAATACAGGTTTATTGTAGTAGAGAAAAGCCGATAAATTCAAATATTCAATTCCGGCAGCGGGCAGCTGGCAAGCGGGTGGTGTTGATTTAATAGAGGTTGGGTAATGGCGTTGTGTTTCGTTAGCCACAGCAACGTGTGTCCGGGTCTGCTAGTAATATAATAAAACAATTATGAAACTTATTTCCACTCTAATTTATTTGACCACAACTGGTTTCAGCGTGTTAAAACCATCTTCACACAGGTACAACTTGTTTTTAATCTACCATTTATATATTTATAAGAATAATTTGTACCAGTCTGAGGACGTCTTTAATAAGCTGAAACTGGTTACGGCCAAATAAATTAAAGTGGAAATAAGTTACATATTTATTTAATCATATTATTATCTTCTTTGCTATTATATATATGAATTTATTATATGCCAATTTTATCTATGCCATACGTATATGAATTTATAAAGACTATTTATAACGCTAATAAATAAAATTGAAATAAAATAGTCTCACTGGCTCCAGTCGGGCCCAGGGAGGATTCTAGTGCGGTATTCACTTGAAAAGACAAAAGAATATTTTAATATTTTATAGTGATTTATTTTTGGGGTATTATGCCGTGTTGCGCTACCTCCTTCTTTCCAACGTTTTGGAGAGCGTTACAGTGTCCATCATCAGGTCATATGTGTGTACCCAATGTGTATACTCCAAAAATAAATAACTGTAATACTTTTGAACGTGAAAATCTAAAATCATATCATTATTATACTTGAATAAATTTACTGGGTAATGGATACCTACTTCTAGTTATTTTCATTGTCAAATAGCCAAACAAAATACCCTATTATTATGTATTCAATGATACTTGCTTGATAAATAATAATGTGGCCTTGTGTAGGATTTATTAATTTGTTTCGTTTCAATCATGTCTTTTTCGCTAAAATACAATCGTTATTGCTTTATTACGGAGCTGGTTCACAATAGCTCAATCAATTAAATTGATCATTTAATGTTGTCCATGTTACTTTGTATCGTAAATCTGAGTTGGTTGGCAGAAAATTCCGCCTGGCAATTAAAGCCCAACTGATATAATGACTCAGATATTTTGTTAGATACTTTCACTTTTGTCCAAAATCGACGATTAATTTAGTCGTGTTTGTTGACCAGATCTGAATCTCGCTTCCATTTCCCTTTCTCTTTCTTTCACAACATATGTACCATTTACATGGGTCACCCCAAGTGGTTCCCTGCGTTTGGCGGTTTAGCTGGAGTGCCCGGGTTCATGGATTGAAGTTTATCTAGGTCTAGCGATTGCATTTGCCCACTTACTGTGTAGCGGGCCGGATCGGGAGAGACTGGTTGAGGCAGACTTAACCTAGACCTCACCAGCCGAAATCTTTCGACCCATCGCCTTGCGCCCCAGTGTGATGGATGGATTCAAACGTCCGTCACTCCTGGACCCGCAAACTGTTTGACCCTTGATTCATTGACCCTCAAATTCCAAAAAGAGATGGATTCAGGCGTCGTGATATTAACGCATGTTCAATAAACGTGGTTAAATCTAAGTATTCTATTAATTTTAAATCTATAATATAAAAATGAATCGCTAAATTTGTTGGTAAGCGCAAATATCGAGAGCGGCTGAACCGATTTCGCTAATTCTTTTTTTAGAATATTCCTTGAAGTTCGAGGATGGTTTTTACGGAGAGAAAAATTAAGAAAATTGCGCAGAAAATTAGATAATAACAGAAAACATCGCACGTTTGACAGTTCGCGTGTTAGAGAATGACATTTTGCAAAACAATGAATGATTGTGCAATCAGGATTCTATTTTTGAAAAGTTGAAAAATTTATTTAAAGTAGGTACTCCCCTAATATTTTGAATCGAATCAAGAATTTTAGATATTTTAAATAGGTACCTATGTTAGGTACCAAATTTAATATTCATGAAAAATGTAAATTTGAATAAAAATTGTAAAAGGTGGCACGCGGGCTGTTTAAGAACTGAATGTACTGGGATTGAATATATGGAACGCGGGAGGAGGGTTGGCGGGACGAGGGAGCGGTAAAGGGACGAGGGAAGGCGGGGAAGGTGGAAGGGGAACGCGGGAAGGGGGACCTGGGAGGGGGAGGGGAACTCGGGAGGGGGGTTCGCGGGACGGTGAAGGGGGGGGGGAGTAGAGTAGGGAGAGGGAAGGTGGAGGTGACGGAGTGGGAACGCGAGAGGGGAAGAGGACGCAGGAGAAGAAGGGGAGGCGGAAGAGGAACGGGATGAAGGGGAAAGGACACTCAGGGAGAAACAATTTCTTTATTAAATGGCAGAGCAACGCATGCCGGGACCAGCTAGTTAATAATAAATTTAGCAATCTGTGTGCATTGTTTTAGTTATGTTAATTTTATTTCAGCAGGGAATAAATCATAAATAATCTCATAAAAATAATGGTTATTTCGTCAGCAGTGCACAGTTCAATGCGGCTGTCGGCCGGCTGGGGTGCTCTGGTCGGGGGCCTCCTGTCCCTGGTGGTCCTGGGGGCGCTAGTAGCACTGCGAGCGCGACGCTCCCGTGGCGCAGGGGCCCCCTCAGCACCCCCGCAGGAGAAGCGCTGGCCCCCGCCTGCACCCAAGGCGGCGCCCCCTGACGCCGGAGATGACAGAGACCCAGATCTGATTCCGGCTACTTACGGTAAATATTTTTGTATATACTATTCTTCTTATGGTTGGAGAGTGGTGATGGCTCTAAATGGAGTATGATGTTCTTCAAATATTCAGCAATTATAATTTAATTAGGGGGTTCAAGAAGAAAAATATTAAGCCCATTGTGAAGGCACAGATATCTATTTTACGTGTTATTATTGAAAAAAAACTTTCAGATATTCAAAAGACGACACTAAGTTACTCAATACTATTTTTATTGTCACTAATACCCTATTTATGTTTTCATTTACATATATAGATATTAATACATTCTTTTAAATGTTTTTTCTAAATTGTTTATGTTTTTAAAGTTACTTTAAAAACATTTATTTAAATTATTTCCAGTTTGTATTTTTAGATTTAGAATTTAGATGCTTTAATGCACGTTTGTGTGTTTAAAGAACTTTCCGCAATTTCGTTTTAATGTTATTATGTATTGGCCATGATTTTTTTGTATTTTTAAACAATTTATCAATTTCTATTTTTTTAAGGTTTTTTTTTACGCTTGATCTTTTTATAATTTTGTTTTTATGAGATTATTTTATATATTAAAATTTTTCTTTTAAATTTTATCCGATTGTAAACCACTGTAATGTAGCAAATTATTTTTGCAACCTATTATTTATTACTAACCTCTGAGTAAAAAAATTATAATTTTAAATAAATCAATAAAAGCCCGTGCGGTGTAAAAGAGTAAATAATATAAATAAATAAAAAAATGTAATAATATACCACCGATAATATTACCACCGTAACACGGGCATGTGCCTAGCATGGTTGTCGAAAAATACCGCTAATATTCAACCAAGAAACCATGAATAAAGAAAAAAAAATAAAAAAATGTTTTTTATCAAATTTATTTTTACTTTTCAACTTTGTACAAATAAATTGATATAAGTAAAAATCTTTACAATTAGATATTTCATTACAACAATATAATACAAGTAAACTATAACCTTGCAGGTCTTGATTAGTTTGTTAGAAACTAATGTTGACTGGGCCTATTGTACATTGTACATATACTGTATTGCAGCTCACCCTTGACGCACATTGTGCTTGTCATATTATTGTTTATCCATATCCATCCAATATCCAAGTCCACAGTAACGTATAATTTTATGCATCAAATATATAATAATAAATAAATAAATTCCCCGTAGTACCTACTATAGGTCGGTTAGTAGCTAAGTCAATAAATACATCGGGGTCTCACCAAGAGGTAGTGGGTTCAATTCTTATGCTAGCTGGGTCCTTCATATTTTAACAAGAAACATTTTCAGTTTATATTGATAGTAGGAGTGTTTCAAACGTTGTCAGGTTATGAAAATTTGTAACCCGGTAAAGTGTGTCATTCTTTAAAAAATAAAAATAAAATGTGTCGGACACTC
Source organism: Limnephilus rhombicus (assembly GCA_929108145.2). Taxonomy (NCBI): domain Eukaryota; kingdom Metazoa; phylum Arthropoda; class Insecta; order Trichoptera; family Limnephilidae; genus Limnephilus; species Limnephilus rhombicus. Next base: position 17,581,325 of record OV815272.1, on the reverse strand, counting down.
TTGCACAGTGTGCGCCATAAGCTTTTGCACTTTTTTTTATTATTTAAGGCTTCTAGTGCTACTTACATGTATATACTATTTCGGTAATTTAAATAATCTATTTAATTGATATTTAGCATCAAAATTATAAAATTATATGTATAAAATGTTTGAAAATGTACCAATGTTGTCATTATGTACCTGCTGACATACTATATAAGTAGTTTAGCGGGTTTAAATGTAAATAAATAAAAAAAAAAACTTTAGAAATCTCAATAAAAAGTTAACTACAAGTCGTGATAGATAAATTAAGAAAACTGCAACTTTATTTCTTAAAATGATTTCACCTAGTTATCCACTATACGCTGGCGTTGCTCAAATCTGGCACCAAGATTTTGAAAAGCTTTTTGACACAACGCGCGGTTTGTCGGATGATGTCTTGACGAATATTCGCCTATGAGGTAAAAAATCAGGGGGTGTGAAGTCTGGGCTGTGGGAGGGCTCTGAGATTTCGCCTCCTTGCGATATCAGTTTGTTAGGGAACATCACACACACCACACCACCATTTTAGTCACTTAGGTTGTATGGCAGGTTAGCCCATTTTTCTTCATCACATTCCCGTTGTTGACACTCTTCTATAGGTGCGCCATCAGTTTTTGCACTTTTGAAAACTCAATTAAAAGTAATCTACAAGTCGTATGAAAATGAATATTTTTGTTAATAACAGTAGAAAAACATAAAATTTATTTTTTAATCCAAGTCTTGTTGTTGTACCTAAATCCAAATCAATTTTTAACGCAAAGTTGACCTGGGAGCAACAAGCCCGGATCTTCTCTTGCAGATAATGTGTGAAGTTCCCTCACAAAATCAATAACAAAAGTGCAAAAGCTTATTATAATTGTGCTCGGATTGAGCAATAGATCAAATCCGAGTTCCAGATTTTTTTAAGTGAGCGCCACACAAGAGTCCCAACCGCTCCCAACCGTTTGGGGCCAGTATATTGCGAGCTTACAGATAGTAGGCGTGGAAATGAGATGAGGAAAAGGAAGGTGGGGAATTACCTGGCTATTCAGGTATGGTCACCACTTGGCTCACGCCATTTCAAACAGCGTTTTTTTTTAAAGAAAGACAAACATTCCCGGGTTACGAATAACCCGACAATATTTGAAAATCTCTTACTATCACCACAGTAAGTGTAAAATGTTACTTGTTTCGTGATGGAGGACTTAGATAGCCGATGAATCGTACACCGGACGCCTGGGCGGGACTACTGACCGGACAATTTTAGATTCTGAATGGTCTTTCAGAAGTGGGATATTGAAAATATCTTCCACTTTGAAATGTGCAGCAAATATATCATAAAAACATATATTTTTTTAATGAATATATTACGAAATAAAACCATTTAATCAAAAATTTGCTTGCACACGCCGGGGATTTGAACCGGATTCATAGCCAAAGATTGTAACTACTCAACCACAAAGGCCGTCAAATTTATATCATTAATTACTGTCTTAAAAGTGCATTTCTAAATTATTTTTTTTTAATGGAATATTTTCCCGACACGGTACTCTTTAAATAGAAATCCAAAAGACCGGCTATAGGCTGACAAATCCATTCCCGCCTCCCGGAACATTTAGATAACAAATGAATTTGCGAATGAACTGTTATTGTGCCGGTTCGATTGTACCCGCCATTAATTTGTTTTACCGGTCATCAATTATTAATACTGTGTTATTTTTTTTTATTTCAATACACCTTAATCGGCGACTATTTCACTAGAATTATCCGTGTTTTGTGCTACGTCCGTAATATATCGGGCGGTTTTATTGTGCGGGATAACGCGGCACGGACGCGGACGCCGGCCCAACACGTATTTTCATATTTTTTCACGGCGAGCCGCCTATTGTTCTAATATGGACCAGTAATAAATTCCGGCAGTCGCGCGAGCACGGCTTTTGTACGCCCCGGTGTCATATAACCTACCTTTACTTTTATGGAAGAGGTGGTGAAAATGGCATTCATTGCGTCATAATAAAGCCAGCGCTGGTGATTTTATCTGCAAACTGCGATAAGGCAACCAGTAGGGGAGGGTGTCGGTGTGGTGGAGGTAGCGGGGGAGTTTGGTGGGGTGGAGCCGGTAGCTGAGCTGAGCTGAGCTGGTACGGAGATAAGCACCACCCTGAATATATCAAGCTGACCTCCCTGTGAGTGCACCGCTGACTGCTGAGCACTTCTACACCGGAAGGTCGAGCTTCGAGCGTACTTCTTAGAAACCCTCCGCAATACGAACGATCAGTATTATAATACACATGTCTTCTGTGGCATTAAGTTTTTTCCTATTATTTTTTTTATCATTAAAATTTAAATATCAACCACAATAAAATCCAGATTATTATAAACATAATAACATTTTAATAGCCCTTAGACATGGCAACAATAATACGGGTTGTTAATAATTCATATATTTACATAGTATAAAATGAAGTCGCTCCCGCTGTCTGTGCGCTTAGATCTTTTAAACTACGCAACGGATTTTCATGCGGTTTTCACCAATAGGTAGAGTGATTCATGATGAAGGTTCTTAGGTATGTAATTTGTCAAGGTTTTGTGTAAATTGGCAAGCGGGCGGCGTTGGTTTTTTTAAAGGTTGGGCAATGGCGTGGCATTGTGTTTCGTTAGCCACAGCAACGTATGGCCGGGTCTGCTAGTTACTTGTAAATAAGGTTTTCCCCAGACAACATTAAAGTAATCCATAAACCTGAGATAATTATGTCGACTGCTAATAGCCAAGGTACTAAAAATCCAATCGTCAAAGATGAGATGGCAACAAATATGAAAAACCTTATAAATTGAATAAAATCCTTGTAGACTATCCCCCTCCCTCTCCCGCATATGTTTTGTATACAAACTCAAGATTAAGAATAATTTGTACCAGTCTGAAGATGGCTTTAACAAGCTGAAACCGGTGACAGTAAAAAAAATAGTGGAAATAAGTTTTATATGTGTTCTTTTTTTTTTTTACATGAGCTCCACACAGGAGGCCCTGAGGAAAATAATTTCCCTCAAGGCCTATGTCATCTTTGAGGATGCTGTGTGGAGGGTTTTTTTTAAGGAAAGGAAGGACAGGAGAGTTCTGGGAAGGAAAAGGGTTTAAGGGGTGGGTAGGAATCTGGGGTTCATTATGTCCTGGTCATCCGCCTCCAAGACCTAGACAAACCTCACCCCATGAACCCGGTATGATATTATTTTCGATGATATTATTTTAATGGAATTCCACCACGAATTGTCAGTTTCAAAAATAGAAATATTAAAACATTAGTATTTTATTCGAGGTTCAATAAAATATACCCAAATCAAGAAATCTTCTTTGATTCGCTCAAATGATAAAATCTCTAAGCTTGGTTCTTTGAAAACAATCTCATTACATTTGCGAACATTTAAATACAAGTATATTTACTCGTATAAAGGAATTTGTTTTTGTTCTTGAAAAGGGTTTCCCATTACTGCTTTTCTTTCAGTAGACGTTAAACTCTTCCATTCTGATTTAAATTATAATTTTACGAGAATTTTTATTTAAAAATTATTCCACATCATTTCTCTGTTCTTCTAAATTTACCTTTCTTACGTGAAGTGAGATCTTCTATGTTTTTAAATTGCACGGTACCTGTAACAAATGAAAATGAATCCTTAAAACTTTCATGAAAAATTTGGCTGAAGGGAATAGCTGCGAAGTTGCCTCGGTTTAAGCCTCACTCTGTGATTTCATTATAACTTTGGAAGTAATTTGGTTAAGCTGGTTAATTTTTTGCTCTACGTCTCGGGTTACCTTATTCATAGGTTTAAGAAAACCCAAGACGCGACACAAAAGTATAATATAGCATAGGTTTAGCAATATTAAAAAGCTTATTAGAAATAATGAGAGTTTGCAGCGAACACTTGCTCCCTTGTCCACCGAGCTCCACCAAATCCACCCACAATGTGTTCATATAATATTTAGAATTAACTTTGCCTATTAAGCCAGGAGACATAACCCTCCAGCCCTGTGGACTTACACATACTTTTTACTTTTAACTTTTATCCTTTATTCAAACAAGTCTTTCAAGCTGCTAAGATTATTTCTTTGAAAAATAATCAAAATATTGCAGAAGTTTGATGTGACTTAATCATTTGTTTAACAAGGCGTTTCCAGATCTCATATTTAACACAAATTTTATTGAAAGTAAGATTATTTCGTAGATACAAACATTCTAACAAAAATCCCTGATAAATCCAATTTGTTCTTTCAAATTATCTTTTTCTATTTTCCTTGTTATTTGTCTACCTCGCGTTTGTCATTTTTCCCGGAGACCTAAAAAACACCTAAAATAAAACAAATCTTCGCACTGATCTGAGGTATCGTAAATCTTCCGTTGTCCCGATTTAAAGAATTAATCGCCTAGAAGCTAAATACCTGTCCAAAGAGGACATGTATGAGAAATGATCGGTGTTTCCGGCTCGCCAGGGCGCTGCTGGGCGCTGTGCTTACATTTCATTTATTTGCTTCCATTTTTCGGGTAAACAAGCCCCAAACTGGATCTCCGCCTTTTTCAAACAAAGGTTTTATTAACAAGTAAAAATGTATCCCCGAGAAAAAAGGTAAACAACAACCCCTCACTAATTTCGCCTCAAATTATGAAAATGTTTTTTTCTTTCATTAAAGTACATCTTTCTAAATAACTCGGTTGTAAGCAGCTAGATTGAAAGCGGCAGGAGCGTGGCTACACGCCACTTGATTTATTTTATGAACTTAATTTTTGGGAGCTTTTTTAACGACCTGGATAAGATAAATCGGCGTTTCAAATGACGTACTTCTCCCTTTCCTGCTGAGTTTAGGCAACGTTGTTGCAAATTTGCATTTAATATTGTAGTTGCTATGGTAATGGATAATGATTTGACGGGCTGAACAATAATACTGAAAATTGTTAACTGCTTTGGATGAATAAAGAGATTTATGAGTTTATTATGGGGATTTTATAGGCCAAGAATGCCAAAAACCCACGATATACCTGCATTTGATTTGCGATAACAAAATGTTCATCTTGTTGTGTGTTGTGACTGTTGTGTAATTATTTCTTTAATTTAAATGAAAGTGTGATGGTTCTCTAACCCGTCAATTCTTTTAATCTATCTAGAACCGGTTTCCTTATACTCGCGCACCTGGGACTCGGAGGGGACACCCAAGGAGGACAAGGGGGCTGCCGCCCCGTACGAGGAGATGCCCACCCTGCGCATGTCGGGGGAGCCCCCTGCGCACCTGCCGCACCCCCTCGTCACGCGCCCCACCATGGTGGGCCCCTTCGCCCCGGACTCCTGCCTCAACCTCCAAGCCTTCAAGGAGAAACTGCTGGACACCAGACTGCCGGAATCATGTGTATAATTCTACTAAATGCATAAGTGTTTTAATTTAGGTCAATTGATCGGAGAAAAATTCAATTCGTTTCGTCAATTATGTTTTCTATTAAGACATCAATGTAACACTCTGTGAAAGTTAAGTATTTCTACAACCTACATAATTAGTATCTTCATTTTGTAACTGAATAATTCGTAAGAGCATTTCAACTCTGAACAATTTACATGGTTGGAAGATGAACGTGGGTAAGGAGTGGTATGTAAATAAACTATCTGTGTAAATAAACTACGTTAAGTCCTAATTAAGCCCCTCAGAACGAAACATTTCAAATGTCAAAATTGCTTGGTAAGTATACGTGTTAATTAATGTTATTTGATAAATAAGTTTTAAATCATCCTATTTCATTACAATCATTACGTAAGGAGCGTCGCATTGTTGAGGTATTAACTCGTGCATATCTACTTCAAAAGGTTACCTTCATATCATATTTACAACATTTATTAAAGTTACGTGAAATAAACTATCAATACGTTTTATTGGGGAAATTTCGAAAAAATATATCTCGTCTTTTCACACTTTTTGTGTGAATTAATTTTGTACGCAATCTTGTTTTACGATTTATTTAATACGTTAAAAAATATCAAGTCGTTCATATCACTTTCCCAAGGTTGTTTATTATTTGTAACAAAGAATAAATACGTTAATTTTATTTCACGTGTCTCGTTTCTTTTTTACGTAATTTTAAGATTGTATTTTCAGTGTTTCTAAGAAAGTATGGAAATGTAAATAAAAAAATTAAAATTTACTGTGGGTTTCATTACATTAAAAGATATGTCTTCTTTACTACGATAATAGAAATATAATCTAAACGGTTTTAGCAGGAGAAAATCCCAGACTTTTTATACAAACCTAAAAATTAACCACAAAATAATTCAAATGTGCACATTTGCGAAATCAAAGTTTATTAAGATAAAAAAGTGAGTTGACGATAACGTTTTTAATATTTTTTAATAAAATATGTGTGAGTTTGAATGTTTTTTTCGTTACCAGTAACATTAATTAGAAAAATCGTAAGATGAGCATTTTGAAAACTTTTTATCTTTACCTTCAAAATTTATATATTTAAAAAATATGTAGACACCAAAGCTAAACGCAAAAAAACATTGTGAAGTATCCTTTAATAACAGCTTGTAGTGGAGTGGAGCTGGCGACAAGGTATCGCTTCTAAGTACATAAGCACACATTTCACCACTAACAATTACACATCTGCCTTGATGGTGGACACTGTAACACTATTCAAAACGTTGGCTAAAGGGGGAGGTAGCGCAACACGGCATAACATCCCAAAAATAAATAACAAAAATATATGTTTATTTTAATTATAAAATTTGAAGGCGTATTTCAGATGCGTTCAGAAACACTCCATTTATTTGAATTTTATTGCAAAACGGAAATATTTTGACACTATGACAAAATATGGTAGACGACTGAGAGATTAAATATTATTTGATGTTCAAAATTTGATGTGAGCTGCGGTTTATTTATTTACTAGCTGACCCGACGAACTTCGTACCGCCTCAGAATCAATAACTGTTGAATTAAATTAAATTTTTTATTAAGTTAAAAATTACACAATGAATCAATTATCGATGCCCAACTGTCCGTGTTTTGTTTTTGTCAGTATCAGTTGTGAACGGATTAATATTTTTTGTGATTTTCTTACTTTTCCACTTACTTACGGGAATTTTTGAAAGGAAGCGGGTACGGGTGCCGCCGCCCCGGGAACCATTTATTGGATAACCAACACCTCTTTTTTTATTTGTAGTTTTAACGCCAAAAACCGCCATATCGCTGACTTTTGTGACAAATTTGCAGATATATTTGATTGACTTCACCGAATTGCAATAGGTACCCCACGTCACAATGCGCCTTGAATGTTTTGAAAAGAAGTGGCTGCTTTCCTGGAGTTGTGCAGACATACGTTCACCATTTGTCCCCTTTACGACTGTTGACATTTAGTGTGTAAGAAAGAGAGGCAGCATTATATGTTTAAGAACAAATACACAACAATCAGCACATTGACATTTGACGTTTTTGGATTTTTGGAATTCAAGCAAACTGCAATATTATACCTACCTACCACAATATTCCTTCAGCTCTTTCAAAAGATGAAAATTCGTTCCATATTAAATGTATGGGGAAATGAATTTTCGTCATAACTTTCTTTTTCGTGAATTTTTGCGATGTTTTAATAGTTATTATCCTATCCGGGGCGGAGACAAATCCAACAAATTAAAGATCATCAAAATCGGTTCAGCCGTTCTCGAGTTATAAATAGTGTAACTAACCCGACTTTGTTTTATATATTAAGATTGCAGTTATTATTATTTTCCAGCCAAAATCATCTAGAAATTAAATAATACATGTTCGAACAAGTGCCTGAGTTAGTCGCAAGTACGATGTGTACCGAGCATGATATTACAATGATACATATTTGATTCACTTTGTTGCACTTTCTGAATACAAATTTTATTCATGGTGAGTCCCGTCGACTTTGCAGAAAAATGTGCATCGTTTGCAACTGAATAACCTACTTGTATTGCAAGCTGCGAGTCGAAAATTTTCTCATGCGACATGCTCTTTCTTATGTCGAAAATCGCGCAAGAACGTTATGCATGTTGAAAATAACATATGTTTTGTAAAGGATTATTACGGTTAAAATATTTTCAAATGGATTGGATTCTGGAATTATGGTTGGAAAGTCTATTCAAATTTGAGGTAAATTGGAATAGAGTAAAATATGACTCCCGTATATATGGAAAACACGACGAACAACAATGTGAGGAAAAATTTAAATTGACAATGGTTTTTTGCTATGTTTCAATACGGGTTGGTTCTCAAGAAATAACTGAAGTTTTTTTATCATGTAGAAACACTAATTTCAAATAAGATTTAATAAAATAGAAACTATAATATAGAAAGCATGACAAATGATAATATAAAGAAAAATATTGCCCGGTATCAGTAATTGATTATAAGCTCAGCTTGGTTGAAATAACGAGCTTAGCACAGCTTGGTACATAATCAATATTACGTGTTTTGTCTATGCGTCTTTTTTACAAAATAAAACAAGTTCTCTGTTTAAAACGACTTTATTTTCATTTATATTCGTCGACTGGTTTCTTTTGTACTCAACCTTCTTCAGGACAATAAACACATGAACTTATTATATGTTTATAAACTTATTTTAAATTTATATATTTATTTACAATTTGGGAGACGGGAATGGGTACCGCCGCCCTGGGAACCTTTATTGGATAACCAACACCTCTGCCATAGGTCACCCCAAGTGGTTCGCTACGTTTGGTGATTTAGCAGGGGTGCCCGGGTTGATGGGGTAAGGTTTGTCAAGGTCTTGGAGGTGGATGACCAGGACACACTCAACCCCAAATTCCTACACACACCTAAAACCCTTTTCCTTCCCAGAACTCTTCTCTCCTTCCTTTCCTTAAAAAAACCCTCCACGCAGCATCCCCAAAGATGACATAGGCCCTGAGGGAAATTATTTTCCTCAGGGCCTCCTGTGTGGAGCTCATGTAAAAAAAAAAAAAATTGTCCTGAAGAAAGTTGAGTACAACCGAAACCGGTCAACGAATATAAATTAAAATAAAGGGGTTTTAAACTCAGAACTTGTTTCATTTTGTAAAATGTCAAACCATAAAGTGTTTGCTTTCTTCGATAATTGTTTCTTTTTTCTTTGAAAACCAAATCTATTGTCGACATATGCGGTATATCTATGCCCTCTGCCGTCATCTTCATCGGGACATCTCTATGCACCGAGAAATCGCGATACAATGATCGCTATCTCCCAAAAATAATAACGGATAAAGTTCCCCACTTGTAGCATGATTCTTTATGCGAGAAAACTAATTTTAATTAGTGTTTGTTTTACTAGAGTCAGTGCACTATTAATAAAATTAACCTCAAACTGTTCCGTCGTTGAAATTCATGAAAATTTAAAATCCCTTAGCAGACTATTTTTGATTGATTCAATTAATAATATCATCATTCCTCATCGCTCGATGAATATTGTCCATACTTGTAAAATTAGGCAATTTACGTAAATTTCGGCGAGAAGTAGGAAATATTTATAGATTTCGCGTGTGACTGTTAGTGCCACGGCGTCTAAAATAGGAACTATTCTGCGGCTTATCAAAGCTTGAGCGGTAGATTTAGCCCGCTTAAATTGGAGCGAAGAATGTCGTACATAGCAAGTATACGAACTGGCTGATATACCGGGACTGTATTAGTGTTGCCCGGATAAGAGCTCTAATGAGAGTTCCAACCAAAGATATTCAAATACAAAATTTCCAACTTACTGATAACTCAATAGTTTCCAATCATATTAAAAGCATTTATTTCATCACTCAATATCATTTTCAATTATGGTAATAAATTAGGTATTAATAAAACTTTTCAAGTGTATTTTATATGTAATTGTAGTGCTTCTTATGCTGCATTTATCCACTCGTCCGTTGTCGGCTAAACGTGTTTTTTTATCGTGTGATTGTAACGCAACAATGTCGTCTTATATTTTCACACGTGCGAAACAAATCTTCGAAAATTTGTGGCTTACCGCTAATGGGATTTACGTTTCCTTTAACGGCTTCACAGGTGATCTTTTATTGGATTACCCTGAACGGCGGCCAATACGAGTGTTACCAAGTATCGTGAATTATTACCGGTGATTCTGTGTTTCATTGTTTGTTTTCGGAAAACTAAAATAATAGTGGTATTTTTTGAACGAAGACATCATCGTTCAAATTATTGGTCACATGACATCATGACATGTGAGCCATGGTATCTGAGAGCTTTCGTCCAATTTTTTGTTCAAATATTATGGTTTAGTTTTGTGGGAATAGAAAAACGACGCGTGCTGCAAATTGTTAAGAAGACATAGATGATAATCAAGTTTTAATAATAAAAAAACGATTTAATAAATTTATGCATTATTTTATATCCACGTATCAGGCGATGTTCGACATTTTTGTCATTAACGTAAAATTTACATAAAGTCTTCCAGATAATACGCTGTTATAAGAAAACCCTTCAGCACTCTTTTCCTTCCGTTCCAAACGAACCTGTTCTGTAGTTGTTTAACGGAAATAATAAGGCAAACGCGTTATCAGTCAATTATAACAAGCGTTTCCTTTCCGCACTTGGTTCTCCCTCATACTTGTTCGATGCTATAAAAGTGTTCCTCACTTTTCCGTCATTACAAAACTTCCTTATTTCGGTAAAGTAAAAGCGCTTCCATTATTTTTTATCAAGAAATGTTTGTGAAGGAATAAAATTTTATGAAGAAATGTTTGCTCCAAAGATAAGAGGAAAGTTTATTAGCGGCTTTAACTTTTCATGAGTGAACTGTGTCAAACTTGCCTCAGGTCCAAAGCCGCGTTTACATTGTACTTCGCGTGGAACTAATTCCTGAGAAATCAGTGGGTGTTACTCCTTCCCAATTCTCAATTCCATTCTTCAATGTTTATTTTATAAAATTCCTCCCGTGTTTTTAGATGGGAAAAATCTATTAATGGTATGCTTTTTATGATAATATTATAAAATTTATTTTGTCGTAAGTTGATTTTTTTATTTTTCGCGCAATATTTCTTGAAAACAATGTATCAGGAGAATTATTTTTTGGCAAATCCAATTCTACAAGTCCCCCGGGGCAATTTTCTTATATTGTGTTTCACATTACCATATCCGATATGTTTGGTTTGCTTTTTTTATTAAATTTGCTATTTTAATACCTGTGCATGACATAACATATCCAAAAACGTTGATTCTATTTGAATATTCCGCGAAAACGTATTTTTATTAAATTTCAAAGTTATATAAAAGTTGAAATTTTGTCTTAAAGTGGCGTTCGAAAGGGAACTCCGTATACCAAAAGACAGGCAGTTCATTCCTTATATGATAACTTGTGCTTGCATGTAAATGATTTGAAATGGTCTGTTAGAATTTCAGGAGTTTTCTCATCACTTGAACGACGAAAGAGCCTTTATAAAGTTTTAGATAGGGAAAATGTTTCTTCTTCTCGTTTGGTAGGTAGGTTCCCTTTGACAAGTAAGATTCTGTACCCGGAACGCCGCGCCGCATCGCCACAATTCTATTCTTGGCTGGAAGATCTTTAAAATGTTCGGCTTCTCGTTTGATAGACTTTTTATTGTTTGACGGTTGACTGTTCACTTCAGACTTGTCAAACTGTTTTTTTTTTCTGATTTCCTATCTATACAAAAATGTCATTTTGTCATCTTCATTACAATGTTTTTTTAGTTACCGACATAATATAATATAATTTTTTATATAGTGAAATATGCATAAAAAATAATGTTAAATAATATTAATAGAATTATTTTTATATAAGTTCATAGAAAGATTTTATTAATATTATTTTGACATAATTTTGAACGTGCGTAGTAACCACCATATAACAAAAAAATATTGGTGCATATTTGATCATTTATTATTTATCATTAACTAGAACGGTAACCGACGAGTTCATCGAAAATCGATTCATCGAAAGCAAATTCATCGCAAACGAGTTCATCGAAAATCAATTCATCGAAAATCAATTCATCGAATGATCAATTCATCCAATCGCCAATTCATCGAAAAACATTTTTTTTGTAGATATTAGAGCTGTCAAGATTAAATACCCAAAAAGGTCTGTTTAACTGAGTTAAATATTAATTATTATTTTTAATTTATAAACTAACGGTTAGTTTATAAATTAAAAATAATAATTAATATTTGACAAATTTAAGTATTTTCCCAATAAATGTAGACATAATTTGTCTCGACGCCACCTAGCGAGGGATTTAACACTTACAATGTCTCTCTCGCAAAAATAAAGTTGGTTGTTTTCAGGTGGAAAAAATATAATAAGCAGTAATTGTTGAATGAAACACTAGTATATATTGAATTATTTGGCGGGTATTTGATAAGCCCCCATAGCTCAGTGGTCAAGAGCAGCTGACCGGCAATCAGAAGGACACGGGTTCAAGTCCCGTTGGCGGCAAGTATCTTTTCTCGGAAGATTTTTCAATGTTGATGAGTGTTTCAGGCTGATAATTATTGCTTATAATAATTGTTACCCGTTGAGTTAAATGTGTTTAGCAACTGTCAGTTTCGTAGTGACAATGTAAAATTTATAGGTTATCTCTTCGATTTCCGATTGTCTGATATTGCAAAAAAGGGATATCTAAGGAACGGTGACCAGACAACTCATAATGAAACCAACTCATAAACAACTCAGAAAGATCATTAAGAGTGATGATAAAAAAATATTCAAAAATTGGTTAAATAGGTTAAGTTAGGTTAGGTTAGGTTAGGTTAGGTTAGGTTAGGTTAGTTTAGGTTGACCAATGCTTTTTTAACTTCTCGGTCCGCTCGGCATTTCTCTCAAATATCAATATATTTTTTCGATGAATTGGCGATTCGACGAATTGATCATTCGATGAATTGATTTTCGATGAATAGGTTTTCGATGAACTCGTCGTGAACCAACTAGAACTAAACGCCAGCTGTCTCGACCGGCACGGTGCGACCATCACTACTAAACCTTCAGATAAATACATATTTGTGGGTAGGTACCCAGTACCCACTACACCACGGAAATACATACGTTATAAAGGTACAGTTATAAAGAGATTTAAATATGTCTTTGAGGAATCTAATTTATTCATTCAATATATATTTCATAAATAAATAAAATATTAGATAAATTAAACAATTTTACTTTGTTTGAACCACTTATATATTTCGGTTTCGGTCGTTCCGAAACCGGTCGGCTTTACTCAAATATATAAGTGGTTCAAAAAAAGTAAAATTGTTTCATTTATCTGTAATGGATAACCACAAAGTTATAGCTACATTCATAAATAAAATATTAATAATTTTGTGTGAAATAAAATAAAATCTTTTAATACAATACCAACATATTAATATTTTAACAGAAGTATGCAATAAAGCAAATACGAAATTTCCCGAGAACGAAAATTAAGACAAATAGAATAAGTTTTATTCATAAATACATTCGGTATCTAAAATAAAAGTCGTGTAACCTACATATTTGTGGGTAGTTATGGGTAGTAATGTTATGTTGCAGGCCTATCGTAAAATCAGGCAGATCATGATGTGGCTAAGCGCACCATGATCTGCCTGATTTTACGTTCGGCCTACGACATAAACACCATAAAGATACAGTTATAAATAGATTTAAATGTGTTTTTACGGAAACTACTTTATTCATTCGAAACATATTTTAAATTCATAAATAAAATATTAATGTTTTTTTTTTTTAAATTAATATCATTATTAAGAAGTATAGATTAAATTAAATATAAACGAAAATTAAGACAAACAGAGCAAGTTTTAATCAGAAATATATTAAAATAAAAATCGTGTAACCTACACGACAAAAATACAGCAATATTTATATTTTATTGATAATCATAAATAAATATACAAATTACAATGGAAAATTATTCATAAACTTAAAAGCTTTTCAATTAATCATATTAGTAAATATGGTAGTACATATTATTAAATGGTATTTACGCAACAATTTAATAACAATATTCTGTTTAATATCAATTCACATTTTAATGATTTTGGCATGTCACCTGTCGGTTTGATCAATCATCTATATAGTAATTATTTGAACATAATCTATTGTTTCAACAAATATGAAATAAATTACCATAATTATAATTCACTTCAATGTTTTCATAAGCCATCCAAAAAATAGATAATAATAAAATAAATAATCACTAGTATTTGTAACATATAATATTAAAATTGTAAAGTATTACGTGACAAGTGAGAAAAAAATAATGGTGTATTAATGGTTAATAAATGAATCAACCAATGTTTATGAAAAATACTGTATGTCAAATAATATATTATTTGTAATAATTCACACAACGTAAGTACATGAATTATGTAATCTGACGGTTTTCTTACAAGCAAAGTACGTTGTTCGAAATTGCACAAGACGATGTGGGATTGAATTTGGTGTACAAATAAGGGTAGGACCTTTCTATTCACTTCAACCACGAAGCGTGCAAGAGCGACATCACAAGGACAAAGCGAAATTCCCCAAATAACTCAAGTAAGTAGGCCTATAAATAATTAAATAATTGTTTTTTTAGGTTGTTACCTTCGTAATGAAAATAAAGTTATGCAGTGGAAAGGGGTTGTGAAAATGTGCTGTAAGTCCTTGTTTATGACCTGGAGGTCGGCTCTTTATAATTCCAGATATAGGTCGGTAAGATATTTAAATTTTGCTGAGGTAGGAAATTGCTAAAAATGTGTTCATTGTATCTATTCATACCCACCTCATACCTCCCTATATCTGAATTGGAATTGGTTACCTGTAAGTAGTCTCAAACCTGTAAGATGACCTTTTGATGTTTCTATGAGCCAGGTGAGTGATACTATAAGGGAAACTGTACAAATGAAGAGTTAAATGGTTTTAACGTACTTCATGTTATTAGACTTAAATTTAAGAAGTATTTATTTATTCTAACCTGCTTTCGGATTGCGTATGTGTATTTTGAATTGGGAACGTTTTTCATACAACACGTGAACTGTATAATATTTAGATATGCGACGATAGCGATTTATTCTTGGTTAAATATAGCCCTTGACGTCTGTCACCGTAGGCGGATAGTTCAGCTTGCAGCAGGTCGAGGAGAAGAGCGTGCTTGAGGCGGGTGGCAGGTCTGGTGACTGGTGTCTGGTGTCTGGTGTCTGTGGCGGGTGACGGGTCTAGTAAGCATCGATACTCTCCTGGTGGCAGATGGTGTCCTGTCGGAACATTTCCACCTCCGCTTGGCTGTCGGCGTGGATCATCTTTCCCTTATCAGGCTGGAAATACGATTAAACAAGACACTTTCAAATTAAAACATTTCCTTTAGTTTACTGATTTAGCACAACTTTAATATTAGCAATAGTGCAAAGTATAGTTAACACGTCCCCAGTCCACAAACTGACTATTGATTGTTAAGGTCGACATTCTTACAAACTTTAATATTAGCAATAGTGCAAAGTATAGTTAACACGTCCCCAGTCCACAAACTGACTATTGATTGTTCAGGTCGACATTCTTACAAACTTTAATATTAGCAATAGAGCAAAGTATAGTTAACACGTCCCCAGTCCACAAACTGACTATTGATTGTTCAGGTCGAAATTCTTACAACACTTTCACTTCTAATATTATAATCGATTAATTGGAAGGTATAAGGGATGCTCCACGACTTTTACGATATTGAATATATCTATTAAATTTTTTTAAAGATGTTTTACTCCCAGTTCAACACAGTCATCTCAATATTAATAACGTAATCTCTATTCGCATATTCTTCATTCATGTAAGTTAGCAATATAATTAAAAAGGTGTTTCTTTTGGCTAAAAATTAAAAACATTAAAAAAGAACTCAAAAAAAGTATTAGTAATTTGGTTTACCAAAAAAACTTTATCTGGGGAAAGCATTAATTTAATTGCCATTATCCAACTTTTGAATTCTTAGAAAGCCATTTTATTTTCCGGATAACAATGAAAATAAAAAGGTCTCGCAGTACAAACTTCACATGAATATATCTACTTACATCACAATCAGACCTGAACTCGTATATTGCGCAGAATCATAAAACATGATTCTAAAGAAGCCACAGAGAATATTATTCAGTTTTGAAAATAAATGGATTAATTAACAAAGGAAATATTTGTGTACCTTGGGATGCATCAGAATGAATGGAAGTTCCGCTGCCAATTCTCCGTTGAGGGCTCCCAGGTACAGTTTCACCTTAACCGTGTAGCTGACGATGATTCCAAAAGCATCCCTCTGTTCCGGATCCATAAGCCTATAAAATACCACCCAATTGTAATTCACACGTGATAGAAGTGGTACTAGAAAGTCACTAGATGTCGCTTTCTTTTGCCTGATTATTTTTAAGTGGTTTGAAGATTGGATATTGATTTACAAAAACAAAATGTTTAATTTTTTTTGGATTTCGTAGGATTCGAACCTCCGTCCGCTGCATTTCTCTGGTCGCTGAGATTTGCGACGCATTATACCTCTGCGCTATGAGACGCGCTCGGCGAGGCACGAATTTGAAAACGACCCGTAAAAAACAAAGCGGCCAATGAGTGCAGACCTATCGTCATTTCCGTTTTATATCTCAACCAATTTGAGCAGTTTGAGCTCCGCAGGTAGTACGTCATTTCCGTTTCGTCCGAATTTCACATCACTCTAACGGGGCTAAGGAAGTATCACTTAAAAAAAATTGATACACAATTATTCCCAACTGTGATGATCTTTATATTGGTGCATAAAAAAAGACAAAAAAGATAATAATATATCAATACTCAAAACGCCTCCTTTACCACTGTTTCGAAGAATATATTGTTAATGGTTCTTCACTAATTCAGTACCTTTTTCACGCCAAACCCATTACAGTGAATATTTTCAACTTGCTCTTAAGCTATTGTGCGAGGATGTGTTTATTTAACGGTAGTCCGTTAAGGGGGAAATTTATCGCGCATAAATGAATAAATAATTTAACATAATAGACTTCCCAACCTTATCTTAACAAATCAAACATCCTTGAAAAACCACTCGCTCAGCATTATGATCAAGTGAATTATGGATGTTGGAAAGCTATGTTGATTTTGTTGAGAGCTATAACTTTCGTTTAATACGAGATAAACTTATAAACACGAGCTTTAAGGCTTTAAGCGTCAAAACGGTATCTCCTTCCATTAAATACACGTCGAGATCATTTCTCATCTGCCACTATCAGATGTAGCTTCACTCGGCGATTTAGCGACAGCAATTACTGGAATACACCGCTATAATGAGAAAATAGTAAAACGAAGATATTAAAATGGCATCTCGGAATCGCCACGAGCAGGAAAACATAAAACTGTCGCGGTACGGGACACCATAAAGATAAGTGCGGTTAAACAAAGAAAATTCCGTTTACCGGAGAATTTGGAATTCCGCGTGTAGCGAAAGTGTGTATTTACACTTTTAAATAAACAACCCCTAAAATGTGAGTACGAAATATTATTTCTGGAAACATTCGCTTTTATTTGTCTTCTGTTTTAGCCGCTGTCGTTAACTTACAAAGCATAATGTACATCGGCATGTAACACAGTATTACGTGTTATAAGTGATCAAGTATCTACTTGTACCTATAATGTACACCAAGTATGCCATATTAGTGTTACACAAGAGCACTATTAATCACTATACAGCGCCGGTCCCGACTTACCACGCTGATTTACTTAGGGGCATGATGTAATAAAATAATAAGATGGGGTTTCATGATCCATCTCAAATTGCTGAATCGTTATCATGTGACGTCATACGGCACCCCACGCCCTAAAGATGATGAGCGTAATACTTCCCGCACACATTTCCCTGCTTTGGCGGAAAACCATTAAGTGCAGATATAAATAAAGATGATATTAAAATGTTTACCGAGATTTCAAAAACAGCGTATTTACGGTTAGATACTGGATCTGAAGATTTTCTAATAAAATGCTCAAAGCCTTGAGTATTTTGGTCTTACATTTAAAAGATGTTTGATTTTTGTATCTATTTTTCAGTGTTTTTAGAAGCTTCGTTTTATTGCTTTTAAGGTTACGGCCCTAACATAAATTTCGGTTTATTTTTTCTTAAAAGGCGTTGAGAGAATATATCGCTAGGTATTAAAAAAATACCCGACAGCTAGCCGAGACGATCAAATAAATAACATTATAAAACATGGATCCCGTGTAGTTATATAAATTATTGTGAAAACAATAAAATCATTATTTTTGACTTTCATTAGAAAGGATGGAAAACCTTCTCAATTAATTAATTGTTTTAAATAATGTAAGGTTTTTCTCGAAAACGATTCAAACCATCACGTTTTCGGGAAAAATAAGTGAACTTTTTAGAACGAAAATTTTTTTTTTGTACTTTAACTCCACACGGTCCTCTTTGGGGATGCTAAGCGGAGGGTCTTTTGATGAGAGGACGGAGTGAACCTCAGCATAGATGTTCCTGGTGAGGTGTTCGCGAAACACTATGATATATATAAATCATTTGCAGTGACTTCTAATGGGTTTTACAAAAGCCTTAGTAAGGTATTGTATGGGTCTTGAAGAGACCCATGTTTTAGGAGTGAGGAAACACAGAGGTCGGCAAACTGTTCCGCAGCCGAGCTGAGTTGAGAAAATGAATGAGTTGTAAAAAAGGCCCGTCCTCTTGTCAAACGTGTACAAATGTTGGGCGCGCGTTTGGCGTGTTTCCCGACTACCCACCGGTGCCGAAACGATCAATGACGCAAATTTCACAGAGCTTCTCTTCCTTTGAAACACCAGATAGAACAAATACAGCATTTCTACCCGACGCCTGTGCTCTAAAGATTGTTTATTAAGATATAGGAATCTATCAAACAGATCTCCCCTTTCTGCACAGTAGCACAGTCATGGATTTTTCGTGGAATGCAAGATGGCTGTCAATAATAAGTCTGCAGAACAAAACTAAAAGTAGGTATTGATAGACCTAGCCGAGGTGGCTAGACTGGCTAGATAATATGGAGGCATGCACCGCATCTTTAGACCGTCGTCCTAGGTATGGGTCAGTGGGAATCGACACAAACCGAAAGATTTAAGACACTGACTAAGACCGAAAGATTTAAGACTTTTCAGCGCAAGGTCTTTCAGCACTCGGTTTATGTTGCTTCCTTACTGACCCATGGGATGACGCGCTTAGACGTAGGAAACTGGATGGAGATATCAGGAGACCGGAGAGTAGATATTAATTACAGACGGCAGGATTTAGGATTGTTCCGCCTATGATTATGGTAAATGTATTCAATTAATTTAAACGTTTATTTTATTTTATTTTTAATTTTTAACTTTATGAGTAAAACCTCAAATTGTAATATTTAAATAAATGAAGATTATTTTATTATTTTATTAAGTTTATTTTATTATTTTATAATAGATAGATCCTTTTTAGAACGAAAGTATAATACGTACTAAATAATAAAAAATTACAACTTACAAAGTAGTGGAAGCGAGGCTCGTGTCCTGGCGTTTGAGTTGACCGTCCAGAGCGATGCCTCGTCTGTCCCGATTGCTTCCCAGGGAAGGCTTCAAGAATAGAACCTTCTGAAGATTGGAGCCAGGCTGGATCGGACATCCATCCCTAGATAAACAAATACATTAAAAAATATATTTTAGCAACCTGCATCCCTCCTTTTGACAAATTGTCTGAACAGATGTTTTTAAATTAATCACAACAAAAACAATGACAAGAATTAAGAAGAATTTTCGAGCAACTTTTACTTTGGTTTTCTTTCCCTTCTAAGGGTTGGATCTTATTGTTTCTTTGCGGTACCATTAGGGAATAATTATGACAACTGTTACTACTCAAATAGAAATCTGAATCGAATAAATTCAAAGACCATGATAAATATTTTAATTAAATGAAGACAATATTGGCGAACCGATAGCGATACCGAAAAATGTAAAAAAGATATTGACATCTCTGAGACTCGAACCCAGAGGTGCCAATATCTTTTTATGATTTTTCTGTCTCCAGATTTTCGATTGAGTTTCGCTAATATTGAATTCATTTAATAAAATATTACCATTTGAGATTTTACACATAAAGTTAAAAATAAAAATAAATAAATATTTTGCACAGGATATTTTTTTAGTTTGATAACAAACTTAGTCCATTTTAACTTACTGTGTTTCAACGCTGGAGACCACGTTCCTGTACTGTCCATTCTGGAAGAGGACCACGTCCACACCCTGGTGGATGGAGGCTTTCAGCTTCTTCACAGGCTTGTTACTATGGTTCCTTACGCAGATGTTCACAGCTATCTGCTCACCATGCAGATACAACTGATAACAACAAAAATGCATCATTAGAATCAAGGGCGGATCAAGGATTTTTTTCTGGGGGTGGGCACAAGGGGCGGACGGGCAAAAAAATCAACAATTACTGTTAGGATTTTTTTTTGGGAGGGGGAGGCACAAGGGGCGTACGGGCAAAAAAATCAACAATTACTGTTATGATTTTTTTCTGGGGGGGGGGGCACAAGGGGCAGACGGGCAAAAAAAATCAACAATTACTGTTAGGATTTTTTTCTGGGGGGGGGGGGGCACAAGGGGCGTACGCGCAACAAATTCAACACTTACTGTTAGAAATAAACTTGAAGTATGATACTTACAAGTTCAAGTAGGGAAGGTTTACGAAAGTGTCAAAACAATAGAAAAATTTAATGTTTAATAAAAGACAGTTTTCTGTACTGTGATGGAATCTCCACAGTACACAAAAATACCGCCCCCCCCCCCCACCCCTCTAAATCCGCCCTTGATTGGAATCAGTCACCACCGTGATACAAAATCTGGTCATTCAGGGAATAAATTTCAAATTCAGAAATTCACTCTCGCAGTATAAATTCAAAATCAATGGAAAGATGTTATACGGCGATACTCAGCGCTGTATTTTCATTGGCTATCTCGGGGATAAAACCAAAAGGTACTAAGACAGTGGCTACATCGATTTCTATTCAAATCCACATGGAAGGCACTTCTATTTGATGCTGTGCATTATCTATTCAGTTGTAACTAAGAATTTTAAGAATATCATGTTGTTACTGGAGGGGTTACGATCGCGGGATCTGATTCTAAGGCCTGATTTGTATGTTTTGATATTGTTCTTACCTGTTTGTCCAGTGTCATTTCCAGCTCAAGTTCTCCAGGGCTCAAGAGGAAATCTTTGCGAACAACGGTGCAAGGTTGGTTGCCCTGCTTGCTTGGAGCATATTGAATCTTTCGGATGCCCAAAGCGACGGTGCTCCTGCGAATTTAGAAAGACGTTTTGATTTACCCACTAGTAGTTTGTGATTTAAACCCGATTGCAGCAATGATTATTGGAGCGATTGAATAAACAAGCAAATCAAATCGAACTAAAACCTTTTGACTGAACAAACAACCCGATAATGAAGTCCTTAAACTTAGGTTACCTAGTACCTACTCTAGTAATTAATCAAAGTGATATACATACATTACATACACGAGTTTCACGCTCGTACCGTGAAACTACATGGAGTTAATGAAAATTTGAATATGTAAAGACTTTTTGAAATTTTAATATTTTTTTTATAATACCTACATCAGCATAGGTTCTCCTGGTCTCCTGGTGAGGTGTTCGCAAAACACTATAATATATTATAAATCGTTTACAGTTTCTACATATCATCGTACTTACATATCATCAGTCTGGATTTTTTTTCTTATGATATTCGTAATAATCTAATCAATGCATGATAATGTGAACATCTCAACATAAATTGTCCTAGTGAGGTGTTCACGACACATTTTAATATATAATGTTAAAATCATTTACAGTTACATGTCATTCTTAATGCAGCATTACTTTAATGTAACATTATTAAAAATCTATATAGATATATTATATAATAAGAAATGTTTATATCACCTATAAATGATAAAATTAAACAGTAAAATAATTAATTTTTTTTAAAACAGAAAACGACGACCTCCGTGGTCGAGGGGTAAGGCTCTTGACTATCAATCCGAAGGTCGCGGGTTTCACAACTTCATCATTTAAAATAATTTAAGATATTTATATTAGCAGCAAGTTCCAAAGTGGAAGATACTCTCAGTTTCGCCATGTTGTAAGACCATCATTCAGAATTGAAATGTTCCTTGAAATAGCTTCAGTCGTGTTTAGTGACTATATATGAACAGTCAGGTACTTCCCTACCTTCCTCGTCCCAACCCTTTTCCCACCACTACCTTTAGCCTCACAACATATCCCAATTGGGGATGCCATAGACTCACTGGCTCCAGGTGATTGAGAGCAGTCGAGACTCTTGTGCGGTATTCATATAAAAAAAAGATCACAACGAATCTCTCAGTGGCATGCTAAAATTGATAGATATGTTGTACCTCCTGTGGGTTCTGTCGATCTCGCTCTCTCCGACGAACACCTTGACGTAGTACTGCACCCCGCAGGGCTCCCCCTCGTCCTCGATGCCGGGCTGCAGAGTGACGGAGCCGGGGGCGCCGGCGGGCAGCGTGAACGTGAACGGGAAGGCGTTGGGACCCAACTTCTTCATGAGGCGTTCCTGAAAATTGCAAACGAAACCTTTGCTCAGGTACGAAACACCACATATTTATCGAATAATTAGAGCAAATACCCTAGAAGGGTTGTCGACAATCTCAATAGTCAAAGGAACCAAATATCAGCAGTACAACGAATTTGAATTCTTTTGAGATCCTAATTTATTTACAAGATTTCTGTTTTTCCTGGCATTATTTGGAGTAAAAAGTGTAAATGAAAATTTTGGTCTCAAAAATGAAATGTCTCATTTTATGAAATGTCATAAAATTGGGGAAATAGTCTCTATTCTAGGGAATTTGATTGGAGTTATCCTGCAACCCCCAATGAGTCTAACTGTAGGTAGGTACTATGTTTTACCTTCTTTTTTTACATGATCTCCACACAGGAGGCCCTGAGGAAAATAATTTCCCACAGGGACTATGTCATCTTTGGGGATGCTGTATGGAGGGTTTTATTTTAAGGAAAGGAAGGAGAGTTCTGGGAAGGAAAATCGTTTAAGGGGTGGGTAGGAATCTGGGGTTCAGTGTGTCCTGGGGTCCTAGCATGGTCGATCGATATAGGTTTTATCGAAACTGTCGGTAACTTGCCATCGCTCCCGAGCACGATTGCAGACCGCTAACGAACAAACAATAGTTCACAATGACTAGGGGTTCCTAATATATTTGACGTAAACTGTTGTTTATTCGTTAGCGGCCTGCTGTCGTGCTCGGGAGCGATCGCAAGTTACCGACATTTTCGATAAAACCTATATCGATCGACCATGCTAGGGGGCCTGGTCATCCGCCTCCAATCCCCAGACAAACCTCACCCCTTGAACCGGGCACCCCTGCTAAATCACCAAACGTAGAGAACCACCTGGGCCTGACTTATGGCAGATGTGTTGGTTATCCGATAAAGGTTCCCGGGGCGGCGGTACCCATTCCCGCCTCCCAAATATAATAGTTTTAAACGACTTCAAAAGGGAGGAGGTTCTCAATTCGACTGTATTTTTATATTTATATCTCACTGCATTATAATATGCGAGCCTGAGGTGTGTAAATAACCCCCGACCCTCTGGGCTTAATACCCAAGAAATTATGATTATGAAAACTCTACTTGCGCGAACAAATATATCACAAAGGATGGCACAAAGAGAAACTCCAGAGAAAATAACAGATTCACCAACCTTGTTTTGTAGATCTTGATGCTTGGAGGCCTCCCTAATTTCATCCAATCAATAATTAATTTCAGTCAATGCAATCCTTAGGTGACTTGAAAATTTCCACAAGAGATGAAATTTGTCAATCAATACACAATTCATGAGTTTTCACAATGATGAAAATTTTCCAAGAAACAGACAGTGTCAGTTATTTTCTTGTTTTAGATTCTATTTTTAAAAACAATCCATTTAGGTGTCTCTGTTAAATCCAAGGAGTGAGTAAGTACCATCTTTGTGATATATATTTATTTAAATTTTCGAACAAACAAAACATATTGCATTGCGTAACCACTCACCTATAACTATGTATGTAGTTACAAACCTACCTTGGCTGACACCGACTAAAAAATAACAATCGTACCTAAATATTGATGAGTAGAAAAAGTAAGTTGATTATTAAGTTGTAGAAGAATACGAAACCATTTTTTTTACTTTTTAGTGCATTTTTGAAGACGTTTTTGTGTTTTGTTAATTTTTTGTTTTTTAATACCTGTAGTTTGGTGAGGTTGTTGGGCCGCTTCTCCGGTGGGGGATAGATCTGCTCCGAGGCCAGGAACAGCTCCTTGTGGAAGTTGAGCCCCATTACCTCGTCCTCCTCGCGGCCGTAACGGAAGGTGCAGATCACCTGCCCGAACACCTTGCGCCCCTTGGTGTACTCCTCATCCAGGAGGAGGACCCCATCTGATGATCAAATACGTTATGTAAAGCATTGGTGTAACAGTTAATATCTATTAGTCACACTGGAATAATAATAAACCAATCATAAGCATCATGTCACAAGCAAAGAGTTTAGTGCCTATAAGTAACTATTTGCATAATTTACATAGATAACCTAGACCAGGGGTGCTCAAACGGTCGATCGCGAGTGCTTTTTGAGTCGATCTCGAGAAAAATTTGCCGATGTAAATAGATCTATTCACAGTTTTTATCGGATACATTTCGAAGGAAAACATTATCTTATTCGAAGTGCAGTTATAAAATTTTTGTTGCAGACTATGCTATGCATGTGCTGTCAGAATAAAAAAAAAACAAGTTCATTTTCTGAGTGTAGTTTTAATTCGCCGCAAACAGATTTAATTTAAACCAGTCCATAATGTGAAATTTCTGTTTTAATATTTCGAAGGCAAAGAAAAACCATTTTTATATTCTGAGTGTAGTTTTAATTCACCGCATACAGATTTAATTTAAACCAGTTTTGTGTTCAGATGTAAAATTCTGGTTGTGGATTAATCTGCTAGCACATTTCGAAAGAAAAACATTATCTTGTTCGAAGTGCAGTTATAAAATTCTAGTTACATACTATTTTTATGCTCTGAGTGAGTGTAGTTTTAATTCATCGGAAGGATACTCGTCACATGAGATATAAAAATCGACATAAAATGAGGTCGCAATAAAAAAAGGATTTCGAATATATCGCTGCAGAATTCAAAACCAATTATACAAATTGAATGAAAACAAATCACTTTTCAAAACACCACTTATTTAATAAAAATTATCAATCTATTTCAAAACCAATGGTGAGGAAACCTTAAAAAAATAAATATTTAATTTAATTCTCACGAAGAAACCATTGGTTTTCAAACATACTAATAATTTTGATTAAATAATCTACAAATTACAAAGTGATTTGTTAATTCAATTAAAATGATTCCACAAAGTGAATTTGCAAATTTTCGTTATTTTTTTTTTGGGGTGTTATGCCATGTTGTGCTACCTTCTTATTTAGCCAACATTTCGGACAGCGAAATCCATGTCCACGAAAAAATGTACATCATCAGCACTGATGATGGACACTATAACGCTGTCCGAAACGTTGGCTAAAGAAGGAGGTAGCGCAACACGGCATAACACCCCAAAAACAAATAACGAAAATACTTTTGGCCGTGAAAATCTAAAAACGTAACTGAATTTGCAAAGATTAAAGACATCATTGTGCATATCTTCAACGTGGCAGTAATAAAATAGAAAAATTCTTTTCCACGCATTTTTGGAAAAGTTATGAATTACTAGATACAATTAAATAATGACAGCCGGCTGTGGTCGAGAGGTTGGGATCTTGACGCACAATCCAAAGGTCTCGGGATCGAATTCCCGAGACCTTTGGATTGTGCGTTATTTCACAATTAATTCATTTAAAAAATATCTTTAGTGTATTTGCGGCACGTTCCAGAGTGGAAGATACTCTCAGTATCGCTCTGGTGTAAGCAAGAACACCATTCAGAATTAAAACGTTTTTTGAAATGGCTTTAGCCGTGTTTGGTGACCAGACTTGAACAACCAGGTACTTCCCCACCCTCCTTTTTCTCATATCCTTCCTCTTCCCACTTTTCATTCCCACACCCTTACTTCAGCCTCACAACCTACCCCAATTGGAGATTTCTCATTGGCTCCAGAGGTATTCACATAAAAAAAGACAATAAGCATCCAATATTATATAAGATGGCAGATAAAGGAGTTCATTATAGTATCTTAAAAGTTTAATAATCTTTAGTGATTAATCATGGCCTGCTGTTAAAAAAGCTACATAAATTAGGAATAGCAGGGTATTTATACATGTGGTTTAATAGTTTAAATATTCAAAGCCATGAGAAATATCAATGACTATCAAACATTGTCAAATAACTTGTTAAAACTTTTTGCTTGGTGCCAAGAGAACTATCTACAACTAAGTATAGGTAAATGTCTAGTTATGAGATTTCATAGAATAAAAAATCCAATAATTTATGAATACTCCATCAATGATGTAATGCTAACAGCTGTAACTGAGGTGAATGATTTGGGTGTAAACTTTGAACAAAAACTGAATTTTATAAATCATATTGAAATTACATCAAATAAGTTAATGAAATTTTCCCCAAAAAACATGTTCTACAATATGTTCCTTGCCAAAATTCAAGGACCACAGTTGCTGTTTGTATTCTATATAGTACGTGATGCGACGTTCGTAAGATCACGATTGCTTATAATCAGTTTCCCCTTCGTCCGAAACCAAAATTCAAGCGCTGTGATAGATTTGAATGCAAGGATTTCTCTGGTTCTAGGTATATCACTAAATTATATTACCACCACCGAGAAGACTTCAGGAGTTTAGTATTTATTATGAATTATGAACATAATTGATGTGCCATAGTTACTAAATGTAAAGGAGCCTTTTTAATCATAATAATCAAAGAAAAAATCCTGATACATCTCAAACTGACCAAACCGTAAGGCTCATATAATAACCATGTAGGGGGAGTACGGATATTATCGGACGCATAGTGTTTATCAATTGTATTTTGTTGTTATTGCTTCAATATAAACGATTTATGAATTAATCATAAGTGGAAAGGACAGATCTACATGCTTTGCTAATTTTAAAAATCAATAACCATCACTGTTTCTCAAAATTTTGATTTTAAAATTACGAAATTTTCGTTTATTATCGGAATTCGACGGGTGATATCGGACAAATTAGCTCTTTGGTTTAACACCGTAATTTCTTTTGTTTTATAATAAAACGGTTACTAATGATTAAATACAAAATATTTCACATATATCAAGACACTATCTTTATTTTTTTTAAATACAAGCAAGAGAAATACAAGAAAAAGGGCAACAAAGTATTTGAAAGAATTGTCTAATATCGGACATCAAAGGTGGTATCGGACGCAAAAGTGGAAAAAAAGTATTCATGTTTTTTTTATAAAAAAAGGATTAAAAAGTAGTAAAACCGTGTTCAAACTTTACACAACACGTTACACTGAAAATAAAAATTATTTCTGGCACAGTTCACATTTGTAAAAATTCTGGCAAGAATCAAGACCCGTACAATTTTCATGAGCCCATCCGTGACAACCTTGACATTCAATCCAGTCTTCTTCGAAGCTTTCTCTACAGATAAAATTCAAACTTCATCTTTGTTATAATCCTTATGTAGTTTTATTTTATCCGCTTTCTTATAATTGATGGTGTTAACATTATTTTTTTGTATTTGGGCGGATACTTTTTTGATTTACTCATTTGAAAATCTTTTTGGCATATACTGTATCCTGGTAGTTTTTCTTGTTTTATTTTGATTGGTAGACCCGGTACTTGTGTTTTGGCTTCATTCTTTACAATTTTTAAACTTTTTAGAAGTGAGCCTAATTTCCTCAATATCTTAAATAATTTCTTCAATTTCAACAACCTGTCACTAAGTGTACTTTTAGGGACATCACAATATAAGACAGCTTCTCAAATTGTCACAAACGTACTCCACTGCTGATTTCATGTTGCAATCCTTCCATCACCCCGAGCCCCTGCTCCCACTTTTTTTTTAACCTCGTCATTATCTGAAAAAATGGATGAAAAACATATTGACTTTTTAAAAATAATGTTTTTAAATCAATAATAGCAAACCCTTGGTATTTTGCTTTCGTAATACAATATATTTTCATGATATATTTTCATGAAACCCTTGGTATTTTGCTTTCGTAATACAATATATTTTCAAGGTGTATAAAAATACGAAACACTTCATTTGGTGTAGGTATTAATTTAAATAAATAAATAAAATTAAAATAAGCATTTATTCGTCTGTCCGATATCATCCGTAACAGACATGTCCGATATTAACCAAACGACCTGGAGTTAACAAAATAACCGCCTACCTGGTATGGGACACAAATTTTAAAACATAAGATCGTCATTTGATTGCCACTGAAATGTAGTGTACCGTCTTAAATGTAAAAATGTAATTAAATTAATAAAGTACCTTTTATTTGTCTTCGAATAAAGCTGCGGACACGATATTCGGTGGTCAAAGTGCGTTTTTTGGGCACAAAACGACCCAACCGGCTTTGACGAGAGTCATGCAAACACCGGGCATCCAGAATTAGTGCGGCAATATTATAAACTAACTTTCATCCCTCTATCTATACGCCAGTAAGAGAAATAACACTTGTACGATACCATACGTTGTCCAATAATATACGTACTCCCTCTAAACCATTAGACATTGATCAGAAATTTATAATTAAGATAATGTAATAGAGTACCAAGACCTAAGTACCAAGTCTAAGTACCATGACCCACCAATCAATTATTTCATGAAACTGAAATTATGGAACTAAGGCGGAACTATTGTTTCCCATAACTTAAATTTGTATATAATCGTCCTAACAATGTTACTAAAATCCCAAATCGCTATAACCAGAGACATTACACATGCGTGTACACGGAGCCCCACTGCTATACAAAGGCTGAATGTGGTTCGTTGCGTTTGGTGACTTAGCCGGGGTGCCCGGGTTCATGGGGTGAGAATTGTCCAGGTCTTGACGGCCAATGCGCCCCCTCATCTGCTGTGTGGCGGGCCGGATTGAGGGAGACTAGTTGAGAGAGAGCTTTTATCCAGCCAGAATCTCTTGACCCATCGCCTTGCACCGCAGTTGGAGGGATGGATTCATACGTCCGTCACTCTTGAACACACTGACCCCCCTGATTCCTACCCATCTCTCGTACCTGTTTCGTTCCCAGAACTTCATCTCTTTCCATTCCTTAAAAAAAATCACACAGCATCCCCTAAATGATAAAGGTCTTGAGGTAAATTATTTTCCTCGGGGCCTCCTGTGTGGAGCTAATATAAAAAAAAATCAATTCCTTCCTCAATTCTACAACATGGGCCAAATCCTGTACTAAAAAAACGTTAAAAGCTTTTCCTATAATTAACACTAAACTTCATCCATCTATATCCAAATATCGACTAAATAAAATATATGCTATGTATGATGTATCAAAATAACATCGCCAATAAAAAATATTTAAAATTGCATTTGCACATGCAATATTAAAATTATTATGCATTGGCAATATGAATTTAGGCATATGCAATATTAAATTTTAAAATTGCGTTTGCAAAATATGCATAGACACAGACTGGCTATGGTTGAAGGCATCAACCATATGCAAGGTGTGACAGCACTTACACGAAAGATCAACGGGTCAACGGGTCGCAGCAATTTCTTAACATATTTGGAGTAAAAAATATAGGTGTCATTTTGCTGTCCAATTATAAAATTAAAAACATTTGAAAAAAATCAATCACACATCGCAACTGAGTAGTCGGGAGAGTAGCGCATTTATAGCCTAACGGGTCACTTGGTAAGCGTTGCGTCTCGTTCCAGCAGCACGGTAACACACGAAATAGCGCGCGTATCACATGATCGCGTCGCGACGTGTAGAAGATAGAATTGTTTTTCTAATAGAAAAAAAATTATCGGGCAGCAAATGACTACTTTTTTACCCCAAAGATGCTCAGAAATCGCTTGTTAAAATCCTTCGGGTATGTGCTGTTACACCCTGTATATCGAATATACATAATGTATATTGAAAAATAAATTTACTGGTAGGTACAGTAAAAACAATCTCCTACTGATGTGCAATATAATAATGTAGCAGAAAGATTTTTTGGGGCAGAATGATTTCGCGTATTACGACAAAAAATCTCGAAAATATGGAAGATTTTCAATAACTTATCAAAAAGTTTAATAATAAATATAATGAACTATATTTTTCTTGGTAACCGGACAACTCAACAAAATGGTACTTCATCACTCCTTTGAAAAGTCATTAAAAGTGATTAAAAAAAAACTACGTTAAATAGGTGACTATTAAGGATATGTGCTATTTTTTCATGACTTTCAGAGGCTTTTCAATGGGGCTTTGAAATGTCACTTTGTTGAGATTTCATGGAACCATTTTTCTTAGGTCACGAACAGCCGTTATGAATAGAGAACTCCTGTCCAATTTCTTTATTTTAATGAACTAACTTAAATAACTGCATTTTTATTTTTATTTTTAGAGTTAGTTTTAATAGTTAAAATAATTGTCAAAGTTTTAATTTTTCAAGATCCCCCTAAGACCACCGTATGCACGGTGAATCGTGTGACGTCATCAATCCTGAAAAATTACTATAGGATTGGGCAATCAGCTGATCAAGTGCCGCCATTTTGAATAGCGTTATTCGAAGCATTCTCCCTAGAAGTACCATTACTATTTTTTTGTGCAGTAGTTTTTCAATATTTTAAATAATAGAGATAAACTAATAGAGATACATCTATTTTTGATACTGAATTATTTAGGCTTAAATATTGTTTCAATAAACACAACGACTAAATCTCTATAAACAGTATGAAATAACGAATAACATGAAATGTTGTTAATACTGATGGCTTATGTCATACCTACATAATCAAAGATTTCAATACAATGACTGGTGACGCGTGACGTCAGCACTAACCATTCAGTAATACCAACTTTACAGAGTGTTTTGACGAGAAGTTTAAAAATGTACTTTTTAATATTTTTTTAAGAACTCTACGTTTAATATTATGAAATAAAAGTTATATATTCAGAATCAGCGAGTATTGGTCTATATGAACATATTTTTTTAAAGCCATAATATTTTTCACTGGAGACGTTTTTGAGCGGGACAATATCAGCAGAAAATAAGTGGTAAAACTTTAATGGAGTTCATAATTTTCGCCAGTTCAGTACATGTTCAGTTACACGATCAAAGAATATAACATAGCGACGTGATTCCGTTACGCCATTTGACAAATTTTGTTAAGTTCTAAAAAGCTTTTATGGAGCCATCATCAATTTCATTTCTTTCAGTTAGTTTAGATAAGTACTTTCACTTTTATCCGATAAGGTTTGATAAAATCATAAAATTTACTCGTTTATCCGTGAAAATTTTACAGTAAATTAATTTCATGGCGCAATCTTGATTTTTATTTACAATTTTCCGTTAGACGACACATTTAGGTACTTATATTATTGTTAAGCAGAATCGGCAAAGTTCTAACTAATAAGTAACTTTCGATTGTATTTCTATAAATTCATTAAAAAAATCACTGACCTAATTGATTTACATATTATAATTGTACCTACAAATTTTACTATTTAAGAAAAAATGTTTTTTTACATTTACCCCACACAGGAGGCACTGAGGATAAAAATCCCTCAGGGCCTATGTCATCTTTGGAGACGCTATGTGGAGGTTATTTTTAAGAAAAGGAATGAGGGGAACCGTATCCAAGCGACACCAGTAGCGGTCCGTGAGTTTTCAGTGAGCTAGAGGGCTAAGATTGAAAATACGACATTATTTATGTTGTTATAGCTGAAAATGAATTTTAATTTTTTTCAAAATTTCAATTTTTTATGAAGATTTTCATGATTAAAATCTTCATACAAAAAGTTGAAATTTAAAAAAATATATATTTCATTTAAAAAAAATAACAACATCAATAAGGTGGTGTTTTTCAATCTTAGCCCTCTAGCTCACTGAAAACTGCTGGACACACGTCACCCGATGAACTCGGACACTCCGGCTAAGTCACCAAATGGAGCGAATCACGGGGTAACCGATGGCTATTTGTGTTGAGAAAAATTATGGCAAAGGATGCACCAGGCACCTACTTTCTCTTTTTTTTACATTGAGTTAAACGAATTAGTGTTACAAGTGTATTGTATAAATTAAAGGTAATAGGACAAATTTCTTGAAAAACGGTAGTACGAACCAGGCTTCACTTTTTACTTACTAAGGTTACGCGCCTCAAACTTAACGTTAACGTTAGCTCGTGTTCTTAATCACTCGGCCCCTTAAGCTTGTTTTCACGATAATATAACATTACGAGACATATGTATGACGTTTAAGGCGTACGTGAATTATTAAAACATCTGGATGTGGTATCTGGGTACGTTTATACAATGTCCTTATCCACGAGACGCAAATAAGATATTTTATTTCTTTTTTTCTGAAAGGGAAAGGCTGCGCGGCTTTTTCATTCAAAACTTAATTTTGGATATGAGGCCAAAATACCCAGCCATAGCAAATATCTAGTACAAATTTGGCAATTAATTTAAGTAAACGATACTAGATAAAAAAGCTATATTTATTATAAAAATATGATTTATACAGGATGTCACGGGACGTACTTGACTGAGTTTAACTAGTGATTCCTGTCATTATTTGGAGAATAAAATGTAAATGAAATTTTTGTCTCCGTCGACATTTTTGATGTTTTTTTTTTCATCTAAACACATCAAAAATCAGTAAGTATTGGACAGTTAGGGGCAGGGTGAGGGGTTGGGCGGTTACTCGGCTAAGTAACTAGTGACGACATGAGGAAGAAATTTTTATTCGTTTGATTTTGAAGAAAAAAATTTAAAAACAGAAATACATCGAAAAATTCACCGGAAACCAAAATTTCGTTTACATCTTTTACTACAAATAATGTCAGAAATCACTGGATAAAAGTCAACCAAGAACTTAACACCATGTACATATAATTTAAAAAAGCAAATTTGATGAGCGTAAATTTTAATTACAAATTACCTATATACGTCGGAACACAAAATTTTACTATATAAATTATAATTTTTACCCAAGAAAAAGCTTTTTTAACGATTTTTTAAATATATTAACACAATAGGTAGGGTAAGTTTATTTTTTAATAATTATAATTATCTAAAATCATGCAAAATTGAATTTCTTTAACGGCCTATATTTTATAAATTAAAACATAAATACGAGTAAATGCGGTAGCACATATCCGTACTAGACATTTGCTATATTTTTTTGTTTAAAAAATAGTTATTCAATTTGGTTGGGTGTTTTGGCTTCAAATCCGAAATTAAATTTTGTATAAAAAAGACCGCACGTGATTAAATTTTTTTTTGGAAAAACATTGAATTACTACTAAACCAGTTTTTAATATGAAGTAGTAAGAAAGGATAAGCCTACCTATCGGTTCTACCGCCGAGATGTAATCAACAAAATCCCTCTTCCCGAGGTAAAGGGTGAGTTTTCCATTAGGCGCGCACTTTTTGAACACTTTGAAATTAAACACCATTTTTATAAATTATATTGGATCTCCCAACACGAAAAGCTACTCAAGCTGAGTGAAAAAAGCCTCTCAGAACTACAATAATAATGTCCGATATGGTATTGAATGCTGAGATAGAGCCTGTATACTGAACGCGATATCGGGCGAGGATTCGCTGTATATATAAAGGCCGTTCTTGTGTGGCTTCTCTAATACCCTCGGAGGCTTAATCTTGTTAAATTATTTTTCTGTGACATTTACTCAGCCTTTTATGTGCACGTGACATGAAAATACAGTAACTTTCCGCGTCAGATATGTAAACATAATTATTTCTGAAAAGATGTCTCTCTTTGAAGAATGTTATTTTGTTTAAGCATTTTTGTTTCGCGGGTAATATTTTACGCTTTCTAAATAACTTCGTGGGATGTTTAGCATTCACTTTCTTTTGAATACATATACTGTGTGCTGGTTAGCATTGAAACAATATTATGTAGGTACCCTGTTTATTTGTCCGATTTTTTTTTATTGTGAAAGTTTTGTAAATTTTAATTTCTCCTGTAAATTAATTTTTTTTTACATCAAAGGATTGGGTGAGGAATTAAACTAAAACTGGGTGCTTAGTTAGTAAAAGAGACATGTTAACAAATGTATAAATATAAGTACTAATAGAGGGTGTTAAGGGATGGACTTGACTTAACCAGTGATTCCTGACATTATTTGGAGTAAAAGAAGTGGTTAAAATTTTGATCTCCCGTGACTTTTTGACATTCATTTTTTTCAACTAAAAACATAAAAAAATCAGTAGCACTGGACAGTTAATTAACACTGGGTTGGTTGGTTACTCAGCTGAGGAAAATGAAGGAGAGAAAGTTCTAGAAAGGAAAACGGTACGAGGGGTGGCTAGGAATCTGTGGGTCGATGTGTCCAGGAGCTACGGACAAATGAATCCATTCCTCCCATTACGGTGAAAGGCCAAGAGAGTCCGGCTGGAGAAATCAAAAGGTCTCCCTCAACCAGTCTCATCTGATCCGGCCCGCCACGCAGTAGGTGGGCAAACGCATCTGCCGCAAAGACCTAGACAAACCTCACCCCCATGAACCCGGGCACCCTTGCTAAGTCACCAAACGGTGTTGGCTGTCCAATAAATGGTTACATACCCGCCTCCCAAATTGAAATTTACCTTTGAACAGCTGCCGTTAACTCTCAATTATTCCCGAAAACGTTTTTTTTTGTTAGGCTGTTTGATCGGCAAGCTTTTTAGATGTATTATAAATTTGTACAGCGCCCTTTTTACGTATAGCGCCGATTTTTCACTAAAATGGCTCTATACAAGTCATCCAAATATTATTATATTCAAGTATGATGGTCAACAAAAAATTAACCAAACGGTGACAGGACGAAATATTCAAAACGGCAAAGTTTTAAATAGTAATAACCGATAACCAACAAACATGCCGCCCTGCCTAACATGCAGGAAAACCGTCTGATCACGAGGTGCAAGTCTGCTTCACAATACTCCACAGGACCAGTGGCAGATTTCTCACGTAAAATGTATGCAACTCATTGTGGATCCCATTTTAAATTTTCAAGGTTCTCTCTCCCTGGAAAACTTGGACAACATTCAACCGCGACCTGCGACCTCTGGGTGCAGAGCCAAGAAACTTACCTTAAACCCTGTCTACTCATTTTAAGACCTGTAAGAACACACTAACCCTATTATAAATTCAAACAGTTTACATACTCGTACATACTGCGTTTATTATTTGGACCAAGACGGAATAACCTTTCGTTATTTGTGTGTATGGTTTCTAAATCTTTTTCGTGATTCATTCTTGCAGTACCTATTTGGCGAACCGTGACAGTAAGGTAAGGACTGGTCAGTGGGCTGTGGGAGGTGGGAGGTGAGAGGTAGGTATGTCCAACTTATTAACTTTCCTAAATGAGTCAGCAGAACTAAGTCATACAACCAAAATAAACAACCCTCGCAAGACAGTGGCGAAAGCGAAAGGTTAAGTGGTAATTGGACAGGAATGTTAGTTGCAGCTCGATGTTACGTGCCTTGTGCCCTTTGTGGCCAACAATCAACATTGTTATTAGCGAAAATAATTTGTGCGAATTCTGAAAAATACGTTATGATACAGTATGGATACGTTATGGATCTAGGAATATATTTTTGGGGGGCAAATATGGCTAGAGTTGTAGTAG
Organism: Limnephilus rhombicus; assembly: GCA_929108145.2. Classification (NCBI taxonomy): domain Eukaryota; kingdom Metazoa; phylum Arthropoda; class Insecta; order Trichoptera; family Limnephilidae; genus Limnephilus; species Limnephilus rhombicus. Next base: position 17,545,475 of record OV815272.1, on the reverse strand, counting down.
ATAATAATAATAATAATAATATTTGGATGATTTATATAGCGCCGTTTTTGTGAAAAATCACCTCAAGGGCGCTGTGATAGTAGATAGTAGATACTTGATGAAAGACCAGAAACTTCACCAGATCTGAAAAGCCAAGTATTTCCCTATCCTCGTGTCTAAAATTACCTTCTCTTCCCCACTTCATTTAGCCTCACAATATAGGTGATGCCGGATGACCGGTTGCTCCGAAGAGTTGGGAGTAATTGGGCCTGTTATGCGGAATTCACATAAAAATGGCCTTTACCATAAAATATTACATTACAAACAAATCCAATACAAACATTCCCGGATTACGAATAACCTGACAGTATATTTTGAAAATCTCCTACTACCACCACAGTAAGCGGAAAATATTGCTTGCGTCTTGACCAGGGGCGTAGCTACCGCCGTATCAATGAAACGGGGCCCCCGGGCTACAGAGGCCCCTAACGTGTGTAAGCAAAAATTAGTAAAATGTTATCTACAATGTCACTTAATCTCGTGCTTCCCGGGAAAAAAACATATTAAAAAACTGTCATACGTGCCTATAAAGATTTCACTTAAGAAATGACGAAAGTAAAAAAAAAGCAATTTTTTTTCCGAGTTAAGCTTGCGCCCAAAAGTTGGCAATATCCGATGTACAATGACAAACCACGGAGAGCAATATTTACGCGTTTTATTTCATTCCGGTTCAAACGTTATTTATTACATTGTAATACAATACAATCTTGTTCTTCTGGTTATTTATTGGTTAATTAGTTTGATTTGTGAAAATAATTAGTGAAAGTAAAAGAGATTATCCCAGTGGAGCTACGAAAAGAAAAAGTAAACAGAAAAGGCAGGAGGTTATAAAAATAATGCCCCAAATTTCTTAATTTTTTCAGCAATCAGCTTCTGCGAGTGATCTAGATTGCAATGGTAAGTAATTTATCTATCTACCAGAAGCGAAGGGTGAATTTTGTTTTTTGAAAGAACAACTGCAACCTTCAATTCGACGGTCGGCGTAGTCTAGTGGTAAGGCTCTTGACTAGCACTCCGAAGGTCGCGGGATCGAATCCCGGCGTGGCAAATAAATTTTATTTGATTTATTTGTGTTATTTCACAATTTATTAATTTAAAATAATATATAGTATATTTGCGGCACGTTCCATAGTGGAAGATACTCTCAGTATCGCCCTGGTGTAAGACCACCATTCAGAATTGAAACGTTGCTTGAAATGGCGTTAGCCGTGTTTGATGACCAGATCTGATGAATAGCCAGGTACTTCCCCACCTCCCTCTTTCCCATCTCCTTCCCTTCCCTATTACCTTCAGCCTCACAACATACCTCAATTGGGGATGCCATAGTCCCACTGGCTCCAGACGGGAGCAGTTGGGACTCTTGTGCGGTACTCATAATGAAAATACCAGACATCAAAAAGACATCTCAGTAATAAGTTTCTCCCTGCGTGTCCTTTCCCATTCGTCCCGTTCCCCTTCCGCCTCCCCTTCTTCTCCTGCGTCCTCTCCCCCTCTCGCGTTCCCACTCCGTCACCTCCACCTTCCCTCACCCCACTCCTCTCCCCCCTCCCTTCCCCCGTCCCGTGAACCCCCCTCCTGAGTTCCCCTCCCCCCTCACCAGTCCCCTTCCCCTCCCGCGTTCCCCTTCCACCTTCCCCGCCTTCAGTTTTTAAACAGCCCGCGTGCCACCTTTTACAATTTTTATTCAAATTTCCATTTTTCATGTATATTAAATTTGGTACCTAACATAGGTACCTATTTAAAATATCTAAAATTCTTGATTTGATTCAAACTATTAGGGGAGTACCTACTTTAAATAAATTTATCAACTTAAAGATTTTCAAAAATAGAATCCTGATTTAACAATCATTGTTTTGCAAAATGTCATTCTCAAACACGCGAACTTTCAAACGTTCGATAGTCGTTAGTTTTTCTGAAATTATCCAATTTTCTGCGCAATTTTCTTATTTTTTCTCTCCGTAAGAACCATCCTCGTACTTCAAGGAATATTCTAAAAAAAGAATTAGCGAAATCGGTTCAGCTGATCTCGAGATTTGCGCTTAGCAACACATTTAGCGATTCATTTTTATACATTTGTATATAAGAAGATTAATTGCTCTGAAAACATGCTTAAAATCTGAAATTCAAAAATTCATTCCATTATTCCATTAATTATTGCTGATAAAATTCAGTAGCCTTGCATCCAGTTTTCCGGAGGTAATAACAGCATGCTTTCTATTCTTGATCCTTCCAGTTACAACCGTAATAACTGAAAGAAGTTTTTCAAAATTAAAACTCATAAAAAATTACCTAAGGACTTCGATGGGACAGGAACGGCTATCAGACTTGTCACTATAGTCTAGAGGCAGAAATTTTAGAAAAACTGAAATCGTCTTCAGCTATAGATTATTTAATAAATCAATTTGTTGAAAAAAATGCAAGAAAAGTGTATATTTAATTTGAATTGTTTGGCTAGCTCAATTTCTAGGAGGAAGTGATAACTTATAATCAATAAATATTTATTTTATTTAGCATTTTTGTTTCTTTTGTGAGAAATCTTTACCCTTCATTTGGGCCCCCAAACTAATTTTGATACAGCGCCCCTCCAAGGCACGCTACGCCACTGGTCATGACAGAGGACTTAGCCAGCCGAGGAATTGAACTTACCACACCTAGGTGAGACCCAAACGCAAATAATATATATATATATTTTTTTTTTTTATTAGTAATAAAAGGTACATAAATTACAAATAAATTTTATACAGTAATTAATTACATAGCAGATATATTTGATGTACCCCCATAATTAAGCAAAGCTTGTGTGTATGGGGGGGTGTTATTGTATTGCTTTTTTTATATAATTTAGTTTATTTTTATCACATTTAACTTACCACTTATGTTTTGTAATTTTGAACTAATGATACCCACAAAATGGAAAGTCTAACTTGTATGCGATTGTTTTCACTAAGACGATATTGACAGACGAGGGGATAAACATTGTTAAATCTCGAAAGTGCAATGCGCAATCAATGCCAACGCCAATTTTCCCGAGGAGTGGGTACCTATGATGTTTTGACCATCTTTTCCCATGGTTTTGACATTGGACCAGTCTCATCAAATCTATCCATTTTTTTCCTTTCCTTGCTTTGCGCAGTAGATTTGAAACGCAGTCGGGTGAAGGAATTGGTTTATATATGGGATGAAGAATCCATCGATCCTGTTTTCTGTTGGTCACCACAACCAAAACAAGCTTCATATTCTATTCTTCGAACGTCGTTGATTAAAACATTTCTAGCACACTGAATTCGCACACACACATCCACACACACACACATACAAACACCCTCACACACCCCTCTCCTTCAATAATTTACTAACTTAATTTAGGTAAAATGTATAATTTATCACATAAAAACATAAGTATATAACAGCGACATGTTATTGGTACCAATTATTGTGTTAAATTCTATAACTTTGAAACTATTTTCTACTATGTAATTATATAGGTACTGTTTGTTTCTGCAAAATAAAATAACTAACTAACTAACCATCACGCCGTTTCCCCGCAGGGGTAGGCAGAGAGGACGGACCGCCAAACAACTCGATCTTGGCACACACTCCTTGCCTCGTTCTAAAATAAAATAAAATAAATTAGTTTCGCAAGCCTCGTTTTCGTAGTAGGCCTAGATTCTTACCTTAATACATTTTCCATACATACGAGTAGATAGGTACTTAGCTAATTCTTACAAAGTCTAATAATATTTCACACATTCTTTCTCGCATCTTTGTTCCTTCCTTCTGAGCGTAGGTATGTACCTATTGAGCTTCACAAATAATAATAATTATTAGAAAAACATTTATAAATGAAAATAAAAAGTTTGATTAGCAGCAGAATATGGGCCTCATCAATCATTTGCCCGCTTTTCCACAAGTTTTCCAGGCATCGTTTATTATACACTTGATTATGTTTTATTATATTTATGCTATGTACCTACCTATGCTAAACCCACGATTTCATAGGTAGCTGAATAATGAATCACCGCTCCAATATCCAATAACGGCATTTAATATAAAAAATATTTTTACGTGAGCTAACTTTACACTCGCTTGTGAAATTAACGAGACTTCGCCAAAAGGCAAAACATTTTGTAAGTAATTTGGTTAGGTAACCCGTGAATGTTCAAGGTTCTCTGACGCAGTGGTAAAATATCCGATGTAGACCTTTCTAGCGTACTTCTCGTGTCGTCTCTTCTAGACCGTAACACATAAGTAGGTAGTTTCAGTTGTCAGTTCAAAGTTGTTGCCGGAAGTTTTATATCTGACAGACGATCACAGACAATGCAAACGTCAAAAATAGGCAAATAATATCATGTTCGCGTGAAACCTTGTTCTTTTAAAAATCTTACATGAATTAGTTGCATTTCTGCTATTAGTTCTGACAACAGAAGTTTTATAGTCAATTTAAAAGTTATAAAAATGTCTGCAGATGAACCAGCGAACCCAGGTATTTTTTTCTTATTGAATGTTTGTCGGTCCTTCAACCTTATTGTGATAATATAAGTGCTGTATAAACCTAATAACATAAGTTTTTGAAACTCGTGAAGTGTTAGTGTTTTGATGGCACTTTTTTTTAAGTTTTAAACTATCTTGAAAAGCATAATAACTAAAAAATATTAGGTAATCAAACCCATTGATGTGTTTAAATAAGATTCTTATCGAAAAATTGGTTCTATTTGTTTACCTCCAACAGACCTCCAATGGAAACGAATCCAGTCCCCACGCACCGGTTCTCACGTGCTAATAGTCGAATACGTTTCGACTAGTACATAAATATATATACTAGTATATAATTGTATATACTAGTTCCAGAAAGATCTCTTAAGCAGGTCACGACAGTCATCCTCTTTCTTCTCACGCACCTTGTATCAAAGAAAAGAGTATTGGAACAATGACATCACATACAACCTCTCGCCGGGACTAGTATAATTCTACGATCAAAGCACCTTTTTGTTTAGCTGTCAAATTAATTCCATTCATACCGGGCATTCATAAGGTTTCTGTTGCTTTACTAGTATTAAACACTTTGTGGTCCTAATTTTGTAATCATTTATCACTGCGTCGATGTGGTACTTCGACAAACTGGCAAAAGTTGAACAGAGTTATGTCTCATGACTGTTTTAATGATTCCCTCATTGTCTTTTTGAAGTTTTCATAGTTGCGTAAGAAACTATAAACCCTTAGATAATAGTACAGACTTTTTCAATACTCGTATCTATATTGAAAAGAAAGTAAGCTGGTTTACCTGCTGGGAGTAACAAAGTTGATCTCTTTAACTATTAGCCGAGCGTCCTACTTATCGGGCTATCGACCACCTCAGTATGTTTTGTCACTATTCAGAATTTGTTTCTTTGTGAAGGTTTTCTGTTTGCATCACAGCATAATCTGCTCTGTCCACACTAAATACTATTATTTCAAATCGACGGTTCCTAAGAACGATGTCGGATGTGCAATTTTGTAGTTTTACAGAGGAGCTGTTTAAAGTTTCGTTTCTCTTTTTCATTCATTTCATACAAAATTCCGAAAAGACAGACTTTTAAATCAACAAAATAAGCCAACAAAACGATTTTCAGTTTTTAACAGATGCGACATGGTCTGTCGAAATCTTAGTGATACAATTTTAATGCTAATTAACATAAATAAGTGTCAGTAAAGTTGGGAATAAACAGACTGGTACAAGCAATCTATATCGACAGCTTCAAGCAGTGACTAATTGTCATAGAAAAGACCATTACAAATTAACACAGCAGTCCGTGTATTTTGAACATAAACTGCTTGCAGCAGTATGTGTATTCTCAGCCTAATAGTCGCAATGGGCAATAAAATTTTTAAATATCTTCTGAACGATGGTGCTATTTTTCAGGATGAGATTTGGCCTCCTTTGTGAATATCCTCCACTAGGTCCAGCTCCAGTCTCCAACCATTCGCCTCCTGTCCTCGTTCCTTTCCATCCTGCTCCAATCCTCTTGATAACAGCCATTATCTCATAACGTATTATTTTTAATTTACAGGTGAATTACGTGAAGATGTTCCTCTTAGACCAAATGACTCCGTTGGATTTTCTCGCAAATTTGGAGGAATTAGACTTATTATTGCATCGTTTGCTCTACTCACCATTGCTGTCACAGTCGCTTTAGCTACACAGATATACTACGGAGATTTTGAGGTAATCATTTACAAATAATATAACTTATGGGCAAATCATTTTAGAGTAGGACATGCTTGAATTTATTTGTGCACACTGATAGTAACAAAAGTTTTTAGAAATAGTTCGTTACACCCGCTCGCAGTCCCTTCCTACCCTGTAAATTCCAAAGATACTGGGTGTGTAGCAACGTTTGTCAATTCAATTTAAATTTACACTATTGATTCAATTCTACAATGTTCTTTTTATGTTTTTTTGGTTCATTCTTCAGCCTCCTAACAAATATAATAGTATTATTAAATTAAATCATTTTTTTAACCATCGAGTGCACCTACACAACAAGGGTCTCTTTAAAATTATTTACCTTGTACTTATTTTCGTAAAACTTTAGAATAATAATACTGAAACCAATTATTGAAGTTCAGAATAATTGGAATTTTCACATTTCAAGTGTCAACTTTTAGTAATAATGTAACAAACTACAACAAATTGACAAACCAGTCGATTCCGCTTAATTAGCACACTGATTTATCGGGACAGCCGGTTATTTGAGACAAAACCTAAGGAACAGAAACCAAATATCGAAACTAATACTAATTTACTTTGGTTATTTGAGACACCATTCCGTTTGAGTCAAATTCCCATCTGAAGACAAATTCCATCTCGTAAACAAATTTTGGTTAAGAAGGGCGAGCGTGCGGTATGCGGCACTCGCTTATGTGGAGAGGGATGCAAAATTTTTCAGAATTCTTATAAATAATTAATATTGTGAAAAAATAATATTTTATAGGAGGGTGTAAAAACTAGAGATGAAACGGATATTCGGTAACTATCCGGTATCCGGCCTAAATTTACTATCCGGCCGGATAACGGATAGTAACTCAATATCCGGCCGGATACCGGATATTAAAAAACTATGACAATTTCCTATAAAAAAATGCAATACATTAATCTTTGTGAGGTAAATATCAATAGAATGGCTTATAATTATGACAGCTTTTATTTAAAGTCGAAAAAGTTACATAAAAGCCATAAGGCCTTCCAAAAAACTAAAATTTTCTTCTGAGATATTCACTCTCATGATAAATACATAAATAGTAAATACCTAAACTAAAAACTTTTAGTAAAAACTTACAAAAACCTCGCAGAATAGCGAAAACTTAAATTAACATGAGTAACTAATGTTGGAGTTTTACCTACCATTAAAACTCTTATTATGTTGTCTTGCTTATCCAGAATATATAATGTGAGATATCAGCCCTATTCCCCGCCAGCGTCGGTCTTATCCATTGCTTTATCTTGAATTTCCCGCCATTCCTCTGCAATTCCCTTCAGCTGTCAATTGTCGCCGTGCAGTTGGCATCTTGAGATGCCGTGTTAATTCAATTTGGACTCACCAAGCAGAGCTTAAATATATTCTGGATAAGCAAGACAACATAATAAGAGTTTTAATGGTAGGTAAAACTCCAACATTATGTGTGTCGTTGCTTATCCAGAATATATAATGTGAGAAGTGTTTGTTATCGCTTGGTGACAATTCTAAAGCCAAAATTGTGACTATTACTGTATTGCTTGCAATAACTTGGTCAAAGACTGAGAGTGAATGGGGGGATTCAGCACCTCAACATTGAGACCTCTGATTTGTCTATATTTCTTGAATGTGTTTTCTGAACTCCAGCTTCCTCTTTCCAAAATGGTGTCTATAGGACACTCTTCCAGCCAACTTCTTGAAGCTGCAGCTGATCTCAAACTCCCAGGAGAGGCATCAATCCCAGCATCCTTCAAAATTGTTTTAATCCATCCACCAATAGCAGTTCTCGAGGCTGGCCTTGCAGGCCCCAACGTGGAAATAAACAGACATTCAACACCAGCTTCATGTCTTCTGTTCTCACCCAAAGACATAAGCTTTCGCAACCAGAATATGGAATCTATATTACGATCCTCTGCTTTGTAAAGCTTCCAACCAGACTGTCTATGTGTAGAGGTGTCCTTCTTAGAACCAAAAATTTTGCAATAATACAATGTGATCATCATTGTCAACAAGATTATCAGAAGATGCATGTAGTAAGGTCAGATCCTGTACTTGTCTTCCTGATGCCAGAAGTAAATTAACAGAACATCTACGAGATGCTTCGAAAAGAGTCAGGTCATTTGAAGGATTCTTACAAAGCTAAGACACCAAGTGTCCTGGATCCCAAGTAAATGCTCTAAGCTTCTTATTTGCAGAAGTTCCTATACCTCTCATCACTTGCTTGACCAAGGGATGATTACTTATCCTCAAATCGCCTATGGGGTCATACAAAACCGACACTACAGACTTGTGAAGTGCTATAGTATTGCCTTTCCTCACTCTTAAGTATACTAAAAAACCGTGCCAGCTGAGATCACGAAGGGTTATTAGGACATGTATTATTAATGGCGCACCATTCCTTCCAGCTCTTCCATGCCATGTGATAAGTTGTAAGCTTAGGTTTGCGCCAACCCGCATTCAATAGAGCTTTTTTCTTGCTGTGACCAATCGTTCAAAGCTTCACTCCACCCCTAATCTTCCACACCTGTAGTTGGAGCTTCTGGACCTGTTCAAGATGAAGTCCTGTCGATAAGTCTATCAAGTTGTCGACCAACATGGGTATTATGTGAGGTCGGTCTAGGGCTCTTCTCTTTAGGTCTGGTAACCAAAACACTTTTGGCCAATTTGGGGCTACAACCAGGTACACCCCTGATGATTTGTTCAGATGTGCCAGCACTCGTGGCATTAAGCAGGGGGGAGGAAAGATCCATGCCAAGGGGAAATTCCAACTCCTGCTGAACATGCTGTGAAGCATTGCTCTCTTGTCGTGGGAATCTATCGAGACACACTGATCCACGAAGTGAGCCCTCGAGGGAGCGAATAGATCCACTACTGGACTGCCCCTAACTTGTGAAAAACAGCTCTTACCGCTGGGGGTAGAAGGTGCCATTCTGGTAATGTCATCCCTCAGGATAGATAATCCGCGAGGCCATTGTAGCGTCCCGGCAAATACTGCACTTGTAAAGAGATTCTGTGCTTGTCCAAAAGCGCAAGAATCTGAAATGTTAGATGAAGGAGACCCATCGACTTGGTGCACCCCTTGTTCCTCAAGTAGGCTATGACTGTCCTGTTCTGAACTTCTCAAATTCTGAGTCAGAGACGTTAAGGCATTTAAGATTGCTGTCATCTCCTTCATGTTGCAATATCCCCCCCTCTAACTGTCTGTCCAACAACCCAACAGAGGTACATAGTCGATCAGGGCTCCCGGCCGTGATCTGCCGCATCCGTAGTCAGAGAATGTGTTGGGCTGGGAAAATGAAGAGTTGAAACATGATCTAAGTTGATCATCCACCATTTCATTTCTGACAAGACCTCATTCTTTATCAGAGACTTTTGCTGAGGGGTCAGCTTCAGCATTAACTGTAATTGTATCAGCCGAGTATGAAGTCGACCTCTGGGGACCACAAAGGTAGCAAAATTCAACTTTCCGAGAATACTCTGAGCTCCTTTCAGAGTCCATCTTCCTTTTGTCACGGATCTCTGAAGTGAGTTCCAAAGACCTTGGCGTCTGTATTTGTTTAAGGACTTCTGTTTCAGATGGGGGTTCTACACAATTCCAAGATATTCCACTGACTGTGCTGGCTGACGGACACACTTTTGGAAATTTACCGACCAACCTAACCGCTCTAACAATTAAAGAGCTTCTCAAGCTTGACTGAGGATCTCTCTGGTCTGATGAGCCAGGAGAAAGTCGTCTAGGTACACAATGATCCTGATAGCCTGTCTACGCAGGATTTCTGCAATCCAATTTGTGATAGCTTTTAAATTGAAGATCGACTGTTTCGAGCCTTCACTCGTTTGAACCAGAAAAAGTGTTGATAGGAAGGTGGCATTGTCGTCAGCTCTTTCCATGTACCATCTCTCATCATTGTCATTTCCGGGATTACTTTCGTTTTGAACCTCCTTGCGGAAGATTGGCTTGGACTTATCAACGAAGGCTCTTGGATGAATGGTATGCGGTATCGTCTTATCATATGTAAGATGGTCTCTGGGACACCTAAGGCCTGCCACTCTCTCCAATAATCCTGTAGTCTAGTTGACCCGCCCGAAATGGTTGATAGTCACCTGTTGAAGCGGCCACGAGAGGTCTGCCCCCTCGCGCCATGCTTCTGTTCCCTCCCCTTACCCCTCGTACAGGAGGAATATTGGGGGTTTCGCCCGTGGTCTGCCCGCCGGGGAAACGAGGGAAATGCCATATTTTCCTTTGATGTTTGCTTGGGGGGAAGGCAACAACCTCCTTAGATGTTGAAGGGCGGTTGTGCGCGACACCTGTTGAAGCGGCCACGAGAGGTCTGCCCCCTCGCGCCACGCTTCTGTTCCCTCCCATTACCCCTCATACGGGAGGAATATGGAGGGTTTCACCCGTGGTCTGCCCGCCGGGGAAACAAGGGAAATGCCATATTTTCCTTTGATGTTTGCTTGGGGGGAAGGCAACAACCTCCTTAGATGTTGAAGGGCGGTTGTGTGCGGCACCTGTTGAAGCGGCCACGAGAGGTCTGCCCCCTCGCGCCACGCTTCTGTTCCCTCCCCTTACCCCTCATACGGGAGGAATATGGGGGGTTTCACCCGTGGTCTGCCCGCCGGGGAAACAAGGGAAATGCCATCCTTTCCTTTGATGTCTGCTTGGGGGAAAGGCAACAACCTCCTTAGATGAAGGGCGGTTGTGCGCCGAGTGGCTACCCTGAGGTAGACGCACTGGACTAAAGCACTTTGCTACACCACCCAGTTTCTGCAACTGGGCAGAAAGTGCTTCTTCCCCAAAAGGATGAGTGGTAGAAGGAGGAATTCTGCTGAAGAGCCTCCGTTCCACTCCAATCTTACAGCTGTCCATTGTTCCTGTAAAGACCTGACAGGGAACCTTCTGAACTGCTTTCCCATTTGATAAGTTTTTTGGAGAGCCTGTTGAAAGCACTCTCTGCTTCAATGAGGCATGCAATGCCAGCATCTTTTTCATGGCCTTAAATATTGGTGAGGCGGTGACAAATGCCAGCACCTCGCAGTTTACCTCCAGCTCCTTGAAGCCTGGATCAGCCAAATATTCCTTTAAAGCAGATGCATAGCGGACATTGGCCCACTCGCCCGAGTTTGTAACATGCTTGAAACTGTCAAAAGCAGGACCAAACTTTTATAAATAAAGCTGAATTATAGATAAGTCTAACTACATCAAATTGCGTCAAACGATTATCAAACGAACATGAATGTCATGATTTCGTATTTGTAATTTGAGTATTTTAATATGACATCGCCGATGGTCATATTTCATTCAAAAAAAATCGATTACTTAAATTCCAAAGGTGGAAAAATGGTTAAATGTGTCTACAATTGATCCATAAATCAGGTAATTACGTAAGACAATACATTCAGCTTAATTTATCTTTAGTATGGATATAAATGGGTCGCTCCCAGCGGCAATGCCGGCCGGGCCAACACGTGACAGGAGTGGAGCAAGCCCCGAACATCCCGTCACATTCAAAAAACCAGTTTAATAAACTGGTCCCGTATTGCGGGAACTATCAGATATTAAGCTGATAATACACTTATCTTAGCCAACAGGCCGAGAAGCGATTGCTAATCGGCGCGGCGTCCTTCCGTTTTCGAGAACGGGCGACGCAGATTTATATAGCGTAGGTAGTAGGAATACGCTAATCTGTCAAAAATGTTTGCACTAATCACTTGCACTAATTTTTCATAAAATTACGGAATTTGCGGGTAGCAACAGATATTATTTTCGTTAAAACAATTACGAACGAAAAAATTTTCGACCGGACGTGGGCGAAACAACGCCAAAATTGAATTAACACGGCATCTCAAGATGCCAACTGCACGGCGACAATTGACAGCTGAAGGGAATTGCAGAGGAATGGCGGGAAATTCAAGATAAAGCAATGGATAAGACCGACGCTGGCGGGGAATAGGGCTGATATCTCACATTATATATTCTGGATAAGCAACGACACACATAATCACAATTACCATTATACGTGAACTAAAAATCGTAAAAAACACAGAAATTATTGAAATGATTAATGACATTGAAGCACCATAATGTACCTCTTGTTCTTCTTCTTATCAAAGAGAATATTTTGAATTAATACCCAAAATTAACGAATATCCAGCCGCCGGATATCCGGCCATCCGGCCTCGCAGCTCGCCGGATATCCGGTATCCGGCCAAACAACTATCCGTTTCATCTCTAGTAAAAACCAATTTTGAAGCAGTAAAATGAAATTGGACCTTCAAATAATATTTTTTTGTGTTAATAATGATTAAATGTACACAAAAAATAAAAAATATATGGATATCTCTCTTCTGGTTGCTGAACTTACTAGGTTGCTTCATTATTTCTTTTTCCTATATTTTTTAAATAATTATATAGCATGTTGTAATGAATTTTTACGTTAATATCAACCCTTTTTTTCTAGATTGTTCCACATGGATCAGTTGCTACCGACAGTCAGGAGTGTTCGAGGATTGGAACTGACACTCTTAAGGCAGGTGGAAATGCTGTGGATGCTGCCATTGCTGCGGCATTTTGTTTATCCGTCATAAACCAACACACCACCGGACTTGACGCGTTAGTTCTGTTCTCTCATTACTAAAATATACATTCTATTTTTAATTAACTACAAATAAAGTGTTTCGTGTTTCTTGTGCCCGTGTAAAAAGATGCGGGGCAAACCATCATGTATTTAGTTCTGGTATGTAGGTAATGGGTGAAAGTCTTGTCGCTTGATGTATGTGCAGCAGGCATTTAACCGGCTTTTTAACTGATTTTTTTTTTTTTACATTAGCTCCACACAGGAAGCACTGAGGAAAACAATTTCCCTAGGAAAACAATTTCCCTAGGGGTCATCTTTGAGGGTGCTGTGTGGATAATTTATAATTTCGGATTTGATGTGCATAGCATTCAAAAACACAATTCTTATTATTTTAAGTACAGATAATGAATTTACAGTTAATTAGTCGGACATCTCTGAAAATTCTAAATTTGAGTTGATTATGCTGTTATATGTAAAAGTGTTCCCTCTATCTGGTAAAATACTCAGTTTTCTGAGTATTTGTTTATGTTTCTCATAAACACCACCAATTCGATTATAATGCAGGAAAACTTGTGGTGAAATAAATAAAAAATTATATTTTCTGGGTTTTATAAATAATTTATTGTGAGTATTCGTGAGTATTCGAATAAGACTTTCACCATTATCTCAAAACTTTGTATTTGTAGACGAGTTACTAATCAACTGGACAATCGATACATGTATATGCTCTTCATCGTGGTAGATGGAGACAACAATATATCCGATGATGTTTTACCGGTCTTTTTTTTTTACAAGAATACCGCACAAGCGTCCCCTACTGCTCCCGTCTAAAGCCAGTGAGACTATAGCATCCCCAACTGGGGTATGTTGTGAGGCTGAAGGTAGTAGTGGGGGGAGAGGAAGGTGGGGAAGTACCTGGCTATTCAGATCTGGTCACCAAACATGGCTAAAGCCATTTCAAGCAATGTTTCAATTCTAAATGGTGGTCTTACACCAGGGCGATATTGAAAGTATCTTCCACTCTGGAACGTGCCGCAAATATACAACATTTTATTTTTAATTAATTGTGAAAAACCACAAATTTATCAAATAAAGTTTATTTGCGCACGCCGTGTTCGAACCCATAACCTTCGGATTGTGAGTCGTCGAGAGTCTTACCTCGGGACCATGGAGGCCGTCAAAGCTAGTATTGTAAAGCTAGGAGGTCTGCGCTAGTATTACATTTTATATTTAGAAAATATTGTAATTCTAAGTGTGTATTGTGTTTATTCCAATCTTGCAGCGGCGGAGTCATGATGATGTACGACTACAAGAAATCCAGATCGGTGGGCAACAGTCCGCCACCTCCAATAGTGGTGGATTTTTCCGAAGCCATGATACAATCCAAAGTGCCTCAGTTAGTCAAGGGGCTGGCATTTCTCCATGACAGGTTTGGCAGCTTAGCCTGGAACCGGCTGATTTACCCGGCAATTGAGTTGGCAAGGTAAATCATAATATACTTACTAGAAAATCTACATCAAACTTGGTGTCGTCTTCACTTCACCCATCTTATTGACTGAGCTCAGCAAAGTCCTGTTTCAACTCGGACTGCTCAAGCGTTTTGCATTTTGTCTTTCTGTAAATTTGTTTGTTATGTTCCGGTTTCAGTTAAAGATGATTTAATGGTTCAGTAAATATGTCTTTTTTCAAATGTGGTCGATCGTCGAATCATTGTATTTATTAATGAAGTAGGTAGATATTTAAGTACATATGTATTTACAAATTTTATGATTTTTATCGGTTTTGGTTTATTAAATAAGAGAAAATTGGAAACATATTTTTTTGGACACAAGATCTACTGTTCGCAGAACTATTAGCAGATATCACAGATCAAAATAATCTTTGATCCTTTGTGTTCTTGTGTCATCTAATTCTGTATTTTTTTATTTTTTTTTTATTATTGGGCTTTTACATGCTATTACATTACATGCATGATAGGTACGCAATAAAATACTGAATTAATAAAAAAGTAATTATATAATGTAAAATAATATAGGGTGCACTTAGCAGTAATAAGAAACAAGTGCAGTAACAAAATATCAAAGACTGTAAAGAATGGCCTTTGATCTCTCCAGCTGGACTCCTTACCTTGCACCACAGTGGGAGGAATGGATTCAAACTTTCGTCATTTCTTGATATATTGACCCCCAGGTTCCTACCCACCCCTCACGCGTTTTTCCTTTCTAGAACATTTATTTATTTATTGCTTCTTCACAATTTATATACAGGGATTTTTGACAGAAGAAGCTAGAAGAAGCCATATGAAGCCAGAAGAACCAAGAAGCAGAAAAACTGGATAGTGGAAGCAAGTTAATGCAAGAAGTTGAAAGAAAATAATTAATAAGTCAAGAAAGAACCAATAAGTGCCACAACTATAAAATAATAAGCAAGAAGAAACTGGTAGAGGCGCAAAATTAAAGAAGGGAGTAGTTGGAAGCAGAAGAAGTGGGAAACGAGAAACCAACGTTCAATCATCTCCTTTGTTCCTGCACTTACGCACTGGTCGATTAAATTCCGCAAGAAGATGTAAGAAAAGACAGACATGGTGATCCAAGAAGGATGAATAAAATGCAAGAAGAGTCAAATCGAGCCAAGGAGAGATAAGATACGAGAAGACACAAGAAGATACAAGACAGGCCAAGAAGAGTTTGGAAGAGACAAGAAGAGTCAGTCAGAAGATTCAAGATGAGCCAAGAAGGGACTAGAAGATGCAAGAAGAAGCAAGAAGAGTCAAGAAGATACGATAAGGTCCCAGAAGATCCAAGAAGAGACGAGAAGAGCCAAGAATAGTCAATAAGAGACAAGAAGAAGCAAGAAGAGCCAAAAAAAGTTGAGAAGAGACAAAAAGATTCAAGAAGAGACGAGAAGATTCACGAAGAGGCAAGAAGATACAAGCCCAGCCAAGAAGGGGCGTGAAGATCCAAGAAGAAGTAAGAAGAGCCAAGAAGAGATGATAAAATCCCAGGAGAGACAGGAAGAAGCAAGAAGAGACAAGAAAACCCACAAAGAGCCGAGAAGTGACGAGAAGGTCTAAGAAGAGACAAGAAGAGAAAAAAACAAGCAGCACGAGCCGAAAAGAGACGGGAAGATTTGAGAAGCGGCAAGAAGAAACAAGACGAACCAAGCAGAGGCGAGAATATCCAAGAAGATCCGTGAAGATCCAAGAAGATCCGTGAAGATCCAAGAAGAGCCAAGAAGAGACGACAAGATCCCAGAAGAGACGAGAAGAAGCAAGAAGAGACAAGAAAAGTCGAGAAGAGGCAAGAAGAAGGAAGGCATGGAAAGAAGAATGAAGAATGGAAAAGGAAAAAAAATTATAACGCTCAATTCATTCCTTTATTCCTGCCCGTCCTAAATTCCAATATTGGCTTATTAGGTTGCCATGTATACCGGTCGATTAAACTCCAACCTCCTTCCCATCCTCAGAGCATGTGTTCCAAGTCCTAACAAATCAGTGCCCCTCGGTGTACCGGTCTCACCGGGACAAGAGTGCTCCTGGCTGGGGGGTACAATCGTATCGTATCGCTTCTTCACAATTTATATACATATATTTTTAGCATGTAATTATTAACCCCACTAGGGTTCGCCTGTATCGGGGTTAATAATTTCACAATTTAATAATAATAACACATTCAAATATCGGTCATGCAAAACAGTTAAGTAAAAGCAAAATAATAAAATTTAAAATAAAATGATAAACAGAGAAAATAATAAGTGATAAAAATATATGAGTGTTGAGAGATCAGACAAAATGTTATCATTCATTATATCATTAGTTCATACCATTTTCAACAATAGATAAAATTTAAAAAATATATGTCCTTAAGGTTTTTTTTTTTTTAAATATGTGTAAAAAATAACTTAATGAAAAAAACAAAGATTTATAAGCGATTACATTAGAGCGAATCTTTCTTATGCAATATAGTGACTATCAAATAATTATGAAATAAATATGAAAGAAACCGTTTTGATCACAACATTATTGTTTTCATTCCATTTAAGTGCCCATTTCATTAAAATATGATTGTATTTTATAGTGTAAGTGACACCTTAGAAATGCCATCTATGTGATCTTTTAGTTTTGACAAAGTTATGGGATACGATAACCCCTATATATTTATTTATTTATTGTTTCTTTACCATTTTAATTTAGGTGTTGTTAAATTGAAATTTTGAACTTCATTTTGACTTGAGATTAACAATTTTATAGAGTACACAAAATAATGTGTTGAAAGACAATATTGTTACAATAATATTTCTCACAGAATGGGCCTCTACTGCACTATAGGAACAAATACATTATAACGTAAAACATGTAGAGTGACCATATGTTGAAATTAGCTTTGAAATAACTTTTTTTTTTTGCAAGTTGTTTAATCTATAATATTTAAAATTAGGTTCGGTTGGAAAATTAATATGTAATGGTAAGTTAATAAGAAAATAATATATTAACAGTAAATATACTGTAATAAATAATCAATATGCTATTAATTTAGAAATGACAATGTAAAAAAAATCAATTGGCAATCCTCGGCTAATACGAATAATTTAACCATCTTTTTAAAAGTGCACAAGGAATTAGATGACTTAATATGTTCTGGAAGGCTATTAAATATGAATGGAGCCTGATAGAAGTAATTTCTTTGACCAAAAGAAGATTTAGTTTGAATTGCCACAAAGTTAAGATCAGACCCAATTCTAGTAGTACGAATTTGCTGAGTTCTTTCTGCAATATTAATATTATTAAAAAATTTACAAAGTGTTTGTGTAATATATTCCGACAAGACATTACATTCCTTATAAAGTATATGAGTTGGATATCTAAATTTTTTCTTGAACATAACTTTAAGGATCAGTTTTTGGGCAATGTTAAGTGGTTCTATATAAGTCTTTTGGCAAGATCCCCAGCACACTATATTATAAGAAAGTAGAGACTGGATTATTGCAAAATAAACCATCTTCAATTTTTCCTTGTCTAGTATATGTCTGAGTTCTTTAAAGATATAGGTAAGTCTCCTCGTATTATTTACCAACATTAACATGATCGTTCCATCTTAAAAATTTATCAATTTTTACGCCAAGGAATTTGATGCTGACTAAATTTTCTAAAGGGTTGCAGTTACAGGTTTGCAAATAATTGTGTATTATTAAATTATGAGTGGCGGAAGGTTGACTTTTACTTGAAATGCTAAAAGCGATATATTTGGTTTTTTTATATGTTCAAGGTTAAAATACTATTATTTAACCAACTATTTACCACTCTTAAACCTGTATTACATTTGTTAAATGTTTCAACCCAAGTTTTACCCTCAAATATTATGGTAGTATCATCTGCAAAACTAACGATGTTACCAGGAATATTCAGATTACATAAATCATTTATATATATTAAAAACAATATTGGCCCAAGCACACTACCTTGCGGGACTCCAAAGGAGATTGATTTACCATTGCTTAATATTTTATTTATCTCTACTTGCTGCGTTCTATCACTAAGATAAGATCTGAACCAACCCATTGCTGTACTATCAATGCCTAGAGATGATAATTTTTTAAGAAGCCATTCATGGGAAACTGTATCAAATGCTTTTGATAAGTCCAAAAACACCGCTATAGCTTTGTTGCCATAATCCAGCGCGCTTATAACTTTGGTCAGTACCTTCAATACAGCATCACTCGTACCTTTATTCTCTCTGAAACCGAATTGATTGTCGGAGAGTATTTTGTGCTTTTCTAAGAATGAAACTAATCTTGACTTTACCAATCTCTCTATTACTTTTGGGAGAGTATTGAGCAAGGATATGGGTCGATAATTGTTAACATCTAGCTGATTTCCACCTTTGAAAAGAGGTATAACCTTAGCAATCTTACAATGAGAGGGAATCACGCCATTTTTAAAACTAATGTTAACAATATGTTATATGGGAGCAGCCAATACAGAAACGTTTTGTTTAAAAAACCATTGTACGCCATCAATACCACAGGAAAAAGACATTTTTAATTCATCAATCACTTTTGTAACTTCATAAATGTTAGTAGATTTAAATTCAAATGTGTCTCCTGTTACTTGAGTACTAGGTATAAAATTGTTTACAAGACACATTTCGGTAGTTTTGTTTGCGCTGCAAAAATTTTTGGCGAATCTAGGACCAATATCGCTGAAGAAGTTATTTACGTGATTAGTGATTATATTTGGATTCTCCTCCATTGAGATAATATTGTTATTGATTTTTAATTTTTTTATAGACAATTGTTCCTTTCGTATATTTACAGCCTCCTTTATAATCTTCCACTGTTGTTTGGTATTTCCATTGACGTTATCCAATTTTCTTCTGTAATATGCTTGTTTTGTATATTTTATAATTTTTGTACACCAGTTTCTATATCTTTTGTAATAATTCAGCAATTGAATATTATTTAACTCTTCTCGACATTTGTAGTGCAATTTGTCACGGGTTCTGAGGCATTTAATAATTCCATCATTTATCCAAGGTTTTAAGTACTTCATGTTATGTTTTTCACTTTGTACAGACAACAATTTTTCACATGCATTTTTAAACACTTTATAAAATTTTCAGCAGCTGAATTAACATCTTGTGATGATAGGACGGACTGCCATGATTCCTCCTTTAATCTGTCCTTCAAAAGTTTGTTATCTATGACGGTTTTGATTTTCACATTATCCTTTGTTATTTTCTTTAGTGTAAAGCTCATAAATCTCAGCAAAATCGCATCATGATCTGTTAAGTCAGTAGTGAAGACAGCTCCCTGTGGTTCAAATTTAGATTTTACCATAATATGATCGATGCAGCTTGAAATGGTAGAAGAAACTCTGGTAGGTGAAATTATGATTGGCTTCAAGCCATGAAAAGCCAAAAGAGAGAGGTATTTTTGAGTTTTCATATCGCTCAAATCCAAAGTATTAATATTTATGTCCTCACATAAAATGATTTCCTTATTTTGGATAGATGTAGAGTCAAGCAGTTCGCTCAGTGATTCAAGGAAATGATCTATTTGAGCCTGGGACGGAGATCTATACACATCTATACATTCTCTCCTTCCTTTCCTTAACCTTTAACTAGTGATGTGGAATCTCACAGGCGTCGCACGTTCTGCAAATTCTTAGAATTGGCCACTTCCCCCCCGCTTGCCGTGACCCCGCGTCTTAGTAGCTTTTGTTTTAGTGTCAAAATGACCGCGGAAGGAGATAGACGTGTCATCGGTTCTATAACACGTGAGTAAAACTAACCAACAAATCGGACGTAGGCAGGCTACACGTCCCTAGTTGTCATAAAAAATATTTTTTCTATTTTACAAACTATTTTTATTTTTTAGTGCAAAATGTCAGAAAACGCAAGGAACATCAACACCCGACCACAAGTTCATCAAAAAAAATATTACGCGTAGACAGTCTGTCATTTGATGAGGAAATCAATGCCTACATGCTTGCAATGTTCTCGCCCCTTGTGCAAAAATTGCCAGTGATACATGCCAAATTAAGTAGTTATTACTTTTTTTGTTTTTAGAAGTAATTATTATGTTTTTTTTGTTTTTTTTACATTAGATTTTAAGTTAAAAGTTTTAAATCTATCATATTAGTTGTGTAAGGTCTATTAAAGTACTAAAAAAGGATCTCATGTCAATTAAAGCTGACAAGTACCACTAAGTGTTAAAATTTACTTTGAAAGTAGTAGCCTGTGAGACGTCATGTCACATATACATATAGTGTTATGAATTTGTCATGTCATAAGAGGGAAGTTATTTTCCTTAGGGCGCCTCCTGTGTGGAACTAATGTAAAAAAAAAATGGCATAAAATTTTGATAACATTATTTTTATTTTTTTATTTTGTTCCCCCTTTTAATACCCGTGGCGGCGATATAATATTTATTTCTTGAATTGTGCAGTCGATTCATGACGGAATTTAATTCTGTGTCAGTCCCAATATTGTTATGTTAAATCTGTGTTAATTCTTCTTTCTGAAAGTTTTAATAGAGACATTTTATCCAGTAGGTAATCATAATCAATGTTTTGTAAAGGAATATGCAGTTTATAGTTTAATTCAAGACAAGTTTTGGCCAAAGAAACCACATATATCTGGCAACCAAACTTTACAACATCCTTCCTCCATGTTTGAAAAAGATAGAAAAGATTAATAAGTTTAAGGAAAAAATCAAAACATGGGTGAAAGAAATTAATGCAGACATACTAGAGAATGTATTAAAAACATCATAGAAACTAAATAATGGAAAATCAAAGAAATCTACCAGTCCGCCTCAGCACAGGACCACCTAGTGAGGAGGACTAAGAACAAACAGATGAAATATTTATATACATTGTCATATCTTGTAATTCTCATCAAACCTGTAATTAAATAGTCACTAATTAAAAAATTAAAATTAAACTTCGGGAACTTATGTTGAATCTTTTCAATGTGTTATAAAAAACACGTTGGGTGCAAAAATGTTATAAAAAGAATATAACTTAGGGTCAAAATGTTATAGAAAGAATATAAGAGCATTAGACAAGTGTGATTGTAATCACTTATTCCTGTAGAATTTTGTATCTCAGGCGTGGACCTTAAGCAGGCGGCTGTGTGAAATACTTTGTATAAGGAGAACACAAATAACATGATTTTAGAATTATTCAGGGCTTATCTAAAATACTGAATGGGCATAATAAGGAGCGTTAATATCACTTAAACTTGAGGCGTTGATGTGTGGGCGATGCCATATGTAGGCGATCCATGCTGCTGCCTTCGGAGATGTGCGGTCAGCTCCCCTCGCTGCTGACATATGCTAAAACGGCAGGCTGGAGCAATGGACGGGTCTCCAGCCCCACGGTTACCCGGCAACGTCCAGTCCCAGGGCGGTTGGTTGCCAGCCAGCCGACTACGTTGATGGCGGCCAAGGTCAGCGATCTTGGGCCTCATCTCTGCAAGCACCTCTGGCTCCAGGCTCCAGGTGTAGTCGGAAGATCTTATGATGATTTTGTCTGCAGATTCTGGCTTTCAAATCCAGCAGAAATAATGTGCTTCCATGGTACTCCGCTGCTGATCGAGGATTTTAATTGATGTGCTGATGGTGTTCAATAATGGATACCGCTGATGGGCGCGGATTTTAAAAATCTTCACATGCTGTAATATGGCGAATTATGACTATGTGATTGCGTCAACCAGCTTCAGGGACAGTGGCCGAAGTCACCTGTGGCTTGTCAAAGAATGAGGAGGTCAAGGCCAGTCCTGCCTGAGAACCTCTTTTGCTCAGATACTCAGTATAACCAACTGAGCTGGATATAATATTTATTTCTTGAATTGTGCAGTCGATTCATGACGGAATTTAATTCTGTGTCAGTCCCAATATTGTTATGTTAAATCTGTGTTAATTCTTCTTTCTGAAAGTTTTAATAGAGACATTTTATCCAGTAGGTAATCATAATCAATGTTTTGTAAAGGAATATGCAGTTTATAGTTTAATTCAAGACAAGTTTTGGCCAAAGAAACCACATATATCTGGCAACCAAACTTTACAACATCCTTCCTCCATGTTTGAAAAAGATAGAAAAGATTAATAAGTTTAAGGAAAAAATCAAAACATGGGTGAAAGAAATTAATGCAGACATACTAGAGAATGTATTAAAAACATCATAGAAACTAAATAATGGAAAATCAAAGAAATCTACCAGTCCGCCTCAGCACAGGACCACCTAGTGAGGAGGACTAAGAACAAACAGATGAAATATTTATATACATTGTCATATCTTGTAATTCTCATCAAACCTGTAATTAAATAGTCACTAATTAAAAAATTAAAATTAAACTTCGGGAACTTATGTTGAATCTTTTCAATGTGTTATAAAAAACACGTTGGGTGCAAAAATGTTATAAAAAGAATATAACTTAGGGTCAAAATGTTATAGAAAGAATATAAGAGCATTAGACAAGTGTGATTGTAATCACTTATTCCTGTAGAATTTTGTATCTCAGGCGTGGACCTTAAGCAGGCGGCTGTGTGAAATACTTTGTATAAGGAGAACACAAATAACATGATTTTAGAATTATTCAGGGCTTATCTAAAATACTGAATGGGCATAATAAGGAGCGTTAATATCACTTAAACTTGAGGCGTTGATGTGTGGGCGATGCCATATGTAGGCGATCCATGCTGCTGCCTTCGGAGATGTGCGGTCAGCTCCCCTCGCTGCTGACATATGCTAAAACGGCAGGCTGGAGCAATGGACGGGTCTCCAGCCCCACGGTTACCCGGCAACGTCCAGTCCCAGGGCGGTTGGTTGCCAGCCAGCCGACTACGTTGATGGCGGCCAAGGTCAGCGATCTTGGGCCTCATCTCTGCAAGCACCTCTGGCTCCAGGCTCCAGGTGTAGTCGGAAGATCTTATGATGATTTTGTCTGCAGATTCTGGCTTTCAAATCCAGCAGAAATAATGTGCTTCCATGGTACTCCGCTGCTGATCGAGGATTTTAATTGATGTGCTGATGGTGTTCAATAATGGATACCGCTGATGGGCGCGGATTTTAAAAATCTTCACATGCTGTAATATGGCGAATTATGACTATGTGATTGCGTCAACCAGCTTCAGGGACAGTGGCCGAAGTCACCTGTGGCTTGTCAAAGAATGAGGAGGTCAAGGCCAGTCCTGCCTGAGAACCTCTTTTGCTCAGATACTCAGTATAACCAACTGAGCAGAGATTAACAATGTTGAATGTTCATCAAATCAAGTCTAAAAGTACCCATTCACTGAAAACCATAATTCAATTCTTGTTACATTATATTTATGTAACAAATGTTATGTTCAATCGACGGTGCGCGTGGCACAATTTTCAGCCTTAGACCTGGTAATATTTCTCGATGCAAATTTCTCATACTCCTAGTAAAATTTCTATTGGATTAGAACAACCATACTCAACCTGCGGCCCGCGGGCGGCATGCGGCCCGCTAAGCTTTTGTATGCGGCCCTTAACACTTTATTATCAGGAACTTGATTTAAAAAAATCTATCATTCTAAATTTCGTATATCTTGAAATTCGTTTCGAGTTTGACGCACAGATAGTGACACCCGAAAGGGATTGTCATTATGGTCCACATGATCTGGTATAAGACTATAAGAGTGAGATACGTTTTTTAGATTTTCACGGCCAAAAGTATTTTCATTATTTGTTTTTGGGGTGATATGCCGTGTGGCGCTACCTCCTTCTTTAGCCAACATTTCGGATGGCGTTACAGTGTCCATCATCAGGACAAATGTGTAAGAGTGTTGCTATTGCACACGCTAGATTTATTCCCAAAAAACAAATATTTTACACACAAGTATGCGCGCAAATAATTAATAAATAAAAGTGCCACTTCTAGAAACCACCGCATTATAATACATAAAAACTGGTTAATGTCACTGGTTAGTCAGGTACCTAGTTGCAAAATTTTTAACAGCATATCTTGCTGACGCATTTGGTATTCTTTTGTAATTAATAATTTAAATACGCATAATGGCGGGAGTGTCTTCAAAACGCAATCGAAAAATGACTGACGAAAAGACAGTGTTTCTCAAGACAAATTGGGAAGAAGAATATTTCTTTGTTGGGGAGGGGGGGGGGGGGGGTGGGTTGATGATTTTTTTTTCGTCATACCAGTAGAGTGTTGCGGCCCATGTAACTTTACAAATACATGTATGTGGCCCGAAGAGAAAAAAGGTTGAGTATCATTGGATTAGAAGCTTCCTCTATCTTTAGGGAGTCCACGGAATCCCCAATTCAGCCCCAACCAACTCTCCTTGGGTAGCAATAGAGATAACACAAAATTAATATGTGTATGTACCTATTGTGTTCCAGGTTTGGTTTCAGCATTCCGGTTTCATTGGTGGCTGCCGTTGAGACTACTGGAGCATCTGAATTATTTCCATTCTTAGAAGCCGGCAAAAACTACACGCTTCCAAAACTTGCTTCTTATTTAGACAGAATTGCAGATGGAAACGTCACAAGTAAGAAATAGCATATTTTCCTACATTCTCACACAATTTCATATTACATTGCCTTCTCATATGAATGATAAATTTAAACCTGTAATGTGTGCGCGAATGAGGGCGAGTGCAGACGAGAAAGAATTCTTACACACAATATATACAGGTATGCATGTGTGTTCCTCTCTTGTGTTATTTGATTTTTCTACGTACGACGTACACTAAATGAATAAATAATCATGTATACTTGCAGGAATTCGTGTTTAAAACGATCTAAACTAAAATATGTGACAGTAAATGTGTAAAAATCACACACATCTGACAGAAGATAACGTCCGTTATCTAGTAATGGAAGATATAGATTCGCTCGGATGGTTATTGCCACCATATAAGATATTAAGTTAGTGCCGCCATATAAGTTTTTCATTCAGGCTGGTATCACAGTACTTGTTCCTGTCCTCGTAATCTTTATGAAATACCTTCTTTGTGTTTTCAGCCTACTTTCCCGACGGGAAGAAATCCGATATAGCCACACGTGAAGCCTCGTTCTTTGCTATAGAAGATAATGTTATATACACACCTTCACTGGAGACGGCTTCTTCAATGTTTAATTATTTGATGCTGCAGATAGGTAGCCATAATATGACAGAGATCTTGAGCGATCCAGATTTAATGAACAAGTATGAACAATTTTAATTTAAAATGTTAAAGTTTTATAATATGTATGTATAAAATAATTTTTTACATTAGTTCCACACAGAAGGCCCTGAGGCAAAAATTCCTCAAGCCCTATGTCATCTTTGGGGATGCTGTGTGGCACTAGCGGTCCGTGAGTTTTCAGTGAGCTAGAGGGCTAAGATTGAAAAATAGGACATTACTGATGTTGTAGCTGAAAATTTTTTTTTTTTTTTAATTTCAACTTTTGTGTGAAGATCTTTCAGTATGTGGATGTGGTGCATCCCTTGACTGAAAGAATCCTGAAGATCTTTATATAAAAAGTTAAAATTTTAAAGAAAAAAAATCATTTTCAACTACAACTACGTTAATAACATCATATTTTTCAATCTTAGCACTCTAGCTCACTGAAAACTCATGGACCGCCACTGCTGTGTTGAGGGTATTTTCAGGGAAAGGAAGGAGAGGAAATTCTGAGAAGGAAAAAAGTGTGAGAGGTGGGTAGGAATCTGGGGGTCAATGTGTCCAGGTGTGACTCCATTCCTCAATGAATCCATTCCTCCCTCTGCGGTGCAAGGCGAAGGATCGAGAGAGTCCAGCTGGAGAAGTCTAGTTTAGGTCTCCCAAAAACAGTCTCTACCGATCAGGCCCGCACGCACTAGGTGGGCAAACACATTCGCCGCCAAGACAAATCTCACCCCGTGAACCCGGGCACCCATGCTAACCACCAAACAGAGCAAACCACTTAGGGTGACCTATGGCAGGGGTTTTGGTTATCCAATAAATGGTTCCCTGGGTGGCAGTACCCATACCCACCTCCCAAATTGGAATAATATTTACAGTGTAGTCTTTTGACTTGACATGTCAAGTCTGTGCTGTTGAGGGTGTCGCTACTGTATTATTTGGCACTAATAGAATACACAAAATAATTTAGAAACATGTAATTGAAATTTTGTGTAAAAACTTGTAGTGATATGCGTATTAAAATCTTCCAGGAAAGCTGTAAATCTGCGGAAGGTTTTGGAACACAAAATTTTCACTGCCCCAACATCTAATATAGCTGTTATAGACAAAGACGACTTCTATGTTTCACTCATCACGTAAGAAACATTCTAATACACACAGTGGAATCCGTTTATAATGACATCGAAGGGAAATGACAAACAAGTCATACTAAGATTAGCAAAGACATACAAAGCATTTTGTAGAAAATAAGCAGCCTTCTGTTTTTCTTAGGTATACGAGGGTGGTCTGAAAAGTTTCCGACCTGAACATGAAGATGGCAGCACTCGTCCAATAAAAGCTAGTGAATATAGTTGTGCATCTTTTGACAGTTACTCACTAAAGTTTCGGCCATTTTGGACGCGCAGTTTTTAGTTGACAGTCGTTTGGGTGAGTCGATGTGTGTGTTTTTGTGAAAATGGAAAAAATTGAGTATCGAGTTGTTATTAAATTTTTGTTTTTGAAAGGCAATACGCGTACGCAAATCAAAGATGAGTTGGACTCTGTATATGGGGACTCTGCACCATCATTTACCACAGTGAAATTTTGGGCAGCTGAATTTAAACGTGGCCGTAAGAGCTTGGGAGACGATGAACGTTCGGGACGTCCAAAAACTGCAACTACTTACGATAACATTACTAAACTTCACCAAATAGTGTTAGACGACCGCCGAGAGAGATAGCAGAGATTATGAAAATGTCCAAAGAACGTGTCTGTCACATATTAAATCAAGATTTAGACATGAGAAAACTGTCCGCGCGTTGGGTGCCGCGTTTGCTCACGTTAGACCAAAAATCCCATTTCACCAAGACAACGCGCCGTCTCACACCTCAGCGGTTGCCATGGCAAAAATCCAAGAATTATGGTTTGAACTGCTTGACCATCCGCCTTACTCACCAGATCTAGCCCCGAGCGACTTCTTCTTGTTCCCTTATCTAAAAGCTGCGCAAAAAACAAAAATTTTATAACAGCTCGATACTCAATTTTTTCCATTGTCACAAAAACACACACATCGACTCACTCAAAGAACTGTAACTAAAAACTGCGCGTCCAAAATGGCCGAAACTTTGGTAAGTATCTGTCAAAAGATGCTCAACTACATTCACTAGCTTTTATTGACGAGTGCTACCATCCTCATGTTCAGGTCGGAAACTTTTCAGACCACCCTCGTATATGTATGTATTTATTTTAATAGAGAGAAACACAGCATATTAAATCAAAATAAAAATTGTACATAATAAGTACATTATATATTTTTTTAACCACTGAATTAACGATTCATCAACATTTTCCTGTCGCGATTTTCGAAGCCTCTTCGGTTTCAAAACATTTTTATGGAACGTTTCCTTAATCTGGTTCTTGTTATTGAAAATCATTGAGATTGTCGAATGACCAACCCCAAATTCCTTTACCAGAGATGAGTTTGATTCTCCATTTTCTAATCTGCGTATTATTGCACCTTTCTCCTCAATCGTAAATGCTTTACGACAACGTTGAGATGTCATTTTTTTCACAAATCACTAACAAACAATGCGTGACCTTCAACTATCAATTACTCACTGAGACTCAAAACAAAAACAAGCCACGTGCCACGCAGCGCACCGAACGTCATCGGGTGTCTAGTGACCCTCCTGAACACTGCCGAAGGTGTTAGGAATCATGTCGGTCACTATAACCGGACATAATTTATTAAAAATGGGTCATAATAAGCGATATATCACTATAAGAGAAGTCATTATGTATATCCGACTTTGTTATAAAGAATTTTAAATTTTTTTTTTTTTTTATAAAAAGATACATAAATTACAATGTATTTGATGTACCCCCATAAATAAGCAGGGCTTATTGAAAACCAAACTTCGCTGTGTAATTACTTCATGTTAAGCGGTTGGTCAATATAGGCAGAGTCATAATAAACAGATTCTACTGTACATTATAATTACATTATTATTATTACTACCTGTTAATTTATGCCATGTTCCTTATTTTGTTTTATTTCAATGTTTTTTGGATGAACTGAACTCCAAATTTTTATTTTTTTTCCCTATCCCCGTATGGGGGTGTGCTGGACCTCGTCCCTGCTTCATCTTTAGTTACATTATTAATTTTGCAGATCCTTCTCAAATCTATCTGCGCCTCCCCCAATGACATGTGCAGGCTTGAGGTTTGATCACACGACCTTGACTGTCCTTTGTCCTGCCTCTGACTACCCAACGCTGAATTTTCTTTTAGTCTTTGGGTATTTTACCCCAAATATTCAGTTAACATTCTTTGAAGCTTCACTGAGTGGTTGGCTAAGGGACACGGAAGCTAAGTGTAGTTTATGGTCAGACCGAAAGCCATTCACATTTTTTGTTGGTACTTGCCAATTGATTTGAGATTTATTGTATTTCTTATGTTCTCTATTTTATGCAGGTGCTTGCAGGTTTTTTACAGATGCAATTCCGCGTCATGGAGTCTCATGAATGAGTTTTTTCTTTTGCCCTGTTTAATTTATCTTTGTCTTACTAACCTATTTTTTTGCATTTTGTTTTTCCTGTTAAGCACTTGCATACTGCTTACTAACAACGTATGCATGGACACTGGAGGTCTAGATTCGTTCAAAATAAATAAATGTAGCTTCGTTTAATCAAAAAAATTAGAATCTTGCGAGAGCCTTGAAGGAGTAACCATCAGTTACTTATACCAGGGCGGGTAAGAGGTGGATTACCTCCACTGTACATTATAAAAATATCTTATTTATTAAAATACAACAAAATATTTTTCCTCCTTGTTTGGGTTTCAAATTTATAACTCTATGGTAGTTTACTATTACAATAAAATACCATCATCATAATACCAACCTATGTATTGTTAAATATGTATGTTTTTACTTTTTAGGGGTTTACATGTATTACTTGGATCCCAACAATTCTCGCCTGATGGTTACATTTTGAATGAGCCGGCATCCATCCCATCTCCTAAAGGGTTCAGCAGCTTTCTACCTATTATCATTGCACAACATTACACCTGTGGTAAGAACCATATTGTTATTTAATCATTTGGCTGTCTCCAAAGAGAACTTAAGATAACTTACCTTCATGCGAAGACCCCAAGGTACCCGGCCGAGTCTTTTCCGTGATTCATATAGCTTTGACGGCCGGCGTAGTGCAGCGGTAAGGCGCTTGACTAGCATTCCGAAGGTCGCGGGATCGAATCCCGGCATGGCAAATAAATTTTATTTGATTAATTTGTGTATTTCACAATTTATTCATTTAAAATAATATATAGTATATTTGCGGCACGTTCCAGAGTAGAAGATACTCTCAGTATCGCCCTGGTGTAAGACCACCATTCAGAATTGAAACGTTGCTTGAAATGGCTTCTGCCATATTTGGTGACCAGATCTGAATAGCCAGGTACTTCCCCACATTCCTCTTCCCTGTCTCCTTCCCCTTCCCCACTTCAGCCTCACAACATACCCCAATTGGGGATGCCATAGTCCCACTGGCTCCAGACGGGAGCAGTTGGGACTCTTGTGCGGTATTCGTGTAAAAAAAAAAAAAAATTATCTTTATGTTTTATACAGGGTGTCACTTTAAATGCAACTTCTTAAAGCCGGATACAGATTGCTGTAACGTAACATGCAATGTAACACGCAATGAAAGAATTTGCCGTCCACATTGTCGCAATGTATCCTGCAATGTAACAGAATTCCCATAGTGTGGACGCTTTGCGCGCTCGAACCGTGCACACTACGCGCACGAACAGAGCATTTCAACTCGTGTGCGCCGCAATCAACAATCAAGTGTCGGTTTTTTCGCCGAACACAAAGGGGAGCGCAATGTGCACGGAGCGTCAGTGTGGACGGCTTGTTCGTGTCTATGTCGCGCGAACAATGGAGGACTTGTTCTCGGCAGACTGAGCTATGTTCCCCCCGCATGTCGGAAAAAGATGCGAGTAGGCACATGCTCGGTTCGTGCGCGCGAAGCGTCCACACTTATGAAATGTTCCTTTCATGTTACATTGCATGTTACATTACAGCAATCTGTACCCGGCTTTAAAGGGCAAAGTTTAAAATATCTCCCAGTCAAGAATACATACGTCAATACCGTCGTGCGATACACACGTTTTACCGTCGCGCTGTCATTCAAAAAAAAATTTCGCGAGTTTTATTCACTCTTGTAAGGAATAATGAGTGACGCCGTGCTCATCGAATTAAGGAGCATCATTCTCGAGCAAAGCAGGACGATTAACGAGTTGCTAGACCGTGTAAAGGCCATAGAAGCAACATTGAATCGCCAGGTGACAAACAATGAAGACAAAAATGTACTACCTACGAATCCCTCTACACAGCGCTGGGCTGACGTAGCGGCCCCCGCAGCCCCCGCGGCCCCCGCCGTCCCCCACACCGCGTCCGCTAACCCGTCCGCAGTGGCACAAACCAAGGAAAGGATGCGTACTAGGGCGGCCACCAAAGCTAAAAATAACGACATTCAATTTGAAACCGCATCTTTTAGCGGCGCGATCCCTAAAACACACACAACAGAACCACACATTCCAATTTCCGAGCACGAATCGAAAACCACTCCTAATCAGGAAGAATGGACGAACGTTAAACGCAGACAACGGACAGCGAAGAACTTGATTGTTGGGAACTCCGATAAGTCTTCAAGTGTAAAAGCATTTCCAAGGATAAGGAATATTATTGTGTCCAGAATTTTAAAGGACACAACAGAAGAAGAGATCCGGGTGCACCTGGAGAAAAATAAGATACCGAAATGCGAAATTCAAAAATTCATCGCACATTCTCAAGAATACGCAGCTTTCAGGATAGGTGTAACGGAGGATCTGTACGATAAACTCTTACAGGAAAATTTATGGCCAAGAGGAGTACCGATAAGACATTATCGATACATAAAACCGAGACAAAATCCAATTGATACTAACCAGAACCGGCCCAAACCGAACGATGATGCCGCCCCGAAATGACTAGAGAACCCCCTAAAAGCAAATTCTCTCCCTTGCACAATTTATTACCAAAATGTGCGGGGATTAAGATCCAAGACTGATGATTTCATACAAAGTGTGATAATACAAAACAACGACCTTATACTACTTTCAGAGACATGGCTTAATGACAGCATTTACAATGGTCAACTCTTCGATCAACGGTATGACGTCTTCAGAAAGGATAGAACCTCGGGTCATTCAAGGGGAGGAGGAGTACTGCTAGCCGCGAGACGTGACCGCGCCACCCTAACCCAGAGACTTACCTATTTGGAAAGTGAAGACGAGAATATGTGGATAAAGACATACCTAAATGATTTTGGTGTAATTTACATTTGTGTTGTGTACATTCCGCCGGCGTCGCCAAATAAAACATACACCGATTTTTTTGATAAGGTTACAGAGAACTTCAATTTTTTAATTAATAAAAAAATTGTTGTGATTGGCAACTTTAATCTGAACTCAAGTAACAAAGGCACCCAAATGGATCTCCTTTATTTTATGAATCTTTTTCAAATGAAGCAGAGTAACTCTATTACAAATGTGAAGGGAAGCACGCTGGACATTGTACTCAGTAACTTTAATTTAAAAGTATACAAATCCTTATACTCACTAGTCAAAGAAGACGCTTATCATCCATCGTTATGTATAGAGATTTCGCCGAACAAAAACACAACCAATTGTCAAACCCGAAACTTCTCGAATAATACCGATAATAGTGTTAGGCGAGGATGGAACTTCAAACATGGTGATTTTAAGGCTCTTTATTGCCATTTACAATCCCATGATTGGCAACCTTTGAAAGACATAAAGGATGTTAATTTAGCGACAAACTTTTTCTATTCTATAATTTATAAATACTTTGATATGTGTTTCAAAATTAAGCGCACTCCGAGGAATGGTAGGAAATATCCTAAATGGTTTTCTAGTGAGGTTGTTAGCGACATAAAGCTCAAATTCAAACATTACAAAAAATGGAAGAAAACTGGAATGGTAAGTGAACGGGACATGTTTTGTCTACTTAGAACAAAAATAAAACGCAGTATTCGATTAGCACATGTGCAATATATTAATTCTGTTGAAAAAAATATCAGATGTGATCCCAAATCTTTCTGGAAATATATCTCGTCCAAGAGAAGTGATGGCGGGTTTGTTGACCATGTTACTTGGAATGATCAGTCTTTCTCAGGAGCAGATATTCCAGAAGCATTTGCAGACTATTTTAAATCAACTTATAGTAAGGAAGCTGCGGACTTGAAATCTTTTATACCTGGAAAAAATACGCCACTAATAGCGCAGAATGTTGATATTCAAAACATCACAAACATTGACATCACCGCGGCTGCTAAAAAATTAAAAGCCAAAACTTCTTTTGGACCGGATCTTATTCCGTCATTCGTGTTAAAGGGCTGTTTTGAGCCCTTATTAACACCTCTCGCATATATTTATAATCTCTCACTTAACTCCGGAATATTCCCAGACTTGTGGAAGATCTCCAAAGTTACACCGTTACATAAAACTGGTGATAAGGCTCCTGTCTCTAATTACAGACCAGTGGCGATCCTATCCTCTCCAGCCAAGTTGTTTGAACTAATAATTCATAAATTCATTTATACTCAAGTGAACCCTTTATAATTGACCAGCAACACGGTTTTAGGTCTGGCAGATCTACTGTGTCTAATCTAATGGTTTTTACGGAGTACATATCTCAAGCTCTTGATAGCAACAATCAAGTAGATGTATCATACAACGACTTCGCAAAAGCCTTTGACTCGGTAGATCCGCTTATTCTCCTAAATAAACTCGACCAATTTGGATTTTCAGCGAAACTTCTACGTCTATTTCTAAGTTATTTCTCAAACAGACAGCAATACGTAACTTATGGTATATTTAACTCTTCCAACTTCATCACAAACTCTGGAGTTCCGCAGGGGTCAAATCTTGGACCCTTACTTTTCTCTCTATTTATCAACGACATTTATCATTGCATAAAATTTTCTAAGTTTCTCTTATTCGCGGATGACCTTAAATTATTCCTTTTAATAAAATCTTTGGAAAATTGCTTGCAGCTACAAAGTGATATAAATTCTATCGTCGAATGGAGTCACACCAATAAATTAGGATTTAATATTAAGAAATGCTCTATCATGTGCTACACCAAGGCGAACAAAACGATTTACTATAACTACAAAATGGCTTATTCGTCTCTTCAGCACATCGTTATTTTGAGAGATTTGGGAATCACATTTGATGCGCACCTAACATTTCACGTCCACATAGAAACGATATGCGGCAAAGCTCTAAGAATGCTAGGATTTGTGCTAAGCAACTCCAGACACTTTTGCAGCTCAGCCGCGATTCGTTTGCTATACTATAGTTTAGTACGTAGCATTTTGGAAAGTGGTTCAGTAATATGGGGACCAGTGGATTTAACATACTCTCAAATGATTGAGAAAGTGCAAAAGAAGTTTCTGAGATATTTATATCTTAGAGACTTCGGATATTATCCCTGGTTATATCCATCAGCCTTTTTGTCCGGCATGCTGGGTATTAATAGCCTCGCCGAAAGAAGGAAAACTGCTTTGCTGACAACAGCATATAAACTTTTAAACGGTAACATCTGTGTTCCCGATATATTACAAAAATTTGAATTTTATGTCCCCGACAACTTCACAAGAGCGCGCAGACACAGAACTTTTGTTGTTCCGAGATGCAGAACTAACTTACCATTAGTAATGCCGCTCGGAAAAATGATTATTTTACTAAATTTCCTGCCCCCTGACATAGATATTTTTAAACTAAATATTCATCAATTCAAAAACGCTATAATTACTCAATAAAATAAAATGTATGTTTATTATTGGTTATGTATAACTGTAAATGTGCATTTAAAATAAAATAAATAAATAAATAAATAAAGAAAAATCTTTGTGACCCTTATAATGGAGTGCATTTTTTAGAATATGATCTGATAATAGAACTAGTAATAGAATACTAATGTTTTATCGAAGCCTTTTGTCAATAGGTCAGCGGATTGTCCTGAGCTGTGGAGAAATGTCCGGGGCGCTGCAGGTGATAGAATATTTATCAGAGCAGAGCCAACAGTCCCCCAGTCAACTCGTAACTGCCCTGGAAAGTCCAAGGTTACGCTTGTTAAACTTTCAGACACTGGCATTTGAAAGTAAGATTCAGTACCATTTTATCGAAAATAATTACAAAATATTTATTTATTTACACATATACGGCACAACATGTGCCATTAACATAATAGACATACTTATAATAGTACAACAACACGAAGAATAACAGTATAAATGTTAGTAAAATTTAAGAAAAAAGGTAAAAAGTAAGGTAATAAGTAGTGTATAAAAACTATAATGTATAAAAGTAAAAATAAAAATTTAAAGAGAGAAATAAAACAATAAAATGCAAAATGTACAAATAAAAGATACCTATCTCAAGGTACCTACAAAGATTTAAATATAAAAAGTAATAAATCCTGGTTTATGTTAACGGATATGATAAATTAAACAAGTACCTATGATTTCTAGTGCATTAACCTGTCTGCTTGTTTAGGAATAAATACATCCCAAAACATGTAATCGCGTCATACTTTCATAAGACCAAAAACGTCCCTAGCGACCTTACATTTAAAAAGCTATATATCTCTCTTCCTCTCTTGCAAACACGTGTATTTTTTCTTTTCACCAGAAAGAGAACAAAATAATGCTTCTTATTGTATTTGAAATATGAAAGCTATCTTGCATAGATATTTACAATCTCGAACCAAAGTAACGGTTTCAGAATTTATGAGCGAAACTGAGGCTTCCGGATTGTGAGGTGCGAATATATTGAACCAAGCAGATGGGTTAATAGTTTTAGAGTGAAGTACTGGTAGGCATGTTATGTTTACATGATGAATTATATTTACGTGGTACTAGCAAACAAATTAAGTTTAACGCATCTGTGTATCTGTGTACATATATGTGTATCTGTGTGTCCTCTGAAAGTTGGACAATTTTATACAGCACCATTATTTAATGGAGTCTTCTTGAAAGTGCTTTACAGAGTACTTACTAGCGATGGGAATGATCGAAACATTTATCTAATCGAAATTTTTCCATCGATACATCAAAAGAATCTAATGATTAATCAATTAATCGCTCGGAGTTCAGGAGCAATAGCTGCGATCAAGGGCAGTATTTTTTCTCGCGGCGGGGGGGTGTTCACGGGCAAAGCATGGTACATCGGTATGGCAACGTGGATTTTTCATTGCTGGCAATGATTTCTTTACAAGCAACATTATTAATTTCTTTAATTTACAATAATACTATCTATAATCTATGGTCCGGCCCGACCTTGAAACTGTTTCATAAGATCCGTATTCTTATAGGTAATGTAATTTTATATATGCTGCCACAATTCTGATTCTGCTTTATTACATGATTAACCTTAAAATGACATTTAGATTGTAGGAAACTTATACATTAAAACCGTCAACAAACTGTTTTTTCGCAATAGGTGTTTATTGAATACGTCTTTGTACAGAAGTGTCTAATTCTAGCGCTGATAACATTTTTTAGAATAAACCATCAATATTTTATACAGTCACACAAAATATTTTGAGGTTCTAGTTAGTACTCGATGAAATTAGAGACATTGGTTGTTCATTTAGAATAAATCAAATATACACCAACCAAATAGATAAATAACCTCAAAACAACCCATTTACCTACTTATGAAAAATTATCACCATGTCAATTTTTAACACATACTGGAAACTTAAATCATAACCTAAAAGTAATATTTCGTCGTTTACAATTCACGTTTGAATACTACGATTGTCTCGGTTTAGCATATCGATTAATTCTGACCAATCACAGCGCTTATCTCACATCGATGAATTCTGACGAATCACAGCGCTTGCTTTGCATCGATTCCATTTCCGGGTGAATTTTGACGTTTGAGTACTACGATTATATCAGTTTAACATTTCGATTAATTCTGACCAATCACAATGCCTATCTCAAATCGATTAATTCTGACCAATCATAGCGCTTCTTTGACATTGATTGTTCAAGAATCGATTTATCTATGACAATGTATCGAAATGCATCGATGGTAAAAAAGATCGATGCAACATCGATATTTCATCGATTATTCCCATCGCTAGTACTTACTTATCTTCGTAATCCTTTCTTGTTTTGCCAATTCTAGGCTGCTCTCACCCGTCCGAAAGTCGGAAATTCTCTTTAGGTCTACAAACTATCTCATCGAAAAGTACTAGATGCACATCTTTATTATATTTTCCTGAATAGAGAAGCCCCATACAATCATATATTTATATTACAACAGTCCTGAGTGATGCTATGTGCCCAATGTAGTCTGGAGATTGTGACTGAAATACCGGGCTTATCAAAGTGTTGTCTTAACGGAATAATACAACAGCACATTGCCCTCTGTATGAACTTCTGCAATCTTCTCTCATACCTGCTACTTTTTTCCAACTAAGGAAACCCCACCTGGTAATATTTATATTCCAACAGCTTCTCGTCGCCGTTCATGCAAAAGTCACCAAACCACCACACACATTTTTCGCAAATTAGAAAGCTAAAATAAGAAAGCATAAACATGGTTTTAAAGTTTATGTAATATAAATTTCAAAGTTTTATCTACCCGCATGATGATGGAAAAACATTAAATGCATTCACATAAGATTGTTTCTCTAATATTCAAATTCAGATATCACAAAGCTTTGTAGGTGTGGGTTGTTGACTTTTGCCTAAACGGCAACGATCTATGAGTGATGCTTTGCGTCCAGTATAGTCCCTCTTGAGTCTGGAGACGACTGAAGTACCTACCGAGTAATTCAAGGTAATCTTAACATAATATGTACTTGCTTTTTAAAGAAAAAAATACTGATTTACCATTTATGTATATCGTTCTTTACAGAAGTCCACATACCCAGGTTTGACCCTGTGGTGATCCAAGCCCTCAGCGGGCTGGACTCTGCAGATGCTCCAGAACCATATCCCACCTGTAATGCAGTGCAGCAGATCGGGGACTCTCTCTCTTCTCATTCCGACAGCAGAGGAGGTGGAATTGCTTCCAGATTCTAAATTATGTAGTTGACTAAAATAAAACTATATTGATATTAACCCTTAAGGTGCAGTATGCCGATATAGCGGCATTACACTTTGTACCTTTTTAGTGCGTCGTGCCAATTTATAGGCTGAGTCCTAGAAATTGTCCTGCAAACTTGGTCTCAGCAATAACAATTAAAAAATCATAATAAATTATCAAATTTCATAAAAATTATTACTATTATGTATTACTTTATTTTTATATGGATTATTGACACTTTTTATGAAACTATGATAAATAATTAACGCACCTAAGGGTTAAATGAATCTTCAAGATCTTAAATTAAATATTAGTGATATAAAACGAATCTCCAGGGACCCTAGCATGAATGTTAATTTATTTCTAATAGTAACATTAGTTCACTGGTTAACTACTATTTTGCATTTAGACACTATTTTTTATTAGTAATGCTTCATTCAATTTAGTAATAATTCCATCTTCTTGTGATATAGAATAACTGTTTGTTTCTCGTGCACAATTTTTTAATAATATGACAAATTTTTTATGACTATGACTTTGGTCTAGAAGTGTTTCTTAACCTTTTTCAGCCACGGACCCCTAGAAAATCAAGCACAAATTTCAAGAACCCCCTTAATAAAAAAAAACAGCAACAAATTTCAGACCATTTATTTTAGTATTTTTTTTACTACAAATACAAAAAAAAACTTATTTATAAAAAATGCGTTAATAAAATTAACGTACAACAGCAACATCAACATTCACATTAATGTGAAGGTTTGTGTTGTTTTTTTGCAACTAAATTTGTGTTATTCGGTTTGATGTTACTACTAAGTTGTAATCTCAAATCGGATTCCACTTATAATCTTGTCAAATAGTTTTTAGTGTGGGTAAGTTTTTAGTGGTTGAGAAAAGCAGTAAACAATTCACTGCTCCTTCTGATATTTCCTTATAATCTTTCTTTGCATTCCTCAAAACTTGAAAAAGAGGATTCTTTGAAATTACGTTTTAAAGCTGAATCACAAGATATTTCTATTAATTGGTTTTCCTGTGCCGTTGTCAAACCAGTAATATTAGTAACATCTGTGTTGAAAGGGTCTAATATCAAATTTTTATTGTTGTCGGGTATTGGAAAATAATCCCGAAACGAAGACGTGTAGCGATAATGGGACTTTTTGTGGAATTTTGTGGACCTCTGGGGGTCCGCGGACCACAGGTTAAGAAACACTGGTCTAGAATATAGGAACTTTGTACTTTTTACATGTATTTAATGAAAATTATTTATGGGACTACATTTCTTAAAGCAATTTAATACTTAGAGTCAAGCATGGCATTGATTTATGATGCGGAATCCCAAAAAATTTACCGTATCTTTAAACATTGGTAAAATCGTTTTGTGAAATGTTTTTATTTTTGTGGGAAGAAATTTTTGACTCATTGTAAAAGACTGGTGCGGTGATCTTAGTGATTGATATAATTTCACAGTATTTGTGTGCGTTTTTATTATTTATTAGATATATTATATTTACACAAAAGAACAGTATTTTTATATTTTTTATTACATTTACGTACTTAATATTTTATATTGATGTTGACAATAAATTAATTATTTTTGCAAATAAACCTCACTTTTTTATTATAATAATTAAAAAACCTTATACATTTGTTAAAAGTATTAACTTTGTGGCTCGCTATAATTTACAATAAAAAAAATATTAAAAACACATAAATTTGTTGTAGACCACTTTTATTTTATAAACACTCATATAAACATTCTCCCGACATTTTATAAACATAAACGTTTTATAAACATTCTCCTGACGAAGGAAGGGTGCTTCCGAAACCTGTAGAATGTTTATAAAATAAAAGTGGTCTACAACAAATTTATGTGTTTTTTTTATTTTTTATTGTAAAACCTTATTCTTACATCATGTGATTTAACATTTTGACCTAGTAACGTGACGTCTCGTCTCTCACATAGACTGTAAGACATTCGGTCTGGTGGGCTTGCTCATCCTGTAGGTGCTTGATATCAAATTTGCTGTTAACTGCTAGGTCGGGGTTTCCAAAGGTGAAAAGAAGGGAAAGTCTAGGAGTAGCAAAGTCGAGGCAAAGTTCAATGTGAAGATCCGAAGAGAGATGTTGATTGTCCGTAGTCTGAAGTAGAGTAAATTGCAAAGCGTCGCGCACATCTATCAATTTCGGACACCCCCCTCGTCATTCTGGCCTAGTGGAGTGTTTTGTGTAATGTGACATCCGCCATGATTTTTTACTGTGGAGGTCGAAATATTTGTAGCTACTCTCCTATTTATGACCCCGACCACCTCTCTCCAGCATTTTTATTGAAGTAAAAAATCAAGATATATAAAATGTCCGTGGGCCCAACAACGTTCAGGGGAATATATATTTGCTAAGGGCAAAATATCATATGGATATTTACTTTTATGTTTAAGTGAATTAATCTTTTATGTATGTATTTATTTTTATGCACCTCATCTAGTAGTAGAATATTCTCTCAGTACGATCCTGGTGAGAAACATCAATTCAAAATCGAAGCATTGACCCTTCCTGTTCACTTCTGAACTCTCTAAATTTATGTAAAATATTAAATGAATTCTGCGAATGAGGTTTCCCTTGATGAAACACCTTTTTTTGAAGGTTTTCTTTTTTTAAGAGGAAACACAGCTGAGGGAGCGGGCCGGATCGGCAGAGACGGGTCGTGAAATAAAAAGGCGTCAGTCAATGTAGTGTGAGTCGTCTTTATTGTGCTACGTAGCAATAGTCAATGAGCCAGGGGTGTAGACGGAAGAGTAGACAGTGATGGTGCGCCGTAAGATGTGATGATGGTCAGGAAGCTGCAGTGGTGAAGATAACGTTTCTTCAGATCACTAGAGTGGTAGAGGATGGCCAGTTCCAGGCGGTCGCTCGACGTCATGAGGACGGAGATGACGGCTGTGACTTCGGTACGCTGGAGTCACACGCAGGGCAGGAAGAAGACCTTGTGAGGCGATGAGGAGAATCTCTGCGGCAGTGAAACGTGACAGGCTTCAGATTGCCGGAGATCGAGTTGTTTCCCGAACAGAAAGCACGGCGGGCTTTATATGTTGCGGGCGAGCGCATCTCAAGTCGTGGTGCGGCAGACCGGACTGCAAGACAATAGTGGTAGATGAGAGCCTCGAAGGTGTTACAGAGAGTCCGAGAAAGTTCCGTAGTTCTCTGTGTTCCCAGATGCTGTGCTGGAAGAATGCGTGTGGTCTAAACGGTTCCTCGCTGGCGGGCAGGCGTTGACTGACGGATTGGGACTGACTGGAGCGGGCAAGCGACTCTGCTGCTTATATAGCCGCGGCGAGCGGTAGAGTAATTACCCTCACGGTAGGTAATGCGTGCCACTTCGACAGTTGACGAGAAGGTTCGGCGCCGTACAGATATTGTACGGTGCTATCTCGAGACCTTTCTAGGCGGTGGCGATATTATTTATCGAGGCGGCGCGGCCGGCACCTTGCGCGGTAGGTAAGTAGGATTTCTCGCGTATTCTTTCAACGCCAGTGGCGGCGCAAGGAATTCGGCAAAAGTGGCCGCCACACAGTCACTGAGAAATTTTGATCATAGGTATTTTACCAAACTGTTGCTGTCACTATTGCTGTTACGCTTTTTTAGATGAAATACAAGTTCCTCTCTCATAAATTGGATGTCATAATATTCTTAATATTTTTTTATGTATTACTTTGCTATTTAATGTAAAATTTTCTAATATTTGAATTCCAAAAACTAGATAGGTAGATTGGCACCATTCATACATGGGGATGCTTCATACAGTCACTACTACAGCGTATTATTACAGCTTTGCATGTGTGGGTAGGCACAGGCGACCCTCAGTTGTCCACGAAGTTAGCCGCCAGTGCGGCCGCTGGAGCCACACGAGAAGGCGTAATGTGTTTTCGCATGCTCAAAGTAAATATTTTGTCGATGTTGTTGGATGTTTCGTGCTTTAGTGAGGCGTCAAATTCTATAGGGTTATTGCTCAATGGTAAGTGAATACAATTAATTAAGATAATAATATATCTCTTTTGTGGATTTTTCTGCATGATTTATGTGTCGGTAAAAATCTGTTATTTTTGACCTCGGGGCATGTTCGTACGCCTTCTCCAGGGGCACATTCGTATTAACGAATTTCTTTTTATTTCTGAAAATTTGCAAAAATGGTCCGGAATTATAAGAAGAAAGAGTGCACAATAATAAATGGAGAAAATATGTCTGCGGCAGTAAAAGATATTTTGGAAGGAAAATTATCTTGCAGAAAGGCAGCGGATAAACATAATGTTGTAATGTTAAGGCTTCAGCTTTGGAGAGTCGGATAAAGAAAAAGAAAAACCTGATGATGATGGCTCCGAAACCTGATGAAAGTTGTTAAGCGGTAAACTCCATAACTCGTCACCGGATCATTTGAAACAAAAAAAACCAAATGCGTTTAAAAGGTAATATGTTTTCCTAGGTAATCAGAGGGAGTTTTTTATCGATTTTTTTTTTTTTGCAGCATTTTGAAGTGAAAAACGCCATTTTTGCTAAAAAATTTCGGTGAATTTGTTATTATAAAATGGTAAAAAAAACTCCCTCTGACTACCTGTTGATTAATGTGTAGAAATAGTGTAAAAAATTTCAAAAGCATCGGTCAAGTCTCATAAATAAATCTCTTCTGGATAAATTTTTTATCCATTTTATTTTTAATACGCGACATCTATTGACTTTCTGCAAGTCTAGGATGAATATTTATTTTTAATTTTTTAAACTTCATGAGTAAAATCTCAAATTATAATATTTAATTAAATGAACACAATATTAGCGAAACTCAATCGAAATCTGGAGACAGAAAAATCAGAAAAGATCAAAAAAAATCAGCTCGCTGGGACTCGGACCCAGGACCTTTTGCTTGCAGAAAAAGTCAATAGATGGCGCGTATTAAAAATAAAATGGTTAAAAAATTTATCCAGACACTATCTAGATTGCATTTAGTTCGAGTTGAATCTTGCAATCATATATAAAGATAGCAGCCAATAATATGTGCGTTAAGAAGATGAAGATAATGTTGGTAGTTCTTAGTCGAAGTATAATACAGTTAAAAGTGACTGAATTAATATGGGTTCCGTAGCTCAATCGGTAGAGCTGTTGCCATGTAAGCAAAAGGTCCTGGGTTCGAGTCCCAGCGGAGCCAATATCTTTTCTGATTTTTCTGTCTCCAGATTTCGATTGAGTTTCGCTAATATTGTGTTCATTTAATTAAATATAACAATTAATAAGTTTTTCAAAACATATATCTACTTTACCTAGTATGTAGGTACTCTTGTTATTATCATGTTGTTTATTTATTTATTAATTTACGGACAACAGTCCATTAAAAACATAATAATAACACGAATAAAAAAACAGAGATGACAGTGAAGGGAGAGCACATAAAAATTAATAGCGATGACAATATAAAATATAAAAAGTACATATAGAGACACTACAAGTCAAAGCATGAAGAAGCATTTAAATATTGCGTATCGACTACCGAAAGTCATTTAGTTTTACATCAAAAAAATCAATGCTTTGACTTGCGTTAACAAGTCTCGACATTCTGGATAAGGGAGAATGGTATCCGTAATTAGTAGAATGTTGCTTGAGGAACAGCAATTCATTATTTCGAAGCCTACGGGAAGGGATGTTAAACTGGATGAGTTGTAACAATGCAGGAGTATCAGTAATACTGTTGATAATTTTAAATATGCAAATTAGATCAGAGTCCTTTCTACGTTTTTCTAAAGAAGACATGTTTAAAATGTGTTCAATTTCATCATATGAGTACTTGCCTCTTTCAAGACCCAACCTCCAAGCAATTCCTCTTAGGAAACGATGTTGTACGGATTCGATGTTACAAATGTGGACAGCGTAGAAAGGAGACCAAATGACACTAGCATATTCAAGGTGAGGGCGAACCAGCGAACAGTAAAGAGTTTTAAGTGTACTTATATGTTTGAAGTCAGAGGTAATTCTATGAATGAAGCCGAGTAGTTTAAGTGATTTATTTACGATATTATTAATGTGATCACGGAAAGAAAGTTTGCAGTCTAGAGTGACCCCAAGGTCCTTGATAGATGTGACAGTAGATAGACAAACACTATTTAGTTTATAATCAAACTGAATAGGTTTTTTGGTTCTATAAAAGGACAAAATTTTGCATTTATCAACATTAAGTTCCATGCAGTTAATTTTGCACCAATCGTTAAATGAATCAATATCAAGTTGAAATAGTAAACAGTCAAGGTGGGATTTAATAATCTTAAGAATCTTATTATCATCAGCAAATAGCCAGAAACGTGTGTGAGAAAAAACTTTAGTGATATCATTAATAAAAAGGTTAAAAATAAAGCGGGGCCAAATGGTCTCCTTGGAGAACGCCGGAAGTTACAT
Organism: Limnephilus rhombicus; assembly: GCA_929108145.2. Taxonomy (NCBI): domain Eukaryota; kingdom Metazoa; phylum Arthropoda; class Insecta; order Trichoptera; family Limnephilidae; genus Limnephilus; species Limnephilus rhombicus. Next base: position 17,501,422 of record OV815272.1, on the reverse strand, counting down.
CAATGTTAAAGGATTCAAAGTTATTTATTTTAACCCTTTGTTTTCTATCTGTCAAGTAAGAGTGAAAGAATGATAACAAAGGGTTTCTAATGCATATAGCATAAAGTTTGGCCATGAGGATACGGTGATTAACTTTGTCGAAGGCTTTGGAGAAGTCAGTGTATAGGACATCAACCTGAGTGTTGTCTTCTAAGGCTTTCACAATGGTACTTGTAAAGGAAAGTAAATTTGTTGTAGATTTTGCCAATCTAAATCCATGCTGTTCCTCAATTAGAATACTTTTGAAAACAGGAGTAATTTTCTTTGTAATTATTGACTCAAATATTTTTGGAATATTAGATATAATTGATATCAGTCTGTAATTTCCATTATTCGACTTGTTTCCGGACTTAAAAATGGGTCGAATATACGAAATTTTCCATGAGTCAGCAAATGTTCCAGATGAAAGTGACAAGTTGTACAACATACAAATTGGGTTAGATAGTGTATATTTACATTCTTTTAGCAAGATTTCTGGAATGCCATCAGGTCCGGTACTTTTTTTGTTAGAGAGATTATTTAAGGATTGGTAAACCTCCTTAAGTGTAATTTGGCAATCATTCAAGTCAATATTATAGTCATAGTTAAGTGGAGGGATGTTGCATGATGCATCAGAATATACAGAGGAGAAATGTTTGGCAAAAAGGTTGGCGATATCAAGGCCGTTAGTAGGATGAGTTCCATAATAATACATACTTGAAGGAAGATCATTATCAATACGCTTTTGCGCAACAAATTGCCAAAATTGTTTAGGATTTTGCCTTAACTTTGTCTCTGTAACTTCTACAAAATATTTAAAACATTTGGCTGATTCGATTTTGGACATTTCCCTTAATTGAGAAAATTTATGATAAAAGCTTAAGTTCCCAGTGTCTTTAAATAATTTATGAGTCTTCTTTTTTTCAATTATTAACTGTTTAAGTTTCGTGCTAAACCAATTTGGAAACTTGGGTTGAGAGTAACACCCCTTAGGAACAAACAATTCTACAGCATGTGACACACATTCATTAAATTTAAGTACAGCGTCATTAATATCCGAATTTAAAAATAGTGTTGTGGTAGCCCTATAAATCTATTATATCTTCTGCAATATATGCTGGTTTTAAACGGTCGATTGAAATTGTTTTGTTTTTCTCATTGATTTTAATAAAATAACTTTTTTCTTGCCTTTTTACAACAGGATACGGTCCTTCATATGGTGGTTGAAAAATTTTTTTAACAGCGTCTGTTCGTACAAAAACATGTGTAGCTGTAGCCAAATCTTTGAAAATAAAGGTCGTCTTTTCTCCGTGTCGTTTGGTTTTTGTAGGACGAATTTCATTGAAATTTTGACGTAGGTTTTTTACAAAACCAATGGCATCATCATTCGTTTGTTCCTGTTGGCTTAGAAATTCTCCTGGTAGGCGTAACGTTTCGCCATAAACCATTTCAGCTGATGTGGCTTGCAGATCATCACGCCAAGCTGCTCTCAATCCCATTAGTACTATCGGGAGAGATTCGGTCCATCGGTCGTTTTCGTGACCTCTAATGGCTGCTTTTAATTGACGGTGTAGTCGTTCTACCATTCCGTTTGCTTGTGGATGATATGGCGTGGTTCTTAAGTGAGTCATCCCTGTCAAGCGGTTTAACTGCTTGAATAGCTGAGACTCAAATTGTCTGCCTTGGTCTGTCGTGACACGTAGGGGAGAACCAAAACGGGTGATCCAACCATTGTAAAAAGTTTTTGCAACTGTTTCTGCTTCCTGATTTTCCATGGGGAAAGCTTCCGGCCATCTTGTGAATCTGTCGACACAAGTAAGACAGTATCTGTATCCTTCCGAGCTTGGTAATATAATTATGTCAATGTGAACGTGCTCGAATCTTGAAGAAGGTGATATAAATTTTCCAAGAGGTGTTGAAACATGTCTGGTGATTTTATTTCGTTGACATTGTAAACATTCTCGTGTCCATTTTCTGCAGTCAGCTTTAATTGATGGCCATACATATCGTTCCGAAATCAATTTTACCGTATTATTTATTCCAGGGTGTGATAAATTATGTATCGAGTTGAAAACCTCTGGTCTGTATCGTTTCGTAATAAATGGCCTTGCCTTGGATTGAGTTATGTCGCAATAAATAAATATATCTGTTCCAGGTATCTGCACTTGCTTAAGTTTTAATACTGACTCATCTTGAAGGAATGTTTTTATTTCTTGGTCATTCAACTGATCCGCTGCTATCGCTGCTTAGTCCAGTGGCTCTTCAATCGATTGTATTCTGGAAAGGGCGTCGGCTACAATGTTATCTTTGCCAGATATGTGTCGTATATCAGTTGAGTATTGTCCTATTAAGTCAAGATGACGAAATTGTCTTGGAGTACATTTCTCTGATTTTTGACGAAAAGCATAAACAATTGGTTTGTGGTCAGTATAAATTGTAAATGTTCGAGCTTCAATCATGTGCTTAAAATACTTTATTGCGAGGTATATGGCTAATAATTCTCTGTCGTATGCTCCGTATTTTTGCTCGGCAGAGCTCAATTTCTTTGAGAAAAAGGCTAATGGTTCCCATGCTCCGTTGTTTTGTTGCTGGAGGGCCGCTCCAACAGTTGTGTCAGATGCGTCACTGATAATTGCGAGATGCGCGTCGTTTTTCGGATGTGCAAGCATTGCTGCATTAGCAATACACTCTTTGCACATTTCAAAAGCATTTAGAGTTTCTTTCGTCCATTGCACGGGTTGTTTGCCTTTAGCGTTTCCTTTTAGAAACTCATTTAGTGGAGCTTGCATTTCTGCGGCCTTAGGTATAAATCTTCTATAAAAATTTAAAATACCTAAGTACCTACGCAGTTCTTTAATTGTTGATTGTCGAGTATAATTCTTAATTGCGTCTACCTTATCTGGTAGTGGAATAGTACCATCAGCATTGATGAGATGTCCCAAAAATTTTACCTTAGATTGACCAAATTTACATTTTAGTGAGTTAATAACTATTCCGTGCTGTTGTAATCTTTGGAATACCATTTTTAGGTGTTGGATATGTTCTTCTTCTGAAGTTGATGCTACCAGAATGTCTTCGATGTATGCATAACAGAAATCAAGTCCCTGCAATACTTCATCGATAAATCTTTGGAAACTTTGGGCGCCATTTCTAAGTCCAAACGACATGAACGGGAATTCGAATAATCCAAAAGGCGTTGTGATTGCTGTCTTATGTATGTCTTCATCTGCTACCGGTATCTGATTATATGCCCTTACCAGGTCAATTGTGCTGAAATTTTTTTTACCGCTCAGGGATTGAGAAAAATCTTGAATATGTCTTACCGGATAGCGGTCTGGTATTGTTCGGGCATTTAAAGCTCTGTAGTCTCCACAAGGTCGCCATTGTTCATCGGATTTGGGGACTAAATGAAGTGGAGATGCCCAACAGCTTTTGGATGGTCGTGCGATTCCAAGAGATACCATAATTTCGAATTCCTTTTTCGCGGCTTTGTATCGTTCTGGGGCAAGTCGTCGTGGGCGCTCCGCCACTGGTGGTCCGGGAGTTGTATGTATATGATGCTTAGTGTTATGTCGCACTGTTTGCATTGTTCCTCTCGGTCGAGTTATATCCGGATATTTCAATAACAATTCATGATAAATAGATGTACCAGCTATTGTTTTAATCGATGGGATGCTGTTCGATGTTCCTCGGCCAGGTGCAGCGAGGTTAGTCGTTCTATCCAAAAGACGTTTATTTTTAGCATCAACCAATAATCCATAATGTGCCAAGAAATCCATACCAATGATAGGGCGAGTAACGTCAGCGATAACGAAACGCCATGTGAAATCTCGGCGAAGTCCTAGGTTTAATTTTAACGTAATTATACCGTAGGTTGCAATATTTGATCCGTTTGCTGCAGAAAGTACATATGACGATTTTTCTGAGCATGCTGATACTTTATTCCGTGGATATACACAAAGGTCTGCGCCAGTGTCAATTAAGAATTGTATTTTGGAATTCTTATCAATGACAAATAAGCGGCGAGAGGAAGGGCAGGTGTCGCTGGCCGCCATCAGTGACTGCCCATTGAGTTTTCCTGCTGGAAGTTGCATGGAGCTTTACACTTCGTTGATTTATTTCCAAAACGTTGGTGGTAGTAGCATCTTCCAGATCCATTATCATTATACCTCCGACGTGAGGAAGAACGTTGACGGCTCGAGAACCTTCGATTTTGAGGGGTTCGGAATGATGCTCGTCGATGTGTGTTAATTGCGTCGATTTCTTGTCGGATGGCTGTAGTTAATTCTTGACGCATGTTTAGGGCCATTTGTTGCATTTGGGTGGAGATAATTGCTTCCACGTTGAGTGTTTCCTTGACATTTGGGCCTGTAGTTGAGTCAGCTATGGCGTCTGCCAGGTCAGCTACCTTGTCCAGCGGGGTTTCTTTTTGCGTCGCCAGTACGATTTGCGTAGTGTGGGGTAATCGTCCCATCCACAGTGTTCTTAATATTTCATCAGAAACAGTGTTTCCGGCAAGGTTCCTTAAATGCCTCAGAAATTGAGAAGGTTTACGATCTCCGATTTCCTCGTGCTCGAGAAGGCGTCTTGTCTTCTGATCTTGCGTAGAGCTCATCCTTTTTATTAGTTCTGTCTTCAGCTTATCATAAGGGTTTTCTGGCGGATTTAGAATGATGTCTCGTACTTCGCTGGCGTAGCGTGGTTCGAGCGCTCCTAGGATGTAACCAAATTTTGTGGCTTTCGTCGGGACTCCAGCTGCCTCAAAACTGCGTTCGGCCATGCTGAACCACAGTTCCGGATCTTCGGGGCAAAAGGTTGGGATTCGCACTGCAACCCGATTGACGGTATTGTCCGCGGCACTCGAAACGGCTGGTTTTGTACTCATTTTTAACTTTTTCAGTTCCACAATAAAAGTTTTTATATGTTCACTTTCTCTACAGTTTACCCTTTTTTATCGGGGTCACCAATGTGGGTATGTGTGTAGAGATGAATTAAAGAATTTCGTTTAAATCACTGAGTAATTTATTAACGAAAGTTACAAGTTTATTTAGGTATAAATGTGGAACATAGCACTGAGTTCTGAGTTGCTTGAAAGTAAGAGAATGTCGCGCCGTATTGACTGACTGATGTCCCCCGGTTCATCATTTGTATAGGCTCTCGCACGGTGCATTATCAATGGAATATTCGGGAAGAATCTCCAGGCTTCTCGAAGGTCGGCACTAATCGCTGAGCGTCTGGAATTTGCTTATCAGCGCAATTTGATACTCTTGTAGTTTCTAGCAGGTTCGTTCGTCGCTGCGCGCTGCAGAGCTACCACAGATTTATAGGGCTACCACAGTGTCGACCAATCAATCTGGGATAGATATTCGTTCATATTAAAATAGTCGCTGTTAAGATATTTGTAGTGATAAGAGACATTTGGTTTCAAGGAATCAAATTTGAAAAAATGTGTAAGTAATGTTAATAGAGAGAGGTGGATGATATTTATCCAAAGGTAACAAAGAGACATCAGCTTCACTTACTATGACATTTGGTATGCTAGTGAAAATCAAATCCAGGCAAGAGCCTAGATAGTTAGTGACTGGATTTACTTGAAACATATTCAAATAGGCAAAAAAAATTACAATTTCAACAGCTTGTGGGGAAAGATTACTAGAAGGAGTTTTGACACCTTGATCGTCATTCAGCCACAATATTTTAGGTAAATTATAATCGCCACAAATAAATACGGAATCAGCGTTTCTAGACACATGTTCTATTGAAGCAGTATGTGACTTATAGACTTCTACCGAAGAGGAGGGAGGAATGTAAACACAACCAAGTACAAGCTTTTTGGTACCAAGTCACTGCTGAAAACGTTGTAAGTAGTCAAAAAGTCCAAGTTCAGCAGATGAGACATTTTCAGATAGCCATGTTTCGGTTAAAAATATAAAGTCGTAATTACATACACTGACGTTACAGCGAATAATGTTCAGTTTCGTATCTAGGCCACGAACGTTTTGATAATACATTGAGAAGGAATTTTTCTCAGAACGATTATTCAGGTTCAACCTAAAAAATGTATCCGAGAAAGTTCACGTCTTTCAGCAGCTTGGCGGGCGGGGCAGTCTTGAGCTCCAGTTTTGTGGGAAGCCGGTTTTCTGAAGAAGGTGCAGGTAGCACATACTGGAGATTTTTCCTTTTTGGGGCAGGCATCACGGACTCCAAAAATATGGATGCAGTTTCCAGTGCGAGGGCCAGATTTATGAGAAAAGGACATGTTCTCTTTTAAAAACGGGGGCACGTGCCCCCCCCCAGACGGTATTTTTGTGTACTGTGAAGATTACATCACAGTACATGTAAGCTAAAACTGTATTTTTTAAACATTTAATTTTTCGATTGTTTTGACACTTTCATAAACCTTCCTATACATACTTGAAAATGTAATGTAATTGTTGATTTTTTTGCCCGTCCGCCCTTTGTGCCCGCCCAGAAAAAAATCCTAACTTTAATTGTTGAATTTTTTGCGCGTCCGCTCCTTGTGCCCCCCAGAAAAAAAACCTAACAGTAATTGTTGATTTTTTTGCCCGTCCACCCCTTGTGCCCCCCCCCCCCCCCAGAAAAAAATCCTGGATCCGCCCTTGCCGGTATCATTGGAAGATTGATGATGAACGGCACTTACGATTTCATCTGCCGAAATATCTTGAGGGAGGTTGTGAATGGCTGGTTATTGTTATTTTTTAAACGCGCGATTTCCGTAAAATAATGTTTTAGGTTGAATTTCTTTGAATTTTGTATGATATCAAATAACCCCTCGCGCTAATTTTTTCGTTTTTGGGAACTCATATAGTCCTCCTAGAAATTCTTGTGTCTCTCTTACTATTATAGTGAAAAATATGATCTAAAGGTGTTAGAAAAAGAAACCACTAGGCTTTGTACCCAAATCTCATAGTTAACCACAAAATAATTAAAATGTAAACCTCCATGAAACCAAAGTTTCCGACAGCAATTTGTATGAATCTTTATGCATTTTTTATTAATTATGTTTACATGAAACGACAAAAAGTGAGGTGATAATAACATTTATAACACATTTGTCCAAGGGCGGATCCAGGATTTTTTCTTGGAGGGGCACAAGGAGCGGACGGGCAAAAAAAAAATTTCTGGGGGAAGGCACAAGGGGCGGACGGGCAAAAAATCAACAATTACTGTTAGGATTTTTTTCTGGGGGGCACAAGGGGCGGACGCGCAAAAAAATCAACAATTATTGTTAGGATTTTTTTTCTGGGCGGGCACAAGGGACGGACAGGCAAAAAAATCAACAATTACTGTTAGAAATAATCTTGAAGTATCGTACTTCAAGTTTATTTCTATCACCTCATGACGAGATTGTTAAAGATAATTTCCCTTCTTCGACATTGTGTCGTCTTTAGTCCTTTTCAGCGGCACACTATAAACCGGTTCTCTTTCTTGACTCCAACAGAAAATACTCTAAAACTACATCTCCTGATTTTTTATTCGGTGCCTTCGTATCTTTTTATTAGATGGCAATTGAGGACCATTTTTTTCAACAGTCGCTATTGAGATACTTCGATTTCCTTACAAAAATATTTTCACAAAATCCCCCAAAAAACGACTGAAAAATATTTCAATCGTATATTTTATTATAAATACGAAGTTCGTAAGCAAAATTTGCATGTTTTTTGGAAAAGTTTATTAGCTGGAATTAATATTTTATTCTTTGAGAAGTTGCGTAGTGCAGGGACCGCCATTGAAATACCACAGGATAGCGACTTTAGTTGCCAACTGGTTTTCGGTTGCCCGTGAGCGGATGGACTCTAATCAACAAAAAACTTTTTTTTTTTTTAAGTTGGCATGTTTTTCGCAACATTATCAATGTTATTATTTTAAAAATCGATAGCGTTTTTCTGGAACTAGGATTTTAAAAAGGAAGCAGTGACGAAATATGTTCGGAAAACTGACCGGTCAGTGGTTGAGTGGGCATCGCGTTTGGGTCCCATGTTCGATTCCTCGACTAGCTAAGTCATCCATCACAACTCAAGCAATATTTTCGGCTTACTGTGGCGGTAGTAGGATATTTTCAAATATCTTCGGGTTATTCATAACCCGGGAATGTTTATCTTTCTTTTGTTTTTAAATAAAAAAAAATAAAAACCCTGATCTGATCTAAATATAATAGTAGTAAGCGCGGTCATCCATAAATTTCGTCACACGAATTTCATGATTTTTGACCCCCCCCCACCCCTCCCCCACCCCCCTCCCTTAAGGGCCCGCAACCCGGATTTCTACCGATTTCTTACATATCTCCCTTAAACACGGAAAGTTTTAAAGCTCTTAAAAAATATATGTTATTCTTGAAGATAATATCTAGACATTGCCCGCGCCGAAACGGTAATTATATAAAAAGCTGGTTCCCGGCATGCGCTGCTATGCCATTTAATAAAGAAATTATTTCTCCCTGCGTGTCCTTTCCCATTCGTCCCGTTCCCCTTCCGCCTCCCCTTCCTCTACCGCTTTTCTTCCCCTCTCGCGTTCCTACTCCGCCTCCTTCACCTTCCCTTTCATCACTACACTCCCTGGTTCCTCTCCCCCCCACTCCCGCAAATTCCCTACCTGAGTTCCCTTCCCCCTCCCGCGTTTCATACATCCAGTTTTCAAATAGCTCGCGTTCCACCTATTACCTACAATTTTTTTATATTAATTTCATTGTGCCAGAGCTCACCGCTTCTTTTATACAAACCTTGTCCTGACAATAAAGAACACAAATCAAAAAGAATTATCCAATTTGGTGCAGTCGTTCGTAAGTTATGCGCGTACATACATTTTGGCAATTCATTTTTATTTATATAGATTTTATTTATATAGATTCCCTCGATAGAAAAAAATTGCAAAGTACGCTCCAAAAATTATTATAAACACGTTTGTTTCAGTTATTTTACAAGTTATATGTATGAAAAAATTCACAGTGTTTCTTTAAATGCTGTTTAAGACAATGCCCGCGAGATTTTTGCTATATTTTAAACGAGTCGTGTTTTATTAAACATTTTCGCAATTTTCGCATAAATTTTGTCGCTGTAAATGTTAGCGCTCTCCTCTAACATTCGTAATTTCGTATCTCTCCATCTTCTTCTTTTCGAGCCCGGTTAGACGTAATTTATGGATGGCCCCTAAGTAGAATGTGTATTATATTTAAAATTAAAAAAAAAACATTATTAATTCGTTGATTTTAGATATGTGACGACTAAATTAATTAGTAATTTGTTTTAATGGCGGGGTTAAAAATTCTCTCGTACGATTGATTGAAGATTTGCTTTTGAAAAACGGTCCTGAATTGTCCAATCGAGGAATGTGACGAGGTAACAGTTTTATTTGACATAAATAGGCGACGATAGCTGACTTGGCGGAAACTGACTGACTTCATTATTATTATTCATCAACTAAACTCGCCAGACGAGGATTTTTTCATGTCTTTATCTGATCACACTTTTTTGTATTTAGACGGCGAAGCCAAATTAATTTAACTACAAAAAAATTTTAAATACAGGGTCTCCGGCGTAAAGTGAACTAACTTCGGAAGGTAAACATGTAAAATTCCAATTATTATAAGCAATAATTATCAGCCTGAAACACTCATCAACATTGAAAAATCTTCCGAGAAAAGATACTTGCCGCCAACGGGACTTGAACCCGTGTCCTTCTGATTGCCGGTCAGCTGCTCTTGACCACTGAGCTATGGGGGCTTATCAAATACCCGCCAAATAATTCAATATATACATTATTGCTTATAATAATTGTTACCCTTTGTGCAATGCATAAAAATCTTGTCTAAACGTTAGTTTATAAATTAAAAATAATAATGTAAAATTCCATTGTTTTTTTTTTCATTCAAAAATATTTAATCATAAAAGAATATTTTTTTCACAAAAACAATTCGACTTTTTAGCTAGAAACTTAATTAATCGTTTTTACTTGTATTCTACATATTATAAACTAGCTGAAGGCCCCGGCGATGCCCGGGCTTTACACAAAGTTTTCGAAATCAAATTGTTTTGAATTGATTTTCCTCTTGTTTTGAAGGTCACATGTGAAAATTTCATCAACCTCGGCATTAAATTGTAGATTTGCATACAAATCAAATCCACACCGCCCGCCTGCTAGCTCGCTTGTCCACCACATACAGACATTCTCCTTTACATTTCAACCAATTTACACAAATCCTTTACAAAATATATACCTAACAATTATTGCTTATAATAATTGTTACCCTTTGTGCTATGCATAAAAATCATGTCTTAAACGTTAGTTTATCAAATAAAAATAATAATATATACCTAAACCTACCTCATGAATCACTCTTATCTATTGGTGAAAACCGCATTAAAAATTCGTTTAGTAGTTTTTGAGTTTATCGCGAACTGACAGACAGACACCGGAGGACTTTAATTATAATATGTGGAGATTAAAACCCTCCGCCGCGCCTGTCTGTCTGTTCGCGATACAACACCTTGACAAATTATATACCTAAACCTTTCTCATGAATCAATCACTCTCTATCGGTGAAAACCGCAGGAAAATTCGTTCAGTCGGTTTGAGTTTATCGCGAACTGACAGACAGACACCGGAGGACTTTAATTATAATATGTGGAGATTAAAGCCCTCCGCAGCGCCTGTCTGTCTGTTCGCGATAAACTCAAACCGACTGAACGAATTTTCCTGCGGTTTTCACCGATAGAGAGTGATTGATTCATGAGAAAGGTTTAGGTATATAATTTGTCAAGGTGTTGTGTAAATTGGTTGAAATGTATAATACACAAAGGAGAATGTCTGTATGTGGTGGACGAGCGTGCTGGCAAGCGGGCGGTGTGGATTTGACTTGTGTGCAAAGGAAGGTCACTGTCTACATTTGATTTCGAAAACTCTGTGTAAAGCCCGGACATCGCCGAGGACTTTAGCTAGTGTGGAATATTTTTCCTAAGTTTTTTCTAGTTCGCATTGATTACAAAAAATCTAATGAATGCGTTTTAATTTGTAATACAAAGAAAGTATTTTATTATGCATTGGAAAATTTTTATTTGGTAGTTACTATGTCAGACAAAGAGGAAAACATTATGAAATAATTGGGAATTAATTAATTTATAAGTTCTGTATCATAGCTTCAATTTTGGTAAAATAAGCATATCATAATACTTATATATCGTATCATATCATATCATATCACAATAAGCTTATCCCACAAGCAGAAACGAGCAGGAAGTTGCAAAAATAAGTCCGATAATACGACGAGTCGGCGACGATTAGTTTTTATTTCACAGTCGCTCGACAGACACCCATTTTCCCAATTTCCCAGTCTCTGGCATGCGAGCAAATTTTTACAAAAATTTCTTGCCGTCAAGATTTCCGTGTTTTAGAGCAAGATTGCGAAAGATTGTCGTGTTGATTGCCTATTGCCTATTCTTGTCGACGTGTTGTCCTATCTTGCCTGTGAGTCCGCTCGGCTGGTGACCGGCCAACTCAGAATGAAACCAACTCAGAACCACCTCAGAAAGGTCATTAAGAGTAATGAAAAAAAAAATTAAAAAATGGTTAAATAGGTTACGTTAGGTTATTATGGCTATTTTAAAATTATCATAGCTTTTAATGACTTTTCATAGAGTTGTTGAGTTGACTTGATTCTGAGTTGGCATCGAACCCGCTCGGCCACCGCTGTTAAAACAAAATTGTCAGGCTTTTTTCATGTGAATACCGCACAATAGTCCCAGCTGCTCCCAACCATCTGGAGCCAGTGAGACTATGGCATCCCCAATAGGGGTATGTTGTGAGGCTAAAGGTAGTGGGAATGGGAAGTATATGGGGATGAGGAAGGTGGGAAGGTACCTGGCTATTCAGTTCTGGTTACCAAACACGGTTAAAGCCATTTCAAACAACGTTTCGATTCTGAATGTGGTATTAGAGCAGGGTGATACTGAAAGCACCTTCTACTCTGGACCGTGCCACAAATATAATATAATTTATTTGAATTAAGTAATTGTTAAATAACACAAATTTATCGAATAAAATTTTGTTGTGCACACCGGAATTTGAACCCGCCGTCTCCGGATTGGTAATCGAGAGCCTTACCCCTCGACCACGGAGGCCGTCTAAATCTAGTTACTTCTCACACTGTTACCTTCGTGTCATAATCAGTGGCAGCTCGTGACTTTTGGGTGTGCTAGGGCGTTAATATTTACAAAATGGCATCTTGGATGTTGTCATATGCAAAAAATAATTTTTATTTTTTTTTCAAAAATCGGTGTTTTGTATGACGATTTTTCAGGAAATCGGTGCGGCACACCGCCAAACTGAAACTTTCTGAAATTTTTCATACAAAAAACTGATTTTCAAAAAAAAAAAAAAAATTTTTTTCGGCTACAACAACATCAATAAAGCCATTTTTTTATATCAGCACTCTAGCACACCCAAAAGTCACGAGCCGCCAATGGTCATAATACACTGTTACTTCGTATGTGCGTGTCTGTTCGTAGAGCGGGCCCTGTGCACTTGTGCAGGCGCAAGTATGGGCGCTTTTTTTAATTCCTACGGATAGGTCACGGCAACGTCACAAACAAAGCGTCAAACTTACGTTCTTTATCACAATAATGTTGCATCTTTTTTTTGCACACTAAATAAACGACGATTATAAAGACAAATTTTTAAAACAAAATGCTTGGAATGGGTTCTACCAATACCCGGAAGAACAGTACAATGAATTCTTAATTAAAAACGAAAAAAATAAGTTGATTTTTTAACACACGAAACACCGCGCTTATCAAGTAACCCCGTCGCGAGGTGTAGGAGTGTGATCAGTGGCAACGTGTAATTAAAAAATATATTTTTGTTTTTATTTAAAAAAACGATCATCCGATTAAACATGCTCAGGAATCGCTGGTTACAATCCTTCGGGTACGTGCTGTTACATCCTGTATAAACAAGTATATATGTCTAATATACATAATTGCATACAATAATTAATCATGTGTAGTGCAAACCTGTTAGGTAAGGTATAGAGCATTTACTTTATTTTATGTATTGCATTTGAAATAGATCCACTTCATTTGTCTATTATAAACCAAAGTTCATTTTTTTCATTTTAATTTACACGGCTAATACCAATAATGGTGGTTTCAATTTTTTTGTAATTGCCAATTTTGACCCTAATTAGAAGAAATTATCGTAGGTATATATCGCACTTTCTAATATGGGCACAACAGATCGAGCACGGAACTCGAGCACAGTCATTTTGCCCGACTATGGTCTGGAGCGCAGAGATTAGCACGCACATTTAAATGTATAAATATGTGCTTAGTAGTGGCGGACGGTGACTTTTTGTATAAGGGGTGCTGAAGTATATACCTACCTAATATCAAATATAAATACCTGTAAACTAGCCCACGAACAAGAAGTGTTTACTGACAAAAATAGTATGTCAAATTAGCTCTATAAATCCTTTATGCTTCACATCAAGTATTGCAGTTCTAAAATTAAATTAATTAAATAGGTATTCAAAAGATATTTAACGTACCATTCGGCATCCGTTATTCAAGCCAAATCACTAAAGTGCACTATGCCTACGCGCATTAAAGTCGTTTTCCGCGCGTTGAATGCTCCCATCGAATGCGAACACTGCTTCAGCCAAAAACTTGGCAGGCAGAACTAAGCGCGTGCGCAAATATCAAACTTTTTCTAACATCGTGGATGCGGAATGGAGCAGAGAATCCACTGTTGCTGGTATTGGTGCGTTTACGCGACATTCGACCCACTAGTATCGAGAATGGTGTTGATGGTGTTGTTATTTTGTATTTCGGTCCGGTCCACGCGTCGTTTTGTTATTTTTGGCCACTGAAGTTGGGATGGTGTCGTTAAATTGCAGTATTTATTGCTGTTTACGGCTAGAAAAAAATAAGCTCAAAGCCTTTTTTAGTGCTAAATAAATAAATAACAATTATGATTATATTTATTATACGCCTCAGAAGGAAGTGCCGCATCCACAATATGTATGGAGGAACCGCGCCTGGTTAGAAAAAAAATACCGTGGGCCAATTTTACGTGGCTAATGCTGTAATGAAAAAGCATTTTTTAAAAATAAGATGAATAATTTACGCTTTTTTAATACACCTACCTTTTTATTTACAGAAATAATAGTCAAATAGTTCGAAAATAAATCCACGGGTTTCAAGCTCCAACCTATTAGGTACAAACATTTCATATTTATTTATTTTTTATATCGTATTTCATATATTTTTAATATACGAAAAATGAAAATTTTAATTAAAAAATTGTAATAGGTGGCACGCGAGCTGTTTGAAAACTGAATGTACTGGGACTGAATATATGGAACGCGGGAGGAGGGTTTGCGGGACGGGAGAGCGGGAGAGTGGAGAGGATGAGCGGAAAAGGTGGAAGGGGAACGCGGAAGGGTAGGATGTGCGGGAGGGGAACGGAGACGCACGGGAAAGGACACGCAGGGAGAAACAATTTATTTCTTTGAATAAGGGATTGCAACGCATGTCGGGAACCAGCTAGTAAAATGTATAATTTCAAATATAACGTAAATACAAAGTTTAGATTGCTTCTACGAAGATATAAAATGAAATATTAATTATTGCAGGTGCAAAACATATGATTTTTAGTCATATCATAACGCTGTCACTTATAACATGGGAAAAATAATTAATTTAGTATCGGCTAATCTGTTGGCGCTTATAATTTTTTCAATATTCTTTCAATCACTTTAAATATATACTCGTATTTGCAAACAGGTTACAACGCGATACGTGGAAATATTCCAAATATTGAAATATTACAGGAGTCCCCTGTAATTATTAAAACTTAAATTTAGGGTACTTGGCAAAACATGTTCTGACACCACGAGCAGATTTATGTGTTGACTTCATTTTACCGTTTGTGGTGCTCAGACCATCATGACTCTTAGGGGGTATTTCACCATCCACCTCACTATCCATACGTTAACGTACATTTTACATTACAGATTTCATCGCATGTTTCGTTTCATCACTGTTTTAATAAAATTTTACAACGAACACTTTTTTCGTCACTAGTTTCATTGCATGTTTCATCACTGTTTTAATTACATATTTCATCACTAGATTCATAACAGATTTCATCGTATATATCATCACGGATGTCATCAAATTTTACAATTAATTTTATTTCATCAGTAGTTTCATCACTTGTTTCATCGCAAGTTTCATCACTGCTTTCATCAAAGTTTACAACTCATTTTTGTTTTATCACTAGTTTCATCTTTTGTTTCATCACTGTTTTTATCACATATTTGGTCACTAGATTTATAACAGATTTCGTCGCATGTTTCATCACTGTTTTCATCAAATTTTACAACGAACTTTATTTCGTCACTAGTTTCATCGCATGTTTTATTTCATAACGGTTTTCATCAAATTTTACAATTAATTTTATTTCATCACTAGTTTCATCGCATGTTTTATTTCATAACGGTTTTCATCAAATTTTACAATTAATTTTATTTCATCACTAGTTTCATCGCCGGTTTCATCACTGTTTTTAACAGAAATTACAACTAATTTTAATTCATCACTTTGTTCTATCACAAGTTTAATCATGGTTTTCATCAAAGCCTACAACGCATTTTATTTCATCACTAGTTTCATCGCACGTTTCATCACTGTCTTAATCAATACTTTTTTTCATCACTTGTTTCGTAGCAAGTTTCTTAACTGCTTTCATCAACGATTACAGCGTGTTTTTTAATTACTAGTTTCTTCGCACGTTTCATCACGGTTTTCATTAGAGATTACAACTTATTTTAATTTATCACTTGTTTCATCGCTCATTTCATCACAGTTTTCCTCAGAGATTACAAAATATTTTATTTCATCACTTGATTAATTGCAAGTTTCATCGCTATTTTCCTCCCACGCTACATTACTAGATTTATCCCAGATTCCATTGCATGTTTCATCACATTTTCATCAAAGTTAACAACGCATTTTATTTCATCACCAATTTCATCGCATGTTTTATCACTAGATTCATCACAGATTTCATCGCTGGTTTCATCGCTTGTTTCATCACTGTTTCATCAATGCTAACTTTTTCATAAAATGTTTTGTCACTACAATACTCCCAGATTTCATCGAATGTTTCGTCACTGTTCATCAAATTTAATGAAACTAGTGATGAAATAATTGCATGTTAATTTTTTCATCACTAGTTTCATCGCAAATTTCATCACTTCTTTCATCAAATTTTCCTTTGGAAGAAACAGATATATCCTTTTCCGGCGACAGCAATTGTTTTTCATTTTCTTTCAACATGTGAGGGGGATACATGATTATGATGGTTTTTTTTTCTTTGGGGGGTTGCAGACATACGTTCGCCATTTGTCTCACTTTCGATTGCTGTTATTTAGTGTGTAAGAAAAAGCTGCAACATCATTTTTTTTAAATGAGCTCCACACAGGAGGCCATGAGGAAAATAATTTCCCTCAGGGCCTATGTCATCTTTAGGGATGCTGTGTGGAGGGTTTTTTTAAGGAAAGGAAGGAGATGAGAGTTCTGGGAAGGAAAAGGGTTTAAGAGTGGGTAGGAATCTGGGGTTCAGTGAGTCCTGGTTGTCTACCTCCGAGACCTAGACAAACCTCACCCCATGAACCCGGGCACCCCTGTTAAATCACCAAACGTTGCGAACCACTTGGGGTGATCTATGGCAGAGGTGTTGGTTATCCAATAAAGGTTCCCGGGGCGGCGGTACCCATTCCCGCCTCCCAAATTTATATGTTTAGGAACAAAATCAAAACCATCAGAGCATTGAAGTTTGACGTTTTTGAATTTTCGGAATTATACTCACGTTCAATATCATCCCCGTAACTATATTCCATGCTTTCAAAATTATCGTTACGGCTAGTATTGCATTTTTTTCGAAGAGGTGTTGAAATGCCGTTTTCTTGAGTTGTTATAGAACCCATTCACACCCAGCAAGAACAAATATTGTAAGATCCAGAATTATCGCCATCTAAACATAAAGCATGCACGGATACATCCTCCCGGAGATTAGGTCACAAAAAGCTTCGCATAAAATAATTATTGTTCAAATACATCGTCCTGCAGTCCTGGGACCAGATATCCAGCAAGCAAACCTACCATAAGGATTTGAATATAAAAATATTTTTGATACATTTTCAAGACGAATATTAAACTTTTTTATTCTAAGTATCTTAAAAAATGGAACATATTATGATGTTACTTATCTTCCATTAAAAGCATTTGCTTGTGAATGGAAGAAGAGTTTACATTTTATATATGTACAATTTATACAGTCAGGTGTTTCACACATATAGGTATAGTTAATACACAGCTAATATACAGTTAATATACAGTTAATACACAGTTAAATCTTATCGCAATCAAGACCCTTTAACTAAAAGACACAAACATCCATATGTATTCATTAAGAAGTAAAATAGGTATAATTTTTAGTGTGACATTCATGTGATGATAGGGGAAGCAGCAATTTTCCCGTTGATGATTTCTATAAAATGTTTTTTGATAGTGACATTCATGCTTCCGATTTCTACTGGAAGGTTATTAAAGAAGTATTTTCCTTGGTGTGTGTAATGGTGTGAGGCAAAAGACGTGTTTAGTTTGGGGCATACAAATACATGTTTAAGTCTAGTACGATTTTCAGTCATGAATGAGTATTTATCTTTTTCTTTTATAATTTGTATGATTGAATTTTTCACAAATATGTTTTTAAATGTTGGAATTTTGAATTCTTCGAATATGCGTTCAGTGGGGAAGTCTGTAGTCTTTTATTTTGATAATAATTTTTTGTTTATTTTCGGTTGTTTTTATTCACTTGTTACGTGCATGTAACAAAACGCGAGACGAAACACGAATTATGGGATAGTAACGAAGTAATTGCCAGTGGCGTTGTTTGCCTCATTCTTTTCCTATAATTCGTGGTTCGTTTCGGGTTTTACATATACGCAGTTCCGCGATTTTTCATCCCGCGACAAATTATCCCCCGACAAAATATCCCCGACAAAGTATCCTACGGACAAAACGACCCCCAACAAAATATCTACTAAAACCTAACCTAACAAAAAAATGGGACAAAAATAATACAGACAACCTGTAAAGACAAAAAAAATATCGTTCAAAAATAGTAAAATTGGGCGAAAATAATACCGATATCTCGTAAAGACAAAAAAATATTGTTCAAAAATAGTAAAATGTAAAATAAGGTTAGGTTAAGTTAGGTTAGGTTAGGTTTTAGTAGATATGTTGTTGGTGGATGTTTTGTCCGTAGGATATTTTGTCCTTAGGATATTACACTGTACACCGATCTGGACTCCTTTATACCAAGCCCATATTGAAAGAATAGAAAGAATTCAAAAAAACAGTTTAAACACATCATTACATAGTATAAAATGAAGTCGCTTAAAATGTATATGCGCATAGATCTTTTAAACTACGCAACGGATTTTCATACGGTTTTCACCAATAGATATAGTGATTCAAGAGGAAGGTTTATATGTATAATACATGCTTGTTATGGTAGATTAAAGCTCAGAAATTCAAATATTCAATTCAGGCAGTGGGCAGCTGGCAAGCGGGTGGTGTGGATTTTATAAAGGTTGGGTAATGGCGTTGTGTTTCGTTAGCCACAGCAACGTGTGGCCGGGTCTGCTAGTAAATTATAAACTAAACTTACCCTTCTCAAATTGTACTGAATCCATTAAATTTCACAATTTCAAATCCCTCCAAACATGATGTCAAATTTTTGATCAAATCCTATTGTTAAAAATTCTAAATAATGGCCTGGGTACCTACCATGGTCGATCGATATAGGTTTTGTCGAAAATATCGGTAACTTGTCATCGCTCCCGAGCACGACTACAGGCCGCTAACGAACAAATAACAGTTCACGTCAAATAAATTAGGAACCCTTAGTCGTTGTGAACTGTTGTTTGTTCGTTAGCGGACTGCAATCGTGCTCGGGAACGATGACAAGTTACCGACATTTTCGATAAAACCTATATCGATCGACCATGCTAGGTACCCTGGACTCACCAGAACTTATCAATTAAATAAATTATCGTATTCCGTCAAGATCAATCCGATTTATTTTATTTACCATCACGTAGAACAAATATTAGAAAAATTCCACAATTCCTCGTGTATGTGTATGAGCACAATATAATACAAAATTTCACGGCGTTGACATTTTTAGTAATAACCTAAAGAAATATCGATATGAAGTAACGCGAACGACCGATTATTAATATAAGAGTACAGAATGTATCGGGAGCATCTCCTAACCTTTTGCTATTTCCCCCTTCCTCCCCCCTTCCAATAACCCAAAATTAATTTTAAGATATTAAAACTTCATTTCCGATGTACTTTAGCATAAGAAACTTCTGTGGCTTGACTTCAGTTCACTTGGATATTTATCACTGTATATTATGTAAAAGCTGTTTGTTTCTTACAAATAAATAAATTATGTCGAGGTATATTTTGTCGGAGTATATTATTGTGTCGGGATATTTTGTCGCGGTTAGGGAATGCAATCTCGACTCGAGATCGCAAATTCGAGATCTCGCGAGATTAGAAATTACAAACTCGCTAGATCTCGTAATTTTCGGGATCTCGTTAATTAAAAGAAAATATAATTTGAAAGAAAAACAAAAACCTTTATTCTTTAATATTAGTCACTAAATAATTAACAGTTTTTTTTTTAAATTAAAATAATCAAAAGTAGGTGTAAACCTTTTGTAGACCGGATGTGGTTTTGAGAACAGCTTTACATGTTATTTTTTTTTTACAGTGAATACCGCACAAGAATCTCAACTGCTCCCGTCTGGAGCCAGTGAGACTATGACATCCCCAATTGGGGTATGTTGTGCGGCTGAAGGTAGTGGGGTGGAGGAGGAAGGAGGTGGGGAAGAGGAGGGTTGGGAAGTACCTGGCTATTCAGATCTGGTCACTAAACACGGCTAAAGCCTTTTTCAAGCAACGTTTCAATTCTGAATGGTGGTCTTACACCAGGGCGATACTGATAGTATCTTCCACTCTGGAACATGCCGCAAATATACTATTGATAAATATACATAACTTGCATTGAGCAGTCAAATTATTAACTGCTTTCTTGAAGTATCTCCATACCGGTAAACGACTGCTAAACTCAACATATACTTGATCTGGATTATTTTTCGACATTTTAAGGTATTAACAACGTAAGAATCCAAAAATTATGTTTATTTAACTCACATAAACAATAAAAAATGCATAATTTAAGAAAAAGTAATGACCATAACTGCACACCTAAAACAAACAAATGGCTGCCTGCACGCACGCAAGTATCTCTTTCTCACTCACTTAGCACAGTTTTATATTATCTGTCCCGCTCGTCATCCGTCGCTAATATTCGTAAATAGTCGGAATTGTTTTCTTTCTTCGATCGACACTCCCGCCCGACCGTCAGTCAGTCTGCGCACCACTCGCGCCCCGAGTGGACGTGTGTAGCGTCGCTGACTACTGCCGCCCAATCCCGTCGATCTCGAACGGGAACTCGTCATATTATGCTTCGGGATTGATCCCGAAAAATGTCGCGAGATCGGGATTGCATTCCCTAGATGCGGGATGAAAACGCGCGGTACTCATATACGCCGCCACGGTAACATTTTATTTTATGATTTTATCTCTCAAATCTTTTTCAAGTCGGCTATTGAAGTGAAAACTTATTAAAACTCTATGGCAGCGTTGTGATTTGAAACTCGATGGAACGAAAAATCGACACTAACAAGAGACAAACACATACATCTATAGGAATAAATATAATAATAATATATAAGCCTGAGAGAGAATAAGATAGAATGAAACCTTACCGCTTTGGCCGCTTTGATTGTGAGCTTATTTTTCAAGGCTCCTATTGGTTGAGATTGTGTGGTGAAGATTTCACTTCCACCGCGTGTGAACTGTACCCAGTTTTTTTTGTATCTATTAACTTATCTCTTGTTTCATAATTAATTATTCAATTAAAACAAGTGATAAGTATTAATAATAAATTAATTTGTTTGTTATTTTAATTGCTAACCTTAGTCCAAGCGATATTATGTTAAGGTTAATAATTGTATTGAAAACCATACATTTTAACTGCTAAGAAGCAAATAAATCATTACATAGTATAAAATGAAGTCGCCCAAAATGGATGTGCGCGTTAATCTTTTAAACTACACAACGGATTTTCATACGGTTTTCACCAATAGATAGAGTGATTGAAGAGGAATGTTTATATGTATAATACATGTAAATTATATTAGAGAAAAGCCGAGAAATTCAAAGAAAACATATTTTTGTGCGATTTAAAACGGCTGGCGGGCCGTACTATAGTCACTTTTAAAATTCGTTCTACGGAAGAAATTGGAAAATAGATGTCCTAGAGTACCTAAGTAGATATTTGATTTGAATTATTTTATTTGTTGAAGTCGCTCAAAATGTATGTGCGCATAGATCTTTTAAACTACGCAACGGATATTCATGCGGTTTTCACCAATAGATAGAGTGATTCAAGAGGAAGGTTTATATGTATAAAAACATGCTTATTATAGTAGAGAAATTCAAATATTCAATTAAGGCAGCGGGCAGCGGGCAGCTGGCAAGCGGGTGGTGTGGATTTTATTGGGTAATGGCGTTGTGTTTCGTTAGCCATAGCAACGTGTGGCTGGGTCTGCTAGTAAATAAATAAAAGGTTAATTACTTAAATACTTTGTGAGATGTTTGAAAAATCAAACTGTTCCATTATT
The DNA here is from genome assembly GCA_929108145.2 of Limnephilus rhombicus. Classification (NCBI taxonomy): domain Eukaryota; kingdom Metazoa; phylum Arthropoda; class Insecta; order Trichoptera; family Limnephilidae; genus Limnephilus; species Limnephilus rhombicus. The sequence goes on along the minus strand of OV815272.1, from coordinate 17,479,563 downwards.
TTCTTTTACCAAAAAAAATTACAATAAATTATGTGCGGTGGAATTATTAGATTTTTTGTATAAATAAAGATGTGTGCAGTGAAATTATTACTTTTTTGTGTTGTATAAATAATGATAGATTATTTGCATTGGAATATTTTTTTAATGTATCAAAAACGATAGATTATGTTTATTTGGTTACTCGGCCAAGTGACCAGCGATGTCATGTTTAAGAAAAAAAAATTGTCAGATTTTGAAGGGAAAAAAATGAAACAATTTGAGAGGCGGGTACGGGTACCGCCGCCTGGGAAACATTTATTGGATAACCAATATCTCTGCCATAGGTCATCCCAAGTGGTTTGCTACGTTTGGTGACTTAGCACGGGTGCCCGGGTTCATGGGGTGAGGTTTGTCCGAGTCTTGGCTGCGGGAGCGTCTGCCAACCAGCTGCATGAGAGGCCGGATCGGGAGAGAATGGTTGAGGGAGTCCCTTTGACTTCTCAGAACGTAGCCTTGCACCGCAATCGGAGGGATGGACTCATACGTCCGTCACTCCTGGACGCAATGAACCCCAGATTCCTATCCACTACACCAGGGGTCACCAAATGGCGGATCGCGGTCCGGATCCGGACCGCCGGCCGCGGTCAAAAAAAATTAAAAACATAAAAAAAGTCACCAGAGACCAATACTTCATTTACATTTTTTACTCCAAATAATGTCAGGAATCACTGGTTAAAGTAAGTCCATTAACACCCTGAATAGCTATATACAGGTTGTTAAGGGGTGGAGGGGACGGGAAAGGGCACTGAGCGGCGAGAGAGGGACGTGGAGCGACTCTTCTGACGGGCGAGCATGTCCGAGGCGAGCAGTCCGAGCATGACGTCATGCGAGCATGTCCGTAATCCGTATCTGTGGATTGATTTATCATTCAAAAATGCTCGTCGCTTGCCTATGATTTCGTGCTCGCCGCGGACACGCTCGCCCAATAGTGGGCCGCTATAAATAGCCAGGCATAGTTCGCCCGGAGAATAGGAAAGTTAAATTATTATCTACAATTACAACAATTATTACAATTAAAACAAATATTACAATTACAATTATTTTTAAATAGCTCGGCTAACAGATTAAGGAATATAATCTAGGCCACGCCTACATGTAATATATACATATATATATATGAGGGAGCGGGCCGGATCGGCAGAGACGGGTCGAGAAATAAAACGCCTCAGTCGATGAGTCGTCTTTATTGTGCTACGTAGCAATAGTCAATGAGCCATGGGTGTAGACGGAAGAGTAGACAGTGATGGTGCGCCGTAAGATGTGACGATGGTCAGGAAGCTGCAGTGGTGAAGATAACGTTTCTTCAGATCACTAGAGTGGTAGAGGATGACCAGTTCCAGGCGGTCGCTTGACGTCGAGGACGGAGATGACGGCTGTGACTTCGGTAAGCTGGAGTCACACGCAGGGCAGGAAGAAGACCTTGTGAGGCGATGAGGAGAATCTCTGCGGCAGCAAAACGTGACAGGCTTCGGGTTGCCGGAGATCGAGTTTCACCCCAAACAGAAAGCACGGCGGGCTTTATGTGTTGCGGGCGAAGACATCTCAAGTCGTGGTGCGGCGGACCGGACTGCGAGACAGTGGTGGTAGGTGAGAGCCTCGAAGGTGTTACAGAGAGTCCGAGATGCTGCGCTGGAGAATTCGTGTAAATCACATCGCACTGTATAACGTCTTGACCATAGGTTCCCAACCTTTTTTTGCCCACCGCCCACTTTGAGAATATTTTTTTTTCTAGCGCCCCCCAACTCGTAAATCTGAAACAGCAATTGTCGTCACGATTATATTTGCCACAACGGGGGCGGGGGGGGGGGGAGATAGGATGGGGCAAGATGCGTTTTTAAAATTTTTTTATTGTATATTTTATTTGGTGACCGGCCAACTCAGAATGAAACCAACTCAGAGGCACCTCATAAAGGTCATTCAAGAGAGATGATAAAAAAATATATTATTAGGTTAGGGTTACCGGCAATTTTAAAATTATTTTTTCATAGCTTTTAATGACCTTTCTGAAGTGTTTCTGAGATGGTTTAATTCTGAGTTGGCGTGGAACCGTTCTGAATTATTTTAATTTTTTTATTGCTCAGAAAGATTACACTTGTGCAGTAATTCACGTGAAACGCTACAGTGGTATTGTAGACCAATTTCCATGTTTTGATGTCTAACTTTCCCTTTATCCTACTTTTCTTTTTCTTTTTAATCTTTTCTGCAATTTCTTAATTTAAAATTTCAAAGTTAGTGTTTAGTTTTAATTAGTCAAAGATTACGATTCCTGAGTATTTAATTTCTTCTACTTCTTCAATATTTTGATTTTCTTTATTATTATCTGTTCTTTAACTATGGATTCTAGTATTTGTTCATATTTAGGTTATCCACTTATTTTTCTGAGGTCTTCGAAATTTTTAGCATTTATTATTTTGGGCACTGGTGTTATTATGGAAGTTTTCCACGACTGCGGAAAAATTCCCTTTAACGCAGATTAGTTTACTAGTGCAACTACTTAAATTTAATTATGCCTATAGTAATTCCAGACGTCAATGATTTTTGCGTCATCGTATTAAAATTTTTCATTAAATACTTTATTTATTTATTTATTTATTAACGCCGATTATAGCGGCTTTTACAAAAGAATTATAATTATTTTACATATGAATACAGAATATACATAGATAAAGAAAAAGAAAAATATAAATATAAAATTCATAAAGGAGAACAATAAAAATTGTAGTATCGACATAAAAAAGTACAAAGAGTAGGTTATTATAAATACAATACAACATATTATAAATCCCGGATATTATGTATTAAGAAATTAATACTTTAAATCTGAATTTGATTATAGTCAAACTGAGAAGCGCTGACAGACAGTTTTAATTAAGTAGTGTTTGTACGAGGTTAGACTAGCAATGTTTATAGATTCATCCAAAACATATTTATTTCCAAGTACATGCAGGCGATTCATTATGGAATTGAGTTCAGCGTTAGATCCTGTATTGTTGCAATGATAAGGTAATTTGAAACGAACTGATCGACTAGGTACATGGAAACTTATTAGCGAAAGAAGTTCAGAGGAGTTCAACAGGTTGGTAACGATTTTAAATAAATAAAATAGGTCTGAACAAATTCTTCTTTCTTTTAATGTATCGAGTCCCAATAATTGTAACAGAGAGGGATAATTAATGTTTTCGATGAATATTCCCAATTTAAAATTAATATAACGTAAAAATTTATGTTGGACTCGCTCAAGAGAATTCTCATGTACACTGTAGTAAGGATTCCAAATGGTGGAGTTAAATTCTAGTTGGCTTCTAACAAGTGAAGTGTAAAGTAATTTGACAGTTTTTAAATTTTGAAAATCCTTTGAAATCCGTAAGACAAATCCTAACATTTGCATTGCTTTACTGGTTATATTATTAATATGTTTAATGAATGTTAATTTAGTGTCAAAGGTTATACCAAGGTCTCTTATTTCATCAACACATAATAATATGTGATTATTGAGAAAGTAGGTGAACAACAATGGGTTTTTTTCTGTGGAATCTCATAAGTTGACATTTTTTTTACATTAAGAGTTAATTTGTTGATAAGACACCAATCATAAAAGCTATTAATATTAGATTGAAGTGTCAGACAGTCCTCGATATTATCAATAATTCTAAAAATCTTCATATCATCAGCGAACATTAGAATGAGAACACGGGTGAATATGTTTGTTACGTCGTTAATGAATAAATTAAAAAGTAAAGGACCAAGATGCGAACCCTGGGGTACGCCACTGGTGGCTTCGAACATGTAGGATAAGTGATCATTAATACAGACAATTAGCTGACGCCTAAGTAAGTAACTCTTAAACCAAGATAAAAGGTTTCCATTAATGCCGAGTTTCAAAAGTTTATTAATGAGAATTTTAAGACAGACCTTATCAAACGCCTTACTGAAGTCGGTGTAAATAGAATCAACTTGTTGTTTGTTGGCAAGTGCATTAGAAATGAAATTTTTATATAATGTAAGGTTAGTCAAAGTTGATCTGCCTGAGATAAAGCCGTGTTGACAAGTTGCGATACATGAGTTTACAAAGAAGCTGATTTTCTTAAGAATCATGTTCTCAAAAAGTTTAGGTAATGACGATTGAATACAGATAGGCCGATAATTTTCAACAAAGGATTTATCACCACTTTTAAATATAGGAGTTAGGTAGCTAAGTTTCCATATTTGTGGAAAGTGTCCTGTAGAGAGTGACTTATTAAACAGTATATTAAGCGGAACAGATAAACTTTGGACACAATTCTTAAGTAAGTACTCACTGTTACTTAAGTACTCACTGTTACCTGAAAATATTATTATTCTCTCTTCTTTCCGATGATTGGGAAGAAGTATCTGTGAATAATGAAATACTCTTATTTATGTTTTCGACACTTAGTATTAAATTTGGCTCCATCGGGAACCGAACTTCCTTAATGTTTTCCCTCTGTTTGCCACTTATAATTTCTTTAAGTTGTAGTCCACATTTTTCTTGAATCTCTTTGAGAGGTAATAATTTTTAGCCTAGAATACGAATTTTTGGTATGTTTTATTTCTGTACCTATATATGTTTCTAAGTTTCTTACAGGTTTCCCACCTTTCTTCTGGAAATTGTATTTTACAGGCTTCATAAGCTGTATCCCTTTGTTTTTTTAGAAGATGTAGTGATTTCGTAGGTAAACTATTTATTATCTATTAATATACTACTAGCTGGTTCCCGGGATGCGTTGATATACCATTTTCAAATAAAATAAATTGTTTCCCTGTTCCCCTCCCGCATTTCCTTCCCCTCCCGCGTTCCCTTTCCAACTTCCCCGCTTACCCCCTCCCCTCTTCCACTTCCCCGTCCCGCCAATCCCGCTACCGCGTTCCATATAACAGTCACAGTACATTCAGTTTTCAAACATTTCGCGTGCCTCTTATTACAATTTTTTTATTCAAATTTTCGCTTTTCATTCAAAACAAATATTCATTTTTTATATATTATAAGAACAATCTATCAAATTTGGTACCTAACGTAGGTATCTATTTAAAATATCTATAATTTAAATAATCCATAGATAATTCTTTTTTACAAAAAAAATACATTCAAAAACACAATTCAATTTCGTCAAACGCGCGAACTGTCAAACGCGTGAAGTTAAAATAGTCGTTAAGTTTTCTGAAATTATCCAATTTTCTGCGCAATTTTCTTAAATTTTCTTTTCGTAAGAACCTTCTACAAAGTGTTGGGAAACTTTTAAAAAAAGTGAAATGAAGGCGTGACCAACGGAAACAGGAATTCATTTTATATATAAATACTAGCTGGTCCCGGCATGCGTTGCTATGCCATTTAATAAAGAAATTGTTTCTCCCTGAGTGTCCTTTTCCATTCGTCCCGTTCCCCTTCCGCCTCACCTTTTTCTACTGCGTTCTCATCCCCTCTCGCGTTCCCACTCCGTCACCTCCACCTTCCCTCTCCCCACTCCACCCCCCCCCCCTTCCCCCGTCCCGCAAACCCTTTTACCAAGTTCTCCTTACCCCTCCCAGGTTCCCCTCCCCCTCCCAGGTTCCCCTCCCCCCTCTCGCCATCGCCTTCCACCTTTACCGCCTTCCCTCTTCCCTTTACCGCTCTCTCGTCCCGCCAACCCTCCTCCCGCGTTCCATATATTCAATCCCAGAACATTCAGTTTTTAAACAACCCGCGTGCCACTTTTACAATTTTTATTCAAATTTCCATTTTTCATGTATATTAAATTTGGTACCTAACATAGGTACCTATTTAAAATATATTAAAAATTTGATTCGATTCAAACTATTAGGGGAGTACCTACTTTAAATAAATTTATCAACTTAAAGATTTTCAAAAATAGAATTTTATTTAACGTTATTAGTCGTTTAGGTTAGTAATAGGTTTTCTGAAATTATCCAATTTTCGGCGCAATTTTTTTAATTTTTCTCTCCGTAAGAACCATCCTCGTACTTCAAGGAATATTCTAAAAAAAGAATTAGCGAAATCGGTTCAGCTGATCTCGAGATTTGCGCTTAGCAACACATTTAGCCATAGACAAAAAGTTAACAGAATATTCTACCATTCTAACATCTACCTACATCTAATAATAATCCATAATATTATAATGGAACAAGAAAACTCTGCCCAACAATTCCTGGCAAAGGCAACCTCTATTTTAAACCTATTAAATATCATCATAATGGACACATCTAACAAATTCACCAAGGAACAAATAGCGAAACTCGCCCCTAAATTCACCGATCTATTGGGTAATGTCGGTCAAATGGGTGTAAAGTTAGGGAGCCTTGAAGGAGAATTGAAGACCTACAAATATATGTCTTCTAATCAAACACCCGAAAATGGGAACAGAACGTATAGTTCGATTACGTCCAACCAAGTCCTCCCGAAATATCCACCGAACACAAGAAACAATGCCCCTATACTTCCTGCGAGACCAGCCGTACTTATCTTCCCCAAAGATGACAAGTCACTTCCTTCCAGCAGTACTCTTGAAACTCTCAAAACCTCAACTAACCCATCATCTTTGGGAATTACAATCACGGGGGTACGAGAAATAAGGAACGGAGGTGTAGTCGTGCATCCAAGCACCGATGCAGAGGCCATAAAACTTGCCAATGCACCGACCCTATCCGATGCTGGTCTGAAAGCAGCAGTTTCTTCACATAAACTTCCTCGGATAGCTATCCATGGTCTACCTCAAGTTGAGCCCCTCGAGAACATCATCTTGGCAATCCACCAGCAAACACACGAAGAAACCGGTCTACAAATTAATGAATTGAAAGATAAATTGCAGTTCTCTCACAAAGTAGGACCTCGTACCGGATCGTGCACTCATGTCTTCAGAGTTCCTCCTTCTGTTCGTCACTCCCTCATTCGCTTCTCTAAACTGGCTATGGACTGGCAAATACGCACCGTAAGGGATTGGATCGACAGTCTAAAATGTGGACACTGTCAACTTTACGGCCATACGGCGTCGAAATGTAACGCAGACATGCCTACATGTTCTCACTGTGGAAAACCTGGACACAATCGAGATGCTTGCCCGACTCCTGAAAAGCCACCAGCATGTGCTACCTGCAAGTTCTTCAGAAAACCGTCCACACACAACACTGGCTCCCCTGACTGTCCTGCCCGCCAAGCCGCTGAGAGACGCGAATTATCTCGAGTCAATTTTTTAGGCTGAATCAGAATCGACACCTTATTAATACTAACTTTTCCACCTATTATCAAAATATTCGTGGTCTCAATACTAAGCTAAACTCCTTTAGATGCTCCATAAATTTATGCCCTTATGATTTTTTATGTTTTACTGAAACATGGCTATCAGACAATATTGCTTCAACAGAACTTGGACTCCATGACTACATTATTTTTCGCTGTGACCGCTCTTCCTCTTCTAACAAGTGTAGAGGAGGTGGGGTAATGATATGTATTAAAAAAATACTCTTACCACATTCTTGAATCGTCTAATAATGTATCTGAACAATTATTTATTTGTGTTCTACTTGGTTCCAAGAAACTTGTCATTGGTTGTGTATACATTCCCCCCTCCTCTTCAATAGAAATCTATAAGTCACATACTGAAGCAGTTGAGCGTGTTTCCATAAAGGCCGATTCCTTACTTATTTGTGGTGATTATAATCTTCCTAAAATAGTGTGGCTTAATGATAGTCATGGTGTGAAAACTCCTAATAATGTTTCCCTTCATGCTTCCTTTTCTTTGCTTCCATTTCTTTGCCTTCCTGAATATGTACCAATTAAACTCGATCAATAACTGTGGAGGTTACTGTCTTGATCTAATATTTACCAATATGCCTAGCGTTTGTGTATGTGAAGCTACTGACTCAATATTACCAATAGATAAATATCATCCACCACTCGATATTAACTTCACTAATCCTTTCAAAAGTGACACTCTGAAATCAGCAGTTACATTCCACTACAAATTTAACAAAGGTGATTATACTAGCATGAATAGGTACCTTGTCCAATATGACTGGGCAGGTATGTTATCAAACAACAATATTAACGATGCTGTATTTAAATTCAACGAATGTATAACTCATGCTATAGATTTGTTCGTTCCAAGGGGAACTTTTTCCCAGCCTAAATTTCCTATTTGGTTCAGTATGAAACTAAAGCATTTGATTATGGAAAAAAAGAAAACACACAAGTTATTCAAATTAACGAACAACTTAGCGCTTTATCAAAAATTTTCTCAGTTAAGAGAATTATCCAAAATTGAATCTAACTTGTCTTATAAATCTTATATTGAACTCACTGAGACAAAATTAAATCTTAACCCTAAACAATTTTGGAAATTTATTAAACAAAAACGTATTGATAACGATCTCCCTTCAAGTTTATTTTTTAATGATACTCACGCCACCAACGATTTCGATATTGCCAACCTTTTTGCTGAACATTTCTCCTCTGTCTATACTGATAACATATGCACCATCCCTCCACTTAAATATGCTAATACTATTAACCTTAATAATTGCGAAATCACACTTGTAGATGTTTTCAATTACTTAAAAAATCTTCCCAGCAAAACAAGCACTGGTCCTGATGGTATACCTGAAATATTATTGAAAGAATGTAAATCTGTTGTATCTAAGCCAATTTGTTTATTATATAACTTATCATTATCATCTGCCACTTTTCCGGATTCCTGGAAGGTTTCCTATATACGACCTATTTTTAAATCGGGTAATAGGTCGAACGTAGAAAACTATAGACCTATATCGATGTTATCTCATATTCCTAAAATCTTTGAATCTATAATCACAAAAAAAATAACACCTATTTTCAAAAATGTGCTGATTGAGGAACAGCATGGCTTTAGATCTGCTAAATCTACCACTACAAACTAACTCTCCTTCACCAACACCGTAGTCAATGGCCTAGAAGATAAATCACAAGTAGATGTTCTATATACCGACTTTTCTAAAGCTTTTGACAAAGTAAAACACGCTATCCTCATGGCCAAGCTATATGCTATAGGTATACGAAACCCATTGCTATCTTTCTTTAATTCTTATTTAAGCAATAGAAAACAAAGAGTTAAAATAAATAACATTGAGTCTATTATTATTGAAGTAACATCCGGCGTACCGCAAGGAGCATATTTAGCCCCGCTTCTCTTCAACTTGTTTATAAATGACATTATTCGTATTTTCTCTCACACACGCTTTTGGCTTTTTGCTGATGACAATAAGATCCTAAAAATAATCAAAAACTACCATGACTGCCTTCTTTTCCAATCAGATATTGACTCTTTCAATGACTGGTGTAAAATTAATTGCTTGGAACTAAATGTCGATAAGTGCAAAATTATGTCCTTCTACAGATCTAAAAATCCGATTGTTTTCGAATACAAATTAAATAATAATTGCGTAACAACTGTTCAATCTATTAAAGATCTTGGTATCTCCCTTGATAGCAAGCTTTCTTTCCGGGAACATATAAATACGATTGTTAATAAATCTCTCAAACTACTTGGTTTCATCACTAGAACCACTTCTGACTTCAAAAACATAAATACCCTAAGAACTCTTTACTGCTCCTTGGTTCGCCCCCATCTTGAATATGCTTGTATTATATGATCTCCTTTTTATGCTGTCCATATTCGTCATATTGAATCCGTTCAACATCGGTTCCTAAAGGGAATTGCTTGGAGGCTAGGATTAGAGCGAGGCAATTACTCGTATGCTGAAATTGAACAAACTCTAAACCTTTCTCCTTTAGAAGACCGTCGAATAAAATCTGATCTCATTTGTTTCTTCAAAATTATTAACTGTTTAATCGACTCGCCTACATTACTACAACTCCTCACATTTAATATACCTTCTCGTAGACTCAGAAATAAAGACCTGCTTTTCCTCAATCAGCACTCGACTAACTATGGTTATAACTCACCACTGTCCAGAATGTGTAGACTGGTCAACTCACGTCAAGACCTTGATTTTTTTGGTATTAGCTTAAATGATTTCTGTCGCTCTTTAAACAAATGAAGATATGTAATATTCACCCTAATTTTTGCAAGGTCTTGACGTGACTTGACACTTATTTTTCTTCTATTTTCACTGTTTGTCTTTGCTTTCATGTACATACCATCCGAATCCTTACATTGTTCATTTCTATACTTCGTGATACTTTGTTTTAAATTGGACGTAAGTCCGTAAATAAATAAATAAATAAATAAATAAATTTATCGATTCATTTTTATATATAAGAAGAAGATATATTCGTTGTAGGCATTAGTTCATTTACTACTGTTTTCAGGTGTCCTATTAGTTCATCGGCTTTTCTGTCTAAATTTCCTTGGTTATCGCAGATCCACTTTTTGTTTTGTAATGCCATATACAATTTATCCTTATTATAGTTCTTTTTATTCCTGTATATATATTATACTTGGTTTCCCTGAGGCTTCAGACTATTATATCTATTTTTTGTAATAATTGTTTCGTGATCAGATTGATTTTGAATTCTTCCGCAGCATTAACTTCCGCGTAAAAGTCATTTGAAATTACCAAATCAATCACGGTTTTAGAGTTTTTTTCAAATTCTTGTATAATTTTTGACAAGTAGCTTCCTACCTAGGCAATTTATGATGATTTGTAATCTTGTGCTTTTTGTATTGAATATTAAAATCTCCACAGATGATTTTCAAGTCTCTTGTATTTATTTGCTAAAGGCACCATTCTTCAAAAAAATCTAAGACTTTTGTATCATTTTGATTTGGGGAATGATAAATAGCTGCATAGGTTCCCAGCTTAAAATCCTTCAATAGCCAGTAGGTATCCAGGTATTATTTTTATCTAGTACCGCATTTGTGTGACTTTGTAAGAGATATTGTTTACACACTCACACACACACACTACAGAATTAATGTGAAAACTCCACCTGTATGCCTGCTAAATGAGTCGCATCTAATTGTCGAATAGCCCTGAAATGTTGTTTCATTTTGGTTAATTTCTTCGGTAATACAGGTTTCGCTCATCATCACCATGTGCAGTTCGTATTCTTTTAGCATGTCTTCGACTTCTTCGAAATGTGCTAGTAAACTAGCTATGGGTTTCTCTGGGTCTCCTACCGCCCCCCTGAAAGTCTGAAACGCCCCCCAATTTTCTCTTTGCCTTCTACCGCCCCCCTGAAGGTCTGAAACGCCCCCAAGGGGGCGTTATCGCCCACGTTGGGAACCTATGGTCTAGACGGTTCCTCGCTGGCGGGCAGGCGTTGACTGACGGATTGGGACTGACTGGAGCGGGCGAGCGACTCTGCTGCTTATATAGCCGAAGCGAGCGGTAGAGCAATTACCCTCACGGTAGGTAATGCGTGCCACTTCGGCAGTTGACGAGAAGGTTCGGCGCCGTACAGATATTGTACGGCGCTATCTCGAGACCTTTCTAGGCGGTGGCGATATTATTATCGAGACGGCCGCGGCGCGGTAGGTAGGTATGTACTAGCGCGGTGCCTTACGCTGTAGGTAGATCAGATCAGATCTTCTCTTAGTGACAGAACACAACAAGTGGAAATAAATAACATGTTAAGCGAGGGTAAATCTATCTCCTTTGGAGTCCCGCAAGGTAGTGTGCTTGGGCCAATATTGTTTCTTATTTATATAAATGATTTATGTATTCTGAATATTCCTGGTAACATTGTTAGTTTGCAGATAACACTGCCTTAATATTTGGGGGTAAAACTTGGCATGAAACTTTCAAGAAAAGTAATATAGGTTTAAAAGTGGTAAATAGTTGGTTAAACAATAATATATTAACTTTGAATGCACAAAAAACCAAATTTATCACTTTTAGCATTTCAAGTAAAAGTCAGCCTTCTGAAACTCACAACTTGATTATTCACAATTGTTTTCAAACATGTAACTGCTACCCTTTAGAAATGTGGTCAGCATCAAATACCTCGGTGTAAACATAGATAAATTTTTGAGATGGAATGATCATATTAATATGTTAGTAAATAATACTAGAAGACTTACCTATATCTTTAAAGAACTGAGACACATACTAGACAAAGAAAAATTAAAAACTGTTTATTTTGCAATAATCCAGTCTCTGCTTTCTTATAATATTGTGTGCTGGGGATCCTGCCCAAAGACTTATACAGAACCACTTAATATTGCCCAAGAAATGATTCTTAAAGTTATGTTCAAGAAAAAAATTAAATATCCAACTCATTTACTTTTTAAGGAATGCAATGTAATGAACGTAAAACAGTTATATATTACACAAACGCTTTGTAGATTTTTTAATAATATTAATTTTGCAGAAAGAACACAGCAAATTCGTACTACGAGAATTGGCTCTGGTCTGAACTTTATGGCAATTCAAACTAAATCTTCTTTTGGTCAAAGAAATTATTTTTTATAACAAGCTCCACTCATATTTAATAGCCTTCCAGAACATATAAAGTCAAAACATTGCACTGTTCTTAGACTTAGCCAAGGCTTTTGATACAATTTCTCATAAATTACTCAAAAGATTACAAAATATTGGCATTGTAGGTATGCCCTACGAATGGTTAAAGAGTTACTTAACGGGTAGAAGCCAGCAACTCAAAATGGGCAAAACAGTGAGTAAATCACTAGAGACTAACTTTGGGGTACCGCAGGGAAGCACATTGGGACCTCTTCTATTTATAATCTACATAAATGAATTATGCGAGCTAAAAGTAGGCGGAAAAATTATTACATTCGCTGACAATACGGTAGCTATATTTGAAGGAGACGACTGGACTCAAACACATAAACATGCTGAAAGTGGAATCAAGGCGATAAAACAATGGCTTGACAAAAATCTACTTACCCTAAATATATCAAAAACTAAATACATAAGATTCAGCTCAACTATAAAAGGACAACCTAGTACATAATTTACAATTAAAATACATAAGCGTAACTGTAATTCCGATAATATTAATTCTATCTGCAATTGTGAAGTTTTGGAAAGTATGAAAAACATCAAATATCTAGGCGTTATTATAGACAATCACCTTATGTGGAAATATCACATTGACAACCTCACAATAAGGGTAAGAAAATTGATCCATATATTCTTTGTATTACGAAATATAATCAAACAGCAAGATCTAAGAAAAATATATTTCGGATTATGCAACTCATCTTAACGTATGGTTGTATTGGTTGGGGAGCGTCAGGTAGAACAATTTTAGATCCACTAGTGAAGGCCCAGAAATCCATAATTAGAGTTATTATGCGTAAACCCTATAGGTTTTCTAGCGATCAGCTATACAAAAAAATTTATGTACTTGATGTTCGTCAAAACTATATAAAAAAGGTTATTATCCACGTACACAAAAATCTAGAAAAACTTGATAAAATTGATCATAAATACATCACAAGAAGTCACACCAGAAAGGATCTTGTGGTCCCAGGGACCAATACGTCGAAGTTCCAAAAGACATATACATATCTGGGACCGAAATTATATAATAAAATCCCCCCAGAATTAAATATTAAAACATGCAAAATGACATGCATCGGTTCAATAATAAATAAATGGTTGATTGGCTTAGGTAGGGTTGAGTCTGAAAAATTGTTAAATTAATAACGTCACTTAAAACTTAAAATTTTAAATGCTTAACTATTAAATGCCACAATCAGTAAGAATTTAGTATATATTTAATCTACAAAAAAAAAAAACACTTTGTTTTTTTTTTGTTCAGAATACATTTTTTGCATTTTTCACCAGCATTTGGTTCCTTAGAACGGGCAATCTGCCTAGCTAGGAACCAATATAGACAAACAAGACATAATAACACTTGTACCCATTTTAATATTTACAGTTATTTTTAAATATTATTATTATGTTATTTTACTGTATAAATGTATCTTATGTAATAAATAAATAAAATAAAATAAATCTAATTCCTTGTACACTTTTAAAAAGGATCTTAAATTATTTGTGTTAGTCGAGGATTGCCAATTGATTTTCTCTACTTTGTCCTTTCTAAATTATTAGCTAAATGAGTATGTTTATAATAATAAGCTAAAATAATATTATTTTTGTTTGAACCGTTTTTGTTCATCTTCCTCTTGCCAAATCTATAGCATGTTAAATTATATACATATATTTATTATTCACAACTTAATCCTTAAAAACAAAAAAAAAAAACAAAAAAACTTTATTTTATTTTATTTTAAATCAGATCTCAAAACTATGGTCACCCTAAAAGTCTACATTAATGTACCACCTAGCGCCATCAGTTCAGTAGGTACCAGTAGGTACCCATAATCTAATCTCAATCTGTAAGAAATACAACAATATTGTTTTTTCAAAATCTGTATAATTTTGTGTTATTTTGTTAACTTGTATAATTATTGTTAACCTCAACACAGGCTTGTCCTAGTGAGGTAACAAATTGTATTGTAAACATTTTTACCTGCAGTGTAAAGAAACAATAAATAAATAAATATAAAGATAGCAGCCAATAAAAATATGCGTTAAAAAAACCGAAGATAGTGTCGGTGGTTCTTAGTCGAAGTATGATACAGTTAAAAATTACCGAATCGGATATCGACACCTTGGCGCAGTGGTTAGCGTAGTGGCCTGGAAAGCCGAAGGTCAGGTGTTCGAGTCCCAGAAGTACCAATATATTTTTCTGTAATCCTTATTTTTCGATTGAGTTTCGCTAATATTGTCTTCATTTAATTAAATACGTATAACGATTTGAGGTTTTACTCATAAAGTTAATAATAAAAATAAATATTATTACACCTATTACTGGTTGTGACGACTGTGTGGCAAGCGATATCGTGATATAGGCAACACATTCGTTATTCATAACGTTATGGTTATGGCAACACCTTGCCGACTAGACTATTGAGGGGCAAGACAGTAATTGTTCGGCAATATAAAATAATTGGCAATTTATCTTGTTCGTTTACCAGGAATCATCGAAGTTCATTAGAGATCAAATTCAACAACTTTGTTTCGCAGACATCATCAAATTACATCATTATATCTGATACGCGTGTCGTTACACCATCGACCTTTATATTCAACGCTCACACATTACTAGCTTTTTCCCGCGGCTTTGCCCCCCCCCCCCCCTCCCCCCTCCCTCCCTCGCCGCCCCCTTCTCTCTCCCCCTCATCAACCCCCTCCCCCTCTCCCTCCCCGCTCCCTCACCCCCCTCCCCATTGCCCCTCTTTCACCATCCCTCCCTCCCCCTCTCCCTTTTCCCTCCCCCACCGCCCTCCCCTTTCCCTCCCCCTCCCAGTAATTTTTTTTTGGCTCAACTAATGATTTGGGTTGTGTACCCCTGACGTAAATTAACAGTATTTCAGTGGAAGATTCTCTGAGGAACTAGCGTTCACCGGTGCATAGTCGGGAAACACGACAAGCTTGCGCCCAACATATGTACAAGATTAACATTTGTCACATATTCATTGATAAATCAATCTGAAATAGTCTGAAAGGAGATTTTTAAAGTTTCAACTTCCGGACAGTTTATTTTATTCATGACAGTCTACATTAATACTCCATGACTCCGGCAAACAAATAATTTTTAAAATTAGTTCTCTCGCATATAGCACCATGCTGATTGAAGCGGGGAACTTTATCAAAAATCAACTCGTAAAAAATCAACCTGCCTAAAAATATTTTAGGTTTAAGGGAGCGGGCCGTATCGGCAGAGACGGGACGAGAAATAAAAGGCGTCAGTCTGTGTAGTAAGTCAGTCGTTTATTGGGCTACGTAGCGAGGGTCGGTGAAGTGGTAACATGATGTAATGCGGAGTGCCGTAGATGAGATGCTGCAGGCGCTCGGAGGAGATGGTGTAGTGAAGGTCAGCGAGTTGCTCAACACCTTGGCGGTGGAGATGACCTATCTTCCAGGCCGTTGCTCGACGCTTTGAGTCGCGGAGATGAACGGTGAGTGGCTCGGTGAGCTGAGCCACCAGCAGGTAGTCCTGGCGAGGCGGAGCGTGTTTCCAAGGCAGCGAAGCACGGTGCGCTTCGGGGTGCCATGAAATGGTGAGCTGATCCCTGGATTAAAGGTGACGCAAGCCTTGTAAGTCGCGGGAAGTAGCTGTTCTGCGTAGCTGAAGACACGGTGGGCCTTAGAGCTGAGACGTGGTGATGGACCTCGGGAAGCTTCCCTGGATGCGTAGAGTTGCCATGCAGGAGCACTTGTGCGGAGATCTGTTACATGCTGAGATGTTGACCGACTAATGGTCTGGGACTGACTGAGCGAGCGCCGAGTTTAGTCGCTTTATATATACCAGCGCGGCCGGTGGAGTAATGTTCCATTCGCCGGCAATGTGTACACTGGAAGGTACTCGAACATACCCGGTGCTGAATATTCAGGCGGCTTATAAACTCCAGACCTTTCTAGGCGGTTGCGATATTATTATTCGACGAGACGGCCACGGCAGGTGAGCAAAGTACACCGGCAAAGGTAGGTAGGTACCTAGGCAAATGCCGGCGCCGCGCGAATATTAGATATTTCTCGTGTCTTCTTTTGATGGCGAAGTTGATAATGATGTGTCGCCACAGGTTCATGAAATAAAAAGCCGTCGTTAAAATTTCAAGGGGAAGCATAGATATTGCGCTCACATGGACAATAGTTTGATTTTTTAAAGAAAACAAAACACCATTAAAATCATAGATAACCCGTGTACTGGTGATGATGTATATCTGGGCTTGCGACCTACATACGCGCTATAAACCGTTACCTTACTTTTGAACTTTGCTTTACTGCACGCGCGTTACCGGCGCGGTCGCTCCGAAGTTGACGTGTAATAAGGAACTCCAGTGAAAAATATTCTGGCTTTAAAAAATATGTTCATATAGAACAATAAACGCTGAATCTGAATATAATAAGTTTTATTGTATAATATTAAACGCAGAGTTTTTAAGAAATTAAGACGTCACTGTTCGACGTATCGTGACGTCACCGTAAAGTCATTTTATGGGAATGTATGATATGAAACAAGCTATCTTATTAATTTATTATTTTTTTTACGTACTGTTTATAGAGATTTGGGCCTAAATAATGTTTAAAAAATAAAGGTATCTCTTATTAGTTTATCTCTATTATTGAAAATATTCAAAAACTACTAGACAAAAAAAATAGTAATGCTATTTCTAGGGAGAATACTTCGAACAACGGAATTCAAAATGGCGGCAGTTGCTCAGCTGATTTCCCGATCCTATAGAATTTTTCAGGAGTGATGACGTCACACGATTCACCATACATACGGTGGTTTTCGGGGGGGTCTTGAAAAATTAAAACTTTGACAATTATTTTAACTATTAAAACTAACTCTAAACATAAAAATAAAAATGCAGTTATTTAAGTTATAAGGTCATTAATCATTAAAAATACATTAAAAAAATTGGACTGGAGTTCTCTATTATCGCTTTTACAACCAAGCCGAGTAAAGTCAACGGATATACCGGGCCATGGACTCCTGCAGAGATTATATCAGATAAAATAGAGCAGGATAGTTGTTCCCAAAATACAGTGCTCCGATCAACTCCGATGTATCGGTCAGTGGTCACATCGAGACAGAAGCTTTTGAAGAAATTGTCCAGGAAATCCGCTGAATTAGATATAAGTAGATAATAGGCTCGGGTAGATGGATACATTGTAACATTGTGCCTACATATTACGAGTACAATTCCCTTGTTTGGGCACCGCGATTGTTGACATTTTAGCCTAATTAAATTCAGGAAACCCTACAAATGTAGTGATTCAACTTAATAGTTATTGAGTTAGGTAAGTGTGTACTTACTTGGTTTCTCTGACAATGCATAATATTATTTAAAATTAAATTTTGTCAACGGGAATAACAAAAAACTGAAATAATATTATTTTCATTTCAAACGTACCTACCAGGTACACAGCAAAGATATTGAAACATAAAAGATATTCAATTTGGGAGGCGGGAATGGGTACCGCCGCCCCGGGAACCTTTATTGGATATAGCCTAACATATAACACCTCTGCCATAGGTCACCCCAGTTGGTTCGCTACATTTGGTGATTTAGCAGGGGTGCCCGTGTTCATGGGGTGAAGTTTGTCTGGGTCTTGGAGGCGGATGACCAGGACATACTGAACCCCAGATTTCTACCCACCTCTTAAACTCTTTTCCTTCCCAGAACTCTCCTCTTCTTTCTTTCCTTAAAAAAACCCTCCGCACAGCATCCCCAAAGATGACATAGGCCCTGAGGGAAATTACTTTCCTCAGGGCCTCCTGTGTGGA
Organism: Limnephilus rhombicus; assembly: GCA_929108145.2. NCBI lineage: Eukaryota > Metazoa > Arthropoda > Insecta > Trichoptera > Limnephilidae > Limnephilus > Limnephilus rhombicus. The sequence goes on along the minus strand of OV815272.1, from coordinate 17,461,244 downwards.
GCTCTTGTAATTTTTTTTTTTTTAAATGCTATGACGGCCGCCCGACTGTCGACTGTGGCGATTATCCTAGTTTGTATACGGAATTTAGTTGATTTTTTAAGGTGTGTAGTTGTGTTGGTTAACAATGTCGTGAAAGGTAATCAAAAAACTATTTAACTACAAGCCCAGAACATCCACAAAAAAAATATATATGGAAACAAAACTACTAACATTAAGAAAACTATATGAATACAATACATGTCTCCTTATATACAAAATAAACAATAAACTCGTACACACAAACACAGAATTCATTAAAACGTCCCAAGTACACAAACACTTTACGAGACACCCTGATAACATACATTTAAACACCATCCACACTAACTATGGTAAACAATCCATTGGTTACGAGGGAGGCAACTTATATAATTGCCTCCCAAACGACATTAAAAATGAAAAGAAGCTGGGTAAATTTAAAAAAAAAATTATTAATATTTATTCTTGATAAACAAAATAATGATGTTGAATAGCGCTGTATTGAAATATTTACTTTATTTTAATTTGTAATAATTATTATTTCTAGTTAAATGAGTGAAAATGTAATAATTATTTCTAGTTAAATGAGTGAAAATGTAATTTTCTTTTAACTGGAAAAAACAAAAAAAAAAAAAAAAGAATTCATTCAATTAGTTGATTTTTAGAAGGTGTGTAGTAGTATTGGTTAACATTATCGGCGACACCAGGAAGCACAGTCCCACCCAGTAAAAACTGCCGATAGCACATCTCTTAAGTGCACAGCCATATTCTTCGTGCCAATTTAAGAAGAGGCCGATGAAAAAATAAATAATTTTAAATAGATATTTAGCATATTGCCCGTATATATATTCTTTAACGTGAACACCGCACTAGAGTCCCAAATGCTCCCAACGTTTGAAGCAAGTGAGACTATGGCATTCCCAATTGGGGAATGTTGTGAAACTGAATGTAGTGGGGATGATGAAGAGGAAGTGGGAGGTGGGAAAGTGTCCGGCTATTCAGACTGGTAACCAAACACGGCCAAAGCCGTTTCAAACAATGTTTCATTTTTGAATGGTGGCCTTTCACCAGGCCCTCTAGCACGGTCGATCGATAAGGATTGTATAGATAACTTTCAGTAATTTCTCATCGTTTCCTAACATCACTGCAGATCGCCAACGAATAAGTAACAGTTCAAAATGACTAAATGTTCTTAACTTATTCGACCTCAACCGTTGATTACAACCGTTGATACAAAGAGTTGACGTCGAATATATTAAGAACACTTAGTCATTGTGAGCTGTTATTTATTCGCTGGCGGTCTGCAGTCATGCTACGGAACAATGAGAAGTTACTGAAAGTTATCGATACAATCCTTAACGATCGACCGTGCTTGGGAATCCCAAGTTGGGATCCGGGCGATTCTAAGAGTATCTTCCACTTTCAAATATACTCTTAATTATTATCACTTTTAATTAATTATTATTTTTATTTTATTCATATATTGTTTCTTTATACGGTAGGTAAAATGTTTACAATACAATAAATGCATAACAATGAGATTTTTTAAAATAAAAAATCCAATTCTTTTTAATTACACAATCAATAACTTCATTCTCGAATCTGTTTCCGAAATTAATGACTTAGGTGTTACTTTCGACACCAAACTTAGCTTCATACCACACATTGAAAATATCTCAAAGAAGGGTTTAAAAATGTTAGGTTTTGTACTAAGAGTGGCTAAAGATTTTACCGAAGTTAAAACATTAAAACTTCTATACATATCACTAGTGAGGAGTCAGGTTGAATATAACTCAACTGTATGGTCTCCTCACTATGACGTGCATTCTCAAACAATAGAAAGAATACAAAAAAAATTCCTAAGCTTTTTAAATTATAAACTAAAAATACCAAAAGAACAATTGAACTACACTTATCTATTGCGATTATCAAATCTATTAAACTTGAGTGATAGAAGAAATATTTTCGATCTAGTTTTTTTATTTAAAATCTTACGTAATACAATTGACAGCCCTGAATTCTTGGCGCTCATAAATTTTAATGTGCCGGCGAGAAACACAAGGTCAGTACTACCATTTTACTGTGGTAATACTACGACCAGGGCACAATTCAATATACCACTACACAGAATCCAACACTTGGGCAATATGTATTCGCACATAGATGTATGGAATATGTCACTGACACAATTTAAAAATGAAATAATGAAATCATTTATCCGTGATACAAGTACTCACTAAGGAATTCTTTGGTAAATTTAATAAACTTCTCGTTCATCGACAAATTTGCTAAACTATCTCTACCTATCCTATTAATGTAATTAAATGTAATGTCTTAGTAAAATCATTGTAATATGTATTATAAACCATCATAACCTGTAGTATTATTTAGTTATATTTAAAAAAATATATATATTTAATTTTCACTATAATATTAAAATCCAAATTGGAGTTCTGAACCCCTGCAACTTGCAGAGGTACTGGAGGTACCATCGATGTAGCGGTTTGCCACTTTGCGAAACTAATACTTACGTTTTATTAGACATGGTTAATGTTGCAATTTTGTAAACCTCTGATCACCTTACTTTAAAATTTTTGTTGTTTGTATTTTTATATCATGTATGCATTTTTTTATCGTAACTTATCGTAATTATATCTTACTGTAATTTCAGTTTTTGTTGCTTATATTTCTATTTAACTAATGTACTTTTTTATTTTTATTGTAATTTTATTTATATTATTTCCTTCTCATGTTAAAGATGTACTGCCTTATTTATTTATGTAAAAGCCCTCTGGGCGTATAATAAAACAAATAAACAAATAAACAAATAAACAAATTTATAACCTCACAAGGACAAGCCTTTGTTGAGGTGTTTTTTAATTTTTATAATATTTATCATTAAATTAAATTATTATTTGCGGATTTGAACCCGGGACCTTCTGTTTGCTAGTCGATAGCCTTATTGCTAGACCACGGAGGTCTGAAAAAGTAATACGCACGTGTGCCACAAATATTCGTTTTGGTTTTAAATTTGTAATCTATTTTACATAAATTCAGAATGGAAAACAAAATTTGGTGTTTTTAGATTAATCGCATAATAAAAATTTGTTTGCTTTCTGAAAAAATGTAGGTTGTTTTTCTTGATAGTGTTGTTGCAAATTGTTTTTCTTAAAAGGTTTCATCCATCTTTCTTCTAAAACTTTTTTAAAGTACGTACCTAATACATGCAAAAGAAAACATTGCTTATTCTTTACATTTAAATGAGTAGGTATTTAAAATCTAGGACGTGTATTCTGTTATCTTTGTCTAGGACAAAAGAATAACGACTGTATTGTACTCGGACGATATTAGTGACACTTTCAAACTTCGTTGCGTTTTATTTCGGTTCGTGGATTAAGTTTTTACATTTTTAGAGCTAATTAATGAGAACAAACTTTTTTGCCAACCGCATTATCTAATTCGTTCTTGTCACATTCTGTTACAATGCCAAGAGTTGATAAACCTCCGTCGGTTAGTACTCCGATTCATTCTTATAATTTATTAATTTATTACCTTTGCAATAATTTCTCTCTCTTCGCTTTCTTCCCTGTCACTACATAGCTTAAAACAATATTTTGTTTTGAACAGTTTTATTCACATTGTAGAACAGTATTTGCTGGCTTGTTATTTATCTATATTGCACAAAGTAACATAGATATTCAAGCTATTATTGTGAGAATCTCTCAGGTCAGTGATCCAATTCAACAACTTCTTGTTTATTTGACTCTAAGGCCGTAGCGTCATTGTAATCGTGATAAAATGTTATTATTTGCGTATAAATCTTGCATTTAAAGATAACAGTGTTATTATTTTGAACAAGTTGCGTACATACTTGATTTTATTTATTTACTAGCTGGTTCCTGGCATGGGTTGCAATACCATATTCAAAGAAATAAATTGTTTCTCTCTGCATGTCCTTTCCCGTGCGTCTCCGTTCCCCTCCCGCGTTCCCCTTCCTCCTTACCCGCCATCCCTCTCCCCTCTCCCGCTCCCCCGTCCCGCCAATCCACCTCCCGCGTTCCATATATTCAGTTCCAGCATATAAAGTTTTCAAACAGCTCGCGGGCCACCTATTAAAAACAATTATATTACAAATATTTATTTTTGACAGTTTTGTTAGACTTTTTGTAATGATTTAAAAACTTTTCAGATGCATGTAGTTGTTTTAATCCAGAAACCTTCGCGGGGGTTTAATGCAGGTATTTTGAATGTATCAAACATTTCATAAGCTTAATATATCAATACATAGACATCTCATATACTCTAATACATACATATAAGTCCTTAAGGGCACGCAACCCGAATTTCTACCGATTTCTTACATATCTCCCGTAAGGCTCTGCAACCGGGATTGAAAAGAAGAAGATGGAGAGATACGAAATTACGAATGTTAGAGAGCGCTAGCATTTACAGCGACAAACTCGATGCGAAAATTGCGAAAATGTTTAATAAAACACGACTCGTTTAAAATAGAGCAAAAATCTCGAGGGCATTATCTTAAACAGCATTTAAAGAAACACTGTGAATTTTTTCATACATATAACTTGTTAAATAACTGAAACAAACGTGTTTATAATAATTTTTGGAGCATACTTTGCGATTTTTTTCTATCGAGGGAATTTTATATAATTTGCGTTTCGGCGCGGGCAAAGTCTAGACATTATCTTCAAGAATAACATATATATTTTTTAAGAGCTTTAAAACCTAAACAGCCTTACTAAAAAAAACACAGCACGCCCGATAACTCGTGTTATTGCAATAACATAAATAAACCCCGTGTACACTAAAACACGTTTTATTACCAATAACCTTTCCTACGTGGTCACGCTGTTAAAATGCATTGAAGATCTGACAACGTTGTATATGGTTTTAATTTACTAGGAAACAATGTTGTTTTAATTCTTCTCCGCCAGGGGCATTATTGGCGCGCTTGTGCATTAATTGATGAAAAGACAGCCCGGTGTTTATGGCAGGATGTCAATTAGTACCTAAATGTTGTGATTTTACTTAATAATTTCTATTGTAGTGACGAATTTACTCTTCTATTCACATAATTGATATATTTACCATGTTATTTGTGTGGTTTACATCAGTTTAATCAAGTTATTGTACAAACGCCGTACTTTCAAAGTTGAACTGTCAGAATATTATTTTATAGGTTACTTAAAAGATAAAATTTACATTTTAAGATCTTTATTTTAAGAGAATTTATTAAAAGTGATATTTTTAATAATATCTAATACAAGTGTTCGCAAACCTATCAAAGAAAGTAACGTCTTTAGAGATGCAAGAAATCTGTTTGAAGTGTCGTTATTATTTCCAAGTTATTTTTTTGACAATAAAAAAAACTTTGAATTTTTTTATTGTATGCACGAGGAAAAAGTGAGGTGATAGTTTCCTTCCAAATTTATTACATAAAAGGACTGTGTTTTTGAAATTTTGATTTTTTTTTAATTTCTCTACATTTTGGTCAAAAATGTTTGGGTAAGAAATTTTTTTCCGAGTTTGGATCTTAAAATATGGCAGTTTTTGAAAACTAAAGTGTATTTTAAATACACAAATCTAAAAGGTAATTTTATCTAGTTTTCAAAAATGGTATTTGTTTTTACGACACCTTCAAAAATAAGAAATATATAGAACATTCAAAATACTTAGGAAAAATTCCAAATTTCGTTCGACATCATTAATAAAACAGAGATAAACTACCCTCTCAGGCCGTGTAAACCAAGTGTATTTTTTTCCATGAACAATTTCTTAATTAGTAATGTTTTCACATCCGCGGCCGTTTGTCAATTGAATAAAATTTTCACTGGGTTTTTTAGTAAGGCTGACAGTATTAAGAGAAATACTCACTGTCCATCTTCAGAGGCCTTATGTCTCGGATGCAAACAATTAATTCATCTTAATATTTTAAATCACAACTTGAAAAAAAGTTTTTCCTAAAATAATTAAACTCACGCCATCTATGAAATAGTAGATTACGAAATCTTTTAAGTGTCACCTTAATATTGGGCATTTACAACTTTGCAACGTTATCCTTGTACGCGGCCAAAATATGAACTAGCGAACAAACAAACAATTTTTTAAATCTGTCGATTTTTTTATCCACAAAATTCCATTGAGGTATATAAATAGAGGAGCAAACTTCATTACCGCTCATCGAAAAAAGCGTAACCACTCTACAACTGCAACGACGTAGCTTTGGAATCACTAAACATTTGAAAGTAAACATATATTTGTCTCACTTGCACAAGTCACGAGAACATTACCACCGCTAGGATTAGACAAAGCCAGAAACGCAAACCTGCAATAGCGGCTTAGTGTTGCCGACTATTTGAAATTTTACCCAAAATAAACAATGAAATAGTTTTTTTTTTACGTTAGTTTGTAATAAAATAAACTTATTTAAATTATTTTTAATTAGCATTTTTCATTATATGACTAAAAGAATGCACAACTAATGAAATAATGAAGTCATTATTTGTTCCAATATTTTTTATTGAACCAATAGTATATAATACTCAAACAGAAATTGTTTCAAAAGTGTTTTCAAAGTTCTTTTCTCGGCAATCGAATTATTTCCACCCACTTCTCACGGCGTGCTGCATCTTATGGTGCCCTGCAAAATTATTAATATAAAATACTTAAAAAAATATAATTACTTACTAGATCATTCATTAATAAACTAAAAAAAGTTTTAATGAAGTATGTTGTATGAAGATTAAAACATAATTTTTATTAAGTATTTTAATATGGTTACCTCCATAGTAACTTATTCCATAAATAATGTATTCTCCCATTAACGTGGGAAAACTAAAACGACTTTTTAGTGGCAACACTGAACCTATATTAGAGTATTTGACATTTTATTTCATTTTCCGCTTTTTTTAATTAAATGTGAATATGTAAACAATAAACGTGTGGAAAGTAATTCCGCTTGCTTTATTATGTTGAATCGCATTTTTTCGCGACGCATTTAACCATTTTGGTGATAGTTTTGATCGCGTATCGTCCGGCACAAGTCGGTCGGCGTCACAATGAGCACTGGACTGACGTTAGCGGGGCATAATATGCTTTTGGACATATGTACAGTGGCAATGCTTTGGCGCGGTCATTAGTCATCTAGTATATATATATCAATGCAAAATTCACACTAGAGCCACCACCAACTGCAAAGTTAAGTGTGTCAAGCTGTGAAGATAAGTGTGTTAGTAAATTATTCTTTCAACCACAAGATGAGTGGGCTCTAATGTCTCAGTGTTGTCATTCAATGTTTTCCGCGTGATCGCTTTTGTGAAGCTTATAATGAAGTTTTTTTTTTTAGATATTTATTAACCAAAAATATCTCTCATGTCTAAGATGAACGAAGTATGTATGAAGAATGAGTCAATGATGAATGTATGTAAGTCTAAAGTCATTGTATTTGAAAGTGAGAGAGTACGAAAACAATGAGCAACATAATTATCAATGATGAATACTTGGAGCAGGTGGATGAGTTTGTGTATTTGGGAAGTATATTCACGAGAGATGAGAAGGCTGATAGAGATATTGAAAGAAGGGTAAACGCAGGTAACTCCATTAATGGAGGGCTGAACGCCGTTGGCGCCAACAAAAAACTATTCAAGAAGCGATGCTAGCCGTCCATGATGGAGTACTGGCACCTACCCTGATGTATGGCAGTGAGGCATGGAACTGGCAGAGGAAGGATGAAAGTAGACTGAATGCTGTAGAAATGAGATCCCTGAGGCGAATGTGTGTAAAACCATGTACGATCGTGTGAGAAACGTGGGGATTCGCAATGAAAGCAAGGCTGATGCATTTCGTATATCTTCCAATATATGTTGGTCTAATGAGTAAAATTAAGAAAGGGACGCCCAAATGGTTTGAGCGTGTATAGCGAATGAACGAGGAAAGGAGTGTAAGAAGAATATATGACGCAAATGTGAATGGTAGAAGAAGTCGAGGACGCCCAAGAAAGACATGGCACGACCAAGTGAATCAAATACTTGAGTCGGGCCATGTCAAGAGTCAGAATAATAGAAGAGGTATGAGACGATGTATGAATGTAAACGAGGCAAGGGGTGTGTGCCAAGACCGATTTGTTTGGCGGTTTCTACTCCGTCCTACGGGAAACGACGTGATGGTTAGTTAGAGAGTTAGTTCCAAAATACAATTTCAGTATATTTTCCAATGAAAAGAAAATACGTAATAATATGTATTTTAGAAACCATACAAAAATTTCAGTAAATTTTTTATGCAAAACATAAGTATAGAAAATACTATCGTTTTCGGTAAAACCATCTGAGCCTGTTCCGAGGTGGTGGATATTTATCTCTTAAGCCTTCCTACCCCGGACCACGAATTATAAAATGTTTATAAAAATGTTCTAAGCTTCGCTTAAAGAATACACGTTTTATATTTTGGTAGAAAGCAGTCACTTTGTGGTTTGACATATTAATTAAAGGAAAACAATCACTTTGTTTGTAACCACGATTTATTGATTTAATTTTTATTTACCGACCGGTTTCGCTTAATACAAGCATCTTCAGGCTAAAAATTAAAACTGTTTTAATTTTTAGCCTGAAGATGCTTGTATTAAGCGAAACCGGTCGGTAAATAAAAATTAAATCAATAAATCGTGGTTACAAACAAAGTGATTGTTTTCCTTTAATGAATACACGTTTGAACGTATTTGTGCATAACGATGGTGAGAGTCAAAAATTTCAAAAAAGGTTTTTCGAACTATTTTCGTTATTAGTTTTTACCTCCTTCTTTAGCCAATGTTTCGGACATCGTTGCAGTGTCCATCATCAGGGCAGATCCGGCAGATCCGGTATCATCCGGTGACATCTACACTGCAACGATGTCCGAAACGTTGGCTAAAGAAGGAGGTAGCGCAACACGGCATAACATCCCAAAAACTAATAACGAAAATGCTTTTGGCCGTGAAAATCTTAAATCGTACCTTTTTCGAACTAGTTTGGAATACCTGCTCGCAGTCCTCTCTTACCCCTAAAATGCCCAAAGATATTGGGTGCGTAGCAACGTTTATCAATTCCGTTTAAATTTAGACTCGTGATTCAAATCGGCAAGGTACTTTTTATTTTTTATTTCATTCTTCATCTTCCTGACAAAAATAAAATTATTTTCAATGTTTTATCCATCCAGTTCGCCATTATACAAGTAGTGGTCTCTTTAAAATGATTTATCTGTTCCTACGTAACCCAGTAGTGTTAACCCGTAACTTAAAATGTTTCAAAAAACATCTCCACAATTTGTGCACTTAAAATTTAAAAAAAAAAAATTAAAAAATTGTCGTTTTATTACTTTTCAGTAAATACTTCGTTATAAATATTGTATACTTGTTATTATTATGTATTTTAATTTTGTATTTAAGTTTTCAAGTTATGTATTAATAATACTTGCATTGTTTTTCATGAGTTTGCTTATGTGAAAATGCATATGTGATTACTGCAGACACATTAGTCTAGGGATATTTTGTATTCTAATTTATTATATATATTACCCACAAAAATGTTGTGTAAATGTCCTGTTTGTGTCTCAAATAAATAAATAAATAATGATTTCAGAAACAAACAAAAAACGATTTATATTAATGAAATAATGTTAAACGAAAAAATGGAAAACACACAAAAAAATATTAAGTTTTTTTCATTAATCCCACACAGGAGGCTCTGAGGAAAATAATTACCCCGTAGACCTATATCATCTTTCGGGATGGCGTATGGAGGGTTTTTTTTAAGTAAAGGGAGGAGGGGTAGTTCGGGGAATGAAAAGGTTATGGGTAGGAGTTTAGAATTCAGTTTGTCCAGGAGTGACGGACGTGTATGAATCCAACCCTCCCGTTGAGGTGCAAGACGATGGGTCGAGAGAGACCGGCTGGAGAGGTCGAGGGGTATCTATCCATAAACCGGTCTCTCCCCATCTGGCCCGCCACGCAGGCAGGTGGGCAGGCGCGTCCGTCGCCAAGAACCGAACACGCTTCATCTGATGAACCGGATGCTATGTCACCTGCAAGTATCGCTAAGTATCACCTGGATACAGTAAGATCCATTATTTTTAAACCCATGCCGCATTTTTAACGTCAAAACCGCACAATCGACTATCTCTCTGATTTGTGTAGGTTGAGATTTATGTATGTTGCGCTTAAGTATAGCAAAATAAAAGTTAACAATATTTGTTTTAATATTGTTTATAAAGATTCGTTAGATTGACCAACCCCGTAGCCCGGGGGCGTACGATAGAATAACACAGGAGGTAGGCAATTTAATGTTACTTCATATGTCATAAGGCATAAGGTGATGGCAGAGTACATTCTGCTTACACCGCGTAATAAAGGGAGACAGACCTAGAGGGGTTTTACATACTGTCCAAGTAACCAGTTTTGGTGCAGAAAACAAGAGGTAATAATTGCAAAACAATGATCGAACAAGGGAATGCTGATTTACGTTAAAAATTACAATTATTTGAGTTCGGGAATCAGGATGACCGTGAGGTTTTATTAACCTGTCCCGATGTGTTGAAACGTGTAGTATAAAACATACGTGACGTGATATTAGAGGGGAAACAAATCAATGGTTTCGTTATAGCCGCCAAAGACCGGATGATTCGGTTTTACCTACTTTAGTCGAAACGATCCAAAGGATTTGTGTATGACTTATAAAGGCCAACTTTTGGTTTTATAAATTACAATTTCCAAAAATGGACGTGTCAATATCCGATTTTGGGAACAACATGAGCACGGGTGGAAAGGACGCCATCAATTTTTGATTTAAGGAAAAAATTGAAAAACTTATATGTATAAGAAAGGTAAAGTAACCATTTCCGACTTTCATGCCTGAGACCATTATTGGGTTTTACGTACTCAAGGTGAGCTGAAAATCGAGGGGGAAGAAAAAGGGAATTTTACCATGGTAGGTAAAATGTGGTGATTGTAGAAAGGAGAGAAAAAAAATGTACGAAGGCGGCCAAGGCTGGGGCCATAAACAAAACAAAACAAGTAACATGACAACAAATCCAATTAATTACATTTACAAATTAAACCATGTACCTCTACAACGAGTAGAAACAATAAGAGATCTTGGAGTAATATTGGATTCTAAAATGTTATTTAGGGATCATATTGAAAATATTCTAGAAAAAGCTTATAAGCAATTGGGTTTCATTATTCGCATTACAAAGCCTTTTAATATAGCACACACCCTAATTCTGTTATATATGTCATATGTACGTTCACAACTCGAGTTCGCCTCAGTAATTTGGAATCCTCAATATCAAACATATATTCATCGCATCGAAAATATCCAGAACAAATTTATAAAACACCTATCCTATCGTTTTAGTGATCATCGATTTAACCCTATCGCTTTATATAAACGCAGAAAAATCTCTGATGCATTATTCTTACACAAAATCGTGAACTGCCTTGTTGATTCATCATATATGTTAGAAAATATTGCATTTCGTTGCCCCAAACAAAACACCAGATCGAACGACTTATTTAGAATACCACACAGTAAATCTAAATATGCGCAAAACTCTGTAATAGTACGTATCTGTGAAACTTACAATGCCTTACGAGATGTAGACATTTTCAACCATGACTTGAAATCATATAAAATGCAGCTTAATAAATTAATAACTTAAAATACTTTTTTTCTATTTTTTGTGAAATTATATTATTATCAACCATAGTAAATAGTATAACCATATAACTATGTTTGTTAATAATTTTACGTTTTTCTATATTATGTTTTATGTTCTTTTTTATGTTCTTCTTTCCTTTATTATGTTTATTTTTTTCTTTGTCATTTAATAAGTTGAGTAGGTAAAAATACTAAACCAATATTTTTTAACATAATGGAACTTAATTGGTCTACAACATATGAATTTTATTGTTATAATCATCTTTCTGTATGACTGTTTGTTTCCTCAATAAAAAGAAATAAAAAAAAAAAAAAAAAAAAATGACATGACGAGACCAAGCAAGACAGACATGAGCATTGCATAGTGTGGGGGTGAGAAACGATAGTTTGGGTTCATGACTCCCAGAACATCGTAACTCGAAGGGTGTCTCTGTTCTGAAGTGATCAGCCTCAGAACAGGTGAGAGAAAAAAAATAAACAAAAAGGTAAGAGAACAGCGCCGTGTTTTAGAAAAAAAGGGGTGTAGCCGGTGGTTAGGTTAACCGTGTTGTTCATGGCGGCTTGGATTTTATCCAAGTTTTTGCACCAAGTACGTTGGTCTTTATCAACCAAAATGGCCAGAGCTGTGTTGATGGTTTGGTTGTACCGTTCAACGGTGTTATTTTGGGGGGTATACTGCACTCTGCACTACTGCTATTTAATAATATTTATTTACCATAATAAATCAAATTTTGTATATCATCAATGTAGTCGATCCTTTTGTCACACTTTTTTTTTGGCGAGGTTTAACCCAACTTTTGCGAAGAAGGAGTTGAATACATTAGACCATTTTTGGATTTTCATTAGCATTTTTTTATTTTATTTTCGTCTTCAATTTCTTTGGCTGGTTTATTTTGTTTATTGTTTTCTATTTCACAGTTATTTGTTTGCCATATTATTTTTGGATTGTTATCGGAGCTTCTTATTTTATGTTACATAATTTTATAATTATGTATATTAATTGCTGCTGTAAACTGTCATGGCTTATTCAGAGTCAAATAATTTCGCACCGCGCGAAGAAATGTACTCGTGCCTACTTAAAAAAAATTAAATTCCTTGTCATTTAAAATTTAATTTAATGGAGTGTTTTATTTATTTACACCAGTGATTCCCAAGTGGGGCGATACCGCACCACCGACTGGGGCGTTGATGAGCTTCCCCTTGCAAATGTTATGTAACTTTACAGCGCCCTTGAGGTGATTTTTCACAAAAACGGCGCAATATAAATCATCCAAATATTATTAACTTTCACATTCAAAAAAATTTCGTCTGCGGCACTTTTTCTATGCGTACCTATTGTCACGCATTTCTTAATGAAGGGAGGAGGGGCGTTGAAGAGAATACTATACTTGAATAGTGCGCAGTGAGCCAGATAAGGCTAGAAACCTCTGATATACACTGTACATTAGTATATAAACGTTGGAATAGATATGGATACACCATGCATTTTATGTTTCGTAAAAACCTCCCCCCGAATTTTTTTTCTGTGTGCGCCACTGGTCATGTGTATGCTATTATGCTCTGGCTTTCCAAGTTATTCTACGACAGTCTTAATGGTTCAAATCTATGAATATAAAGAAGACATTCCCGTCGGATTAAAAACGGCGCATTTGAATACATCTTGTAAAGCTGTCATCGTTGTATTTCCGCGGCTCTTGTGGTTCTGGTTGGGCCCTGAAATAGATCGTCCCACGAAAATTGACAAAAACAAATTCCGATGTTTATGTGAATTACATTTTTCTGTATCCACTTTTCGAAACAAAACGAATAAATTCGCTATTTTCCTGATTTTCACTTGAGTAACGAATAAGTATCATATTTATTTTATCATTGTAATCCAAATTTTCAACAAATTGTTGAGAAACGGTGAATTGCGGGGACATTTTAAATATCGAAAATTCAAAATAACCCTGGTCGATGATTTCATGTTCTTCGCAAGTTATAATGAAAGATTGAAATACCACAACCATAATTTTTTGCTCGCCATAGAAATATCAAATAAAAAGCTGGATACTAAATATAGGGAGATCAGAAATAGAAAATATACTGATATCAAATACAGACTAAAACCAAATCTAGTGAACTGAATTATAAAAAAAAACACTATCTTATTTATTTTATAATTATTTACTTTATGTTATGTCGAACTCATATTAATTTCTAATAATTAAATTATAATATGTAAATGAAATCCTCAGCACGGGAGATCCCAGTGAGGATATCATTATCTCTACTTGTTACTAAGAAATGAAGACAATAAATCGTTATTATTATTATTGTTGCGAGCTGAGAATTGTTGCGTTGATCTAGAAAGAAGATAGAAGATTCTTAACAAAGTTCACGATGCCAGAGCTCACCGCTCCAGAACTAAAATATTTTTTTAGCGTTAAGTGTTGAGATTTAGTCGAAGTTTGCGACTTACGAAATTTAATACTTCGTTTGTGTGAAAGCACTATACGAAACAACACGTACTTTCTAATCTACGATTTATTAAATGAAGAAATTATTTTTAATGTCTTGTTTATTCCGCTACTGTCTTCATATTTATAACTAATATAATCCTTTTTTACCGAAAAAAAAATTTTAAACAAAAACAAAATATTTTAAAAAGCACCAGTGAAAATGTAAAAATTAATGCGTTCTAATTAAATGTAACCTCTAGTTTAAAAAAAAAACAAATGCTAAAACGCCAAAATGGGAATTTTCTGATCTGGATTTATTTTAGATAAAAATTTCATTGCCAAAATTGATGAAAATTCATTCGCTTGTTCCTCTTGTGATGGCAATCTTTTTTTTAAGAAATCGCCTAAAAATGTATAGACCATTTTAATAAAATTGGACATATGATGTATGAGATACGAAGGTTAAATCAGTTTTGTGTGTTTTTTATATTTATTTTCCTTCATAATATTAGATAAATTTTAAATATACAATTTGTGAAATAAGAGTAGAATATATAGGAGGGCGGCACTGATGTTCAAATGGCAATACTAAAAATATAACTTATAGTGGAAATGTAAAGCGAAGTAACCTAGTAAAAAATTAAAAAGATATTAAAATGAAAAATATATTTTTTCATTGCAATATAGAACTCACTTATCTCGAAATTGGAATTGCATATCTTTAATATATAAAACAAAGTCGGGTTAGTTACACTATTTATAACTCGAGAACGGCTGGGCTGATTTTGATGATCTTTGATTTGTTGGATTTGCCCCGGATAGGATGATAACTATTAAAACATCACAAAAGTTAAAAGGGTCGGGTTTGGAAAACATCGCTCCGCATTAGCAGTAGCATCCACGTCTCGTAGCAGCAATACTAGAAAATTATATACGGGTAGTTAGAAAAATGTGTAAAGTTACTAGTGATTAAATTTTTTTTACTGTTATCTTACAAATTCTATAAGTTATACATACTGCAACTTTAGTTAAAACGCTGAAAAAGGCCTTCGCGATTATCTCTCCTGAACCTGTTGTAAACATTTTTACCAAAAATCCTTCCGTAATCTCAGAGTAAACACTATGTTAAAACACGCTATTAAATTAAAAACACTTCAGTGTATCTAGATTTTTATTGTAATTCGCCTAAACTTTCTGAATTTTTCAACTATTCTCCGCCATACAAAAATGTATGGCAAAATAATACGCCGCGCGAATTCTTATATAACGGTTGAATTTCACAGAATTCATTCAGTTGTGAGATAGCGGTCAAGGTGAGACCACGCATATTTTTTTCGCAGCAATTTTGTTCGCTGTTTATTCGATTTTTGAAGGAATCATTGAGGAGATAGGTGTTACAGTAACCGGGTAAGTAGAAATAAAATATATTTATTATTATCTAATAAATTATTTTTAACTTGATTTACAGTTTACAGATTTTTTTTTTTTTAAACTTCAGGTACCTTCAAAATGGGTAAAAATAAAGGAATTCTTGCTTACCGTGCCATAAAAAATAGACCCTCCCACTGGAAGAAAAGGAGAATAAGGTAATAATGTAAAAATTTAATTTTTTTACTGATTTCTATCACAGGTAGTTCGAAGGTGGACTGAAGTCATTTTGCTTTTTGACATCTAAAAATTTCGGAATCCATCTTGAATTTCTCTGTAGTTATCTACCGATTTGGTTCAATATCAGAATTCGGGCGTTTAGGAGTGCACTGAACTCGGATCTAATGTCCAAATGCAACATTTCGGCATCCATCTTGAATTTCTCTAGTTATCTACCTATTTGGTTCAAAATCAGGATTAGGGCGTTTGGACGTGCACTGAACTCGGATCTAATGTCAAAATGCAAAATTTCGGCATCCATCTTGAATTTCTCGTGTTCTCTACCGATCTGGTTCAAAATCAGTATTAGGGAGTATTGGCGAGCACTGAACTCGGATCTAATGTCCAAATGCAACATTTCGGCATCCATCTTGAATTTCTCTAGTTATCTACCTATTTGGTTCAAAATCAGGATTAGGGCGTTTGGACGTGCACTGAACTCGGATCTAATGTCAAAATGCAACATTTCGGCATCCATCTTGAATATCTTAAGTACTTTGACGATTTGGTTCAAAATCAGGTTTAAGGAGTTTGGGGTTCACCGAACTCGAATTTAATGTCAAAATGCATAATTTCGACGACCATTTTGAGTTCTCTACCGATTCCGTTCAAATTGTAACTAAGTTTTATTGAAAACAACGACTGTCAGATCCGTTGATAAATCGAATGAATTTCGATGTTGGGTAAATTCTGGGTTGTATTATTACAAATAAATTTATTTTATATGTTTTTTTAGGAAAGCAGCAGAAGCAATATAAATGACGTCGTTATAACAGAAACTATCAGTGAACATGTAAGTTTTTTTAAATAAACATAAGCGGCCTGAGTAATGCCTTCCATATAAACTTTTTGCTATAATGAATGATCTACCACACTTTTTGTGAATGTTTAGAATTATCGATAATAGACATGGAGAAAGGATGATGTCATTACAAAATGACAGTCTTATGAATAAATGAGGAGCTAACACTTATCACTCTGTATTGTTTTGTATTTTTTTTATTAATAAGTTTACATTACAAATGTATAGTATAATGTCCTCCACGCTAGCAATTCACCTGTGTTGTGGAGGACATTTTTCAATTGTAAAATTATATAATAGTAAACAAGTATATAATAGTAACTTTGTTATTTTTGGATAATGCTGTGAAATAACTATAATAATTGTGGGTAATAATTAATTTATTTTGAACTTACATATAACATTTGCAATTTTACCTGTAACACGCACAACACGAGTTAAGCGTGTTTTATACAAAGAAAAAAAAACTTTTCAACAGCCTTCTATAAAAAAACAGAGTGGAAGATACTTTATGTATCGCCCTGGTGTAAGACCACTATTCAGAATTGAAACGTTGCTTGAAATGGCTTTAGCCGTGTGTGGTGACCAAATCTGAATAGCCAGGTACTTCCCCTATATTATTCCCCTCCCACCTTATTCAGCCTCACAACATACCCCAATCACTGGCCCCAGGCGATTGATAACAGTTGGGACTTTGTAAGGTACATAAAAATAAAAATAAAACATTTAGTTGTTTCTTAAAAATTTGTCTGAACTTCTTTATATTTTTGACTGTCTTTTTCTAAATGTGCTTCGTTCTACTTTATATATATCAAAGATAAATTGTAAAATATATTCTTTCTTACTAGGTATTAAAAAAAATTGTATGCGTATAAATAAACTTTCAAAAACAAAACTACCGGTTTTTTAATTTCTAAGGCGCAGAGTAAAAACTGGTTGTCGTAACTTATTCACACCCATTATTTTTTGGTAAAATTATAAAAAAATTAATAACATTATACAAACAATATATGAACCAAAAATTTTTTCCACATCAAAACACCATTAGATTCTATGTCACATTGAGTCAAAAACTAAGACGTCTGTAAAGGTCCAGGGGCTAAAAAAAGTCCACGTATCCTTACCCTTGCATAATATGATTTATAGTCTGTCGAGCTGTATCAATTATGTTGGCAATAAATTAAAATTTTACAAAGCAAGTGTATTTTTATTCCATATTTTATCAAAATGCTCACCAGCCGTGCCTGAATCTAACCGAAATACACAGTAGATCGCGGCGGCCTTGTTTGCAACTACCAAAAATACCTAACTGCAGTGAATGGGCAGTTGACCCACGCGCAAATGTCTCTATGAGCTATCCACGCTATTCCACAATATGATTCTTAGTATGTTAAGCTGTATCCATTATTATAGTAGGAACTAAATTTTAATTTTATAAGGCAAGTGTATTTTTATTTCCTAAGTCCGTAGTGTCTAGTATACCCACATCTCCTCTAGTCAGACGCAGGCGGTCAGCTGCGGCCGTGTTTGTCTACAAGTACAAGAAATACCTAACTGCAGCGTCAGCGCGGTTTGATACCCGACCCTTAACGAAATAAATAGTTATAAAGAAAATTATTTTCCCCATACATTTTGTATGGAACGAATTCTCCTATTTTGAAAGAACTGCAGCAATATTGTGAGGGGTATAATATTGAACTGTGCATGAATTCCAAACATTCAAAAACGTCAAATCTCAATGCGTTGATTGTTGTGCATTTGTTTTTAATCATATAATGCTGCCCTTCTTTCTTACACACTCAATGTCAATAGTCGAAAATGAGACAAATGGTGAACGTATGTCTGCACACCTCAAAAGGAAAAATACAATAATTATAATAAATCTCTGAAATGAAACGCATTTTTTTACATAAGCTCCATACAGGAGGCCCTGAGGAAAATAATTTCTCTCAGGACCTATGTCATCTTAGGGGATGCTGTGTGGAGGATCTTTTTAAGGAATGGGGAGGATAGAAAGTTCTGGGAAGGAAAAAGGTATGAGGGGTGGGTAGGAATCTGGGGGTCAGTGTGTCCGGGAGTGACGGACGTATGAATCCATCCCTCCAACTGTGGTGCAAGGCAATGGCTCGAGAGAGTCCGACTGGAAAGGTCAAAAGGCCTCCCTCAACCAGTCTCTCTGGATCCGGCCCACCACGCAGCAGGTGGGCAGGCGCATCAACTACCAAGACCCGGATATAAGTCACCTCATGAACCCGGGCACCCCTGCTAAATCACCAAACGTAGCGAACCACTTGGGGTGATCTATGGCAGAGGTGTTGGTTATTCAATAAATGGTTCTCGGGGCGGCGGCACCCGTATCCGCCTCCCGAATTCCCGTAAGTAATTTTAAAAGTAAGAAAATCACAAAAATATAAATCCGTACACAACGCCATCTCTGATACTGACAAAAACAAAACACGGACAGTTGCGCATTGATATTTGCTTCATTGCGTAATTTTTAACTTAATAAAAAAACTGAATTTAATTCAACGGCTATTGATTCTGAGGCGGTACGAAGTTCGTCGGTCAGCTAGTATAGGTATGTTATACCTTTGTAATTTTGTGTTAACAAAATGAAGAATAACAATATTATAATAAAATATAAAGCAAAGTTTAGAAATTGCTCACATTTATATTATACTAGTTTAAGTACCTAGCATTGCTCGGGCTTAGGATCATGTCTCTAATTTTAGATTTGAATATATTTAACCACTCGGACCCATAAGCTTCTTTACACGACAATGTACCATTACTAGATATACGTATGACGAATGAGGCATACATAAGTTATTAACTATAACAATAGGTTTGCGTCACCGCTAACACATGAAACGCATTGTTAACGTGATCCGTAAAAAAAGTATTTTTTGTTAATATAATCTCTTTTATCCAAGTAAGTTTACAGTGTAAAGTGACTAAACAACATTACCCTTCCGCACTATCTAATAAGCTCGGTGTACATTGCATTCAATCTAAAAATATCGTGATTGTGAAATACGCTTGTCATCGTGATAGTTTATTAGCAAAAAAAAACTAATCTCGTGCTGCAAAAGGGTTTTATACAACATCAATCTCTGCCACCATTCAACGAATAATTAATAAAGCACAGTGCAAAATATAGTGAACTTAAAAAAATATAATAAAAAAACATTAAAAACTTTTCAAAATAAATCCTGTGTCACCAATCTAAAATATACGAGTAATAACCACCAGTGGACGTACCGGGTTAATAGCTCTGTGGATAAACTCATCATTCCCAAGGTGGCGTCCTCGGTTCAATCCTCGTACCGACGGAAATAATTTTTATTTTTAAATAGTAATAAGCTATTTTCACAAATTTTATCAATTTAGGCGGCGACCCCGGTTCGATCCTCGTACCGGCGAAAATAAAAACAAAAATAAAAACTCTAATTTTCTTTATTTTTGATAGTAATAAGCCATTTTCATAAAGATAAATTTTATTATTAATAATAATAAATTTAAAATATACACCTATCGACACAAAAATAAATATGGATAACTTCACCTGCAGCAAGTGTCCAGAACCAATAATTACAAAGGAATCGATGTTTTGGTGCTCCTCCTGTGAAGAGAGTCTTCACTTCGCCTGCGGCGGCATTACTGAGGGTCAATACCGGAAGCTCTCCCAAGAAAAACGCGCCAACACAAAATGCAGTGGATGCAAGACGGAACCTCGTCGAACGGCGCGATCAACTTCCACATCGAGTAAAGAGAACGCACCTCCTCCTGCCAACGTCAGCAAACCAGGCCTAACTCCAGGGGAAACTCTTCTTATGGAGGAACTCCGCCAAATCAAGGTGGAACTCCAAGAGTACAAGAGCATCCAATCAAAAGTCACAGTATTATATGAAGAATTCAAAGACTTCAAGAAAACAATGACTTTCTTCAACTCAAAAATGGAGGGATTTGAGGATGAATTGAAAAACGCGATGCACAAAATGAAAAGTATAGATTCCGTTCAAAAGAAAAATATGGAACTCGAAGCAAAAGTAACAATGCTCGAATTCAAACTCGACGATCAAGAACGCCAACAGAAAAATTTCTTTGCCGAAATAAGAGGGATACCGGAGATTGAAGGAGAAAAGTTACAAAATATTATTTTCAACATTACTCAAGAAATACGCACAACCACCACAACAAATGATATCGAGTCAACCTTTAGAGCTCCTGGTAGGCCAACCCCAACAAAAACCCGGCCTATAATTGCGCGGTTCAAAGAAATTCACTTGAGAGATGAGTTCTTAAGCTGTGTAAAAAGATACAATTTGAACGCTACCACGAAGGAAGACAAACTCAACACGAGCTCCATAGGCCTCTCCGGACCGCGTACACCAGTTTATATACCGGAACACTTAACGTCATCAAATAAACGCTTACTTTACCTGGCGAAGAAGACGGCTACGGAAAAAAAACTAGCTTACGTATGGGTGAAAGCGGGTCGTGTATACGTACGTCAAACAACAGAATCACGAGCTATCCACATTACCTCTGAAAATATCCTTCTCACACTATGACTCACTAATACAAACATACACATACTATTTTTACTCAAACACCACACACACATCTGTACGTTTCCAAAGTTTATCATTGTGGGTATACTTAATAACTTTAAAAAAGAAACTATAAATGATTCAGGTAGCTTTTGATATCCCCGAAGAAACCTTGCTCACATGTAACAAAAATGTGATTGACAATCCTGTAGATATGAATAAATATTGTTGGGAATCGTACGGTCTGAAAATTATTCACCAGAACATAAGAAGTATTACCAACATTGATGACTTTCTCGTATTTCTTGACGAACTTGATTTCACATTTGGTATGATAGTCTTAACTGAGTGCTGGATTAATAAATACTTCACCCCCAAAGAGATACAAAATTATACTGAGTACCACACAAGGAGTACAATAAATAAAGCTAGTGGTATTGTAATTTATGTCAGGGACGGTATACAGACGCAAGTTGACGAACTCACTTTATCACAAGCCAACTGTCTAAAAATTGTGCTTAACAAAAACCTATGCATTTTTGCAATCTATAGATCGCCATCATTTCACAACATCGATTCCTTTCTAAATTCACTCCATTCTATCATTAAAAACACAGATAACCCAGAAAATCAAATAATCATTGGAGATTTAAATATTAATACTATTCTAGACAATCATCGCCAATCCGATGATTATTTATGTTTTCTCACGGAAAACGCTTTTACTCCGATAATTGATACCCCCACTCGAGTACAAGGTACAAGTAAATCCTGCTTGGATCATATCAATGTTAAAAACATTGATTTTACGGACTCGTTTGTTATACACACAACAATTTCAGATCATTATACCACAGCGCTCGGCCTAAGAAATAAGCCTTCTTCTCCTTCTAAAAATAAATATATTTCTAAAATAAACTACAACGCACTGATTGATGAGCTGTCTACAGAAAAATGGCAAAACGTAATAGATCAGACTGACACTGACCAAGCAATGCAGCAATTTATCACAAAATTACAATACTATATATCTAATCACACTGTTAACAAAGTTATACCGAACAAAAAATTTAAACTCATGCCATGGATCACCCCTGGTCTAGTCAAATCCATCCACAGACGTAATCAACTTCACAAAAATGCTAAAAGACAACCAGATAATATTCTAGTTCAAGAACAATACAAGAAATACAGAAACTTATGTAAAAAACTAATTAATTCCACTAAAGAAAACTTCTACAAAAAATATATATACGAAAACACTATAACTCCAAAAAATTTCTGGGAAATATTTCGTAAAATTACAAAAACAAAAAACAGCAAATCGTCTTTCATACAATCATTGGATATTAAAAATACAAGTACTACTAATCCCAAATTGATGGCTAATTTTGCTAATCATTATTTCACTTCAGTAGGAGCCTCTCTCGCAAATAAAATCCTTGAAAAATGTAATAAAACTGAATCTGAACTAGCCAACACACCTACAACTGTTCTTAATCTTAAAACAGACGAGATTCAAACAACGACTAAAGAAGTCATGAAAATGATAGATGAGCTTAAGTCATCTAATGCCTGTGGGACAGACGAAATTTCCTCAAATCTGCTGAAAGTATTGAAACCACTCATAGCGAATCCTATTGCATACATTTGTAATCTTAGTTTCAAGACAGGTACATTCCCAAACCACCTAAAACAATCAGTTGTTATATTGATTCACAAAAATGGAATCAAATCGGATATACATAATTATCGGCCAATATCTCTGCTCAACTCATTCTCAAAAATTATTGAGAAAATCGTAAAAAATCGTCTCACCCTCTACCTAGAAACTCATAAAATCTTATCTAACAACCAGTTCGGCTTTCGTCCAGGTCTAGGAACAGAAAATGCAATTGCTAAACTGGCGGATATTATTTCCAATAATATTGACCGGGGAAATAAATCTATTGCTCTCTTCTTAGATCTTGCCAAAGCTTTTGATACCATCTCGCATAAAATACTTCTAAAAAAACTAAAGGCTATAGGTATTCAGGGACAGCTACACAAATGGATGGGTAGTTACTTAGCTAACAGATACCAAAAAGTCAAAATTAATGATACTATTAGTGATCCGGCCCTTGTAGAATTTGGTGTACCCCAAGGAAGTACCTTAGGACCTATTTTGTTCAGTATTTATATAAATGATCTATGCAACAGCAATTTTTCCAATCACATTATAACATTTGCAGATGATACTGTCTTAATATTTGAAGGAAGAACATGGCACGATGTACACTGCAAAGCAGAAGATGGAATAAAAGAGCTAAAACTTTGGTTAGACAGTAATCTGTTAACACTCAATTCGGAAAAAACAAAATTTATACGATTTAGTGCGACAGAAGCCGGCCAACCCAAGGAAGTATATAATATTTTTGTACATAAATGCACTGACTCAACTACCTGTACTTGCTATAAATTAGAATGCGTGGACAATATAAAATACCTTGGTGTTGTATTAGACAAATACCTTAGATGGGACGGTCACGTGGACCTAGTCACCACAAAGGTTAGAAAGCTCACGTACATGTTTATGACAATCAGAAATATCTTACGTAAAAAAGAATTGAAACTCATTTATGATGCTATGTGCGGGTCACTTCTAGACTATGCATCCTTAGGTTGGGGTGGATGTGTAAAAACTGTTTTGGACAAACTAGCAAAAGCTCAAAAATCACTACTAAGGGTAATCCTTAAAAAACCATTTAGATATCACAGTGATGCACTATTTGAAGACTTAGAAGTTCTGGATGTTAGACAACTGTACATGAGAAAATTAATTTTAAACACCCATAAACAACGCCACCTCTACCCATCTATTAACCACTCTCACAACACCCGACACTCACGGAGAAATCCAATTGTAACACTCACAACCAAAACATCTCTCGCTCAAAGACACTTCACTTTCTTAGGTCCAAAACTATACAACTTCATGCCTGATGCTTGGAAAAAGGAAAGCACAGGTGTTCTTCGTAAATTGACCACTACTTGGTTTCAACAATTAGGGAGAAAGGAGAGTGAACTTTTACTACATAAAAAATAAAATCAAACACAAACCAAAAACAACAACAAAAATTCCAACAAAAATAAACTAAGTAAAAGATACCCTTTTCTTCTAATCTATATTATTATGTGTATCTACCTATCTACCTATCTCTATGAACCTACCTATTACTTTTAAATTAGAAAACAGCTGTCAATCTTATGTTAATTGCATATTTTATTTTATTCTATCTCTTCTCTTTTTTATTCATATTTATACAAAATATGTATGTAGGCTTATTATATGCAATGTAAACACCAGTTATAAGTATATATATATATACCTATTATTTTATTATTATTTTATATTTATGCTTAGCAAACTACAGTAATAATCAAGCATTAATTGTTTATTTTATTTTACTTTATTGTTTCTGTTCTCTTTCTAGTTCTCACTATGCAAAATGTGTTCGTAGGACAATAATATGAAATGCAAACCCCAGTTAGCACCTTATATTTTAAACATTTGCTTGTAAATAAATGTTTATTTATTATTATTACCATTTCAACAACTATGCTAAACAATCCACGACTATTTTATGTTTTAATTGGTTATTTCATTTTTATTTTATTCTTTCTCATCTCTTTTTTTTTCTTTTGCTATGCTAAACAAATAACAGTTAGGTACTATGTTTTAAACTTTTTTTTATTATTTTATTTTATATTCTTTCTCTTCTTTTTATTTGATCTTTTTATCCACATGTTCATACCCATAATTATTTGACTGTCCTAAAACGGGATAATACTCCTAGTTGGGCAGTCAAAATTTAATAAATTATGTATATAAATGTATATTGCTGTGCTAAATAAACAAATAAATAAATAAATAAAAATAAATAACTCATTCGGATCTAAAAGTAATGTAACTAAACTCACCATTAGTGATGCTTCCTTTCGACCTACTGTTAAATTCAAATTTATGCTAAATTAAATGAAAGCAAATCACTTTGTAAAACACCATTTTATCAAATTTGTGTCATTAAGTAGGTACCTTAACAACAGTGCTCCTTCGATTTATTTTTTTTTCTTTAAGAACAAAAAAAATGTTTTTTTTAATGTAGTTCTATACATTCGGTGTCATTGCGCTTTAAAAGAATAGTTATAAATAGTTGATAGTTAAATTGGTGTTGCCAGCCTACAAATTTTGTAGTTCCATTTTTAATATTTTCTACTCTTAATTATAAGCTCCAACATTTCAATTTCTTTATCTCAAAACTGTTTCTCGAGGTTGGTGACTTTTGTCTGAAAGGGGACGTTATTAGATATACATAAATATGTAACGGTCTCCAGATATCAGGCTACTTCTTGGAAAATTTCGACATTGGATTAACTATAATGATTCTCATATTTATGTCATATTTATTATAACATGTCTTTTTCATGTTTTTTGTTCCCACTTAACGATACTGAGTTATCATCAGCCTAGGCATGTCTCAGATAATTATTAACTTCTAAATGGGTAGACCAAGTAGGTAGGTAGGGCTGGGCAACCAACCGTAAAAGTGCGGACATTAAACGATGGTTTAATAAAAAACCTATTTTATTAAACTTATTTACGCGAGGTATAATACCTTCATTATAATGTCTAACTTATTTACAATAAAATGTCTGAAGGTCTGAGGTATAATGTACATTAAAATGTCTGAATGATCCGATACTGCAACTGACCTAAGAATAAAAGATGTAAAAAAAACAGATAAAATGGCTTATGTCAGTTAAGGAAACCTTCCAAGCACAAATAATCTTCTTTACATAGTTTAAAATGGAGTCGCTCCCGCTGTCTATGCGCTTAGATCTTTTCAACTACGCAACGGATTTTCATGGTGGTTTTCACCAATAGATAGAGTGATTCATGAGGAGCGCTTTAACTGAAAATAAAAATAAAAGAGAAACGCCCAATGAACTGGAAGAATTTTCTTCGAATATTTTATTTTTTCAAATCGCGTTTTTTTTAAATGTATTTCGGTTTTTTGAGAAAACTACGAAACCCCTAAAGCTAAAACCACATTTTCCAAGATAAGTTCTGTTTTATTTTATAGAATAATTTTTTTTTCGTAAGGAACAAGGTTTCAAAACTACCGCTCCTATTTATTTTTAGTAGGTATAATCGATCGATTATCATAATTTATTTTGAAGATGATAGTACCTAGATTTTGTAATAAATATGACCAGGGAACTTTTGAATACATTGTACCACCTATATTCAATATGCTGCCATATGATTTGAAAAAATGTTGCTCGACACCTAAATTTGCACTGCTGTTAAAAACATGGCTATTGGAATCAAATTTTCTGTATTGACTGACTCCTCGTGCATTTTAAATTTTTTAGACGTTTTCTTATTTTTTTTTATACTTATTTGTGTTTTTATTATGTATTTTATTAAATTGCAATATTTTTTTCTTCTATTGTAAGACATTTTATATTGTACTATGTTTTTGTTGACACCATTTTCCTGCCGATAAGCTACTTGCAATAACTTTGCAGGTATAATGTAAACAAGAAAAAAATCTATTTTCTGTAATAAAAAAAGATAACGAGTATGTTTATTAAATACTTAATAACTATTTATAAATTAAATTAAAGCTTTGCTAATTTCCGTCTCAATTGATTAAAAAAAATCAATGGATTTATAAAAACAACGATCGTTGTTTCGCAAAATCGTTAGTTGTTTTGCATTAAAAAGTCTAGAGACCCCTGTGTTCAGGGGTCTGTATTTATTTATCTGATTGTTATCGGTATACATGTTATGTCTAGACAAAACATCGCATTGTCCAGCTCGGCCGCGGCGGGTAGTATTTCGTATACCGATACCCGCATTGTTAATCCATAAAAATAACACATCAAACAAAATTGCTACCTAGACATGCAGCAACGGTAATCTTAAGATGTATGTAGCGCCATGTGTTATAATATTATATAACTGTTAAGGATGAAATACGCAGTTTTCATCCACGATAATACCAAGGTTTTCGGGAAAACCTATTTTTTGTAAATACATTTTGCTGTAAATCTATTTTCAAATGTCTTAAAAAATAAACTTTTTCTTACTAATAATTTTTTTAATTATATGTAGGTAACCGAATAATGTTTAGAAAAGTTATATTTATTTCAACAAACACGGCACAATAAGTATCTACTATTCACATCATGAAATTATTATGTAAATAGTACAACACAAAGAATGTAACAGAATACTTATATCTTATACTAACTCACTTTAATATTGTTATTGTTAACATTATAAATCTTTGTTTTTTTTCATTATTTTATTGTTTTACTCATATTTTTATAAACCATCAGGATATGCAAGTATATTTTTTAATTTTATCTATTGTTGAAAATGGTTGTTAATTCGTATATTATTTTTCCTACAGATTTCCTTCTTTTATCATTGTCATTTTTAATTTTCTTTTAAATTTTATTATTTTCTTGTACTTAACGGTTTGGTAATGACCGATATGTATGTGTGTTACTTTTAATAAATTGTGAAATTATTAACCCCGATACAGCTGAACTCTAGTGGGATTAATAATTGCATGCTAAAAATGTATTTAAATTGGGAAGAAGTAATAAATAAATAAATAAAAGGAAAAAAATAAGGAGTCAAAGTAATAAGTAGTAATTGAAAAGTATAAAATATAAAGTAAAAAGTAAGAATAATAATTCAAGTATAAGAAATAAAATAGTAATAAGTAAAATGTGTAAATTATAAGATACTAGCCGGGTCTCGGCATGCGTTGCAATGCCATATTCAAAGAAATAAATTGTTTCTCCCTGCATGTTACCCGTTACCCTCCCGCATCCCCCTCCACCTTCCCCCTCCCCCTTTCCCACCCTCTTCCCTCCCCCGCTCCGCGGTCCCGCAAACCCCCCTCCCGCGTTCCATATATTCATTCCCAGTACATTCAGTTTTCAAACAGTTCGCGTGCCACCTATGATAATTTTTTTATTCAAATTTTCATTTTTCGTTTATTTCAAATATTAATTTTTGTATATTATAAGAACAATCAATCAAATTTGGTACCTAACATAGATACCTATTTAAAATATCTATAATTTTAAAAATCCATACATAATTCTTTTAATACAAAAAAAACAACTGCCTGCTAAATTCAATTTCATCAAACGCGCGAACTGTCAAACGTGCGAAGTTAAAATAGTCATAAGTTTTCTGAAATTATTAAGTAAGAACCTTTTACAAAGTATTAGAAAACTTTTTTAAAAAGACGAATGAAATACGTAAAGTCGTTCTGAAGTTATGGCGTGATCAAGGGAAACAGGGGTTCATTTTATATATTTATATATATAGATTTTTTTTATAGAATAAAAAACACAAAAGTTTCAAGTATAGATTGATATTAGAGTTAAAAAAATACACAAAAAGGACATCCCACTGAGACCAATCGTCAGTGCTGTAGGCGCACCTACTTACAAACTGTCCCAATACCTCTCTAGTCTACTGCAAATGCAAACTGGAAAAACTGAATCTTGGATTAAGGATTCCACAGATCTGATCAGTAAACTTAAGAAGGTTAAGACTGATGAAAGGGATATTCTTGTCAGTTTTGACGTAGTTTCTCTTATTACGAATGTGCCTCTAGAAGACTCCATGACCAATGCTCAGGGAGATATATGAGGAAGAAATTTGCAAATTTTTTAACAATGTCTCAAAACAGGATATTTTGCATTTCAGGGTGAACTTTTTGAGCAAGTGGAAGTTGTTGCGATGGGCAGTCCGTTGTCGCCAGTTCGAGCTAACTTCTTTATGGAGAAGTTTGAAGAAGTGTCACTCGACACAGCTTCGGCTGTTCCAAAGGTATGGTGGCGTTATGTCGATGATGTCTTCGCCATTTGGCCTCATGGAACAGAGAAACTGAACGAATTCCTTGACCATCTTAACTCACTTCACAGTAAAATTAAGTTCACAATGGAGCTGGAAAATAACCACAAAATCCTGCCTTTTCTAGATGTGGAAGTGATGCGAAAAGAAGATGGTAGCCTAGGACACACAGTGTATAGGAAACCAACTCATACAAATCGGTATCTACATGCCGATTCGCATCACCACCCAGCGCAGAAGAGAGGACTTATCCATACGTTGGTAACCCGAGCGACCAGAATATGTGAAGAAACAAAAATCGGAGCGGAACTTACAAAGCTCACCGATGCACTGGAACGTAACGGTTACCAGACAAGGCAAATAATAAGAGCCAAATCTACACCAAACAAAGACAGAATTGAACAAGAGTCTAAAGGCTGTGCTTTTCTACCCTATGTTCACAATGTGACAGACAGAATTGCTAGACTGTTGAGGAAAGAAAGCATCAAGATTGTCTTCGGAACCACGACCAAAATGCAAGACCTACTGAGGTCTCCAAAGACCAAGTTTCCTCTGGAAACAGATGGAGTATATAAACTCAGCTGTTCCGGATGTGATAAGGTCTATGTGGGCCAGACAGAACGGACGATCTCCAAAAGGATATCGGAACACTTTCGAGCGTGTAAACTTGGCCACCCTGACAAATCGGCAATCGCCGAGCATTTAATTGAAACCGGCCATTACTTTGGATTTGTTCCTGAAGTCCTGGGAAGACCCAAAACTTATAGAGCACGCCTAATTACAGAGGCAATTGAAATTCATAAAAATCCTATTAACATTAATAGAGACGACGGAGCTAAGCTCAATAGTTCTTGTTATCCGGTAATTGACGGCTACACCAAAGCTAAATGCAGAAAACCATCTTTAAGTACACTGTAATTCCAGCTCGCAGTGGAGTGGAGCTGGCAACACGGTATTGCTTCGAAGTACTTAAGCACACATTTTACCACTAACATTTACACATCTGCCCTGATGATGGACACTGTAACGCTGTCCGAAACGTTGGCTAAAGGAGGAGGTAGCGTAACACGGCATAACACCCTAAAAATAAACAACAAAAATGATATTAGAGTTATTTATTATTAGGTCTACCTGAGAATTCTATCTTCAATATTCACTTTTATACCCCGAATTTTTTTATTTGAAGAAGTGAATGATAAAAATATGTATAACATTGTATGTATAGCATTTGCTTCACCTGTAAAAATGTTTTTTTGTTGGTGCAATGAGTAACGAAACATTTTTTGTTGAAAACCCGATACTAAAATTAGATTAGTACCTAACCCTTCAGTATATTTGGAAATGATCAGGGCTTGACTGCTGTTTCGCTCTCTACGGGGGTAGTAAATAAAGGTAGGAGTAGGAAAAACGATTCCATGACAATTCAGAATCATCTCAACTCAACGCCCCTTTGAAAAATCATGAAAAGCTATGAAAAATAATTGAAAAATTGCCCATAACCTAATCTAGTAAACTATTTATGCCGCCGCTACCCGAATTTCTACCGATTTCTTACATATCCCCCTTAAACATTTGAAGTTATTAAGTTCTTAAAAAATATTTGTTATTTTTGAAGATAATATCTATACATTCCCCACGCCGAAACACAAATTATATGAAATTCCCTCGATAGAAAAAAATCGCAAAATATGCTCTGGAAATCATTATTTTCACGTCTGTTTCAATTATTTTACAAGTTCTATGTATGAAAAAATTTACATTGTTTCTGTAAATGCTGTTTTAGACAGCCCCCAGAGATTTTTGCTATATTTTAAACGAGTCGGGTTTTATTAAACATTTTCACAAATTTCGCTTCAATTTTACCGTTTTAAATATATTCGCGCACTCTCTCCAACATTCGTAATTACATATCTCTCCATCTTCTTCTTTTTAAGCGGGGATGCGCCGCCTTAATCAATTTTTGAAGTAACACTTCTTCACGCACGCTCGACTTAGGGGGTATGCTGGTGAATGCGTTACGAAAAGTGGTGTTGTGTTACGAATGATGTGATGTTACGAAAAGTGTGTTGCTAACGGTAATCGAAGCGAACGGTGATCGATGGCGAGGCGAACGGTCGGGCCTTTACGCACGCTTGACTTGGGGAGTGATAAGGATAAGGATAAGAATAAGGATAAGGATGGTCACCCCAAGGTCGTAGGTCACACCAAGGTCGTAGGTCATCCCATGGTCGTAAATCACCCCAAGGTCGTAGGTCACCATGGTCGTAGGTCACCCCAGGATCGTAGGTCACCCCATGGTCATATGTCACCCCAATGTCATATGTCACCCCAATGTCAATGTCATTGTCATAAGTTAGTGAAGTTTTACTTCAGTCGTGTGGTCTAAAGCACACTCGTTTTTTACCCTTTCACGTATTTCCGAAAATTATTATGAATTTTTATAAAGCACGATTTTTTTTTTAAGAAAGAAAAAAATTCCCTGGTTGCGAATAACCCGACAATATTTGAAAAACTCATGCTAACACTTAGCCACTGACCGGTCAATAAACAGTTATCTAACACATCCTCTGATCTCTGATTAATTCTTCTAGCGAGCAGCTTCATTGCGGTATGGCTAGTAAACGTGATATGCCTCGACTTTATTTATCCTTTCACTGATATACTAAAGCGGGTGACCTACTTTACTTTCATTAAACTGAGGGTAGGAAAATGTATAACATTGCATACACACTACACGGGTCGATCTGTGTTACTGTTCATCGTAATTTATTAGTGAAATAATATTTTCTTCTTTCGATTAAATTATTTGAATTCATGCTAAGCATTGGTCGTGAATAAGTAAACGTTCAAAAAGCAGAAGAAGAAGAAGCGATATGTAAATACGAATATTAGAGGAAGCACGCGAATATTAAAAACGATAATAATTAAGCGAAAATTGTGATAATGTTTAATAAAACACGACTCGCTTAAAATAGAGCAAAAATCTATCGATAAATGCTTATTACGCATTTAAAGATAATGTGAATTTTTTATACCCATAACATGTTAAGAGCGTTTAACCAGCCAGCGGCCGAAAATCCACATTTCGTAGAAAGTTGTTCTTACGATCGTGCAGGGCGGTTACAATGAGAAAGATTAATTATTCTCTGTACCAGCTTTTTAAAATTATAACTCAATATCTATTTTATTTCATTCCAAATGTGCTCTAATTTATACCTACATCTAAAAATGCTGAAAGGCGTGATGATAAAACTATTAAAATAATGTACTTTTTGTAATTATTTTTTGGTTATAAGTATTTATAATTTTTCAATAATGTCTAAGTTAAATAAGAATGTTAAAAAAAATCTGAAATATATAAGTTTGTAAGTGCGCAAATAAATACACAAACGGACCAATTTTCGCCAAGAAACACGTGTATGTATATATTTTTTAATGTTTTTTTTTTTAACTAAAATTAAAATTTCAAAACATGCGATACCTAGATAATGTATTGATTTATTTTACTGCATGATTATATGATTTGAAATGGGATACAATGTCTTGTCTGATACAAAATCTTTTTTGGAAATTTAACAAATCTGCCAATGACCTATGGTATAACCTTATTATACTAAAAAGAAACATTTTTTCTCAAAATTTAAAACATGTGAATGCTAGATAAAATAACAATCTTACGAAATCCATTTATAATTTTTTGTGGAAAAGAGTCAATACGTCCAAAATCTGATTTAAAAATTACATATTTCTGGTTTTCTCTGGTAATACCCTTTTGAATAACAGAACAAAATGTGTTTTTAATTATTTTCGGAACATACTTTGTGATTTCTTCCTATTGAGGGAACTTTATATAATTACCGTTTCAGCTCTACAAATGTAAAGATATTACCTTCAAAAATAACATATATTTTTTTAGAAACATAAAAACTTAAAGTTTTCAAGAGAAATATGTTATAAAACGGTAGAAATTCGAAATGCGGAGGTTTTATCGAACATTAAGAAATACAAATTATAGAGTGCTAAAATTTGAAAATATAATGTTATTGATATTGTTGTAGCTGAAGACGAATTTAATTTTTTTTCAAAATTTCAATTTTTTGTACGAAGATATATTAAAATGTGGATCCGGCGCATCCCCAAACTGAAAGAATCCTGAAAATCTTCATACAAAATATTGAAATTTAAAAAATTTAAAAAATTGAAACATCAGTAACGACGTATTTTTCAATCTTATAAATCTAGCTCACTGAAAACTCACGGACCGCCACTGGTGTCTACATGAATTTTAGAATAGCCTGAGTCTAAAGCCCCATTCTGATTTGGCAAGTATTTTAGTCGAGTGGAAAGTATAGTAGTAACTAAACGCGTCCGAACACCGTAATTTTAGTAGAATGGGTGAGTCAGCTCTTTAGTAGATTCAATCCATTTCGTTTTATTTTTCGGGACAGTAAGTACCCCCTCCATGCGTCCCTGGGCACTGAGAGGCGAACTGACCGTTTTAGCAGTGTTCATTTGTGAACGCGCGGAAATGTCTTGGTCATAGAGCGATGATCGAAGATGCTACCCTAAATTTATTTATTTATGCTACTATTAATCTCTTTTCGTGTCCATAGTTTATTTATTTTCATCTAACTAATTTGTTATTTTACCTCTTCTAAAATAGACAATAAAATAAGCATGAAAATAAGCTTAATTAGCGTATTTACTCTGCTTTGTAGCAACCCGTTTTCCGCCGTCATCTTGCAACGGGCGGCGGGCATATATGTACTCTATCTACTTGAAAGTAATACAAACGGTTTCGGCGAGTAAAGTAGCAAGTGTACTCGCTACTTGACTTACTACTTGATCAATGTGAACGTACCTGTACAGCTGATCGATGTAAAATAGCAAATGTAAAATAATGCAATGTAAATGGTAAAATTTTCACAAATGCTACTTTATGCAGATTGGAATTTGTTCCACAGCCGAGATATTTGGTGATCTAATTCCTTGTGTACTTTTAAAAATAAAATAAAAATTGATTGTAATTAATTAATTAATTGTCAGTGTCGCCCTGGTGTAAGACCACCATTCAGAATCGAAAATTTGCTTGAAATGGGTTTAGCCATGTTTGGC
Source organism: Limnephilus rhombicus (assembly GCA_929108145.2). Taxonomy (NCBI): domain Eukaryota; kingdom Metazoa; phylum Arthropoda; class Insecta; order Trichoptera; family Limnephilidae; genus Limnephilus; species Limnephilus rhombicus. Next base: position 17,427,036 of record OV815272.1, on the reverse strand, counting down.
GACCAGATCTGAAAAACCAGGTACTTCAGCACCTTCCTCCTCCCCGTCTACTCCCCTCCCCCCCCCCTACTACCTTCAACCTCACAACATACCCCAATTTGGGATGCGATAGTCTCACTGGCTCCAGACGTATTCATAAAAAAATATTTTCGTATTTATGATATTTCAAATTAAAATAAGAATTTTACATTAATTTAGAAAAGATTTTAGTTTTTTAATAATAATAATGGTCGCGTTATTCCAAAACGTGGGGAGGTGATAGTGTAATCCCACAGACCCATACAGAGTATAGTACATAGTTTATATATTTATTTATTTATTCATCTACACAAAGTTTGATTAGAGGTGCTCTTACGATGCCTGTCTCACTAGGGTATACCTGTGTCGAGACAGACACAGGAGGTACATAAATGCGTACAAACATACATACTTAAAATTCTAAGGTTTAAGGTTAGTTTCGCACACAAAGGTTTACGTTCGAAACCCGGTGTGGCCAAAAAAAAAGAAAAAAATTTCTACACTAATTAGATCTGAGTAGTTCGTTACTTCCCAATTTTTTTTTTATTTCCTATCATATACTTATCGCAATATCACATCATTCGAATGGAGGGTGGTATATTCCCACAGTGAATTGATTTAAACAACCTAGCAAGACAAAGTAAACTGGAATTCCAATTTTTTCGAAATTCCAAATTTTTCGAAATTTAAATAAGAATATTTATAAAAGCAGTATGATTATAATTCCTAATGTGGTTCGATAACTGAAGTCTGACATTGTAATTACGTAATTAGACAAACGATCATTATTTTCATATTTGTAAAAAGCATTAACTTTGTGGCTCGCCGTAATTTGCAATAAAAACGCATATATGTAACAAATTTATGTATATGTTTTTATTGTAAATCATTATTTTATCAGTTGCTTTTAGTTCCTTCTAGCGACAAGTCGTTATATTCAATTTACCGTATTAAAGTTTGCCGTATTAAAGCCGTATGAACATTGTAAAAAAGGGTGTGATATAAAAATATTAATTTTATGTTTCTCGAATATTTTATAAGTTTTTGATTTAAATTTTATTATTTTATAAAACTATCGAGGCATGCTAAAAGTTTTCACTGTCCTCAAATCGGGTTTTACCTGTTTTAATAGTCCCACTAAGGAAGATGATAAAAATTTTATGTTGTAGTGGGTTTTTTAATGGAAATTTGAAAAGGGATAATCATAAATTCCAAAATGGAAAATGACTAATTCCTTATATGGTTCCACGAAATGATATCAATGACTGAAGTTAGATTTTGTAATTAGACAAACGAAGATTTTTTAACGGTTGCTTTTAGTACCTTCTAGTGATGAGTCGCTATACTTAATTTAAGTACCTAAATAAAGTTTGCTGCAGAGGATATTATGAAAAAGGATGTGTTTTATGCTGTGATTTGAATTCATTCTAAATTTTATTATTAATTTTACAGAACTTTCTTAATTTTCGAGACATGCCAAAAGTTTTCACTATCTTTATTGTGTTTTTTTTTCTGTTTTACTACTAAGTAAAATGATAAAAATGTTATGTCGTAGTGCACATATCTGCTCCTTTGAACAAAATTTATATTTTTAGTGGCTTCGGTCTTTTCCCATAATTCGTAGTTTGGCTCATGTTCATGATTGTACACGCAGCTTTACAGTTCTGTATACATAAACGAGTATACGTTCTTAAAACATTAGATATCATGAAATAGATTAGCACTCTTAAGTTTTTTATAAAAATAATAAAAAGTGGTACAGATAATCTCATCTTATTGACACAAGTATTGCTGTTTTTTTTTTTCGCGACGTAGCGCGCTGTCTATCTCAGTTAGCTCAGTTGCCGAGCAGAGCTTGCTCAAGGCGGATGTTTCATCACGGTAAGTACAATAATTACGGAGATATAAATACACCATGCGTTGGAAAGACGTGTGATTATCTTTGTGTAACCTTCGGACTTCCTCTTATAATTGGTTACTATTGATATTTATTCTTTTTAGGTACTTTTGGTTTATTATTGCAATAGCTAGACAGGACGCTCTTGCTGTTCAGATTGAGGCAGCAATAACGGCCAGTGACGACGAGATTTGGGCCTTTGGGGGCGTACATAGGGATGTCGAAAGTGAAAAAATATCAATATCGACGTCGATATATCGAGGAAAAAATATCGATATATCGGTCAAATTTTCAAGAGATTTTGCGTTTTTAAAATAATAGTGTATTCAGCTCAATATTATCAATAGTAATTTTTGTACACAATTTGCTTTTTTTAATGAACAAAAATCTCAATAAAATGAAGGTATTCTTATCACTATTCATTTTTATTACGTGATAATTACAAAAATATCAAAAACTAAAAAGCTGTCGTCTAACTTATATGTAAACTGAGATGCATAAAAAGTTTGTATGCGTCTCAGTAACATTCTATTGGCGTATTAATCTGTTAAAAGGGACTTCGTGTTTGGAACAAGGTATAGTCAATAATCATAGACAATTGGGAACCAACACATAGGAGAGGCTTAGAAAAAAATGGCGAAAAATAGCATACATTTCCTATGTATGTACCTACACACATGAGATAGTATTGGTGATCACAAATACTAATGCAAAGATTTATAAGCTATTAATAGTTAAAATGTCAACCGCCAGATGTCATGACCCAATACAGTTACTTTTTTTCCGTTCGTTCCTATACGGTTTTGGATTTTAGTGACTTTAAATACATAAATTTTAAAAAATATCGTTTTTGATACAATTCCGATATTGGATATTTTGTATCGATATATCGGATCAAAATGTATCGGCTAAAAATATCGATATTTTGAATTAAAAATATCGATATTTCGATATATCGATATTTTTTCAACAAGCCTAGGCGTACATTAATTACGTGAGCAGTTTTTCTTCCAATCTAGATCCCCCTCCCTCCCCGTCTTGTTGAGATAAATTTGGGCCACTTCGTATATTCTTTTCAAGTAACATGAGATTTTGCTGAACCCCCCCCCCCCCTTTTTGAGCTCACGTAATTAATGTATGCCCCTTTGGAGAGCGACAGTGAAACAGAAGACGATTTGATTCAAGATGAAACGCAGAGTGACAACGAAGATGAATTGGTCCACGAAGTTGCTGCAGAAATAACGGATTCGATGTCTGAAACCAGATCACAAAACCATCAATCAAAGAACTGGTAAAGCTGAGATGATCATGTATTATAACCAGACGAGGGGTGGCGTAGACACATTCGATCAAATATGCTCGTATATGTCGTATTCGATAAAAACCAACAGATGGCCTGTAACGATTTTCTATGGCATGCTAAATATGGCATTCGAATATATTATACTGTCATAATATTATCATCTTATTATCCTCTTCCTTCTTTTATTCATTAATGATATAGCCGCATTAACCGCTCAAAATATCTCCTCTTTGCTTTTTAGAGCTATTAAAATTCATATAGATTCCATTCTTCTGCAGAATGATCTTGATTCTCTTGTCAAATGGTCGGAATTGAATAACTTACCCTTCAGCATCCAGAAATGCAGTGTCGTTACATTTACAAGATTCAAAGACACATTTCTATTCCAATGCCACATTAATAAAATTATACAACACGCAAAAACGAGAGTCGAGACCTTGGCGTGATTTTTGAAGCAAATCTCTCTTTCAAATCCATCATCAAAGAGATCATTTACTAATGGAATTGCAATACGAAGAACATATGAAGCACTTGTCCGCAGCTTCCTTGAATACAGCTCCATTATTTGGGCCCCCTCTGAACAAAACCATATCCTAGAAATAGAAAGAGTACAAAAAAGGTTTGTGCGTTACCTTTATATGAGGGAATATAAATACTACCCATTCCTGTATCCATCGTTGGAATGCTTGATCTTAATACCTTAGAAGACCGCCGAAACATATTTTTGGGTAAACATTTTTTAAGCTGATCTCCGGTACTGTACTGAATCCACCTATGTTAAAGATATTAACCTATATGTCCCTAACGCGTATACTGTGGGAGACCCCACGCACTTTTTTATGCTTCTTCCTTTCAGAATGCGCCATTAAACATACTCTGCATTGAGCATCGACATCTTCAATGTTACCTATAGAGAGTTCAGTATCTTTTGACATACGTCACAACATAGTGAAACTGCCCCCACATGGATTTTTTTTTCTTCTTTTAAATTTTGTAATCTTCTCCTTAATAATTTGATGTATAACGAGGAACGAAAGCCACTATGTCGTAAAAACTACATGAAAAAACTAAGTACAGAACTTACTTTGCCTTGGATCGAAAAAGGTTCAATGCTCAAAAGACATTTCCGATTAAATATTCATGAGTTATTGTTATTACCAAATGATAATGCTACTGTAAGTCAGAAGAAGGAAACAGTCAAATAAAAGATATTGTGGATACTGTCCATCAAAAATAAAAAGACTGTCGAAGATGATGTGTTTCATGTGTAAAAAAACCAATTAGCGGCGAACACAAAAGTTATTATGTTAAACGAAAAAAATTATTATGTTTAAGTATAAACTACTGATTAGCATTTATACTTTCATAGCATATAAACTCAATTTAGACATAAAATAAAACATTATTTTTCATTTAAAAAAAAACATAATAGTTTTTTGGTGTTATTTGAAGTAAAAAACCGTTAACGAATTATTCAACTTCGAGTACATGTAAACTGTTTAAGTGTGATAATATGTCAAATATACACGTTTAAAATTCAGTACGTCTTTAAGACATATTATTGTCTTTAACGTAAGTCAAAATAAGATTATATTTCTAGGGTTAAATGAACCAGGTATTGGGATGTTTAGTTGCAGATTAGGACAACTGAATTTTTTGGTATAAATAGCGAATGGCGGTGACGGAACCTATTTTTTTTATCAAAGATGATACTGGCCAATTAATGATAATTTCATTGGAAGATGGAAGAAGCTCGGCTGGTGCTCTTTCTACAGAAAATATCCAGGACCGTTGCAGACTGCCCGGAACTCCCACTACGAATCCATCCAACTACGAGTTCCCAACAACGGAACCAGATCAGACATAATTCTTAACCTTCCTCGGTGTAACACCATTTCTAAGCAAAACTTCTCCATTTATCGTACATCATACACTTTCAATACACCCTACACACAATTTGACATTTTTAACTCTGCACCACAGTCCTTAAAGTTACACAGGAAATCTCTCAATCCTTTAAACAATTATAGATGCTCATCCAATGCTGCATCGTTATATAAATTTCCTTTTATTGTTTTGCATATTATTACTAGTATACATACTATACTTCGACTAGGTCCACACCCCCCCCCCCCCCATTCTACCCCTTCCCTTTTCCTATTTAAACAATTCGTCTTGTAATCTTTCATAATTATGCATGTGTCACACACAGCTATAACAGATCATTGGGCTTGGCGTATTTCGGCATACCACTCGCCTTACATTCCCAATATGGTGAGCGATATGTATAGCTGAAAGAGAGCAAAGCCAAACGATCTTTTATAGCTGTATGTGACACAAGCACTACCATCTTTTATATCACTTCTATATTATAATACCCAAGTGGAATCCTTGGAAATAGTATAATTAATGTAACTTAATATTATTATGGTTTATTTTAATGTACATAAACTGTGGTTCTCCCAAACAAAATTAAATATTAATTAATTTTGTAGCGCCCAGTATTTTGTCCGACGCACGGATCCGAATACTTTCTCCCTCACACGCATAGCGCCGTTTCGCTTTGCAACTTTCGCCGAGCTACCTAACCGAAAGGACACCCCATCTGCCGTAGCCACCCCCATCCCCCCGCCAGCCGGACGCTGCAGCCCCGGCACTAAGGGGTATATAAGGGCGTACTGACCGATCTCAAGTCAGTGTAGCCGGACTCCGGGTAAACCAAGCAACAGCATCCTAGTGGTCAGTGCTAAGTTAACCAACCGGTACCAAGTCGAGAGATCCCGCTGGGTCCTCCTTGGGAATCACAGTAACAGTGCCCTAGTGGACATTACTTACCGAGCACCGTTTGCCCAACTAAGAGACTGCGGGTCCTATGTTGGAGTGTGTACCTAAATACGCTAAGTGCTGAGTGAAGACAATCGTAACCTTTCCTTAAACTCTCAGTGATTATATCGTGTACCTACTGTTCTGTACCTACTCTTTACTAAAATTATAAGTTATGAACCCTGTATAAGTGAAATAAATTGCCATTGTGAATGTCGACTATCTCTTATATTAACCCCACCACAATTTTATAAAAAAAAATCACACCAATGGCGCTGAGATTAGCATCGAAAGAATTAAATGAATGATTTGGGTTCTGAATCACAAATCTCCAATGACAGGCCAAAAACAGGCTAGTTGTCCTCCTAAGTTAAATCGCAAATCTACTTACCAATGTAATTACCAGTGTAAAAAACATGTGTGCTTGAAATGTGCCAAACAAATGCCCTGACTGCCAATAAAAATAACCAAAATTTGACCATTGCCAGTTTTGTAAAATGACACCAGAGCATTAAATTTTTATTTATTGATTAGTATCTTAACTATAAATAAGGGAAATTAGTATTTTTCTTATAAAATGGTTTATTTTTTTGTTTGTGTTTACTCATCTAATCTCGAGTTTTGTTTTATTTTAGTTACTACATACATTGTAATAACAATTTGTTCATTAAAAATTACATTTAGAGTTCTAGTTTTTGGACTGTTTATTCGTGGTGGAAATCCATTGTATTAGAATTGAAATTAAAACAATTTTGCACTTTCTTCCACTTATTTATTTTCACCAGAACCGGTTTCATCCTACTACGGACATTTGACCGGTCAGTGGTTGAGTGGGCATAGCGCTTGGGTCCCACCCGAGCGTCGCGCGTTCGATTCCTCGGCTGGCTAAGTCCTCCATCACAACACAAGCAACAATTTCGGCTTTCTGCGGTGGTAGTAGGAGATTTTCAAACATTGTTGGGTTATTTGTAACCTGGGAATGTTTGTCTTTCTTTTTTAAAAATAAAAATAAAAATTCAGACTGGTAGTTGAAATTCTTATGCTACGGTATTTATACAAACTTAGGCAGAGGTAGACAACATTGTCTCTATATAATGAATGTTTCTATTTTGTTAATTTAAGGTACATATAGGTAATTATAAAGTTTATTATTAAAATTATGAACGATGTTACATGGTAAATAAATATTTGTACTTCACATGACTATATATGAATTTATATAATTGAAAAGGTTTGTGATTACTGATATTTTATTTTGGTAATGTTGGAATATTCCCTCCTTGTTGCTTAGGGCTTAATTGACAAATATTGATGCACTGTGGTATTTATTATTATTAGGGTTCTCCGTGTATTTGGGTCCTAAAATGATAAAACTATGGTTAATGAGCGAAAACTCCATGTATCTTTGAATATCTTAATATATCTGCCTACATATCTTGTTATTAGGCAGGTATATTGAAGTATCTTATATATTTATGGTTGTAAGTTAAATTATCTAATATTATGTGATCCATTCTAATGTTTCCTTAAAACTATAAATGTATTTACAAATATTTTCTTAGATATTATATTAAGAATGTTTAAATTGTTAGAACCTGCAGACAAGCTGCCATATGACAGCTTTGTGGGTCTACTCATTTTTTTTTGTACAAAATGCATTCTGTAATTAAATAAATAAAAAATAAAAAAATAAAAATACATTTTTAAATTACATATTTAAATTACACCGCTGCTCTCTGAAGTAAAATTATTCTAAGTGAATTATAATGGATAATTAATGGTATTGATTGAGCATTATGTTCCGACCGTTTAATCATTACATATTTACGATCTATTTTCTTCGTTGAGCGATTAATTTCTAGTGACTCTAATTTGTCTAATTTTTGTCCTTTGTTGCAAACATGAAGGATTTTTTTTTTTTTGGGTATTATGCCGTGTTGCGCTACCTCCTTCTTTAGCCAACGTTTCGGACAGCGTTGCAGTGTCCATCATCAGGGCAGATGTGTGAAAGAGAGGATGAAGGATTTTGACATCTCTATCATCTAGATGCTACATTACCTAATTTCTATGCTATAGACCAGATACGGCAGCGGCCTCTCAGGCTGTTCGTCACCTGTTAGGTTACACAAAAACCATATCACCAGTCAAAGGCTAAATTAGTAGGTAGTCAACATTTTTCAATATTTCTTTAAAATTGGCAAGAACATTAGTCATGCTTAAGCCTAAGCTACGCATCACAAAGCCGATGTGATTTTTGGGAATTGACCTTAAATGCATTGTTTTAAAGTTTAAAGCAACTATCTTTCTATGACATATTGAACTATTCGAATGGTTTCAACGGGGTATATATAAATAAACTCATTTTAGTCCAAAAAAATGTACCTACATATTGTACTAAGTATGTAATAATAATATGTAAAAATAGGTGAAAAATATTACTGTATATTTTTTGGGCTAGTGACGCTCTCTCATGGATTAAAAAACCAAAATAAAGTTTTATGTAGCTAGCATGTTCCAATCGATTCACCGTGCGACTCCGGTAATTGGTACTCTCTAATCCAATGAATATCCCTCCACACAGCATACACAAAGAAAAAAGGCACTGGCAATAGTTTTTCCTCGAGGCCTCTTTTATACATGTAACTTTAAAATAAACGCTTGTACACTTTTTATCCATATCTAAGATGTTTCATAAAATTTAAAAAAAACATGACATTGGACCTTTTCCGCCGGTTGTCGATAAATAACAACACACTTAAAACGCAGAGCTCGACGGAATTCTCGATTATTTTTAACAGCCGCACAGTGGGGCAACAAATTGCATTTTCATACAATGTTAATAAAAATAAAATTATTAGACAAATTCTCATTTTTGGTTTTTCTCTCTACTCTCTACTTTTGAAGGTTATTCACATCAATGTTATATATCATTGAAGAAGATAATACTGGGAGGAGTTTAAAAATACTTGAGAAAAAGCTTTTGAATAGGTTGGAAAAGGTATTTGAGAATTTTTTTTACAGGTTGATTTCGTAAAGGCCTGTAAAAAACATTAACTCATCTTTTACGCATTGTTTATTGTAATAAAACAGAATTTTAAAATTGATTTCAGGAACAAAGCGACGTGGAGCCTAGCGTCCGTTTCCCGCTCCGTTCGGGGGCGAACTGATAAAAAAACGGGCGTGTCTAGTTATGTAGCCCTTTGGTGGACGGCATAGAGTTCCCTTTGAAAATCCAAATTCGCCTACTGCCGGCCGTATTGTAAAATAACAAAGCAAAAATGCATATTTTATTTTATTTTGTGAACTTTACTTAAAAATAATTTTTTTTGCGATTATTATAAAAGAAACTGAATTCGCTACATTAAACAATAAAACCATATCCGAAAAGGGGTTTATAAATAGGAGAGTTTGGACTTAAAAGTGGTTTATACCGACTTTATATTTTATTTTTATAAAAAAAATTACCGATATTTTTAAGGGCCAGTGTATGTTCTACACGCAGTATTTAATTGAAGCATCTATAATACTTCTAAGCGATCAAATTTTCAAAACAAAAACATATGATTTTGTGTGATTTTGCATTATTTACTATGGCTTCATCTTAACATAACAGTTTAGTTGTTTTGGCGAGTAAATTTGTACATTACCAGTACAATTAATCACTGAAATGTGTTTATGACTTTTTTTAAATTTCAGAAATATTTAGAAATTTGACTATGTCGCGGGACCAAAGATATTCAAATTCAAGAGATATGCTATGGTGTGCGCCCCACTGTCGGCGGATGACTTCCTAATGGGAACAGTTTGAATACGGAAAGTAGTTTTTTTTTTTACATTAACTCCAAACAGGGGGCCCTGAGGAAAATAATTTCCCTCAGGGCCTATGTCATCTGGGATGCTGTGTGGAGGGTCTTTTTGAGGAGAGGAAGGAATGAACATTGGTCTTGAAGAGACCCATGTTGTAGGAAGGAGGAAACACAGAGGCCGGCAAATCATTCCACAGCCGAGCTGTTGAACACAAGAACGAGTCGAAGAAACGACCCGTTCTCATGTGACAAATGTCAACCGTGTACAAATGTTGGGCACGCGTTTGGCGTGTTTCCCGACTATGCGCCGGTGCCGAAGGGATCAATGATGCTAGTTCCTCGGAGCATCTTCCATTGTAATACCGGTAGAACAAGGATAGCATTCCCACCCGACGCCTGTGTTCTAAAGATTGCAATCCGTCTGTTAAGATGGGAGAATCTATCAAACGGACCGCCCGTTTCTGCACTCGAGGGTATTTTTCAGGTATTTTGGAGCTCCAGACCAGAGATGGCTGCCAAATTCAACCGTGGGGCGTACTTGTGATTTGTACAAGGTTAGCAGTTGTGTACTATTAAAGTATCTGCGGGCCCTGTACAGTACGCCCAGTTTTTGGGAGGCTAACTTTACTCTGGCTTCGATGGAGCCCCCATACCTGAGCTGGTCACTTAGGGTTACACCCAAGCATATCAATGGAGGGCCTGTTCGGAAGATTGCTTCCGTTGAAAGAGACTAGATTTTTAGACGTAATCAGACAAGATTGGGTCTTTGAAACATTAAATTCAACGAGATTATTTTTACCCCAAGAGAAAACACTCTCGAGGTAACCGTCCATTCTTTGCTTCAAAGCCCTACGAGCTGTTGGTAGTTGATTTTTTTAAGGTGTGCAGCAGTATTGCTTGACAATATACATAGTTTGAATATGGAAAGAATTGGTTCATTTATTTGATATTTTAAAGGTGTACAGTAGTATTGGTTAACAATATCGGAAACACAGTCCCACCCAGTAAAAACTGCAGATAGCACACATCTCTTATATTTCAATATTTTTGTGCGGAACTGTCTGGGCTTACACTCTGACTTTTTTACGACCAATGTTGTAATTTATGATTGCATTTTAGTCATTTGCTCGATTTTTCGCTATTTAAAATAACTGATAACGTTACCGTGATCCTTAGAAAGTATTGGTATCCAAGTACTCAAGATGATGAAGATGTTGGTGTTGATGATCATGATGATTATTATAACGACGATGATGATGTCTAAAAAATTTCAGATAAAAATAATTTAAAATGTTTTTGTTAGTTACGTAACTTAGCTGAATATAGGTATATAAATATAATTCATAATAATGTTTACACATTTTTATTTTTTTTAAATCTACCTTTCCACGTCCAGGTTTTCACATTAAAAGTTTCCCGTGAATTAATGACACATTACAGCACCAGTGTGCGCCGGAAAAAACGCGTCACACGAGCAAGTGCGAGCAGCCGACTCTCGACTTTCGCTGCATAAAGATTTCCCACATACGTAGACTCGCACGTGTGGAAAATTCGTATCGACGAAACGCGCGCAGCAGCAAAGAAAACTCGCGAGCCTCCAAAACACTGGATATTTTCATATAAGAATGACAAACGCGCGGAGTGTCGACAGTCTGCTAAGCGAGCCCCGCTTTGCCAGTTGCTGTGCCTGTGGTTGTATCTACATCGAGTCCCGCGTCGCTAAACATCAACCGGTGATTTAGTTCAGTGAAAGAAAATAGTAATATATTTATTTTTATCTTATTAGAGGGCTTATTGTAGTATTATTATTATATTTAAAAGTGAACGGACTTGTCTGTCTGTTTCCGAGATACACACGATTGACGCACTGACAACTTTATTTACAATGTTTATCATGTTTTGGAAGTTGTAATACTTCTCATAATAAACATTATCCTGTTTACCAAAAATTTATAGTGACTTTGTGAAATTTATCAGAATTGAAACTATTGACCTCCCTGTGTGAAAATATTTTCCAATTACTGGAGCTGTGTTTAAAAAAAAGTGTTTTGTTTTTGTGAATTTATTAAAAAGTTTTTTTAGGTAAGTCTTAACTTGTTTTTCATCGAACCTACATTTTACGCGCCAATCTAACGAAATTGCTTATCAAATGTTGTCAGTAATAAAGAGTGTAGGTATGGGAAATTGATTGAAGTACTAAATATCCATTAAAGGACTTTGTTTCATCATAATATTGGATCTTTGTTATCAGAATATTTATTCTCCCTAAGTGGTTAAATTACTGCCTACCTACGCATTGGATAGGATAATGTGTTCGGTTTCAATTCAATTTACCACCATCAATACCAGCCTCAGAACAGACTTTGTCTAGTGAGGAGGGTAAGGAAAAAAAATCATATTGTACATAACAAATAATAAATAAACGCCCGGGTTGCCGGCACTGAATTGAATTGAATAATATCTCGAGAGGATAGTCTGCCACAACTCAATACTAACATCCTTTACTAATATACTTTGTTACTTTGTTGGTATGTTAATCTATGTAAATTACCCAGCAATTATTTTGAGAAAAACCATCAAAAAGTTATTTAACAGTGCTTCCGGGTAATCGTGAGAATAGCCAGTTTCATTAAAATCTGTTTTTTTATGTTATTCATCATTAAAATTTCTCAAAAAGATTAATTAATGGAAAACATTCCGAAAATACTGGAATCGCGAGAATGCCTTTGTGAGTGCACGGTAAACCACAAACTATCCAATAATATTATTATATTACCATACATAAGTAGGAATTTATAATATTACTATGAAAATATTAATTTTAACCAGCGTGTTATAAAATAAAATGGTAATTTTTGGGGATTAGTGTCCATGGCTATTACGAATAATTTTTAGAAAAAAACTTTAGATTTGCCTTAATCACTATAAAAGTAAACTTATTGCATCACGGCTGGCAGAAAATAATGCATTTTAATTTTCAATGTCGTTAAATAAAATTTCACTTCCGACCGACACTACGACAGGCCGCCCGCTGTCGCCCGCCATTTGTCACATACACAAGCCCGCTACACAAACCCTGCGTAGCCAAACAAACCATTCAAAAACGTAGGCTGTTTTTTTAAGTAAAGATAACATACACAAGCCCGCTACACAAACCCTGCGTAGCCAAACAAACCATTCAAAAACGTATTTTGACAGCGACAAAATGGCGGGCGGGCTGTCATAGTTTCGGTTCGCGAAGTGAAATTTTAGTTAACGACATTGAAAATTAAAATGCATTATTTTCCGCCAGCCGTGATGCAATAAGTTTCCTTTTATAGTGATTAAGGCGAATCTAAATTTTTTTTCTAAAAATTATTCGTAATAGCCATGGACACCAATCCCCAAAATTTACCAATAAAATAAAATAAAGTGAAAAACCAATGATATTTAACTTTTTTTTAAATTTAATTTTTGTACATATTGGGTATTGAAAATAGTGGACAAAAACAGTATAGTCAATAGTGCCTAGTCTTATTTTATGGCACTTGGTTTCATTGATATTTCAAAGCTGTCAACTCATTATCAAATTGACGTTGAACATAATATGTTATATGCGTTGACTGTAAAAATCCGGACAGAAAAGACTGGCCACATATTATCATGATGCTGGTCTCAGCGTTCCAGAATTTTGCTGCTTCAGCACATAGGTTATTTAGTTTAACAGTTGGAAATATCTTTATAACCTAAATATTAGTTAATTTGGAAATCTTAACTTTGTGTACTTACACAGAGGGGCGGTTCGTTGTTTAATTCATTGTGAACAATTGGAGAAAATGGAGAAATAAATCTCCATAGATAATAATATATCATACCACGGACAAATCCTGCGTTGGTCTTTAACAACCACAGAAAAAAAATATAGATTAAATCTTGCAAATTTGGTCATAGGTGCTGCGCTTTCAGGCATCTAGTAAATTCTCAGTCTTCCGCTCTGACGCCACTAGAATGTTTTTGAACCTAAGAAATATGACGGAGGGTTCCATAGGTGCTGGTATTCATTTATTTATTTATTTTATTTATTAATTTACGGACAACTGTCCATTAAAAACATAATAATAACACGAATAAAAAAACAGAGATGACAGTGAAGGGAGAGCATATACAAATTAATAGCAATGACAATATAAAATATAAAAAGTACATATAGAGACACTACAAGTCAAAGCATGAAGAAGCATTTAAATATTGCGTATCGACTGCCGAAAGTCATTTAGTTTTACACCAAAAAAATCAATGCTTTGACTTGCGTTGACAAGTCTCGACATTCTGGATAAGGGAGAATGGTATCCGTAATTAGTAGAATGTTGATTGAGGAACAGCAATTCATTATTTCGAAGCCTACGGGAAGGAATGTTAAACTGGATGAGTTGTAACAATGCAGGTGTATCAGTAATACTGTTGATAATTTTAAATATGCAAATTAGATCAGAGTCTTTCTACGTTTTTCTAAAGAAGACATGTTTAAAATGTGTTCAATTTTGTGCCTCTTTCAAGACCCAACCTCCAAGCAATTCCTCTTAGGAAACGATGTTGTACGGATTCGATGTGGCAAATGTGGACAGCGTAGAAAGGAGACCAAATGACACTAGCATATTCAAGGTGAGGGCGAACCAGCGAACAGTAAAGAGTTTTAAGTGTACTTATATGTTTGAATGCACTTATGGGATTTGCATTAATTTCGGACTCGCTCTCCGGTGGTATGAGTATCATTAGGACGGGTGGATTTTTAACTCTGCTCAGAGTGTGGGAAGTTGTAACATATAAGTTTCTCTTATTATTTTATCCTTTTTCACGGGAATTTACTGCAAAAAAGCACTTTATAAAAAACCGTTTCTGCTCACACCACTTTTATTAACAAATAAGCTAAATAATCTAGTCGTATAAGGGAAGGAGATCATCAATGATTATTTCCATCGCCAGATTGACCATGAGAACTTCTGACGGTAGAGAATTGAACATGAAAAACTTTTACGAGCTTTAAAGGACGTAATTAGAACATGCACCATGCTTCCTTATTTTCCTGACATTTCGTATTACGTGTTAGATGTGCCTTAAAAATGCATAGTTGTGCTGAAACTGCATAGATGGAAATAAAACTGTGTAGTAGTAGATACCTATACAAATGTAATGTATTAATTACTATTATTATGTAAATGTAATGTCTCCACTTTCTGGAAAAAATGAATTACACTTTAAACAAGACTCCATTAAAGAAGTATCCCAAAAAGTCCCTATTCTCACTATTCTAAGGATATTTCAAAATTTTAATGTTCCATTGCGCTAAAATGAATTACACTTTAAACAAGACTCCATTAAATGTATCCCAAAAATTCCCTATTCTCACTATTCTAAGGATATTTCAAAATTTTAATGTTCCATTGCTCTAAAATGCAAAATGTCGAAGAGCACAATTTTAAAAATACAGATTATTTTCAGTTGTCTTTGAATACGATGTCTGTTCTGCCAGCCATCGAAATTGAGGGGCGTTTAACACAAACAGAAATATGTATCCCAAACGGTTTTTTCATTATTTAATCTCTATACAGGGTGTTAAGGGACGTACTTGACATACTTTAACCAGTGATTCCTGACATTATTTGGACTAAAAAATGTAAATGAAATTTTGGTCTCCGGTGACATTTTTTAAGTTTTTTTTTTTTTCTACAGAAACAAAAAAAATGGTAGTTGTTGAACAGTTGGAGGCGGGGTAAGGGGTTCGTCGGACACCCGGCTGAGCGAACAGTGACGATATGCAGAAGAATTTTTTCTTTGTTTGATTTTGAAGAAAAATATTTCGAAAAAAAAAAGTCGTCAAAAAAAGTCACCGGAGACCAAAATTTCATTTAAATTTTTTACTCCAAATAATGTCAGGAATCACTGTTTTAAGTAAGTCCAATACGTCCCTTAACACCCTGTATGGGTGTCTACAAAATGTGTAAATCAGATTTTTTTTTAAATCAGTGGATTAGCTTTAAATGTAATAGAAAAGGATAATTTTTCACAAAGTAAAATATCCACATGTTTTTTTTACATTATCTCCCCACAGGAGGCCCTGAGGAAAATAATTACCCTCAGGGCCTAAGTCATCTTTTGGGATGCTGTGTGGAGGTTCATTTTAAGGAAAGGAAGGAGAGAAAGTTCTGGGAAGGAAAAAGGTATAAGGGGTGGGTAGGAATCCGGGGTTCAGTGTGTCCAGATGAACCCGGGCACCCCTGCTAAGTCACCAAACGTAGTGAAACACTTGGGTTGACTTCTGGCAGGGGTGTTGGTTATCCAATAAATAGTTCACGGGACCGCCGTTACCGCCGATACCGCCGTACCCATTCCCGCCTCCAAATTATATTATATAACTATATAAAAGTGAAATAACTGTTTAGATATATAATTTAAAAGATCCATTATCATCTTAATTCAATTTATTTGAGTAGCCGACTTGTTATAAAAAAGTCACATTTAATGCCCAGGTATTTACTAATGCATTTTTTGTATGAACGTATCAACGGTCGGTATTAATTTTTTTTAAATATATGCGAATATTAAAGACTAGATAAAGAAAGTAACTAAACTTATTTTTAAAACAAAAAAAAATATTTTAGAACTAAAATGTGGAGGTGGAGGATATTTCGCTTAGGGAAATTTTTTGTTTTCAAAACTTACAATTTTGAATTTCTTTTTAAATAAAGATGGCTTATCACAAATTAATTTTGGTTTCTTATTATTTATCATGTCTAACAGATAATTGAATGTGCATTTAAAGATTGTTATAAAATATTGAACCCAGGTGAATATTCATTTAAAAATGTCAACACGAAAAAAAGTTTTGGTAGATATTTCTCTTTGTGAAAACGCTCCTTAATTTCTCGCTTACAAAATCATGCTCCTCTATCGATACCTACACACATAACATAAAATACAATACATATTATGCTCACAGCCATGGGTGTAGGCACTATGGGGTAAGGTGGGGCGTTTGCCCCACCTTGGCAGGCCGATGCAGGACCTCTGGGATTATCGACCGAATCGCGTTTTCAATATTGATGTTTTTTTTCCTTCTCCGTTTATAATCTTTGTATTCGGGTAATTCTACAATAAGAGGTTTTAAGTTCACAGAGGATACGGCCAAGGAGAAAAGTTGGAGTTTTTTCAGTCAACACTTTATACATATTTTATTACTTTTACTAAACTTACTTGCGCAAGTTTAGTTAAAGTAAATAAACTTGCCAGTTATCTTGTCAGGGGAAATACGGCAGGGGAGAGACGTTTTCATGACAAATTCAATTGACATTTAATTGACATAGAAAAATTTTGTGTTAATTTTATATCAAACTTTAACTGTTACAGGTTACAGGATTATTGAATTAGGGCAGTAAATGCAAATAAATTAAATAAATATTACGAATTTTTTTACTTAACAGGGGAGTGACACAATCACCTCGCGAAGCCATCACTCACCACCATTACGTCGCAAAAACTTACAAATGGTGGCGCTCTAACGGCTCGTGTGTTTAGTGCTGATTGGACTTGTGACTAGTGACTTTGAGCGCTAATTGGAATATGGTTGTCTTTTATTTTTGTTTGTGGTAGCGGAACGAAATTTGTCAGGGTAGATACACAAAAAGAGCGGAACAAAAGTTAAGTTTAAAAATGATTGAAAATAAACAAATATTGTTGTATTCTTCCTCGATAATACTTAAGTATATTTATTTTAATTCGTGCTAAACATACTTTAGTTTAGCAACTGATACAAAGAAGGTGTGTCCTGACTGCAAGTTAAACTGAAACCGACAAGGGAACAGGCCAGGGTAGAGACTTTTTTAGACTTTATAAGGAATTTCAGAAAAAAATATGCTTTAATTGGCATTTAATCATGATGTTATTTATAAAATAATTAAGATTATGTGATTCATTGCAAAAAATATCAACAAATGGAATAAAAAATCTATTTTAAACTGATTGCCGCACAAGTTACCTCTTTTTGTAAAATTACCCATTCATAGAGCCTAAACCATGAATATGAATCCTACTTTTTTCGATACCTACTCTAGATTTATTTTTTTTGCCCCACCCTAAATCAAAACCTGGCTGCGCCCATGCTCACAGCAGGACTAATCGAGAAAACGTGTAATAAATATATATTATGACGTTGAAAAAAGGAAGTTTTTTTTATTTTAATCTAATGATTAATTTGGCCTCATTTAGTGCGACACTCATTAAATATCATACGTTATGATGTACTTAAAACCTACCGGAAATACGTTTAGTTTGTTTGACATTGAATTTTTAAATCTATTAATGCCTTTTTAATGGCCCTCAATATTCCAGTAATATCAATATGAATAACATATATGAACGCGCTGTAAACTTGTGTTGAAATATAGAAATCTTAATAAAAGATGTAATATTGTATCTTACAGGTACTTTGACGACACAGTATTTCAATTTTCCGCTTAAATTAACCTTTGGGTTATGTAAAAAAAACCACACATTATCCGCTGTTGTCTGAATAATAAGCCAGAATCATGTAATTATCCAATACTGGATACCTAATAAATAAACAAGTTTTAAAGATATACAATATGTACTATTCTTTCATTCCTAAATAAAGTAACTACTCGAAACCTCTAAATGCATAGCAACAGCATGGGCGATCGATAAGGGTTGATATTATAACTTTCGATTACTTCTCATAGTTCCCTAGCATGATTCAAATTACACCGAATCAATCAACTTTCACAAACTCAATTCCCTTTATTTTTTGACCAAACCTTGTTATTTAAAATTCTGAATAATGGCCTGGACTTGCCAGAGTAACTTAGATCAACAAGAAAATCCAATTTATTTCATTAGAAAAAAAAATCTCAATTCCCCGTATATGACGGCCGGCGTGGTCTAGCGGTAAGGCTTTTGACTGCCTCCGTGGTCGAGGGGTAAAACTTGACTTACAAATCCAAGGTTGCGGGATCGAATCCCGGCGTGGGCAAATAAATTTTTTTGGTTACTTTGTGTTATTTCACAATTAATTCATCTAAAATAATATAATATAATGTATTTTATATAATAAAAAATAATATAAAACACGTTCCAGAGTGGCAGATACTCTTAGTATCGCCCTGGTGTAAGAGCGCCATTCAGAATTGAAAAGTTGCTTTAAATGGCTTTAGCCGTGTTTAGTGACCAGATCTGATTTTTTTATTTATTTATATATCTATATATTACAGTTTTTACCATATTATATACATTTTTAGATAACATATTTTGAAATTTTTTTTACATATTAATATTACATTTTGGGTGTAAGGTAGGTTTGAGAAGGTGAAACTGTTCACCTTCTCATAAACACGTAAACACCTCACTAGGAGAACCTGTGCTGAGGTGTTTACGTGTTTATGATTAAGTGTGACAAGTACAGGTGTTTATGTGTTGTAGTAGAAAGTTAGTTTTTTTATTTAGAAGAAAAAATTTATACATTTAAGGTATATGTATGTACATATGAATAGTTGGTATATTCTTGAAAGACATGTTTATTTATTTTATAGTTTGGTTAGGGATTAAAGTATTTTGTATAAAGTGAAAATCTTGATTTTTGATCCAGGCTGTGATATGTTTTTTGTGAATGTTTGTAGATGTATTTGCAGTTAGTAGTTGTTACAGAGTAATGGGCATATAATTAAAAAGTTTGGTTGCATAATACTGAAAATGTCTCTGTCTGTGTGTGATGTGTGTTATCGGTATGTTCAGGGTTATATTTGTTACGGACCTGGTTTTTATTATTGTTTTTGGTTGAATTGGAATATGGAGTTTGTTTTGGAGGAAGTGTCGCAGAGCAAATTTGGCATAAAGTTGTTTTATTGACATGACTTCTAATGTTTTGTATATTTCGCTTGAATGTGTGTAGAAAGGCACTTGCAGGATTAGTTTAATTATAGCCTTTTGTATCTTTTGAATTGGGTCAATTGCTATATTTGTAGCCAGGTACTTCCCTACCTTCCTCTTTCCCATCTCCTTCCCTTCACCACTACCTTCAGCCTCACAACCTACCCCAATTTGGGATGCAATAGACTCACTGGCTCCAGACGGGAGCAGCTGGGACTCTTGTGAGGTATTCATATAAAATATATATATATATATATATATATATATGTACGGTCGAAAATTAATACACGAGTGTGAAATATACCTATCGGGGCATCTCCTATCCTTATCCTATTCTCCTCTTCCTCTCCTCCCCACCTAAAATTAATTTTAACATATAATAAAACTCGATCTACAAGTAACTTTAACATAGGAGACGTTTTTGGCTCGACTTAATTTAACTTTGAATATATTACGTATCTCTATATTTTTATGGATAAGCTGTTTGTCTCTTACAAATAAATAAATAAATAAAATGAAGATCATCCGCAAAGCAGGGATAGAGGGTTCGTACTTAACATTTTGATTAATTTTTTTTCAAATAATATATGTAGTAAATTAACCCGAGGACAAAAGAAAATATCAGCATCTGACTGAAAAAATGTTATTGTATTTTGTGCACGTCCTGCTGAGAAATTAATGTCGTGTGTAGTTAGTTTTTGAGTGTAGGAAGTGGAATAGGCGGTTTGATCTTGTACATCATACTGGACACTGAATAGAGATAAGTAAAATTTTCAAAATTTTAAGTAACCCTCGACCCAAAAATAAGCAGATGACCTTGAAACGCCTGATTTTTTATGAATTGTAGCTAAGAACCATCTCGATCACGTCAGCTTTCAAACAAAAAACGCATCATAATCAGTCCATTCGTTTAGGAGCTACGATGCCGCAGACAGACACACAGACGGCGGTCAAACTTATAACACCCGTCGTATTTGCGTCGGGATTAAATATAGGACGTTATTGATGTTGTTGTAGCTGAAAATGATTTTTATTTTCAAAGTTTCAACATTTTGTATGAAGATTTTCTGGATTCTCTCAGTTTGGGAATGCGCCGCATCCACATTTTAGTATAGCTTAATACAAAAAGTTGACATTTAGAAAAAAAATAAAATGCGTTTTCAGCTACAACAACATCACACTACAATAACGTCGTATTTTCCAATCTTAGCACTCTCTAGCTCACTGAAAACTCGCGGACGGCCACTGACACAAACACGTCAAACTTATAAACACTTATCCTTGCGTCGGGGGTTAATAAAATCACTGCAGATCGCTAACGAATACGTAACAGTTCACAATGACTGAGGGTTTTTTACTAAGTATAAGAAAAACGTTTTGAGCGTCGGTATTACATAATATCGATAACATATTATTTCGCTCCTCTATTTAAAGACAAAATGGGAGATTTTTGAGTTATGCATAAAATCACATAAATATTTTGAAATATTAAGACCTACAGCATTATCATTAAAAATCAATTATTAAAATATGTGAATTATTATTATCAAATTATAATACTAAATCATGGACATGTATTATTTATGTCTAATTAATAATTCATCTAATTACGTTTTAAAAAACTCGTTTAGAAAGTCGTTTATTCGAGCGCTACATCTGTTTGATTTTTATTGGAATAACTTAATGAGTAGAACCTCAAATTTTTATACTTAATCATTAAAGACAATATTAGCGACAATCAAACGATATCCGAAAAAGATTCTGTCACATGCGACCGAAACTTTTCTGATTTTTCTGTTTGAAATTTTCTTTTGATAATCAATAATATTGCCCTCAATGATTAGATCTATTTGAATTTCAATTTTGTGTTCTTAAATTACTAAAATGGACTCCCGGAAGTGGAAATTATCCCACTGAAACTCGCCAGATAGACTCGTTGTCGATGACAATGAATTCTATCAACTTGATGGTAATCAAGCGTACATTAGCGGACATATACACATTTTTCTGAAATTCTTCTTCTTCTTCTCCTTCTTGTGCCCTGTCCGATCAACGGACGTGGGCTATCATGTTGGCTATGTTACTTTGTTTACTGCAGCCCGGAACAGCTCTACAGTAGACTGGCCAAACCACTGTCTCAGGTTTTTCAGCCATGAGATTCCCTTCTTCCAGGGCCCCATCTTCCGGCAATCTTTCCCTGCATTATGAGATGCAAGATCTCATACTTCTCTGGATGTTTCACCGCATGTCCAAGATATTGAAATTTTCGGATTATTATTGTTTTAATAATTTATTTTTCTTTATTCATCCGAACCATAACATCTTCATTCGTAACCCTGGTCCATCCAGCTTATTTTAAGTATTGTTCTGTAGATCCATATTTCGAATGCCTCAAGTCGCCTAATTAGTTCTTCAGTAAGCGTCCATGCTTCCATTTCATAAAATAATACCAAAAACGCGTAGCATCTGACCATCCAAAATATACAGAATCTTTGTAAAAAATGTCATTTAATTTCTGAAATTAGACGATATTATATTTAAACATTTACAGCAGTTAATGTACTAAATAAATCTCGGTCCTATCTAACTGGGATTTGGCTTAGGTGTTAGCGGTATTCACTTATTTTAGTCAGTCCCTGAGGGGGAAATCTTCAAAAAACAAATAAAAAATACATACTTTTTTTTAGTCTTCCAAAATTTTTTGTGTCTTTTAACATTTTATTTTATTTTATTATTTATGTATCTATGTTCATATATTCCAATACTGCTTACTCTTCCAAGGAAGCATTAGCTTGTGTCTGGAAGTTTAGGGTAGGGGAGACCTAGGAGAGTTGTAACAGAGGAGAGTTGTGACAAAGACGATTTCTCCCAACCTATAATAGTTTTATTTTTTTTTATTATTGAGTTAGTTTATACTACAAGAATATAAACTAATAAGCACAATGTAACATTTCATTTGATAAATTTAAATATTTTTACAGTAAGCATAACATTTATTTTTAAATACATTCATTCTTTCTTCATTCTTCATACTTTCAGGCATTTCATCGTACATCTTTAGTCCTCTGTACATTAGGCAGTTCTGTGATTTTGATTTCTTCATTTGTGGCAATCGAACTCTGTTTATATTTCTTGTTTCGTAATTATGAATGTCTCTATTAAAAACAATTTCATCCTTAAAGTATTTTGGTATTTGGTTTTTCATAATTTTATGCACAAAAATTAACACGTTAAATAGTAGTCTCTTTTTTATTGGAATCCAATTTAGCTCCTCTCTCATTTGATTAATCCTTGCGTATTTGCCTTTCCCCAGTATACATCTCATTGCTTTGTTTTGTATAACTTCTAGTTTGTTCCAACTTTCTTCATTGGCCAAATATAACATTGCAAATATAAGTTTGCGATATTGTAAAAATGCTCGTTTGTCGCTTTAGAGACGCGCTACTTCACTCAGTACCCAACGGCGGCGCACGAGAAGCGGTTGCATAATTACGACGTCTGCATGCAAAAAAATGCGAAAAGTAAGTTTTTCTTCAAAATTTTGATTGAATTAATATCACGTCTTATTACAAGTGCGTTGTTGTGTTATTTTTTCTTAAGTTGTATGGTTATTTAAGTCTCAAAGCGTTGCATTGATCTTTTGTGTTTGCATCGTTTTTAGAAAATATGAATCATTATTCGGACCAAGTCGTAATCTTGAGAGTTGTGACAGCCTGTCACAACTCTCCTTTTGACTTCATTTTTCTGCTGGGTTATTTCGACACTTTTAAAAATTAATTTACCATGTCTTAGTATATTAAGGTCAAATCTTGCAAGTGCAGTCCGCAATAAAAGCTTGTCTCAAAAAAATCATTTTCGATAAAAAAAATATTTGTACTTGTAGTGTGATATTGAATGCTGGATGAATACTTTTTTTGTTTCAGAATGCCTAATAACTAATAACTATACACGAAAGGCTGGTAAAAGCATTGCTAGTGTCTAAATACTCAAATAGTCTAAATACAAAGCTGTCACAACTTATCTCTGTGATAGGGGAGTTGTGACAGAGGGAGTAGTTGTTATTTTTGTTGATTTTCTCGGAAACCGTAATACTTTAATTAATTTACATAGATCATAAATACGTAGATAATATTTCTTGAGCGAGATATGTCTCTTAAATTAAAAATTGTCACAACTCTCCTAGGTCTCCCCTATATTGTTTCATTATAGATATTTAACTGTCGTCAACAATACTAAGGTTACATACATGTATTATTTATGTTATATTTAACTCAGGTACGTCTTATACGTCATGTCATAACATATGTCTGGCCGTGTTGAAGGTAGCTTGAAAAAAAGCAAATGGGTCCAAGTGGTTAAGTAAATTGCAATGCATAAGTAGAAAACAATAAGTAAGTTGTAAGATAATGTTAATGTATACATGTATAGTTTTGAAGGAAGGAAGCTTCAATCCTCAGTCAAACCAAAAAAAATAGATGTAGGTACTCGTATTATAGTAAAAAAAACTTTGATTTTTAAGAGTTGATTTTTAGATGCCCTTTCTGTCAGTCTCCAGCGGAGCATTATATCGTAACTTTATGCTTTATGGCGGTGCAATGAACCACTAATATATTCGTATATGTGCTATACCTATATCTATAAACGGTGGCAGTAAACTCGTAGTAAAAGAGGTTGAAATGTTGAATCTACGTCACATTTGAAGTCGATTTTGTGGAATAACTTTTTCGACTAGAGTTTTCGTTTTCTAGTAAATCGAGTAGAAAGTTGGAATTTTTTAACTCTTTAAAAAAATATGTTAAAAAATTTCGGTGTTAATATCAGCTTTTTACTGTTTTTTTAAATGTGTCAAAGGGTCTGACTCCAGAACCCCTTTTTTGCCGAAAAAATTGGTAAATTAAAAAAAAAATCAGAGTGTGCAATTCACACGCGGTAGAAGTGAAGCCTTCATAAAACTAAAGTAGACAAGAGTGGGGAGGCCACGAAGCACCGCACAAAGAGGAGACCGTTTATACTATCTCATTCTCTCGCAGGCTAAATCCTATAGATGTAAGTGAAATGCTCTGATCGCAGTTTTTTTGGGTTCTCTGTGTTATGTAAATTCATAAGTTTCACAGATTTTTGATTTTTCGATGTTTCATGATTCGATGTTTAAAAGAGAGGCGAGCACCGGGATGAAAAAATATTTTGTGTCTATAATTAATTATGATTTAAGGAACATTAAAAAATAGACAAATTTAAAAGTTAGATTAATTATGAAGATTATTTCATTATTTTGTTATTTTTACACTGAATTGCTCTTTAATTTCCCGCTTAGGGAACGTACCCATACTACTTGACCAACTTTTTGCAATTTTTAACCCCCCCTCGGTGACCAAAACCCTAAGCCCCCCGCCGCTCATTTGTACCAAGCGTGGTATTTTGAAGACCCCCCCCCCTCCCCCTGAACAGGTCACGTAGTATGGGTACGTTCCCTTATATTACCCACGACCGTGTTGAAGGTTTAGTAAAAGATATTTAAAACTTCCGGACGCCGTGAAAGGTGTACTATAAGATATCATAAAATTAAATTATTTGTGTTTCGAAGAATCCGTCTATTATATTTAAAATTTATTGAAATTTCAAATTCCATAACGTTAACTGAAGTGTATAAACGTATATTATTGATAAATAATCATCGGTTCTACAAAAAATAATACATAAAATCTGACCTTGGGTCTTCGCGATGCGTTGACGGCCGTAAAAAGTTAAACAATAAGTGATTGCTGATAATTATATTATACGAGTATCTTACGACAGTTACATTATCTGCGACTTTGTCATAAACTTATTTTTAATCTATTCGATATTATGTTATTATTATTCTCACGGTTCCCGCTCAGAAAATATCTGTCAACCTTTCTACGCCTACATTGCATATTTCAGGTTTTTCTATGTTCATTTTTTTTGACGTCTCGTTCAATTTGATAGCGGCACGTGTTTTGACAGTGTTAATAAAGAGGTTTGTCAAAGTTAAGGCAATTACACTTAAAAGTACGAATTTTTGGATTTGAAGAAAAAAACCGCAACGACATTTATTAGATTTTACTTTTGAGATAACGGGCAGAAAATACAAATTAAATGTATTGATGTCGATTGTTGTCGCGTGGGTAAGTAACATTATTCAAGTAAAAGCAATGAAATAGGTAACAAAATTATTTTATCATCATTACACAGTATAAAATGAAGTCGCTCAAAATGTATGTGCACATTGATCTTTTAAACTACGCAACGGATTTTCATGCGGTTTACACCAATAGATAGAGTGATTCAAGGGGAAGGTTTATATGTATAATACATACTTATTATAGTAGAGAAAGGCCGAGAAATTTAAATATTCAATTCAGGCAGCGGGCAGCTGGCAAGCGGGTGGTGCGGATTTTATAAAGGTTGGGTGATGGCGTTGTGTTTCGTTAGCCACAGCAACGTGTGGCCGGGTCTGCTAGTTAATTAATAATTCGTCGAAGAAGAAGATAACACTAATAATCTAAACGAAAATATGAAAGAGAACAAGACACAGAAAACAGAAAAAAGACGATGGTCGCAACTGGGAAACGTTAAAAAAACGTTAATGTTATTAATTGGTTAACGTTATTATTATTGGTTAACGTTTTTTTAACATTAACCAATTTTGCGGTAGCGAAATTGGTTAACGCGCAGGTCCCGGTTAGACGAGAGGATTCGAGTCCCAGTTGTGACCATTGTCTTTTTTCTGTTTTCTGTGTCTTGTTCTCTTTCATATTTTCGTTTAGATTATTATTGTATTGTTGATACGAATTAAAAGAGAGAAGATACTTTACTGATATAACGCGCGTGGTTTCAATGAAATAGGTCCAGTGGACATACTTTAGTGACTCACGTTCATATACCTAATACCTACATATTTTTTTGAATAGCTATGCTTTTCATAAACGGTACTACGTTATTTATAATAATAATAACGTAATATTTGTATAGCGCAGTTTTGTGTTATTTCACTTCAAGTGCGCTTATTATAATAAACTTTAAAATAATCCTACAGTGCTCCTTACGAGTCAATTACAAAATATAAAATATTGATAAAATAATATTATAATAATAAGGAATAATACAATATTTACAGAGCAATGACAAGAGAACAAAACTTTATAATATCAGTGCTGTTATAGCACAGGTGAATAAAAGACACCAACGGTGCTATTGTAGCACAGGACAAAACAAGAACTGTAAAACTAAAATATGATATAATAACACGAGGCAGTTTACGTTCGGAAATTACAAACAATCTGGGTGGACATTAAACAAAAAAGTACGACAAGTAAGAAACCGAAACCAAACAATTACCGGAAATTTGAAAACATGTCTTATTTTACTTATATTGAAAAGAGATTAGGATTCATGAACAGTAGGATTTTTAAAAATAATTTTATTTTTAAAGCCCGTTTAAATTCAACCAAATTCTGGATATTAGTAAGAGCTGAGAGAAGTTTATTCCAAATGAGCGGGCCACTTACACAGTTACAGTTTTTTTTATTAGTACTGAAGTAACGTGTATAGTATTTTGATAATGCAGTTGGACAGATGTCATAATTTCTCAAGTTTATTAACATTCGATATGTAAATTTATTCTTTTGAAAGGCAAGATCCCGAGGCAAATTTTGTTTATAAATATTTTCAGCTTCACAAATCCTACAATAATAATCACCCTAGAATCTTCACACGTCTGCGCCAGTAATAAATAAACTTTAAAGCGGAAGTCTGTTTCCTGAAGCACCCAAATTCTATGGAATTACTACATTGCTAGGTGAACATATTTTTTCAGCTTGAAACGTTATTTTCACTATGGAGCGTTGAAATATTCATTCAACTGACAAAAATTAGAGAAGATGCAAAATTGTTTATTACACATAATAATATGTTTGTTTTACTAAATAAGAAAGAATTCAAAGAAAGAGTTTTTAAATTCGACCGGAGTCGGATTCTTTCAATCGGGCTCAGAAAACTCAAAATGCTCGAAAATACACAGGTACACACTAGTTTCATTATCCCGGGTCTCTTGCGACTGTCTCCATAATTAATTCATCAAAATATTACCACAGACATTATCTGTTTTCGTCCACATTTCGTCTCCTCCTTTTATGAAATATTGGGGGACGGTGGGCGTGACAACACACACTTTGTTTAGTTTAGTAAATAATTACGTGGAGGTCAAAAATGTCAAGATGAGTTCTGATGAGGAAGAGATGCTTAAAAGATCAGGGAGTAAACACAGATTTCGTGTAAGACCGGTACTACCTAGAAGTATTTATTTATCAGGAATTAAGAATAGAATACTGATTTGGATTAGGCAATTTCTTACGTATCTCTTAAACAGATATTTAAAAAGTGGTTTTAATTATGCTACATGTGCAAAAAATAGTTCACTAGAAATACGTTTTGGCTTTACATTAAGAGCGTTTAACCAGCCAGCGGACGAAAATCCACATTTCGTCGAAATTTGTTCTTACGATCGTGCAGGGCGGTTACAATGAGAAAGATTAATTATTCTCCGTACCAGCTTTTTTAAATTATAACTCAATATCGAATTTTTTTCAATCCAAATTAGCTTTAATTTATACCTTCATCCAAAAATGCTGAAAGGCGTAATGATAAAACTATTAAAATAATGTACTTTTTGTAATTATTTTTTGATTATAAGTATTTATCATTTTTCAATAGTGTCTAAGTTTAATAAGAATGTTAAAAAAATCTGAAATATATTAGTTTGTAAGTGCGCAAATAAATACACAAATGGACCAATTTTCGCCAAGAAACACATGTACGTACATATTTTTTAATGATTTTATTTAAACTAAAATTAAAATTCTAAAACATGCGTTTGCTAGATAATGTATTGATTTATTTTACTGCATGATTATATTATTTGAAATGGGTGTGGTATAATACAAAATCTTTTTTTGAAAATTTAACAAATCTGGCAACGACCTATGGAATAACCTTATTATACTAAAAATTTTAAAAAAATCTCAAAATTTATTACACGCGAATGCTAGATAAAAGAACAATCTTTCGAAATCCATTTATAAGTTTTTGTGGAAAAGAATCAATACGTCCAAAATCTGATTTGAAAATGACATATTTCTGGTTTTCTCTGGTAATGCCCTCTTAAGATTTCTGGCTAATATCGATTCGTACTCGACCTAAATGAACCATTTAAGAATTTCAAAACCACAATTATTAGTATAAACTGTTATGTAGGTGTGTATATTGGTTTGGTACAATAAATTAATATACTTACAGGACTTTATTTCAAGGTGAGTTCATGCTGGAAACAATCATCCATTACGACATTATTTATTAACAATTTATTAAACTCATAATTATTACGCTCTCCAGTGCACATAACCTTGTAAACTCGTGATATTTATGCTCCGTGACTGACGGCTGTTGTCAAAAAGTGTAAAAATCCCGTTTTCCGTCGGCCACGGAAAGCACAATCATTGCGTCTTCCACAAAAATGTGGAAGGCCACGCCCCCATTTTGAATTATTATAAGTAAGAATTGTTAGCCTGAAGCACTCATCTACGGGACGGGACCTTCTGATATCCGGTCAACTGCTCTTTTATCCACTCTCTCTTTTATCTCCTACCCGCTAAATAATTAAATATATACGAGTGTTTCATTCAACAATTACTGCTTATTACATTCTTCCACCTGCAAACAACCAACTTTATTTTCATAAAGTCCCGTCGGCGGCATGTATCTTTTCTGGGGTAATTTTTTCAATGTAGATGAGTGTTTCAGGCTAACAATTATTACCTACTTACAATAATTGTTACCCTTTGTGATATGCATAAAAATCTTATCTTAAACATTAGTTTTTCAATTTAAAAAATCATAATTGAATTTTTATTATTAGTTTTTGGGATAATATGCCGTGTTGCGCTACCTCCTTCTTTAGCCAACGTTTCCGACAGCGTTACAGTGTCCATCATCAGGGCAGATGTGTAATAGTTAGAGGTAATGTTTGTACTTATCTACTTAGGAGCGATACCGTGTCGCCAGCTCCACTCCTCTACGAGCTGGCGCTACAATATACTTCAACATGTTTTTTTGCGTTTAGCTTTGATGTAACCGTCAATTACCGGATACCAAGAACTATTGAGCTTAGCTCCGTCGTCCCTATTAATATTTATAGGATTTTTGTGAATTTCTATTGCCTCCGTAATCAGGCGTGCTCTATGAGTTTTGGGTCTTCCCAGGACCTCAGGGACAAATCCAAAGTAATGGCCGGTTTCGATTAAGTGCTCGGCGATTGCCGATTTGCACTTGAACACGGCATAATATCCCAAAAACTAATAACAAAAATATTTTTGGCCGTGAAAATCTAAAATCGTATCATAATTGAATGTTTGAGCCAACGTAGTGAGGTTTTGAGGCAATGTCTGTGAATGCGACCGCACATAACCGCACCGCTTGACAAGCACATGAAACCCAACAATATTGAAAATTTCACCTAACAAAAATGTGTTTATTTACAAAACTATGTGTATAAAGTTAAGCCGAGGAACTCAATTTTAATCTTTCTCTCTTTCTAGTAAGAGAAGCACAGTCACAGAAAGAGATTACAACGAATTATCAGCGGTAAGCCTTTATGTTATCTAATATCGAACATACCTACTATTCACAGGTCAAGGAAGGATAGACATGACACACGACATAAAACAAATGCGTCGACCTATATCGAATGCCTCGTGTCAAACGAACTGGTGTCAAATAAAAGATTCCGCCACGTGTTAAAATAATAGCCGCTGATTATATGTGTATACATATATTTTTTGATCAAAGTGATTGATCACTTATTTAACTAATAAAATAGTATAACGATTTACTCGTCTTAATACATATTTTAAAGCGTAACTTGCAAAAAGTAATATAAAACTTTATTCCACTTAATTGAGTTTTATTAATTAAGTTTTATTATAATATATTATAATGGAATTCCACCATGAATTATCACTCTCAAAAATAGAAATATTGCAAAAAGTGTTTTAACCCAAAATAATTAAAGTAAAGCCATCCATGAAAGAGCAGATTTTTTTTAAAGGTGAATATCTCACAAGAGTTTAATGTGAATATCGCACAAGAGTTTGATGTGAATATCGCACAAGAGTTTAATGTGAACATATCATAAGAGTTTAATGTGAATATTTTTGCTTCTTCAAACTTCGCAAAATTACTTTGTGGCATCATTAATTATCTAATGAATAACAGATCACTTTGTATAAACCACTATATTATAAACAATATCTACATGTTTCGATAACAATGTTATCTTCATCAGGATATGTTAATATAAAGAAAAATAAATTACAAACAAGTATAGACAAATTAGAATAAACTATAACATAGACAAAATATTAAAAAGTAGAGGTGATTAATTACTTACAAATCATAAAAATAGTTATACAAAATTAAATATAAAAATTATTTAAGGAAAAATAAAATTGCTTTTAGATAATAAAAAACTTTTAAGAACAAATTATTAAATTAATTAGTCTAAATCAAAAAATCAATAATTCTAATTAATTGTAAGTATTAATAAGAAAATAAATTTAAAAGACGGATATTTTAAAAAAATGTTTGGTTATTTATAATATTTAATTTACTATTAATGCTTTTTCTAATTTCTAAAATTTCTAAATTATCCAATTGTATGCCCGTAGTGTTAGTATGTAAAATTTTAAGACCTGTATTAATGTCAAAAGAATGAATTTGATGAACGAATGTTTCCAAAATATGGTTGGCAAATTCAGAACAATTATTATTATTTAAACATCTAATATGTTCCTTAACTCTAATGTTAAAATTTCTAGAAGTTTTTCCAATATAAAAAAAGTTACAATCATTACAAATTAATTTATAAACCCCAGATTTGTTCAAAAAATCACATTTATCCTTATTATTTAATATATAATTTTTTAATTTGTTATTTGTATAAAAAGATGATGAAGATAACATTGTTATCGAAACATGTAGATATTGTTTATAATATAGTGGTTTATACAAAGTGATCTGTTATTCATTATATGAATATTTTTGGTTTAAAACGAAAAATGTCGTTTTATAATAAGTTGAGAGGTTAAATTCCTTTCTAATAATTTATAAATAAAACACTTGTGTTGCAAAGTTTTTTTTAACAAAGAAACGACATTTATGTTTATTTATTTCACTTTCCTTTGAAAGGTTTCTTCTAACAAAATCTCATATTTTACAATCAAATCATAGAAAAACGAAACAAGTGACAATTGATGATTGCATTCTGACTGACACTACAGGATTCAAATTTAAAGGGAATATATTTCCTTTACATATATAAAACTATAGATGCATATTATTATGATATATACGATTTTTTATTCGTTTACTGTTAATTATCTATTCTTTGATCTATATATTAAAAAATATATATATATTATTTAACCTTAAATAAAAATTGTTATCTACATTCGTTGTCTCCGCCTTCTTAACACGAGCTTTGCTAAAAAAAAGGTGTAGGACATATTAAATAATATATATATTATTTTAGAAAAAACTTTATAGAATACATAATAACATGAAATTTTTGTAACATTTATTAAATAAATAAATAAAAATATATCTCACGAGAGTCCCAGCTACTCCCGTCTGGAACCAGTGAGACAATGGCATCCCCCATTGGGGTATGTTGTGACGCTGAAGGTAGTGGGATGGGGAAGGAGATGGGGAAGAGGAAGGTGGGGAAGTACCTGCTATTCAAATCTGGTCACCAACTACGGCTAACGCCATTTCCAGCATCGTTTCAATTCTGAATGGTGGTCCTACACCAGGGCGATACTGAGAGTATCTTCCACTCTGGAATGTGCCGCAAATATATTATTCATTATTTTTAAATGAATGAATTGTGAATTAACACAAATTATCAAAATAAAATTTATTTGCCCACGCCGGTATTTGATCCCGCGACCTTCAGATTGCGAGTCAAGAGGCTTACCCCTAGTCCACCCCGGCCGTCTATCTATATCTATGATAACAAAACTGGAAAATTAACCTAATATTATAATAGTAGTGTACACAAATATTAATATTTTTTTATTATTATTGAAAGAATAGATAATACATAATATAATCAACAAACAAGTCCTGCTAAGCCAATTGAATTGGCTTGTGAACAGGTGCTTATATTATAGTTTCATATACATTTTTTAAATTTATATAGACCGGTCAGTGACGGAGTTGGCATCGCGTCGGGTTCTATCCAGGCGTCGTGAGTTCAATTCCTCGGCTGGCCAAGTCCTCTATCACGCCTCAAGCAATATTTCCGCTTACTGTTATTGTAGTGAGAGATTTTTAAATATATTCAGGTTATTCGTAACCCGTGAATGTTTGCCTTTCTTAAAAAAAAGTCATTAATTCCAATTTGTCAATAATTAACCATTGCAAATTACGCGGCACTTGTATAATTTACTGTGAAGTTGTAAAATAGTAACACTTGTAAAAGAGTTCGAGGTCACTATATAAATTATTATGTACTAGCCAGTTCCCGACATGCGTTGCTATGCCACTTAACAAAGAAATCGATTCTCCCTGCGTGTCCTTTCCCATTCGTCCCAAATCCGTCTCCCCTTCCTCTCCCGCGTCCCCTTCTTCCGCCTTCTCTCTCCCCATTCCCCTCTCCCGCTTTTCCTGTCCCGCGAATCCCAGTCCCGAGTTCCTCTCCCCCCTCCTGCATTTCATACAATCAGTCCTGGTACATTCAGTTTTCAAATAGCTACTGCAATTTTTTTATACAAATTTCATAATGCCACAGCTCACCAGTACATACTATAGATTATAGATACCATCGCGGGCATGCACAATGCACACATCAAATCCCCAAAGTTTCATCGGAATCGGATGAATAGTTAGCAACGCATAATTTCATAATGCCAGAACTGACCGTTTTTATATGAATACTGCACAAGAGTCCCAACTGATCCTATCGATTTTGGAGGCGGAAATGGGTACCGCCGCCCCGGGAACCTTTATTGGATAACCAACACCTCTGCCATAGGTCACCCCAAGTGGTTCGCTACGTTTGGTGATTTAGCAGGGGTGCCCGGGTGAGGTTTGTCTAGGTCTAAGAGGCGGATGAAAAGGACACACTGAACCCCAGATTCATACCCACCCCTTAAACCCTTTTCCTTCACAGAACTCTCCTCTCCTTCCTTTCCCTGAAACCCTCCACACAGCATCCCCAGAGATGACTTAGGCCCTAATGGAAATTATTTTCCTCCGGGCCTCCTGTATGGAGATCTTGTAAAAAAAATAAACTGGAGCCAGTGAGACTATGGCATCCCCAATTGGGGTATGTTGTGAGGCTGAAGGTAGTGGGGAGGGGAAGGAGATAGGGAAGAGGAAGGTGGGGAATTACCTGGCTATTCAGATCTGGTCACCAAACACGGCTATAGCCATTTCAAGCAACGTTTCAATTCTGAATGGTGGACTTACACCAGGGCGATACTGAGAGTATCTTCCACTCTGGAACGTGCCGCAAATATACTACATATTATTTTTAATTAATAAATTGCGAAATAACACAAATTAATCAAATAAAATTTATTTACCGCCCACGTCTGGATTTGATCCCGCGACTTTCGGATTGCGAGTCAAGAGATTACGCCGGCCGTCATTGTAGTGAGTGACTATTGTATACAGAAACCATCACGGGCATGCGCTCATAAAATCCCCAAAGTTTCATTGCAAACGGATGAATGGTTAGCAACGCATAATTTCATGACAACAGAGCTCACTATTATACATAGAAACCATCGCGGGATGAATGGTTTAGCAAACAGCATAGGCTATTCATATATCCCCAAGCACGCATATTTTTATACATTTATACTAGCTGACCCGAAAAACGTTGTTCTGCCATATAAATGAAAGTTCGATAAGGCGGACGCAGCGCCATCTGTCATTCAACAACATAAATAATTTCGTTCTGTTTGAAATACGAACGACGGTTAAATTTGTGCATAAAAAATATGTAAACCGCAATTAAAAAATGGGAGGGTGGAAGTATAGGTATTTTTTGATGCCAAATAAATAAAAAAAATACTTTTATAAAAAAATTGTCAAAAAAATGGAAAAAATTTCTGGATAGGGACACCCTAATTACCTTGCGGTGTGAAATACACTTTACGACCTATTTTCATACCTACCAAATATACATTAAAAAAATCATAAAAATCGGTGTAGCCGTTTCGGAGGAGTGCGACCACAAACAATGTGACTCGAGATTTAGTAGTTTTTACTTACTTCTCAGACTTTTGTCACATTTAAAAATTTATTTAAAATTTATTGTCACATTTATTTAAAAACTAAGATCTGTATCAATTTGATCTAATTTTATCGAGAGAATCGAAAGTGGAAGATGATATCCATAAATCCCTAAAGACCCTCCTCCTGCAATCCATATTTAAACGAAACTTGCATTCAATAATTCAGTATTTGAGATGTGATAATATATTTTTTCACAGCTCGACACATTTTATATGATTATAAAATAAGAACAGGAATATATAGGCTGTTAACAATAAACACGTCCAATTTGAATTAATAAAAATATTTTACAAAAGTGTTGTGCATTGGAAGAAAATATTCTATGTCTATACCTACGTTTTACTTTTTAAAAAATGCGTTTTCAAATATACCTATACCGAAAGTCTTTTGATGGCGTTCAAACTGAGAAAAACTGAAAAGGTCAAATGAGCGCACACATAGCGTAATTTCCGTTTCATATCTCAACCAATAGGAGCCTTTAAGTGACATTATAATCAAAGCAATATAGTACAATTTGGGAGGCGGTTATGGGTGGCGCCGCCCCGGGAACCATTTATTGGATAACCGACACCTCTGCCATAGGCATGGAACAGTGATTGAAATCCATACTCTTAGGCGATAGGTCACCCCAAGTGGTTCGCTACGTTTGGTGACTTAGTAGGGGTGCCCGGGTTCATGGGTTGAGTTTTGTCCAGCCCACCAGCTGCATGGCAGGCCGGATCAGGAGAGAATAATTGAGGGAGACCCTTTGACTTCTCCAGCTGTAGTCTCTCGGAACATCGCAACATCGGGATGGATTCATACTTCCGTCACACCTGGACACACTGACACCCAGATTCCTACCCACCCCTTATACCCATTTCCTTCCCAGAACTTCCTCACCTTCCTTTCCTAAAAAGATCCTCGACACAGCATCCCCAAAGATGACATAGGCCCTGGGAGGAATTATTTTCCTCAGGGCCTGTGTGGAGCTAAGGGAACGTACCCATACTACCTGACCAACTTTTTGCAATTTTTAACCCCCCCCCCCCCCCCGGTGACCAAAAACCTAAGCAACCCGCCGCTCATTTGTATGGAGCGTGACATTTTGAAGACCCTCCCCCCTAAACGTGTCACGTAGTATGGGTACGTTCCCTAATGTAAAAAAAAAGCTGCCAATGAGCGCAATTGATGCGTCACAGGTGCAGTAATCGTCATTTCCGCTTCATCCGAAAACCAAATCACAACGGGGCTATAGAAATTTCATTTATAAAAAACGCCTTGATCGGAAAAAAGTTGAAAAAAGTATTGCGCCACATGTATTGTGCGGTTGAATATTGTATGCATTGAATGCGGTTATTGTTATTACGCTATAAAAAACTTCATTCAATTCTCAAGGAATTGACATACGACTCGACGCGACGCACGCTACGGAAATACGGTCATACGATCATATTGCACTACGCACTTTTCGTTTGAAATCAGAAGTATTTTGCGTATTTTGCTAACTAACTTCACCTTTCCGCTAAAATATTACATATATTGTATAAATAAAAAATATATATATTAGCTCCACGAGGCACCGAGGAAAAAAATTCCGTCAGCGCCTATGTCATCTTTGGAGATGCTGTGTGGAAGGTATTTTAGGGAAAGGAAGGAGAGGAAGTCCGGGAAAGGAAAAGGTTATTTGGATGGGTAGGAATCTGTGGGTCAGTTTGTCCAGGGGTGAAGGACATAACATAACAATAATAATACATCTTTATTGAACGAAATTATAAAGATTTATAACTACAAAAAAGTACACGTTACAATAGTTTAAAAGTTACATAAGTACAAAAGTTAACAACAGAAAACAATCTTAATATCTTAATATATAAAACAAAGTCGGGTTAGTTACACTATTTATAACTCGAGAACGGCTGAACCGATTTTGATGATCTTTGATTTGTTGGATTTGTCTCCGCCCCGGTTAGGATAATAACTATTGAAACATCGCAAAAATTCACGAAAAAAGAAAGTTATGACGAAAATTCATTTCCTCATACATTTAATATGGAACGAATTTTCATCTTTTGAAAGAGCTGAAGGAATATTGTGGTAGGTAGGTATAATATTGCAGTTTGCTTGAATTCCAAACATTCAAAAACGTCAAATGTCAATGCGTTGATTGTTGTGCATTTGTTTTTAATCATATAATGCTGCCCTTCTTTCTTACACACTCAATGTCAATAGTCGAAAATGAGACAAATGGTGAACGTATGTCTGCACACCTCCAAAAGAAAAATTCAATAATTATAATAAATCTCTGAAATGAAACGTATTTTTTTACATAAGCTCCACACAGGAGGCCCTGAGGAAAATAATTTCTCTCAGGACCTATGTCATCTTAGGGGATGCTGTGTGGAGGATCTTTTTAAGGAATGGGGAGGATAGAAAGTTCTGGGAAGGAAAAAGGTATGAGGGGTGGGTAGGAATCTGGGGGTCAGTGTGTCCGGGAGTGACGGACGTATGAATCCATCCCTCCAACTGTGGTGCAAGGCAATGGGTCGAAAGAGTCCGGCTGGAAAGGTCAAAAGGCCTCCCTCAACCAGTCTCTCTCGATCCGGCCCGCCACGCAGCAGGTGGGCAGGCGCATCAACTGCCAAGACCCGGACATAAGTCACCTCATGAACCCGGGCACCCCTGCTAAATCACCAAACGTAGCGAACCACTTGGGGTGATCTATGGCAGAGGTGTTGGTTATTCAATAAATGGTTCCCGGGGCGGCGGCACCCGTATCCGCCTCCCGAATTCCCGTAAGTAATTGTTAAAGTAAGAAAATCACAAAAATATAAATCCATACACAACGCCATCTCTGATACTGACAAAAACAAAACACGGACAGTTGCGCATTGATAATTGCTTCATTGCGTAATTTTTAACTTAATAAAAAAACTGAATTTAATTCAACAGCTATTGATTCTGAGGCAGGACGAAGTTCGTCGGGTCAGCTAGTATACATATAAACAGTAGTTACTTGGACAGTAGGTAGAATAGAGATTTATAAGTATAAATTTAGGATTCTCGTAACCTGCCTCACTAGGCTAGCCTGTGTTGAGGCAGTAATTTAAAGTCGATTTATAATACTGTGAACATACTTACACTTATGGTAAAATTTAATCACACAAATAGATTGGTAGCATTAAAAATAACTTATAACTAATAACAATAACATTGGTACAATAATAACAGCATTGGTTTCATTACTAATTTCGAATTTGGGTGAGTGCACCGGTAAATCCTCTATCATTATTTTGTTTATATGAATTCCCACTGCGGTGTAAGGCGATGGGCTGAGAGAGTCCGGCTGGAGAGATCAAAAGGTCTTTCTCAACCTGTCTCTAACAAAGCTGGCCTGCCACGCAGTTGGTGGGCAGACGCATGCAGAATGCAGACGTGGCAAAACCCGAGCAAACCCCACCTCATGAACCCGGGTACCCCTGCTAAGTCACCAAACGCAGCGAAAAACTTGGGGTAACCTCCGGCAAGGGTGTTGGTTATCCAATAAATGGTTCCCAGGACGGCGGTACCCAAAAATCAACATAAAGAAGTTGATTTTTTTATGTGATTACCGCACAAGATGAGCTAAATGTAGTGGGGAGAGGAAGGAGATGGGTAAGAGGAAAGGTGGCAAGTACCTGGATATTCTGATGTATAGATTAGGTATTGCTCAAACCTGTGTAGGTTACCTGGTTGCAGTTATAAAAAAATATTTAATTATTTTGCTGAAAGTCTTTTCACAATAATAAGGTTCTTTTTACGGTTGTCTTATACCTGTTAGGTAAATTATTTATCTAATGTAGCTTCCAACAAAGTCCGCATAGCCAACATGATAGCCAACGTCCGTTGAACGGACAGGGTATACCAAGAAGAAGAATGTAGCTTGTTTTTTTTTTTGTAAATTTTGATTTAGTTTGACAATTGTAAACCGTTAGTTATGTTTCAATTAAATAAGATTATTAATTAATATATTAGCGTTATGATAAAAGTACTAAGTCCTTTTTTAAAAGATTGGCAACTTTCTAATGCAAAATCTTGTATTTTTGGTTTGAAAATTAGATGGCTTAGAAATATTTTAGATACCTTAAGGGGTAATTAATTAATAATTTTTTTGTGAAAAGGTATTTTATATATTTACAAAATCCAAAAGTATTGATACATTTAGTGGCAACATCTATGTTTATAGTGGCACTAATTATTTGTAAAAATATTGATCTGGTGTGCTCCTGCAGACGATCTCCTGAAGGTCTTCCAAAAAGGTGTTCGGCGGTGACCACGATTTCTCCGGTATAGTTTAGTTCATCTGGAATCAAAAACCTAAAAGATTTCTTTAGTGGACAGATAAAACTAGGTATTGACAGAAGGAGTAATCGAAATTTCGATTTTTGACAAAATGGAGACTTCGTAAAATAAAATAGAAATATTTATTCGAAATCTTCTTCCTTCGATTATTTTCTGAGGAATATGTCTGAGAAGGTTGTGTTAAAATTTCAAACCGATCGGTTGAGCCATTTTTTAGAAATCTGGAAAACATATTTTTCAGAAAAACGCGTTTTAAGTTTCGGAAGAATACACATTACTATTAGAAATGATGTTCACTTATTTTTTTATTACATAATCAATAATAGATATTATTATTAAATTAATAAAAACAGTTTATTTTCAAACAAGTTCTGCTGTGTAATTATTATTACGCGTGACAGCTGTTTCGCCTTCTGAAGGCATTATCAAACTGTTTGATAATGCCTTCAGAAGGCGAAACAGCTGTCTTGTTTGAAAACTTGTTTGAAAATAAACTGATTTTATTAATTTAATAATAATGTCTATTATTGATTATATAATAAAAAAATTAAAATTAAAATGGAGTTCTACAAATTAAACTTGATAACAATAAATAAAAGATGTTCACTTATTTTGTCTAAGAAATAATTCGATTTAGTCTTCAGGTATAA
Organism: Limnephilus rhombicus; assembly: GCA_929108145.2. NCBI lineage: Eukaryota > Metazoa > Arthropoda > Insecta > Trichoptera > Limnephilidae > Limnephilus > Limnephilus rhombicus. The sequence continues at coordinate 17,386,926 of OV815272.1, read as the reverse complement.
AATGAACCTTTCATAAAGTCATTTATACCTATAATCCAGTCAAAATAGACATTCCACCTCGCATTAATTCTTAACAAGCTGGATTTTTGCAAAAGTCCCCATCGATCCCGCTCTGGCAAGGTTTTTTTTTTGAGGTCAAAGGTCACCATTTTTTGTTTTTGCGTATATCTCTGAAACGGTAAGAGCTATCGAAAAAAAAATTGAGTAAAAGTTTGTAGATCGTAAAATTCTCTACAAAAAAACACATTTATTATTTTCTCTACAAAACACCTTTCTCGAATTATCGCGATTTCAGACCATAGGTATGCACACATTTCCGCACCACCTTTGAGGTAGTGTACTTGGCGCTTTTTTTTAATGTGGTTTCCCCAGTAGGAATACTCCACGATACAGGGTGTCCGGGGGTAAAGTGCACTAACTTCGGGAGGAGATTCTACACGATAGTACAAGTAAAAAAGATGAATACCTTTTCTCGAAATTACAATTTTTAGAGGCACTTTTCAAATAAAAAGGTAAAATTGGTCCGGCGTGTGCGGCCAATTGTAGCAGCAACAAATTTACATTATTCATCATCAGATTCTACATTATCACTCGTTTCTTCTTCCTCGCTCTCTTCTTCCTCTTTTTGCTCAATTTGTGTTGACTGCTCTAAGAAGAGAGATATATCAGTTAGATCCTCATCGTTTTCGAAAGAATCTTCATCTGTTGCATTTGATTCAGCGTTAGTGCAAGAGTGGCCTTGACAGTTGGTACAGACTGGTGAACAAAACAATCCAACTTTTCTGCATCCACAATTGTTCGTACAGCCTTTTTTGCAATTACAAAAAATTGTATTCAGCAGTTTCTCTGGAGCAGGTGGAAGTAAAGTACGGATTGGGTCCAAACTCTCTCTCTGGTTTCAATCCTGGGATTGGTTTGCAGCAATTTCATCTATTCGTTTTTTCCACTCTTCCCTGTCTTGTGCGGCTCTTTTGAATTCTGCATATGATAAGCAGCGCACGTCCACCAGCAGGTCCTCCAGGTACTCTCGGCGTGGGCGTCCCCTAGCGTTTGTCCCCTCGGTCATACCCTCCATTATGGCATGCAAGAGGCCTTCTTGTCTTATTGCATGGCCGATCCATCTTGCGCGCCTTTCGGACAAGGTCCTGAGCAGGTGCCTTCCTCCTTCGATTTTTTGGAGAACCTCCTCATTTGTGATGTGGTCTCTCCAGGAAATTCCTAGTAGTCTTCTATAGGACCACATCTCAAAAGCCTCTAGTCTCCGTTTATCTCTTTCGGATAAGCACCATGTTTCGCAGCCGTACATCAAGATACTCCATACATAGGTCTTGATGAGGAGTATTCTCAGTTTCAGGTCTATATTATTCGATTCTATTATTTTCGACCTTTTATTGAATGCAAGCCTAGCCTGGTGTATACGGCTGTCGACCTCGCTCTTAGACCGACCGTCCCATGTTATTTTGCTCCCGAGGTACACAAACTCCTTGGTGTTCTTTAGTGGAACTCCTGACATCTCTACTCTCATCTGATGTTGCGTTCGGCCTACAGTCAGCAGCTTTGTTTTGTCTTTATTTATCCTCATGTTGTAGTTATTTTGAAGAATGCTTTGCATGGTTGTTAAGGCCTCTTGCAGTTCTTCTTCGCTTTCAGCAACCAAAGCAATATCGTCAGCAAACCTTATCATATCCACCTTTTGCCCGTGTATCTTTACACCTTTTCTGTGACTCATTCTCTCCCTCAAGTCATCAATCGCACTTTGTACATATGCGTTAAAAAGAACAGGTGACAGAGAGCATCCCTGTCTCACCCCTTGTCTTATACTGGCTTCTTTTGTATCATTGTCACATCTAATTATAGCGGCCTCATTCTTGTATAGCGCCTGGATTATTCGTCTATCTCTATATTTGATGTCAATTCTCTTCAGAATCTCGAAGAGTCTTTTCCATTCTACTTTGTCGAAAGCCTTCTCCAGGTCTATGAATGCGATGAATGTGTTTTGGTTTCTTTTTAATCTTTTTTCTAGTAGTATTCGTAGCGACAATATTGCTTCTCTGGTTCCTACACCTCTTCTAAAGCCAAACTGGTCTCCGGAAAGGATGTTCTCTACTTTTGGTTCGATTCTTTTTAGAATGATATTAGTCAATATTTTTGAGGCATGGGATATAAGGCTAAGAGTTCTGTGTTGTTCACATTTCGTCGTGCCCACCTTCTTTGGTAATGCGACAATTAGGCATTTCTCGAAATCCTCTGGTATCTTTCCAGTCTTATACATTGTCTGTATCATTTTAAACAGGGCATCTATAGTTCCTTTTCCTGCTGGCTTAATTAGTTCAGCCGGAACGTCATCGATTCCGGGTGCTTTCCCGTTTTTGAGATTTTTCAGTGCGAGGTCAAACTCTTCTCTAGTGATTGGATCTCCCAAATCATCTGCGTCTACCTCATTTTCTCTTTCTATCAATGTTTCGTTGTCATTATTTCCCTTTGCATTGTACAGCATTTCGAGATATCTTTTCCATCTCTCTCCTATTTGGTGATTTTCGAAAAGTATTTTGCCGTCTTCTCCTTCTATTGCATTACCCTTTCCAACTCTCATCCCAAAGAAGTCTTTCACCGCAGCGTGAGCTCTTTCTACATTTCCTCTCTTGAGGTCGTCATTTATCTCATCGCATTTATTCTGGTAGAATGTTTCTTTGGCTATTCTTGATTCTCTATTTATTTGGTTTCTCAGCACTTTGTATTTCTCTTGTGATTCAGCTCTTTTATCATTTTTGAGCTCTCTTCTATCCTTTATCATATTTAAGATCTCATCGGTTATCCATTCCTTCCGTGCTTGGGGTTTTTCCTTGCCTATAGTTTCCTCTGCCGTAGTTATAATCTTCGTCTTTATCACTTTCCAGATCGCATTCACGTTTTCCTCTTCCATTAGGTTGCACTCTTGCGTCTTTTCCCTAAAACTGTCGCTAATCTCTTTCATCTTTAATACTTTTGTATCCCATTTGAGATTTTTTCTCTTTTTTAATTTTTTCAGTTTTAGAAGACTTTTGGCCATTACCATATTATGGTCACTATCTATATCTGGACCGGAATAGCTTCTACAGTCTTTTATTTGGTTTTTAAATCTATGTCTAACCATTATATAGTCTATTTGCAGTCTTTGTCTGTCTCCAGGGGATTTCCAGGTGTATCGCTGTCTTGGGTGATGTTGGAAACAAGTGTTTGCTATCACTAGTTTGTGTTTTTCGCAGAATTCTGTCAATCTGTTTCCTCTGTCGTTTCTTGCACCCAACCCAAAGGGCCCAATGCAAGTTCCTTCACGTCCTTCTCCTACAACAGCATTCCAATCTCCTAGGAGAATCAGATTTTCACCTGCTTTTATCTCTAATATAAGTTTATCTAGCGAACTGTATACCTCCTCCACTTCTTCTTCGCTATGACTAGATGTTGGCATATATACTTGGATAATTACAGTGTCTACAGGCTTAGTTTCTATTTTGACTAGAATAATTCTTCCGCTATATTGCACGTATCCCTTAACCCGTCTTCCCCACTCCTTGCACAGCACAACGCCTACTCCCCCTTGGCCAGGTTTATCCTTTATGCATCCTGTGTGGATAATTCTGTAGTTGCCACTCCAGAAGTCTCCGCAATTGGGCCATCTCATCTCTGCTATACCTAGGGCATTCAAATTTACATTTTGCATCTCAGCTTTCAGATTATCCAGTTTGCTGTTTTGCAGTAATGTGCGGACATTCCACGTTGCCCATCTCGCTATTTGGTTCTTTGTATTTGACTTTTGTTTCGCTATTGACTTTGTGTTTCTAGCATCTCGAGCAGTCCCCACCCGGAGATCCGAACGGGGGACTATTTTACCTCCGGAGAATTTTACTTGAGATTGGGTATTCATCTTTTGCTGGTTCTTGGGATGCCACTTGGACCTTTAATGTGGTAGTTTCCCGTTTCTTTCCACATCCTATGCCGTTGACCTCGAAGGTTCTTCCGCCTTTGGTCCAAACTATTATTCATCAATTTCCAGCCCCAGTCTTCAGGATTCAGTTGATTGCCCAGCCACACTTGCACTTGGTAGAATACACGAAACACGTGTTGATAAGCAGAAACAGATATTGGAGGGAGACAAGGTAACAGCACTCTTTTATTGTTCCTTGTATTTTTCCCGAAATTCAAAAATCTTTACTTGTCTATCGATTCCATTTTTTTCGGAGCTCCATATAAAGCAAGGAGAAAGCGAATTCCGTAAGTGAGGAAGACGTCTGCTGAAGAGTTGATGTTTTTAAATACTTCTGCGTTATCTATCAAATCATTACGTTTTTCAAACAATTTAAATACTGCAGTTTTTCCCCTTTTGAAAATTGCTGATGTCGTATCGCAGTCAGTTATCGCATGTAGGAATAAAATATGAGCTCGACATTTTGATATGCAGTTAAACTTTGTGACTAATATATTTTTGTTTGAATTTGAGCTTTCCCAGGTTTTAAAAAGTAAATGATTTTATCACTTGGAGTTCGTGCAGTCAGTATTATTAATAAATCTACATCTTCTCCAACAACGATAGTTATATTATTGCTTCTGAATTGATCTATTGCGGTTTCAATAATGAGGACATCAGCATCATTATTAGCTTGTTTCACAAGAATTTTGGCAGCTGTGAATTCTTCACACAACATCGAAATCAAGCGAGTTTTATTGTGAACATTGGCGAGAAATTGTTGTTGGTTTGTTGGAACAGTCATTGATCGATCAAAAACTATATCAGACGATGAAGATGTTTTTGTAGCTCGACGACGTTGTTCTGCAGCTTTGATATTTTTCATGCAATCAGTATAACCATCAAATACTATGGTAACGTTGTGACCGAAGTGTCTACGAACATACTGAAGATATAAAATCCGAAAAATGCAGGTTTACACAGGTTCCTATGGAAAATCCCAAAAATGCAGGTGGGCGCCGGCAGTAACAGGCAGACATTACTCAAGGCCAACCGACTAATGAATTAGGGATGGACGTTGATTTACTCAGAATCGTGTATTTTCCACGTATGAGTCACAAAAACCAATATTCCAATATTTTTTCTTCAAATGGATGACCCGATGATGTATACTGGCCACATACGTGCATATTCGTATTTTCTAGGTTTGAAATCGCGATAAAACGAGAACGGTATTTCGTAGAGAAAAAAGTATTGATATCATGTTTGTAGATAATTTTACGATCTACCAACTTTTAATCAATATTTTTTTCGATAGCTCTTACCGTTTCAGAGATATACGCAAAAAACAAAAAAATGTAACCTTTGACCTCGAAAAAAAAACCTTGCCAGAGCGGGATCGATGGGGACTTTTGACATAGCATTCGTAATGACGTATTCAAGACTTATACAAAAATTCAGTTTGTTAAGAATTAATGTGAGGTCAGCACCTTTTTTCGTCTATTTTGACTGGAGTACTAGGAATATATGAAAGAAACGAGCAGCTGCTACTCCGGTCCGTACTTAGCCTACTTTCTTACAGTCCGAGACGTCTTTACAAATATGCGTATATCTCGTAAAATACTTATCGGATTGATTTGAAATTTTCAGGAAATATTATCAGTTAAATATACTTTTAGGAAATACAATAAAATGATTTTTTGAAAATTCTAACTGCGTATAACCCCTTAATTAAATACTGCGAGTAGAACACGTACTTACCTTTGAAATAATCTTTTTTTTTAATTAGTCATTTTGAAATAAAATATCAGGCCTATAAAAACTGCTTTAAAGTTCAAAATCTCCTACATACCAACCCCTTTTTGGTTTTGGTTTTATTTTATAATGTGGAAAATTAAATTCTTCATAAAATGATCATAAAACATTTAAATATATGTGCCTCAACTTCGCAAAATAAAATAAAACACACTTTTTGGTGATGTTTTTTTTGTGAATAAATCAAAACACGCGGCTGGTGTTAAACGGGAATTCAAACTTTATCGCCATCTATGTACGGAGTGTTATTGTATGCGGCCTTATCCAGAATTTTACACGATGTGGTGGATTACCTAAAATAATTTTATTCTCATTATTGAAATTAAAACAATACAATCGAGTCCTTTTGCGGTTTCGACTTATTCACTCACAGAATTAAAACATAAAATACTGGATATATGCTTTAGAATTACCCTGTAAATGATCAACCAAAACGCTCTGCATACCATGATAAAAGATTACTGCAGACCAGATTAATAATAATTATAAATTGGGAAATCTGGAGACGGGTGATTTAATGCAATCAGTAGGTACGTGCATGTGTTGTGACATTTTGGGTTGAAAATATTTTATCTCCTATTTTTGCCACGCGCACTTACCATCTAGTTGCAGATAACGTTATTTCCTAGGATTGGAAATCCTCCTATCAAAGCTTTGTGATTAAGAAAAGCAATTAGCGTGGGCTAAATTGTGACAAAATTCCTAGAGAATGCATGCAATAGAAATGAACATTACTGTTTAAACGACGTAATAAATATCTTTTGATGCTTTGTTTATTTAATTAAATTAATTTTGCAAAGTGGAACCATTTCATTTTCTGAGATACTCGTAGCTATGTACTGCCGGTAGGTAAATACAATCTTTAAAGTTATTTTTTTCGAATTTTTATTCCAGGTCAATTACATTTTCCCTTATTTAACTAGAAATAATTAAAAAAGAACAAATAAATTTTACATTACGTTACATAACATTAAAATATTATTCATTTTCATATTTTGTTGAATAAACTTAAAAATTAATATATGTATATATATATTTTTTTAATGTAAGTAGCTAGACTTATTTTCATTTTTAATGAATTAATCTGGAAGGCAATTATACAAGGTGTCCGAAAACTCGTAGTACAAGCGGGAAACTGGGGAATCCTCATCACATTTGGAGTCGATTTTGTGGTATAATTTTTTTTGATTTGAGCTTTCGTTTTCGAGTAAATCGAGTCAGAAGTTGATTTTTTTTTTGGTCAAATTCTTATAAATTATTACTGACGTTCATAGTATCTAACTAATAAAAACTAATTAAAAGAAAACAAACAAAGAAATCCGGATTTAAAGCATTATTTTGAAATTATTCATAATTTTATTCCGTGTAGTACGGTCGTTTCACGGTTAAAAACAGCTGTTCATTATTTTCGCGCTTCTAAGTCAAAGTGCAATGCGAAATTTGCTGTCCCTTTCTGCGCTCGGTTCGATCAACACAATAGAAGGGGTAAGCTACTAATGGCTTGGCCTTGAACTGTGAACTTGCGAACCAAATTCTGTACGGAAGCAAGTCCAAAAAGGTAAATGTTCAGGAGATGTTGTATGATAGATAACAAAAAAACTAATTATTAACTCAATTAGTTTTGTTTTAAGAAGGAGCAAATGAAACGAATTTTTTATAGTAAAGCCATTAAAATAATTGTTTAAAAAAAAACGCTGACTTGAGTCAACTTTTCAATTTGGGAGGCGGGAATGGGTACCGCCGCCCCGGGAACCTTTATTGGATAACCAACACCTCTGCCATAGGTCACCCCAAGTGGTTCGCTACGTTTGGTGATTTAGCAGGGGTGCCGGGTTCATGGGGTGAGGTTTGTCTAGGTCTTGCAGGCGGATGACCAGGACATGCTGAACCCTAGATTTCTACCCACCCCTTAAACCCTTTTCCTTCCCAGAACTCTCCTCTCCTTCCCTTCCTTAAAAAACCCTCCACACAGCATCCCCAAAGATGACATAGGCCCCGAGGGAAATTATTTTCCTCAGGGCCTCTTGTGTGGAGCTCATGTAAAAAAAAAACTAAAACATGGACTTGAGTCCTATTGCCTCTAAATGAAGTGGACTATTTTGTTATGACATGTGGTGTATTATAAAAAGAATAAAGTCCATGGTACACCCTTCTGCTTCTAAGATAGTTGTTGCATCATGGTACTTGCATCCACATGCAATTTTGAAAATCGTATTTTTTCTTCATAATGGGACTTCCATTTTTCTGCCACTGATAAACATGATAATTTACTTCAAGTAAATTATCATCAAAAACTCATTTCTTCAAATTTCGGACTTGGACCGTTTTATCCTCGGTATCGCGTCGAATTCATTCAAAAATACAAGGAATGCGCCCGAGAGTTCCCCCATCCGTCTCCCTTTAGCACCGTTTTAAAAAACGAAACAGCGCTATTTCACTCGAGTTGTATGCAAACAGTTCCGTGTTTTGGACCGCCCAATTAGTTTGTATCAGTTTGTATTTACGCTTTGACGTGGGATGTTTCTTGTGTTTTATTTGAAATGTAAATAATAGTGCGTTATTAATTATAGCGTAACATTGTGACTCTTTAAGTTATTTCTTTGTGTGATTAATTGTGAATGAAATTAATTGAATTATTAGTTAGTGAGTAATCTGTTATTTATACCAGGGCGGGAAAGCGGTGTGTACCCTCCTATGTAGTTGTGATAAGTTGAACAATTGGTGACAAATGTTTGTGATGTGTTTTTGGATTTGAAAACATTGCAACCAGATGCGGAGCTGCCACACAATAAAATAAATTGGTACGCTAATTATTATTTATGCATTAAACCGCTTACTCGTTAATACGGATCCAAACAGTTAGATTTAGCTTTATTATTACGAAAAGTGAGTATTTATGTCGGGGGAGACCAAAAAACATGCAAAAATATGCATTTAACATTTTAATTTTGTTAAAATTTCACTTGCGCGGTAACGCCATGTTTATTCATTGTTTTTATTTTAACATTTCATCAATGCTGCCAATTATAGAAAAATATTTTTGCGTAAAACAAAGTGAATGCATCATTGACAAGTTTGTACCTGTATTTATAACAGTAGAACATTGAAAGAAATGATAAGTTTTAAGATTTTCACGGCCAAAAGCATTTTCGTTATTTGTTTTTGGGGTGTTATGCCGTGTTGCGCTACCTCCTTCTTTAGCCAACGTTTCGGACATCGTTGGCTAAAGAAGGAGGTAGCGCAACACGGCATAACACCCCAAAAAACAAATAACGAAAATTGAAAGAAATGTATTAAAATAATTACACAAACCCGCTAGATAAACCCTGCGTAGCCAAACAAAGCATTCAAAACCTGGGATGTTTTTTAAAAGTATGATGAAAAGCGAATTTATTTTAGAGAATTTATTTTATAAGATTGGTACTTCCGACAAATGTCATATTTGATTGTCTATTAGTTAAAAAAGGAACATTCCTTATTATCCGTGCATCAAACTGCGACAACACGAACGTTCCGTGTTATCCGTGAGGTGGACTAACTGCATATTTACCCGCTAATTAACCATATTGTAATGCCTAGAAGAGGTGGGAGAATAAATTATTAAGATGAAAATAAATAAACTATGGACACGAAAAGAGATTAAGCAACTTATAAATAATTTTAGAATAACATCTTCCATCTGTCATCATGACATTTCCGCTTTTCAAAAATTTTAACCCTAAAAAGCCGAAATGTTTTTAAAATAATTTTTTTTTCTTAATTTTAAATTTAAAAATGCTTAAATTGAAAATCTTTATGTTTATTTGGGTTCTCTATGTGATGTAGGTTCACCAGTTTTCCGCTTGTACTACGAGTTTCCGGACACCGTGTATAAATAGCCCCCTCGTAACCAATGGATTGCTTATCTTAGTGAGTATGCGTTGGTGTCATGGTTTTGTGATGTCATGTAAAGTGTGCGTGTAGTTGGGCGTACTACTTAAAATAAAACTCGTCGCAAAAGTCACGGGAGACCAAATATCATTTACATTTTTGACTCCAGATAATGTCAAGAATCACTGATGAAAGTGGATCAAGTGTGTCTCTTAACACCTTTTATGAACAATAATGTTGATGTTATTCATGATAGAAACAGTCATGCATTACGACATTATTTATTAAACTCATAATTACGCTCAGTGCACGTAACATCGTGCGATTTATTCTCCATGTCTGACCGCATCGCGCGGCTGTTGTTAAAAAATTAAATAATCCCCCCCCCCCTCCCCCATGTCTTCCCCGTTTCACCAAAACCTCCTAGAGATCTAGGAGGATTTGGTTTCACTCGGGAGGAGAAGATTTTCCATTGGCCATCGAAAACACAGACATTGCGTCTGTGAACAAAAATGTGTAAAGCCGCGCCCCCATTTTGAATTTTCAGCAATAATCTGTGTGTAAGCAAATGTATAAGAAAATGTCTGTGTCGGAGGTCGCAGGAGACCGGGCTTTAAAATGTCAATATTATTAAATTTTCTGAGATTGTAATTCATCTAGAATTTTTGAAGTAAAACTACTTTACGCACGCTTGACTTGTGGTTGGGCCTTTACGCACGTTTGACTTGGGGAGTAAGCTGGTGAATGCGGATGAGAGCGTTATGAAAAGTGTGATCGGGCGAGACGAACGGTCGGGCGAGGTGAACGGAAGTTGAAGGGGAGATATAAGTTAGTGAAGTTTTGCTTCAGTCGTGTGGTCTAAAGCACATGCGTTTTTTGTTTTTGTTTTTTTTTTGCTATTTAAGCCAGAGTCAAGTTAGCCTCTCTGAAGCTAGGCATACTATACAGGGCCCGCGGATACTTTAATAGTACACAACTGCTGACCCTGTACAAATTGCAAGTGCGCCCCACTGTTGAATTTGGCAGCCACCCCTATTAACGAGGCTCGAAATATTTTTAAAAATCCTTGGCTCCGTGCAAAAACGGGCGGTCCGTTTGATAGATTCCCTTATCTTAACAAACTGATTGCAATCTTAGAGCACAGGCGTCAGGACGCTGTCTTTGTTCTAACGGTAATTCAAATAGCTAGATAGAAACTAGCATCATTGATCCCTTCGGCATCGGTGCGTGCGGAGAAACATGTTGAACGCGCGTCCAACACTTGTACACGGTTGGTATTTTCCGCTTGAGAACAGGTTTTTTCTGCGATTCGTTCATGAGTTCTGTGTAACGATTTCCAGCCTGTGTTTCCTCCCTCCTACAACATGGATATCTTCAAGACCCATACGGTTCTGTACACGTGGGTTTTTTTAAAACCCATTGGTATTTTAAATATAAATAATGATATTATTCGGCATCTTTTATTGAAAATGTGTGATATGCTCATAAGTAGCCAATTTTTGAAAAATATTATTTAAAAAGTGGGATTTTTCTTTGTTCTAATTTTATTCAGTAAAGAAAATATAAATATTCTGACCCCCACCATCCCTACTTCCCCACCTGCCTCTTCCTCATCTCCTTCCCCTCCTCACTACCTTCAGCCTCACAACATACCCCAATTGGGGATGCCATAGTTTTACTGGCTGCAGACGGGAGCAGCTGAGACTCATGTGAGGTATTGACATAAAAAAAAAAAACAAACAAAAAATAAATGCAGATTGAGCGGAAAATATTTTCGCATTGCATTCGATTTCAGATAAATTCACTGTTTTTTAACGTAGGTATTTCAAAATAAAATATTATTCATGAAAGCAGACAATCTTTCAGATGTCTGCTTTCTTTCACCTATTACAAATCGACTGTGCAATTAAAAATATGAAAATTTTGAACGCGAATAAAGATAAAGTTTTTAAAGTCACGCTTGTGGTTTGTATCGTGTATTCTGTAATTACTAGGTACTTTAAATGAAACTGAAAAATGAATTTAATTATACAAAGGAATTATAAAAGTTTCTGTTACTATACTTTTTTAAATTTGCAAACTTTGAAAAATATTTTTCAAACGCTAAAAGTTGGTTCATATAAATATTTCCAATTTTTCTGGAGACTTTTTGTTAATTTTTAATGCATACTGAAAACTCTCTTTCCAAGATTCTGACCATAAAACAAAATGAGTTAGCATAACAAAACAATTACCGACCAATAAGCCTACTCAACACATTTTCAAAAATATTGGAGACAATATTAAAAAAACAACTCTTATCCTACTTAGAAGACAATAAAATATTATCGGAAACAGTATAGTTTTAGGGAGAACTTAAGTACTAGTGACGCCATAGAAAAAATTACAGATATGATCACTAAAAGTTTAGACAGTGGAGAAAAAACTTTGGCAATCTTCATAGACTTACAAAAGGCTTTTGATACAATAGACCACAAAATACTTTTTGCTAAACTTACAAAAATTGGTATGACAAATACAACACTAAACTTGCTGAAAAGCTATATGATGGAGCGTACACAGAGCGTTCAAATTAATAAGAGAAAAAGCGAACCTCTCCTAATCAACGGCGTACCGCAAGGAAGCGCACTAGGACCAATATTGTTTTTGATATACATCAATGATATCTGTAACCTAGAAACAAGAGGAAAATTATTAGTTTTGCTGATGACACAGTAATTTTATTTAACGGAAAATATTGGATAAATACTTACAAAGAACCGGAACACGGGCTTAGTCTCCTGCAAACCTGGCTTAAAAGAAACTCCCTCCCTCACATTTTCTATAACAGCCAGAGGGCAGCCGTCGGAGGACTTAAATCTCAAATTACACACATGCCAAGGAATTTATCAACAAAATCAAGGCTTATCATGCCTCTGTCCCACTATTATAGCACACTCCAAAAGCATCAAATATCTTGGAATTGAAATTGATGATAATCTCCGATGGAACTCACAAATTGACGTAATTACAAAAAACTAACCAGGTGCATATACTTCTTTAGAAACATTCGTAATATCCTCAACATAAACGATATTAAAAAAGTATACTATGCTTTGTGTCAATCACAAATAGAGTACGGTATAACTGGATGGGGGTCTGCCTTGAGCACTCACACAGAGCGACTCAATATAGCCCAAAAAGGAGTACTAAAGACAATACTGAAAGTTCCGCTTAGAACTCCGACGGAAGAAATATTTAATAACTTTCAAGTCTTCAATGTACAGAAACTTTATTCAAAAATATTTTATTTAAACTGAAAAAAACATATATGTATACTCCACTGCCCAACATAAATACTCAACCAGGGCAGTAAGCAATAACATCCTGGTTACTCCCAGTTTGAACACATCTTTTGGACAGAGAAATAATAAATTCCATGCTATGAAATTATACAATGTTCTACCAGATCAAATCAAAAATATAAAGGAAATGAATATATTTAAAACAAAAGTAAAAACATGGCTAAGAGATCAAAGTGATAATAAAATTACAAACATCATGAAGACGGTATAAAGACAATCCATAACCAAATACAAATATTTTAAAAAACTACAGGCCACCTCAGAACAGGAAATCCTAGTGAGGAGGTCTGTGAAAAAAAAAGAATCTATACTTATACTGTACATTATACATACATGTACAAACCTTGCTATTGAAAGTAATAATACATAAATAAATAACTTTTATGAGACCATGTCAGGCTAGGAGATGTATCTCCCAAAAAGTATCTATGGTTGTTTGTTAAAAATATCTCCCAAAATTGCGCAAGGGGTTAAAAATTATGTGGCTTTAATTATCATATCGAAATAAAGTAGGCATACCTGCATACACTCGCACTGCAAGTTTACTAATATTTACAATTCACTAGGGTTTTAAAAGTGTTATAAACCAAAATTGTCAATGAAAATGTCAACGTTACCTTGTTTATGACAATGCCTTGTTATATTTGTAAATGGTTATTTTTAACGCAAATGTACCTCTGAGGTCATTACCGACAATGATCTCGGATCTCGGGTTACTTATTCTTAGGTAACAAATAACTAACTTTGCCGTGCACAAATACTAATTTCGTCAATTTCAATATACCTACAAGAATACATCCAGTGCAGCGCGCAGAGCGGCGTCTCGAGTATATTGCCAGAAATAGTTCATACAACAGCCGTGAAAATTATAGCAATATTTACGACTTTGCGGAAGCGGCCTAGAAAATTTTGTAAGCTGCAAATCCAATGACAATAAGTCCAATTCTGAGAAAAAATTAAAAAACTAAAGGGAGTAACTTAAGTTCTTTAGCCTTTTCTTTACGTCATTGTGTCAAATTCACAGTAAAATGTATAACTACCTATGAATTTACCCGGAAGTTAGATGTTTGTGTCATTCTTCAGTTACTAGAAGTAAAAATCAGTTATACCTACTGGTTCGGTCTGTAGATAGTCAGCCGTCAGGCGTAAGTTGAGCAGCTTTGGTTGACTTCTTCGTTTCCACGCCAAGGGATGTGTACCTACAGAGAGAGGTTGATGTGATTTGAGTGGATTTGATAGGTATCCCTTTCTTAGTAAACACACTTGTGTTGTATACTGGATATTGCTGTAAAAACTTTAATTATTCAGATTAATGGCAATTTTACAGAGGTTTGATTATAGTCCTGAGCTCTAGGGCTTTTAAATGGAAAACGAGTTGCGAGAAATGAAAACAGCTATTTAACCCTCCGTCAGGCGCAACTAATCTATGAGATGAAGTGATATGTTATTTTTGTGCCAAATGGTAAATATCGTAGATCAGGGGTGTGGCCTCCTGATCATTCCTCTTTCGCCACCACCACCACGCCTTTTTTAGAAAAAAAAATTTTTTGAAAAATTGAAGAGAAAAATCTATTTTGATCTGTTTTTCTACGATATAAGGGGGGGAGGGGTTCAGCAAAATCTCACGTTACTTGAAAAGAATATATAAAGTGGCCCAAATTTATCTCACCAAGGGGGGGGAAGGGGTCTAGATTGGAAGAAAAACTGCTCACGTAATTAATGTATGCCCCCTAATCTCACAGATGAATTGCGCCCGATCGTGTTAGGATTTGCATTGCGCCCGAAGATAAAGTGACAGGACGGCCACAGACAAATGAGAACATAGACAAAATGCATAGAAATATTTAGAAGAAAGGTGACACAGGCGTTAAAGTTAGGGATAAAAGAGTCTACACATGGAAGTTAAGAAAAAAATGTGAAATGCTATGTACTGAATGATTTTAAATATTCGATAAAGGACAACACAACACACAACACTTACAACAATCAAAATAATTTTAGCAAATCTAACAATACGATACACGTGGGTATATTCTTACAACATAACACTTACAAAATGTTATATACTACCAGAAATCCAACAACTTTTACTTGTTTACGTATCAAACAAACGTGGCAAGATGCCATTTATGTGATACAAATAAAAATAAAATGCATGAAAATAGACCGCGTCAACGATCATAAAAATAATAAAAATAAAAACCAATATCTAGGTAAACATTTACATTGTGTAATGAGTATGAATGTTCCTAAACGAGTTGTTCGGTGGTCCATCCTCTCTGCAAATGGTATAGGCTTTGTAAATGACGTTGCACAAATAAAAGCTACTCTATTACCACAGTCGTCACCGTGACTGAAACTGAAGGTATAGGTTTACTGTAAACACGAGAATCGGTGCGTGTACAAAACTAATAATTTATTAGTAACTACATAGCAGACCCGGCCACAAGTTGCTGTGGCTAATCAAACACAACGCCATTACCTAATCTTTATAAAATCCACACCACCCGCTTGCCAGCTGCCCGCTGCCTGAATTCAATAGTTGAATTTATCGGCTTTTCTCTACTATAATAAACATGTATTATACATATAAACTAATTAACACGCCACTAATTATACAATGCAACACTGGATATTTGAAAAGGGAAAATCAAATACCTACTTACTCTAGGACATCTATTTTCCAATTTCTTCCGTAGAACGAATTTCAAAAGTGACTATAGTACGGCCCGCCAGCCGTTTTAAATCGCACAAAAATATGTTTTCTTTGAATTTCTCTGCTTTTCTCTAATATAATTTACATGTATTATACATATAAACATTCCTCTTCAATCACTCTATCTATTGGTGAAAACCGTATGAAAATCCGTTGCGTAGTTTAAAAGATTAACGCGCATATCCATTTTGAGCGACTTCATTTTATTCTATGTAATGTAATAATGAGATAAATAAGATGTTCTACGTTTTATGCTTTGATTATATAAATGTCGTTTTATGTTATGAATCAAGGGTCTCCTAATACCATAACGAATTCAAGCAGTTATTTTCAAATAGATTTTGTGTATATTCGTATTGTCGTATAATATAATATGTACCGAAAACATGTTTTAAATCAGTGTAAATAATCATGTTTGCACATAAATTATTACACATTGTAGTTACAGCGCATAAATAAATAAATAAAAAACATATATATTATTACATAGGTACATAAATTATATCTAATATTGTAAATTTTAATGTAGTATCTCTTATAAGTGTACTATGTATTATAAGTTCACATAACCTAACACATAATTTCATCTCTTTATGTTGTAAATCTAATTGTAATTCCTCCAACTTGTTATCAGGTACCTGGTTTACACTTTTCAATACTACTAACTTAGCTACTTATCTGATACACTGTAAATCCGAATATAGTATAATTCGGTAAATCCGAATATAATATATGCTATCAGGTTACTTTTTCTATTTTTTTGTTATGTAATTATGTAATGAATAATATGAACTAAACCTGTCAATTTGTCTGTCCTCGAACGGGAAACTTTCCTAGTTGGACAGGCAAAGCTTCCTAATTTGTAATTTGTACTTTCTTTTGTATCTATCTATAATAAATAAAACAAAATAAAATAAAAGATTTTCTTTCAAATATTAATATCTAGTAGTTATAGGAACTAACGACTGAAAAGGGATTTTTCTCCTATTTGATTTATCATTAATAATAATATAAACATATTCCTACCTAATATTTTATAAAACGTTTTATTATTTCAAATAATAAAATTTGATAAAGAAAATGTCAAAACCTCAATCAAAACTCTTTTTTCAAACTTTCTTCAAGCAGGTAAGTAACATAATATTGAAAAGCTCATTCAAAGTTATCC
The DNA here is from genome assembly GCA_929108145.2 of Limnephilus rhombicus. Classification (NCBI taxonomy): domain Eukaryota; kingdom Metazoa; phylum Arthropoda; class Insecta; order Trichoptera; family Limnephilidae; genus Limnephilus; species Limnephilus rhombicus. The sequence continues at coordinate 17,370,070 of OV815272.1, read as the reverse complement.
ACCTACTCAAAATTAGTCATCTAGTCAAAGTTAGCCAACTGGTCAAAGTTAACCATCTAGTTAAAGTTGGTCATTTAGTCAAAGTTAGCCATCTAGTCAAAGTTAGCCACCTAGTCAAAGTTAGCCACCTAGTCAAAGTTAGCCACCTAATCAAAGTTAGTCATATAGTTAAAGTTAGTCATTTACTCAAAGTTAGCCATCTAATCAAAGTAAGGCTTGTTGAATAATAAAGTGGATGAAAAAGATTTTTGAAAACGCAAATAGTCAACTATCCAAACAAAGTTAGATACCTAGTCAAAGTTAGCTTTAAGATTTTCCAGAAACCGGAAATAGAACGTACAAACAGATTTACAGGCAGATGAAATGACAAACGGTCGAGTTATAACAGGACTTCGCAACGCTCAGTCAATAATAATTGTTACTATTTAAAAAAAATCCTGCTGTTATATAGGTAATATGACCGAAGGTAACCTTAATGTTAGGGTTACTACTGTCAGTACAATACAATAATAGAAATAACGCGTAGTAAATTTTAGCTAATAAATGGATAATTCTTAAAATAACCTGAAAGCCAGACAGTCAACTCAGCAAAATAAAAGACAATGGTTGATACATTTTAATAGCCGAATCGTGGAATTACAGTTCGCCTTATTGTGAGAATTTTGTACGTACATTATTTGAAGAAATTATAATTGAGCGGGTCATTACAATATGATGATTGGGAGAAGAAGGGTAATTTGTTTATTTGTTTATTAAGACATACACAGTACATTATAATACAGATTATAAGGTATGTTAAATTAAATTATTACATGGTTATGTACCTATTACGTAAGTCCATAGAATGTCATTTGGTAATTACGCCTGAGATATGAACCGGTCTTAAAACTTAATTATTGAATGAATGAAGTAATAATAATAAAAAGGAAGAAAAGGGGGGGGGGGGGAGATAAGGAGACATTTTAAAATCAAGAATTATATGCTCACTAATTGTAATTGACTGATTAAAGTTTAATGAAAAGTTAAGTGTAAGTAATTTTAAACAATTATATCACGCCAAGAAATTTAATAAATTAGTTTTGTATGTTTGCAAGGAATCATGAAAAATGTCTAAGTGTAGTAATTTTTCATAGTGGGTATAAGTTATGATTGCGTGAGTAATTGGTGAGTTACTCGCTGCATTAGTGTTATTGGATTCTATATGAAAAAGAGAAGTGTGCCTGGTACGCTTCATTGGGACATTTAAACCAATAGTGGATAGCAATTCAGGACTATCTATTTTATTATTTAGCAGGTTATACAGAAACAGCAGATCTGATAATGTGCGTCTTTTTTGTAAACTTAACATGTTATTTGTAGTTTTGTTGTATTTCTTGAATAAATATTTAGAGAATTTATTCTGTATATGTAATTAATTTAATACTCTAATAGTTTTGTGAACATGTGAACAGTAGACCACAAGAGTAGAGTCTGAGTAGTCATTTGTATACATAATTTATTAAAATTTTTTGACTGCCCAACTAGGAGTATTCCCGTTTTAGGACAGTCAAATTATTATGGGTATGAACTAGTGACGCAACAGAACTCTGCTTCCGCTTCTGCAGAAGTTCCGCAAGTTTTTTTCATTCCGTTTCCGTTTCTGGTTCCGCAAACTTTATAACAGAACTCTAAACGAAGAAAACAGCGAGGAGCGCGGGGGTGGGGGGCGCGTGGACGACTGGACAGGGGGCGGTATACAAACGTGCCGCAACGAGTTCGTTTGTTTATATATATATTATTTTGGTTCATTCTGCGCATCACCGCGCCTCGTGACGTTTAGCGTAAGCGCGTAAATCTTCTGTTGTTTTTTCTTATGTTTGTTGTTTGTTTTGTTACTTATTAGTTTTATGTTTAGTGCAATTACGAAACCAAAAACAAGACCCATTTGGAACTATTTCGTTGAGATTATTGACTCAAGTACCAGATGCAAACTCTGTGAAAAAGTGTATTGGTAAAAAAGTCGGTTTAATATATGAAGAACACCGAAACAGACTCAAAGGAGTAAAAGCAGCCAAATTACTTTTTATTAAATATAATTTATCTCTGTTTAATTTCGAGTACTGAAAGTACAAAATACAAATTTAATTAAACAAATCTTAAAAAATAAAATTGTGCTTTTTCTTCATAGTATTAACACTTCCGGATCCGCTTCCGCTAAGATTTACTGTTGACATCTGTTTCCGTTTCTGCTTCCGTTAAGACACTTCCGTTGCATCACTAGTATGAACATACGGAACATGATTTGTTCAAAAAAAGAAAGAAAATTGAGGAAATAAAAAGAAGAGAAAGAATATAAAATAAAATAAAAAAGTTTAAAACATAGTAACTGTTATTTGTGTAGCACAGTTATTAAAATAATAATAATTTAAAAAAGAAACGGTAAATAGATACTTAATAACATATAGGTAACTTAAGAGGAATTAAGAGGATTAAAACATTTATGTAACTTCTGTATGCATTGCATATTATAGTCCTATAAAAGAAAGAAAAAAAATACGCTAGTAATTCTGTAAACAGTAGACCTCGCTTCCACAAGAGTAAATTTCTAATTTTATACGCTAGTAATTGTGTGAACAGTAGACCGCAAGAGTAGAGTTCACAAAAGTATATTTCTAATTTTATACGCTAGTAATTCTGGCAACAGTAGACCTCGCGTCCAAAAGAGTATGTTTCTAATCTCCTCTTATTTAATAAAACAAAACCAACATTTCCTCTGAAATTATAAGATTTGTAAGAAGTATGTAAGTACTTAAATACCCAACCTTTTTAATTATTCTAGAAATGATGTCACCAGTCACCATCTCAATGACAACTGATTTTTCAAACTTTCTTCAGGCCGGTTGGTATCTACCATAACATTGATTATTCTGATTTGACAGCTCGTAGTAGAAACCACGATCACGCGAACTCTGGCGGTATAAAAAGTTTATTCCAATACGGCCACCATCTTGAATTGGAACGAATCAAACAAATTCACAGACATGTAAAATGTCAAATGGTTGAGTTAAAATAGGACTTCGGTGCGCAATTTTCTTCTAGTGGCTTAAGTACCCGACTTCATACGAGGTTTAACACTTTCATTGAAAAATATGATTAAATGTTTAGCACCCCGACTTAATTTTCGACAGGATAACCAGGAATGAATACTTCCAAGCATCCTTCGTGACTCATCAACTCATCATGGAAGTGACTTGTCGTAGCGTGTATTTGTTTACACGCTTTCTTTACTTACGTCGTTAAGATTCCCACATTATTTGTCTTCTTCTTCTTTTTTTTCATAGGGCAAATTCGACAGTAGGTCCGTCCAACACAGGGGTCGCGAGTCGCAATTTGTGTACACGGCTTCTTTACTTACGTCGTTAAGATTCTGAATATATTTTAGGGTATATTGTCGTCTTAACAGTTCACAGTGACTAAGTTTTCTTAATATATTCGACGTCAACTGTTGTTTGTACGTTAGCGATCTGCAGTTGTCCTAGGGAACGATGAGATGTTACCGAAAGTTATCGGTATAATCCGTATCGATCGACCGTGCTAGGGGTCCAGAAAGAGACAATTGGGTGCTTGCTTTCTTCCTCATTGGCAATCTAATTTGCTTTGCATTTTTCATCTCCATGTTCCTTAGATTAACTATTAATTATTATCCCTTCATTAACTTTATGTATAAAAATAAATACATTCAAATATATACTTGGCTTCACCGTCATAAAATTAAATTAAGGAAAAAATGAGTGGGGCACGCGAACACGCCCAACAGTTTAATTCAGCGTTTGAAATATTCAAATGCGGTTTTTTTACTCTCGAATGTCAATTAGCAAAAAACGAAAATCTGTGATGAAAAACCAAAACAGAATGGATAAACAAACAAGAGGTTTAATTTATTACGTTATATTTCCTTGTAGGACTAAATTTTCTATACATTTAGAAAATTTCGTTCCGGTCCAAGGTTCATAGAAAATGCGTTTAACAAGGTTACCTCATCGATGGGGTAGAGCGGTGATTGACTAAAAATTCGTGACGTAGCTTGAAGTCCATGTTCCACTGAGGGATTTGAATTAACTGCAATAGAAGTGGTAGTGTTTTACTTCAAGCTACGTCACGCGTTAGAAATTTCGAAAGGAGCCCGACCAGTTTATTTCTTCGAAAATGGCCCGCACGAGCTAACCTTGTTTAAAGCATTTTCCACGAACCTTGGTTCCGGTCGGTAAAATTGTCGAGTAGGTATGTGTCCCTTCATGTATAAATAATTATCTACAGAGAGATCAATTTTATTATCTGTGCAATCGGCGCGCGTCGTCACTACTCTAAAGATCTAAGGATTAAAAAGTACATTTCACTCTTTCATTAGTTCCTCTTTTGTCCGCCGCTGCACAAATAACCTTGTACCTAGATCTGTTAACTCTAACCAACTAGATTTGGCAGGTGGGTAGTGTGGGTACTTAACGTGGTCACGGTTATTATTATTATAAATAGGTGCCTACCTATTTCGTACCTATGCTATAACTATTGCGCATAAACCGAAGGTACTAGTATTCAGATTATTATTGTAGTATAACGAATCACACTTTTAGTATGCAATAATATTTTAGGTACCTACCTACACATAAATATTGCATAATCTATTTATTTTAGTATTGGGCTAACAAGACTCGCATTCAATATTCAGTATTTGAGACATGATAATATATTTTTTCACAGCTCGACGCGGTTAATTTTATTATTATTTTTTTTTTATGTACATATATATTTTTTTTATTTTTAATAAGGTTTACATGGTATTTACATGATAATTTTACATCTCAGGTTTTTGTTTTTTTATTTGTTTATAAAATAAGAACAGGGATATTAGGCTGTTAACAAGAAACACGTCACCGATAAATTTTAGTTATCTATCTATCTATAATTATATACGTAGAATGAAATTGTTGTTTTTACTATCTTCTCCCAACTTTTCCATATTTTCTCACCGTTTAAACCTTCCCTGGACTACGACAAACATTTCAAAACCAAAATTAGCTAAATCGGCACGGCCGTTCTCGAGTTTTAGCGAGACAAACGAACAGCAATTGATTTATATATATATATATATAGGGAAGGTTTAAACGATGAGAAAATATGGAAAAGTTGGGAGAAGATAGTAAAAACAACAATTTCATTCTACGTATTTTCCTGTGAATTGCTAAACGTTCATCCGATTGCGATGAATCTTTGGTGAGTTGTTGTGAGCACGCCCGCAAAGGTTTCTGTATATACTGGTGAGCTCTGGCATTATAAAATTGGTATATAAAATTGCAATTGGTGCCACGTAAACTGTTTGAAAACTGAATGTACCGGGACTGAATGTATGGAATGCGGGAGGGGGTTGGGGATGGGAGTGGGGTGAAGGATGAGGGAGGGGAGGGGAGGGGAATAAGGGAGGGGAACTCGGGAAAGGGGGTCCGCGGGAGGGGTGGGGAGGGGAACCCGTGAGGGGGGAGTGGAACTCGGAAGGGGGGGGAAAAGAACACGGGAGGGGGGTTTAAGGGATAGGGGAAGCGGGCGAGGGGAGTGAGGAGAGGGAAGGCGGAAAAGGCGGAGTGGGAACGCGAGAGGGGAAGGGGACGCGTGAGAGGAAGGGGAGGCGGAAGGGGAACAGGAACGGGACGAATGGGAAAGGACACGAGCTCTGGCATCATGAAATTTGTATAAAAAAATTGTATTAAGTTTCCCACAAGCTGTTTGAAAACTGAATGTATCGGGAATGAATTTATGGAATGCAGGAGGGGGGGGGGGGAACCCGGGAGGGCGGAGGGGAACTCGGTAGGGGGGAGGGGAGCCTCGGAGCGGGATCCGCGGGAGGTAGGAGGTGATTATGGGAGGGGGTGGGGAACTCGGGAGGGGGGTTCGCGGGACGGGGAAGGGGCGGAGTAGAATAAGGAAAGGGAAGGTGGAGGAGGAGTGGGAACGCGAGAGGGGAAGGGGACGCGGGAGAGGTAGGGGAGGAGGAAGGTGAACGGGACGAATAGGAAAGGACACGCAGGGAGAAACAATTATTAAATGGCTAGCAACGCATGCTGGGTACCAGCTAGTTGTAAATATTTTACAAAACTGTTGTGCATTATAAGAAAATATTCCATGTAAACACTTTTGTTTTTTTTTAAATACATTATCAAATTTGTATACCGAACGTCTGTTGATGGCGTTCAAATTAGGCAAATTTAACGATTTTTGGAGGATCCTAACTCCTAACTCCTATAAGAAGTAGCTTAACAAATAAGGAAAACGTGAGGACATGCCAGTGGTTGATTTCTCTATTATAATAAAAATATTGCACTACTGTCAAAATCCAGAGAGGAAATATACATTCGTATGGATAAAACGACGCCCGCGTTCCTCTTGAAGAACGTACTTGATTTATGTACTTTAACCAGCGATTCCTCAAATTATTTGGAGTAAAAAATTTAATGAATTTATTGTCTTCGGCATCTTTATTGTGTTTTTTTTTGAAAAGCAGGCAAACATAAAAATTAATTCATAATTCAACCCTTAGTTGAAAAAAATAAACATTAAAAATTTAAAAATTTCATTTACATTTTTTACTCCAAATTATATCAGGAATCAAGTCAAGTATTTTTTTTACATTAACCCCACAGTAGGCCTTGAGGAAAACAATTTCCTTCAGGGCCTATGTCATCTTTGGAGATGCTGTGTGGAGGGTATTTTTTAATGAAAGGAAGGAGAGGAAGTTCTGGGAAGGAAAAAGGTATGAGGGGTTGGTAGGAATCTAGGGGTCAGTGTGTCCAGGAGAGACGGACGTACGAATCCATCCCTCCCGCTGCGGTGCAAAGCGATGGGTCGAGAAAGACCAGTTGGAGAGGTCAAATATTCCAAAACCGGCCTCTCCTGCCACGCTGCTGGTGGGCAGGCGCAGGACTTGGACTCACCTCACCCGTTGAACCCGGGCACCCTTAATGTAGCGAACCACTTGGAGTGATCTATGGCAGGAGTGTTGGTTATCCAATAAATGGTTCCCGGAGCGACGGTATCTATACCCGCCCCCAAGAATTTCCCTTAACGTCCTGTATACACAAAGCGTACCCCATCCATATGGGGGACCCCAAGGCCGCTCCGAAATTTTAATAATCGTGTTTGGTAAAATTCTCCTGGTTTACGACTTTATTGGAATTTGAGTTTAATTTTCTAAAATTGCTTACTCACTCTTGCTTACCCTCTTCGGTGTCATAGACACAAGTGAAAAAATCTCAGTTTGTTTCTTTTTAATATTATTCTTGAATATATAATAGTGCTCACAGAAATAAATTATAATCAATGCGTTACTGCTGTAGTAAGTCTTCAAAAAAAATGAATGTACTAATTTTCAGCTTAAGACTTAAGATTTAAAGTTGTACAAAAACAAGTTTAAGTTCTTACATTAATTTAAAGCTAAATAATTAAGCTTTAAAGTGGTATATTATTTTTTTAAGACTTTTTTAATAAAAAATTCAGCAATAGTAATGTATTTCTGAGAGCACTACCATATTTTCAAGAATAATATTTAAAAAAAAAACAGACTGAGAAACTTATTTTATTTGTGTTCATGGCACCGAAGAGTGAGACTGAGAAAATGTGTAAATAGTTAAAAAATTAAAATCGATTCCAATTAACTCGAAAACTAGGGAAATTTTACCAATTGAACATGATAAGGTATTCAATTTTCAGAGCAGTACCAATTTTTAATTTTACAATAACTCGATTGCTATTGAAATGAGATATGAGCGCATCGGCAAAATGCTACCTGTTCTGTTCCATGAAAAGCTATGGTCTATTCATTGTTCTTATAACGAAAGATGATTTCGATTTACTTTTAGTTTCTACCGCATAGAAAGCATGTTATCACTGATCTATTTCATAGATACTATGAAATATCTACGATTCACAGAATTGATGCGGTGGGATCCCGGCTTGAGTGTAAAATATTTTCCCTCCAATTTAATTAATCTGTCAAAATAACTGGTTTAGATACTTTTATTCCCATAATAATAAAATGGAACACATTAATTGGAATTCGAATATGAAAGTATAGGTTGGAACGAAATAGGTAGGTACCAAGTAGGTACGAACCTCAATTTATTTATAATATATCACCGTTTCGACATTCGTATGGACAGTAGGTAGGCACACGCACGCAAATGCAGCGTTGAAAGAAAATAAACATTTTCCCAATAGAATGCGTGTGATAAAATAAATATGTAAATATAATAGAGTGCATTACATTAGTTCTTCGTCAAACAATATTCGATAAGTACGTATTATTATTGATACGGAATACGTATTATATTATAGTTCTAGGTACATCGTGCATGCGCATTCGCTTATAAACGATTTGAGTAAAAAAGGCTTGACCGATTCCTTATCAAATAATTACTACAAGCAACGTTCAAATTACTCAAGTCGCGTTTTGTAAATAATAGTAAAGTAGTTGTAAACAGTGAGTTAGATTTGTTTTCTGTGGCGCATTTAAGTTTATGCTCCCATTCATGTGTTCATTATTTAATGTTTTACAACTAATACAAGTAACATCAAAGTCAGAATGATCAAAACGCTAAAATAGTAATTCGAGCATTTAATTGCGAAATAATAAATTATACTGCATCATTCTAAAACGATCAATCAATGTCACACCATCCTTCGATAATTATACAGATGTTATTATGATATTTAGACAGCAGATATCCAGTTACTTATTAACATTATAATGTTTGTTATTATTGGTGTGACATTATTTAGAATAACAACTCATAAATTTAATATGACCACTCATATTTTCTGGTTTCAACTAATTCTATGAGTTTTTCTAACTAGAATCTTTGAAGCGTGAAATACGTAGAAACAATGGAATAATTAGTGGCCACAAGTCACATAATTCAAGATCTGTATTAAAGGGAGAGTACGATTCAGCTGACGGTTTCACCTCTCCATCGCATTCGATAAATGCTGGCGTCCCACAGGGATCAGTCCTGTCTCCGACTTTGTTTTTATTGCACATCAATGACCTTTGCATCAATTCATTGTTCTGCCAAAGATAGTTGATGCATGATTGGTTTTTGTTTGACAAGCCCCCAAATGGTACAACACTCCAATGGCTCGGATGACTTTGAAGCAGAGAATGAACGGTCACCTCGAGAGTGTTTCCTCTTGGCGTAACAATAACCTCGTCGAATTTAATGTTTCAAAGACCCAATCATGTCTGATGACGTCTACAGGGGATCGAAATGAAAATCTAGTCTCCTTCAACGGAAGCAATCTTCCGAACAGGCCTTCCATTGATATGCTTGGTGTAACTCTCAGTGACCCGCTCAGGCTCCATCGAAACCAGAGTTAAGTTGGCCTCTCAGAAGTACTGTACAACTGTACAGGGTCTGCAGATATTTTAATAGTACATAACTGCTAACCCTTTACAAATCGCAAGTGCGCCCCATGGTTGAATTTGGCAGCCATTTCGGGTCTGGAGCCCCAAAATACTTGAAAAAACCCTCGACTTTGTGCAGAAACGAGTGGTCCGTTTGATAGATTCTCTTAATGATGCCTTCGGCACCTGTGCACAATCGGGAAACATGCCAAACGCGCTCCCAATATTTTTACACAGTTAATATTTGTCACATAAGAACGGGTCGTTTCTAGGACTCGTTCTTGAGTTCAACAGTACTGTTGTGAAAGATTTGCCGGTCTCTGTGTTTCCTCCCTCCTACAACATGGGTCTCGTCAATAACCAGGTTCACTCCTTTTCCACATTCTCCTCCACACAGCAACCCCGAAGATGACATAGGCCCAGAGGGAAATTGTTTTTCTCAGGGCCTCAATGTCAAAAAAAATCAATAAAACAGTTAAAAAAATTTTATGTGAATACCCCACAAGAGTCCCAGCTGCTCTCGTCTCGGAGTAGCTGGGGCTCGTGTTGCATATCCCGGAGCCAGTGAGACTATAGCATCCCCAATAGGGGTATATTGTGATATGGTCCTGTATACATTTTTAGGCACCATCGCGTTCATTGGCCAAAACATCGTACATATATTTTCGTATCAGTGATCAATGAACCGGTGGATGCAATTTTTAGCCATAAGTTATTTTTAATTGCTTGTCTAGTTTGTAGTTTTTCTAGATTTTAGAACTATATAATATATAGTTTGTACAGCGCCCTTGGGGTGATTTAGATGGTATATAAATCATCCAAATATTATTATTATTATTACGGAAAGGAGATGGGGAAGAGAAATGTGGATAAGTACCCGACTAAACAGCTCTGGTCACCAAACACGGCTAAAGCCATTTCAACTACAAGGTGCCGAAAAACGTTCGAAGTAAACAAATCTCTTCCAAAAAAATGACAAAATTATTTCAAACAGTTCTTTTTCTTCTTTAAATGGCTGAAAGGTGCAAATGGATTCGTTATAAATTATTTTTATGTTGACAATATTCACGACATGGTGATAAAACTACGAACACTGGAAAATATACGGAGCTTGAAAAGGCTGAATATTTAATAGGAAACTTTTTATTGATTTTACATTTTATGGGTAAAATTTATTACAAATTAATCATTTTGAGATAACTCAATGTAGGTACTGGTCGATAGTAGGACTGGTCGATAGTAGGACTGGTCGATAGTAGGACTGGTCGATAGTAGGACTGTTAAATGTGAACATGATTTATCTGATATTTCTCCACCGCAACTGTCAACACCGCTTAGAAAAATTTCTGGGTGTAATTTATAATTGAATTATTTAACAATGTTTTAGAAATCTTATATTCAAAAATCTCGTGTCACGGTGTTTGTGGTCGCACTCCTCCGAAACGGCTTGAACGATTTTTATGAAATTTTGTATGTATATTTGGTAGGTATAAGAATATGTTTTAAAGTATATTTCATACAGCTAGGTGATTAGGGTGTCCCTATCCCAAAAACAAAATTCAATTTTTTTGACAAATTTTTTTTTTTTTTTGCATCAAAAAATACCTATGACCGCAAATTTTAACCCTCCTACCCCCACCCTTCCGTTTTTTAATCGCGATTTTAGTATGTTTGTGTGAACAAATTTAATCGTATTTTCAAACAGAACGAAATTATTTATGTTGTTGAATGACAGATGGCGCTACGTCCGCCTCATCGAACTTTCATCCACACATGCGCAAGACATTCACGAGAAGCGTCGCGCCTTTTTGATATTTCATTCGACATCATGTTCTCGCGTGGACAAACCAGAGCTTATTTGTGTTGGCTAAAGATGAACTGACAAAAAATATCTTACACTCAATTGCTCTTCGAAATTAATATTGATTTTCTTTATTACACTTTCCTACTTTAGTTGGTGTTTTTTTTGTTTTTATCAGCGGTCATCGTCTACGTCTACAGCGCCCCATTTCTCTTTCTATTATAGATCCCATCCCCACACACTTACAATACATTCGTTATTTTTTATTTAATAATTTACATGGCAGAACAACGTTTGTCGGGTCAGCTAGTAGAATTATATTTTTGAACAATGTTTTAGAAATAGAAGTAGTATATGTGTTATCGTGATTTATTTTTGGAGTATTGTGCCGTGTTGGGCTACCTCTGTCTTCAAATTTCAGCCGACGTTTCGAACAGTGGAGGTAATCCACCTCTTACCCGCCTTGGTATAAGTAACTGATGGTTACTCCTTCAAGGCTCTCGCAAGATTCTAATTTTTTTTGTTAAACGAAGCTACATTTATTTATTTTGAACGAATCTAGACCTCCAGTGTCCATGCATACGTTGTTAGTAAGCAGTATGCAAGTGCTTAACAGGAAAAACAAAATGCAAAAAATAGGTTAGTTAGTCAAAGATAAATTAAACAGGGCAAAAGAAAAACTCATTCAGGAGGCTCCATGAGGCGACATTGCATCTGTAAAAACCCGCAAGCACCTGCATAAAATAGAGAACATAAGTAATACAATAAATCTCAAATCAATTGGCAAGTACCAACAAAAAATGTGAATGGCTTTCGGTCTGATCATAAACTACACTTAGCTTCCGTGTCCCTTAGCCAACCACTCAGTGAAGCCTCAAAGAATGTTAACTGAATATTTGGGGTAAAATACCCGAAGACTAAAAGAAAATTCAGCGTTGGGTAGTCAGAGGCAGGACAAAGGATAGTCAAGGTCGTCTGATCAAGCCTCAAGCCTGCACATGTCATTGGGGGAGGCGCAGATAGATTTGAGAAGGATCTGCAAAATTAGTAATGTAACTAAAGATGAAGCAGGGACGAGGTCCAGCACACCCCCGTATGGGGATAGGGGGGAAAAAAAAAATTAAAAAAAAAAAATTGGTTTTCAGTTCATCCAGTAAAACATTGAAACAGTTAAAGACAAACAAAACAAAACAAGGAACATGGCATAAATTAACAGGTAGTATAGTAATTATTAACAAAACAAATCGCAAGGCAATTATATACATTTTTTTAAAACATAGTGAACAAAATAATATAATAACGCAAATGTAAAATATAACATATAAATCCTAATATATAATAAAATAAATGTTAATAAAATAAAAGAAGTAACATATTACAGAAACGCAAAACACATAAATCATAACAATTAAATCCAAACGGTAAATGTAAAGGAATCATGAAGAGTGTCCGTGAATTCAGAAGCAAAATACACCTGGTACCTAAGTTGTTTTACAGCTACTCAGCGACTCTAAGAACAGGCCATCTCTCAACCCAAACTTTCGTGAATTTCCTCAGGCACTCAAAGTTCACCTTATTCGAGACGAGATCTGTATTCCAAGCAGGTCTCGTAATAACTTGTAAACCATCAATCATTTCGTCTCGAGCATCCGTCAAAATCTCACAGTGCCACAAAATGTGCTCGGCTGTTTGGTCGGTATCACCACAAGCGCAATTGGGATGGGATGATAGAGCCAGTCTGTGAAGTCTACCTCTAAACTCCCCATGCCCAGAAAGCAATTGGGTGATATGGTGGTCCATTAAAAGATATGCCCCTTCCATTCTGATTTTAACTGATGGAAAGAAGGAGAAGGTCCATCTTCCCATATTCGATCTATCCCATCTTATCTGCCATTCACTCAGCGTTTTTATTCTCATCATCTTTAGAAGTTCAGGGAGAGGCACTGCTCCACCAGGTATTAATTCAATACCAAGGTGGTTTACAGGTCTTCCTCTTTTCAGACACTTCTTTGTCAAAACTTCCCTAATTTCTAAATCAATTGGCAAAATGCCAGCCAAAATTGGCAAAGCATCCGATGAAACTGTTCTGTAGGCTCCTGAAAGCGCCAGTAAGGGGATTCGCTGGCCCCTCTTAAGCGCTGAATGAATAAGTGAATTACCGAGTCGATGTTCCCATACACAGGCACCATATGAGACTTGTGTCACATATACGCATCTGTATAATAGACGGAGCGCAGGGAAACGTAAACCCCATTCAGCAGTTGAGATTCTTCTCAGTTTTAAGAAGAGAGCCTGGGCCTTACTAGAAACGTTTTTAACGTGAGTCAAGAACGAGGACGATCTGCCTAATGTAACGCCTAAATATTTAGTACTTTCTACAAAACGGATTGCAGTATCTCCCATTTTTATGAAAGGGTTTCTACCTCTACTGAGGGAGCCTTTCATAAGGAGACCCACGGTCTTATGGGGAGCAAAAGTCAGTCTGTTTTCCTTTCCCCAGTTAAGAATCATTTTCAAACCTTCTTCAGCTTTATTTTCAACTTCTTTTCTACTGTCCCCAGAGACCAAATACAATTTGTCGTCTGCGTAATCAATCGCAATAGTGCCTTCAGGTAAGGGTAACCTGGAGGAGTCATCAAATAAAATATTCCAGAAATCCGGTGCAAGGGGAGAACCTTGGGGACAACCCATGTCCACATCTCTTTCAATGATACAATCACCAAAAGAAATTATAAATTTTCTATCTTTAAAATAATCACAAGATATTTGAAAAAGTTTTCTTGGACAATTACGATTCTTTAATTTAGTTAAAATCATCTCCCACCATGCATTATCGAAGGCACCAGTTATATCTAAGAAGATACCGATTACGTACTTCTTTGTGCAGACCTTCACCCAGTCAAGCGCAGTCATAATGGCGTGCTCCGTGGACTTACCTGGGACGAATCCATATTGATGTATATATGATGGTGTTAATGTTTCTCGTAGACGATTTTGAATAATTTTTTCCAATATTTTCCCCAATACAGGAAGAAGTGTTATTGGTCGATAAGCTTTAATATCCGTTCTTTTTTTGTCGTTCCCTTTAGGTATGATCCTGAGCACGCCTTTCTTCCATACAGAAGGGAATACTCCCCTTCTCATACACGTTTCCATAACCTGAAAGAGTTCTTCCTTGGCATGGAGCCATACATACCTCACAATTATACTATTCAATTTATCATGCCCTGGTACCTTCCTAGGACTCAAACCCTTAATTATAATTTCTATTTCAGCTCTAGTTATTTTAGAAATTTTTTCCTCCTGGGAGAGGATTGGAGGAATCCGTGATTGATTTCTAATCTGTTGGTGGTGGTCGCTTTCCCCAATGACTGAATCTAAGGGAACTAACTTTCCCAGAAGTGTATTGAGAGTAGTTACCACGTTAGTACTCTCAACGTTCCCGTTATCATTGTCGATAACACTAGATAAAAACCGATCAGAACCTTTACCCGTTTTTTCAATGGCGCTATAAATATCCCATGGGTTAGAGTTACCAACATCTTTAACCCAATTATGCCAAGCAGCTCGTTTAGCCAAAAGTACAGCCGATTTGAAAGCTTTACGAGAGCTATTTAGTTGTCTCCTGAGGGTGGATGTCTCCTCCTCCGTACATCTAACCCGTCTAGAGACACCTAAAGCTCTGTAAGCTCTCTTAAAAGTGCCCTTTAGCAAAGTGAGCTCATTCGACCACCACGGAGACCTAATAATCGTCTTTGGGTTTGTTCTTCCCAGAGACGATTCAGCAGCTGATACCACGGCCGCGTTGAAAAAATTCCCCAAATTGTCCGGATCTCTAGCTGCTACGTCATGAAAATCCCTTAAAGTATCACGTAGAGCATCCCCAAAGTTATCCCAGTTCGCCCGAGTAGTTTTGAAGTTCCAGGAGGATCTTGGAGCTTCGGTCTTCTTGACACCCACCATATAAGTTATTAATCTGTGATCAGAATTAATAGCACATTCGTGGACCTTCCATTTAGAAATCTTGGCCGCAATCGATCCAGAGCAAAGAGTTAAATCAATATTGCTCTCACCATGTGTATTACTGAAAGTAAAAATACTACCAGATTCATTTATTAAAGAAAGACCTTGCGTCGCAATAAGGTCTTCGACGGCGTCTGAACGTTCCGTCCGTTGTTCAAAATTGTCAAACCACATCGGTGAGCGAGCATTAAAGTCTCCTCCAATAACTATGTTACGTCCTTTAAGCGCGTTTAGTGCGCGCGTCAGACTCAAGATATGAGGTCCAACTGGATTACAATGTTTAAAATAGACTGAAATTAAAATAATTTCAGTGTCTCCAAAATTAAGTGAAACACAAGTTTGGTACTCGTTTGACAGTCCCACCAGAAGGAGGGGACTGATTAACGAAATGTTAACCAGGACTCCCGCCCCCGGTGCTGGGCCAATTTCGAGTACCGCACCCGGATATTGAACAGGCGTTCTACCTAACCAGGTGTATTGCTCCTGAATGAGCAAGATGTCAATTTTTTTGTCAGTCATAATCTTCAGTGCCTCAAGCGTGGCCACTCTAGACCTCTGAAGATTTATCTGACCAAGGGAAAGAAGGTTAGAATCCATAGTCGGTTAATCTGACTTGGGCTTCTATAGCTGCAATTTGGGCTGGGCAAAGCCGATCTCCAGTATTATGTGTTGCTGGCTTTTTGAAACGTGTGCAAGTAGCACAGACAGCAGCTTGCGCCTTCTTAGTGCAATTCTCCACATCGTGACCAGTTGCCGCACAGTGGCGACAAGTGGAATGCTCCTGCGTACAAGCCTTACTGATGTGACCATATTGTTGGCACTTGAAGCAACGAGTAGCACCAATGTAGTCGCGGGCACGGCATGCATTCCACCCGAGGAAGCACAAATCACTGTCTATGAGTACTTTTCTTACCTCAGGGTGACATGTAAGAATCATATTCATGCTAGAATTATCTCTCTTGCCGAATAAAGAGACTCTTCTCATAGTTCTAACATGATCCTCTTTGGTAATATTACACTTACCCTCGATGTTGTTGATAAAAATTTCATCAAAAAGAGAAGAATCTGAAGAAACATCACCTTTGGGAACGTCATATAACACAATTTTGGGGAGTCGGCCTTGAGGACTAACAATTTTGATGCCAGTTGCAGACAATTTTTCAGCAGCTTTTTTTATATTGTTTACTCCTCCTGGAGTGGTGGTTTGTAGGGCAATGCCACCACCCTTGATTTTTCTCGTTCGTACTACCTGGAAACCGTCAGTTTTAGGATTTAAAACCGACGTAATTTTCTTATGCATCTCCTCAGAAGATTTGCCCTCAGGAATACATGGATAAAAGAGAATAGTTGGTTGTAGAGAGGGAGTAGGTCTCTCAGAACCATTTAAAACCAGTTTCTTTGATTGATTCTCTCCAGCAGCTACTCCAGCATAAGATTTTTTTTGGGCAGTTCAGGATTATTTTCAATTATACTTGTTTTATTCAAAATGATGTCTAATTTTTCTGAAATTCCATTTTGAGATTCAAAGACTTTTGATAAAGTTTCAGCCTTAGAAACAGCCGCTGCATGAGAAATGGCTAGACTAGTTAGACATCTTCTCATTTCCTCAATAGAGCTCAATATTGCGGACCGAGCGTCCTTGTTTAGCTTATTTTTCCCATCAGTTATTGTTTGTGAAATCATCACCATCTGGTTAAATATCGGCTGTAAAATGTCTACGGAGAAATTGGAATCAGTAGGTTTTTCAAACTTGGATTGATCGTCTAGTAACATTTTGGACCAGTTATCCTTAAGTGGTGTTTTTTTCAATTGACTCTCAGAACCACTTTGAATAGCAGATTGGGTGTTGCATTCTAATAAAATGGACGCATCACTTGAAGGATTCACACGACTACTATGCGGCAAATTGGGGTAATCCTTCTTCAACTGTATGAAACTAACAGATTCATCCTCTGAATCGGATGACATGGTTTTAAAAAAAAAAAAAAAATTAAAGAAACCGACAGGAGTTATAAAATTTAGAAGAATAACCAAAACAAAATTTTAACACCAAAAAAAAAAAATCACAAATAAATCCTTTTTTTTATAATCAAATAAAAGTATTAAATTATCCACATCGAACAATACTGTCAATTGAAATGATAAGAACTTATTTAAAACACTTTTTTTTTTGTCAGGGACTTTTAAGTCCCTGACTCGAAAGAACGAAATTCAAATTTGAAGCAAACAGATTTTGAATGAAATGCAGAAAAAAATACACTGAATTTAAATGTCAAAATTAATTTGATTTTGACTAAAAAACTATTAAAAACACTTTGAGTAACGTAAAAATTATTAAAGACGGTTAGGGAAGAAGTCCCACAACCCAAATAACACAAACTTAGACATTGAGGTGCAAAATATACCGGTTTTATTTGTAATTATAACAAGACGAATTATTTAGTTGGTGCTACCTTGACAGAGGCAAGAACTAAACTTAGACGTTTCGAACAGAGTTGCACTGTCTATCATCAGAGCACATTTATAATGTAGTTAAATCTTAAATTTTTCCTTCAATTTGGGGACAGGTAGGGGTACCGCCGCCCCGGGAACCGCTTATTGGATAACCAACACCACTGCCGTAGGTCGCTTCAAGTGGTTCGCTACGCTTTGTGACTTAGCGGAGTGCCCGAGTTCATGAGTGAGGTTTGTTTAAGTCTTAGTGGCAAATGCGCCTGCCCACCTACTGTTAGAGGGACCTAACCTAACCTAGATCTCTCCAGTCGGACTCTCTCGACCCATCGCCTTGCACCACAGTGAGAGGGATAGATTCATACGTTCGTCACTCATGGGCACATTGGCCCCTAGATTAGTACCCACCCCTTATATCTTTTCCTTCCCAGAACTTCCTCACCTTCCTTTCCCTAAAAAGACCTTCCACCCAGCATCCCCAAAAATTCCACGGGCCCTGGGTTTTTTTTTCGTAAGGGCTTCATACAACACGGCATAATACTCATAAAATAAATCACCCTAATATTTTAGGCGACAATTTTAAATCATATATTAAATTATTATTATTTTTATCATATATTAATTATTTAAGTACTAACTTATACCTAACTAATAACTAATAGCATTTATGTACACTCCCCTTCCATACACAAGCAAATGCTTTTAATGGAAGGGTAGTAAAAAAAACCTGTAAAAAAAAAAAAAATTATTTATTTATTTATTTTATTTATTTATTTGTTTATTAAGACATACACAGTACATTATAATACAGATTATAAGGTATGTTAAATTAAATTATTACATGGTTATGTACCTATTACGTAAGTCCATAGAATGTCATTTGATAATTACGCCTGAGATATGAACCGGTCTTAAAACTTAATTATTGAATGAATGAAGTAATAATAATAAAAAGGAAGAAAAGAGGGGGGGGGGAGATAAGGAGACATTTTGAAATCAAGAATTATATGATCACTAATTGTAATTGACTGATTAAAGTTTAATGAAAAGTTAAGTGTAAGTAATTTTAAAACAATTATATCACGCCAAGAAATTTAATAAATTAGTTTTGTATGTTTGCAAGGAATCATGAAAAATGTCTAAGTGTAGTAATTTTTCATAGTGGTTATAAGTTATGATTGCGCGAGTAATTGGTGAGTTGCTCGCTGCATTAGTGTTATTGGATTCTATGTGAAAAAGAGAAGTGTGCCTGGTACGCCTCATTGGGACATTTAAACCAATAGTGGATAGCAATTCAGGACTATCTATTTTATTATTTAGCTGGTTATACAGAAACAGCAGATCTGATAATGTGCGTCTTTTTTGTAAACTTAACATGTTATTTGTAGTTTTGTTGTATTTCTTGAATAAATATTTAGAGAATTTATTCTGTATACTTTCTACTATATCTATGTACACCTTATATTGAGGATTCCATACCGGGGACGCATACTCCAGTGGATTTCTGACCAATGAACAAAACAACATTTCAAGAGTCTTAGCACTTTTGAAAACTTTACATATTCTTAATAGGAAACCTAGCATCTTGTAGGATTTTGATATTATGTGTTCGA
Source organism: Limnephilus rhombicus (assembly GCA_929108145.2). Taxonomy (NCBI): domain Eukaryota; kingdom Metazoa; phylum Arthropoda; class Insecta; order Trichoptera; family Limnephilidae; genus Limnephilus; species Limnephilus rhombicus. The sequence goes on along the minus strand of OV815272.1, from coordinate 17,350,755 downwards.
TATGCTTATCAAAAATTAATTTGTTGTCTAAATAAACACCTAGATCTTTACATGTAGACGTAGATTGTAAAGGTTTATTATTCAAGTTGTAAGAATAGATGATTTTATTTTTATTTCTAGTAAATGTAATTGAGTGACACTTAGAAATGTTTAAGGAGAGTAAATTTGATTCACAATACGCGCACAAATGATCAAGATCGCTTTGTAATTCTATACAATCAGATAAAGACTGTACAGGTTTAAAAATTTTCATATCATCCGCATATAACACAAAGTAACTATTTTGAAAGCATACATAGATGTCATTTATGTAAATATTAAATAAGAGTGGTCCGAGATGCGACCCCTGGGGCACACCCGAGACGATTTCCGTTAAACAGGATGCGAAACCGTTGACAACCGTGATTTGGTGCCGATTACTGACATATGATGCGATCCATCTATAGAGATCACCGTGAATTCCTAGACTAAATAACTTCTGTAAAAGAATATAGTGATTAACACGGTCGAATGCTTTGAAATAATCAGTATAGATGGCATCTACCTGGCATCGCATATCCATTTGAGCATGAAGAAAATTTATAAAAGACACAAGATTCGAGGTTGTGGAGCGATTTCTCATAAAGCCATGTTGATTAGTTAAGAGTGAAGGTGAGATGGTAGAATATAATTGATCGTAAACAATTTTTTCCAAAACTTTACTTAGAATGGGTAATTTGGATAAAGGTCGATAGTTGGAGACATCATTTTTACTACCATTTTTAAAGATTGGGGTAATCAAGGCTGTTTTCCACTTGTCAGGAAATGTTCCTTCAGATAGCGATAGTTTGAAAATGGAAAAAATGGGGGGTGTCAGTTGTTTACTACAATAATTTATAAAGATTCCTGGAAGTTGGTCGTTCCCCGGTCCCTTTTTGATATCGATGGACTTAAGGTATTTGAAAGTTATGTCTTCATTGATCTCGATTGAGCTAATAACGCTATTTGAATTAAAACAGTCACTGGCATTGCTTGTATGAGCAGGTTGAACATTCGAAAATACAGAACCGAAATACTCGGAAAATAAATTGGCTACTCCTTTACTGTCATTAGCAGTTTTTTCACCATAAATCATATGATCGGGGATGGTGGGAGATTTTCTTTGAGAATTGACATAGGACCATATTTTTCTAACATTATGCTGTATGCCGGATTCTATCGTAGAAATGTAGGTTTTGTAAGCCGCTGAAGCGACCGTTTTTTGTCTTTTGCGAAGCAAAGAAAATGACAGATAATCAAGAGGGTTCCGATGACGCTTCCATGCTCTAAAGAATTTTAATTTTTCATTAGTTATTTTTATTAACGCTGCCGTGTACCATAGTGGATATTTTCCAGATTTCACAACTTTCTTGGGAATAAACGCATCGACAATTTGTTCAATTATAACGTAAAATGAATGTAACGCTGTATTTACATCCGGTGCATTTATATCGGTAGACCAGTTGATCTCATTCAGTTTCTCATTAATCTCGGTATAATCTGCTTTATGGAATAATTTTATTGTTCGAGGAGTTGAGAGGGTTGCATTAGTGGATGGAAATTCTAGCTCTATAACCAATGATTTATGATGAGCATCCTCTTTAACTAAAGCGTGATCGGCAAGCGACACCTTAGCTGGAGTGTTAGAGAAAACGAGGTCCAAAATTCGTCCATAGTTATTAAGTAAATTGTTAAATTGGGTTAAATTTGCAAAATATAAGCAGTTAAGTAACGTGAATGAACATTGGTCTCTGTTAGTTGACATTTGTTGATTATTCCATTTAAAATTTGGCATATTATAGTCGCCTATGATTAGAAACTGGTCATTGGGAAAACGGATTGTTAAGTCAGAAATAGTATTTGTATGACTGGTAAATAATGCTAATCTTTCTGAAGACGTTAATTTTGGACCGACACTAGGTAAGTACACGCAGCACATATGGATGTTATAACAATGATGATTTGATTTTGATGTATTGACAGTTATCCAAATATCTTCAGCATCTGAATTCCAAGAGCGGGGGGTAACAAAAAAATCTTTTTTAATACCTATGATTACGCCTCCACCAGTTGATTTACCAGTTCGATGGATATCCCTATCATTTCTGTAAACAGAATAGCGGTTATCAAATAATTCCTCATCTAGGATGCTATCAACCAACCAACTTTCGGTAATAAAAATCAAGTCATAATTATTGAGCAGCACATTCTGATGAAATTCCAACGTTTTTGAGCGCAAACCTCTTGCATTTTGATAAAAAATTATTAAAGAATCAAGCATTGAGAAGTATTGTTAATTACTCATGTAACCTTGTTTTCTGTAAAATATTTTGTTGTAAAATTGTAATTATAATAAATGTTTCAATAAATAATAAAAATAAAAATAAAAAATATAAAAAATATATATATATATATATTTTTGTGGCACAGGAAATAGAAATGGAAAAGGTATTATAATATTTCTGGACAAACCTGACTTAATTGAAAATCCAAATAAAATCTTTGTAAAAAATTTTATCATTTATATTTTATTTATTTCACATTACTTTCACATTATATTATTAGGAAATAAACAAAGAAAATTAGGTATCCATTGTTTGATCCGACTATGCTTTAAGAAGTTTCCATTGGGGAAAAACTGATGCAACCCTGGAAACGTGTTTCATTCCTGAATGAACAATTAATAAATCAGGTACGCCTCATCCGTCATACACATGTTTGATAATGTTATATTATCGTGAAAACAATCGTATGGGTCCTAGTGGTTAATGTATTTCCCTAACTATTAATTCGTGTTAGAAATCCTTAATAAAACATTGTGATAAAATTTATAACATTAAAATTCATATTTCCGTTTTCCAAAAATAGTTAGAAAATAGCAGAAAAAGCAAAAAACTTGCCGACAATTTCAATATCAACACTCACACACTCCTTTCCTAATTGAGTAACTACTATTCTTCTCTCGAATAAAGTAGGAACTTTGCGTTGATTCTTTTCTACTATTTAGAATAATATTATTTTTTTTTTTTTTATTGTTAAACTAACGTTTAAGACAAGATTTTTATGCATAGCACAAAGGGTAACAATTATTATAAGCAATAATTATCAGCCTGAAACACCCATCCACATTGAAAAATCTTCCGAGGAAAGATACATGACGCCAACGGGACTTGAACCCGTGCCCTTCTGATTGCCGGTCAGCTGCTCTCCCAATTGAGCTGTGGCGGCTTATCTTATACCCGCTAAATGATTCAATATATACTAGTGTTTCATTCAACAATTACTGCTTATTATATTTTTTCCACCTGAAAACAACGGATTTAACACTAACAGTGTCTCTCTCGCAAAAATAAAGTTGGTTGTTTTCAGGTTGAAAAAATATAATAAGCAGTAATTGTTGAATGAAACACTAGTATATATTGAATCATTTAGCGGGTATAAGATAAGCCGCCACAGCTCAATTGGGAGAGCAGCTGACCGGCAATCAGAAGGGCACGGGTTCAAGTCCCGTTGGCGTCATGTATCTTTCCTCGGAAGATTTTTCAATGTGGATGAGTGTTTCAGGCTGATAATTATTGCTTATAATAATATTAATTTATTTATTACGTTTCAGTATGAAATAAATCATTTTTTGAAATTGTTTCCGGGAAAATAAATTGAATATACGTGTATATTCAATTTATGAATATACACGTATATTCAATTTATTTTCAGAAATGAAAGAGCAGACGAGCTAGCAAAAGACGCTGCATTAAAAACAAAGACATAAAAACTCTATTTGGAATTCCCACTGAGCTACGCAAAGTTCAAAATAAAGGAGGCAATTCTTGAAGAATGGGACCAAAGGTATAAAAACTCTGACACAGGTAAAGGAACACGGCTATTTTTCAGGAGTATAATAGAAGCCAAAGAGTTTGGAAAAAAGACAACTCCAACTTTCGAACTCACGCAAATCCTTACCGGTCATGGAGCGACCCTATCCTACCTTCACAGATTCAAGCTGAAAGATAGTCCGGCTTGCCCTTGTGACAAACTATCGGACCAAACAGTGAAAAATCTGTTGTTAGACTGCCCAATGTTCACGATGGAAAGATGGCAAATAACCAAAGAATGCCAGAGGAGAAATATAAATTTTACTGACATCTCTGATGTCATACAAATTATAGCTCTCCGAAAAATCTTCATCAAGTTCGCAAAAAACATCATAAGTAAAATTAAAGAACAAAATAAATAATTATTAAAAGAAATTAAATTAACTTTAAATCATATCAAGCGTGATTAAAGCTTAGCTATCGGATCAATCTATAACATAGCCAATACACGAGAACGCTAGAACGCCAAAGAACACTACCTTTCCTACAAATGGTTCCGTTAAGGCCAGCGCCACACTTGACGGAAATTACGTCGCGGATCTTTCGCGACGGAACGCCAATACCTTTTCCTTCTTAGAACTCTTCTCTCCTCTCCTTCCTTTCCTTAAAAAACCCTCCACACAGCATCCCCAAAGATGACTTAGGTACTGAGGGAAATAACTGTGTGGAGCTCATGTAAAAAAAAAAAATATGTATATATATAGAATTGAATTGAAACGTTGCTTGAAAATGGCTTTAGCCGTGTTTGGTGACCAGATCTGAATAGCCAGGTACTTCCCAACCTTCCTCTTCCCCACCTCCTTCCCCTCCCCACCTCCTTCCCCTCCCCACCTCCTTCCCCTCCCCACTACCTTCAGCCTCACAACATACCCCAATTGGGGATGCCATAGTCTCACTGGATCCAGACGGGAGCAGTTGAGATTCTTGTGCGGTATTCACTGTAAAAAAAAATATATATATATATATAATATATATATATATATACATAAAACTTTTTTCCACTTATTTTTCCACATTTTTCCTCTCATTAAGTGGAAAAAAGTTTTATATTTGTTTTATTATAATATATTATAACCTAACCTAACCTAACCCAACCTAACCCAACCTAACCCAACCTAACCCAACCTAATCCAACCTAACCCAACCTAACCCAACCTAGTAGTTGGACAAGATTGGGTATCAAAATCTTATAAGTTAGAAGATTACTGCACATTATACCAGGCGGAAATGATTGCAATTCAAAAAGCAATAGAATGGATACAAATAAATAATTTAAAAGGGAAAGATATAACCATAAATTCATATAGTAAATCATCCTTAGAAACGCTGAGCAAAGAGAGAACAACAAACGAAATAACAAGAGAATATTTAGGAAAACCAGAAACATGCAGAGAAAATAAAAACCGGGTAAATTTTCAATGGGTTAGAGCGCACAACGGCTTAGAAGGTAATGAAAGGGCAGATACAGCAGCGAAAAGGGGAAGAACACTTAAAAAAAGACCAGACTATAGCAAGGTACCTCAAAGCTACACAAAAATAACTTTAAAGAAAGAAACTGAAAATAAACGGAACAAAAGATATATAGAGGAAAGCACGGTAAAAATTACAAAAAAATACTTACCAAATATAAGCACGGCACTTCAAAAAGGAAAACACATTAAAAACGGCTTTACTGCGACCCAAATCTTGACAGGACATGGGTGCTTCAAAGAATATCTCAAACGTTTTAAAATAATAGATGATGACAAATGCCCGTGCGACAAAACATCAATACAGGACAGCATCCATGTACTAGAAAAATGCTCTATCTTTGATGTAGACAGATTCAGACTAAATTTTGAACTAAAAAACTATGGAATAACAGAAGAAAATAGGCAAGAAATCTGGAATCAGAAAAACCAAGTGAAATATATATAGCGTACTTAGAACAAATTACCAAAAGAATAAAAGAAATTAACCATAAAATCGATAATAATTAACTTAAAGATACATATAGTAAAAAAAAGAATTATGAGAAACCTTGTGCGTAACAAGCAAGGTACCCATAGAAGATACTAACAATCCACACAACCTAACCCAACTTAACCCAACCAAACCTAACCTAACCTAGCAAAAAAATGGGACAAAAATAATATAAACATCCTATAAAGACGATAAATTATTGTTCAAAAATAATACAGACATCCTGTAAAGTTAGGTTAGGTTTTAGTAGATATTTTATTGGAGGATGTTTTGTCCGTGGGATATTTTGTGGCGGGATGAAAACGCGCATTACCGTCGCGCGTCGCGTCGCGTCGCGCGACTCAATCGTCTCAAAGTTGCGCTGCAAACATGCTTTCAATCGGCCACTACCAATATTTTAATACGTTGTTTGTTCATCAGTATCTCTGACTACTTCTATATAATATGTAGTGTAGTTGTCAGGTGTTTTATGCACAGTAGTGTTCCTACGGTAATTTATTATTAATGTCAATTTTTCTGTAAATAATTAATAAAATGGGACTGAGCGAGGTCGCCACATGGTCAGTTTTATTACTTCAATATTTATTTATTCATTTCGCTTAAAATATTAAATCATAAGTACAGTATCTACGTTCACGACGATCGTCCTAAAAACTTAATCATCTTTAAAATCTTTCTTCGCACACGGCTTAGTTATTATTATTATTTCTATTTTTACTGTTATCATCTTCTTCTACCACCATAATACGAGAATGCGCCTAATTTTTTGGGTCTTTAATGAACAAAATTTATTGTATTTTGATAAGAAAAGGTTATGTTTATTTAAACTCAACCAAACCTAATCCAACCTTAGCTAACCTAACCTAACGCAACCCTAAACTAAACTATTATTATATATTTTTGAATGTAGCTATTACTTTGTGGTTATCCATTATAATAAAATGAAACAGTGCAACTTTGTATAAACCACTTATAAAATTAATAATTTTATAAGTGGTTTATACAAAGTTGCATTGTTTCATTTTATTATAAACTATTATTATTTATATTAAACTTTATGAATAAAACCTCAAATTGTAATATTTAATTAAATGAAGACAATATTAGCGAAACTCAATCGAAAATTTCAAAACAGAAAAATGAGAAAAATATATTTGCACCTCTGGGATTCGAACCCAGTACCTCTCGCTTTCCGGGCAAAACGCTGACCACTGATATCCGATCCGGTAATTTTTAAATGTATCATACTTCGACTAAGAGCCACCCACATTATCTTAAACTTGGCGCAGGGGTCAGCGCATTTGCCCGGAAAAAAGTTTCCTATTTTTTTCTGTTTCCAGATTTTCGATTGAATTTCGTTAATATTGTCTTCATTTAATTAAATTATTATTATTGTTTTGCATAATTCTTCAGAACCCATTTTAGTTTTATCAGATGGTTTGGTTCTAAAAATATATTATATTACGTACTATAATAAATTATTAGATGTCTGGAAAAGATGATCTACCACTCTTCGTGTACCTAGCTTGTGAGCTGTGATAGACGAGTCGTCTCAATTGACGTAGTTTTTTGGTGTGTCTTCAATAATACGCTCGTTTGTATGAACGTAACATTATGTAGCAAAGCCTTTAAAAATGTGTCGCAAAACACAGACCCGACTTCGCCTCATTAGTCTTGTTTTTGTCAGGCAAATTTGTTTGAATATGTATTATTGGACAAACAAAAGTCGAATAATAAATGTGTGGATTTACTTTTCATCGGTGCTATTGTGTAAACGTTGTATGTACACACATGCACTCTACTATATATCATCCCAAAAACATGTGTTCAAATAAATGTGTTCTATGTGTACAACCGTACCCAAACAGTGTACACTTCGCATGCGGTAGTCGTCTGTCGATGGAGTGTTGTTTTCGAAAATTTCAGTCACTGAACCAATTCAGAGCCAAATATTTTAATTTGTTCGACGTTAAATGTATCTAGGTAATGCTACTACTTAATTAATCTCATAATATATGTTGGCTTGGCCTATTTTACCATACCATATCGTATGATCGTTATGGTGAAACAGGCGAAGTACAGCGCCCGTGTGAGACTTGCATTACACAAAAACAAATTTCATTGCGTGACAACCTATTATTATTAATAATGTTTTTTTATGACTTTATCCGGGAAGATACGATTAGCACCTATGCTGTCGGTACATAAAATATTGATATCTTTCCTTAGCGAATAAGAGTTTCCCTTTACAAGATAGTGATAATGATAATAATGATGGCAGTATAAATTGCCACCAGAGAACTTTTGGTCAGCAAATTGCGTGCGATCCTCCAAAAATAAGAAAAATCCACCCGGTTTTAAAATACAGTTAATGGTCATAAATATATTGATATATTTCTGAACAGGATTTTATTCATTTAATAATGATCATGAATAATTTAGATTACTTACTGCCTACTGGTATGCAACTGATTGCACAAGTTGCAAATTAATATAATGAACAGAGTAACAATGATTTTGTTGAGTAGGTACCTATCATTAATCAAAGAACTGTGCTATTATGTTTCTGCTAGAATATGATTATTCGTGGCAATACCTATTATTGGATGATCGGGAAAATTAATTGTAGTGTTGCTGGTAAATTTTCGGTGTTCATGCATAATTTTCCCCGTTAAATTCAAGCAAATAATAACATTAAATAAAATATTTGTTTTACTCCAACTGCACAATGTTAAAGCCAGACACGGGGAAGAATATTTAAAAAAAATTGAACTCGAGTCTCATCCTCATTGCCACAAAGGAAAACCTTCACGCTCTAAATGTATTCTAGTTCTTTAAAAAGTACGTCCTGACATTGGCGACATTATGCAGTTATTGAATCAACAAAGCATATTACATCATTCGACATTGAATAGTTGATCTTTATTTTCATATTCTTGAAAATGCTCCGAGTTCACCTGCGTCACTAGATTCATGCCAAAAGATAATAGGAGACGTCTCTCTCAGCGGTGTTCTTTTGAAATATTAATAAGAATATTACATTTTTACGGTGAATTTAATACGCCAATTGAGCCACCCGATATAACTTATTTTCTACACCCACACACGATTCCCAATTGATATTTGGTGAGTCAAGATGAGGAAAGATTACTAGATCTATTGATTTCAGTTAAAGCGCGAGTATGATTAATGCTTTTTCTTTTTTGTTGAAGCCAATCGGCGCATTTACTCTGTATTTGTTTTTTAACGTTTTAATCTTGATCTCTTCAATCACAAGCTATGGAAATCTATACAACATTGTTTTAAATGGGACAAGTTCCCACGTTGTGTGCTCATTTGTCAATGGTTTAAAAATATTTATTTTGAAATAAAGAGTGATTAAATTATTAAGAATGCTGCTAAAAGTTGTATTCGTCGACAATATTACCAATATATGAAGACCTGTATTAAAAAGGGGTCTAAGCACCAGAGTCAAAAAAAGAAAAGAAACAAGGGTTTAAAGAAATGCTAATATTTTTAGTTCGTAGCGTATATTTTTTAAACCATAAAAAAGTATTCAACTGTATAAGAAATAGAAATAGCTAGGTTAAAATTGAACTACTAATGTTAACCGCCAGGGAAACACCTTATTTGTTAGGACTAATAATGCTCTCACAGACTTAGAAACGGTGAAAAACATTGTGAAAAAGAAGTGACAATAAGAATTTGCATGACTAAACACGCCATAGTAAAATGCAAAATATACGTAGTGACAGAGGCATAACGAAGACCGCCATTATGAGACTGGTCCGGGCGTTGGTTTTCCCCCTACTGTGTGGAAACATGGACACTTTGTTGAGACAGCGAAAGAAAGCGGATAGACGCCCTCGAAATGTGGTGCTGAAGTGAAATTCTCAGGATTCCATAGACAACCAGACGCATAAATATGTTCATTCTGCATGAGCAATAATATCCTTTCAATTATCTGCCTAGTATGTAAATTGGGGTAAGGGGTACTATCCTCAGCACTGAGGAACCGACTTGAGAATTACAAAATGATAAAAAATAACAAAAATTTGGACCAACTGTCATTTTTTAGTTGGGCTTCAGAGGCTTGTGTAAAAACCTAATAGAGCATTAAGCAAACTTACGTTAACTGCAGTTTAAAAAGTATATACACTTATTATACAAATATTATGAATACGAGTAAAAAAAATAGTGGTACCTAAAATGGATCTGAAAAAAAATATAATAAGAAAAAAAGGTGGATTATTAATTCACTGAACGTGGCGACGTCCTGTTTTCGCTAAACCGTTTAGCATTTCGTCTGTCTGTAAAATTTTTTGTACGTTCCATTTCCGTTTCAATATGGTGGCCGTTTTAATGGTTCAGAAAAGATTTTTTTAAAGTGTGATCACAAATCATAGTAGAGTTTATTTGGACTTTCTCATTCGCTTTTTTTTAAACATTATGGTTCCTAACCTACCGGCTTGAAGAAAGTTTGAAAATAGAACAGTCATTGAGATAGTGACGTTTCTAGGGACAAATGGTGTACTTCTTTGAAACTTAAAAAAAATGTTGAATAAAATTTATTGTTATAATTCTACGTAAATAGATTTTTATAGAATTCTTTATGTTCTTCGTAATAAAGATATTGTGAGAATGTTGAGTGAGAATTTTTTCGTATGTTATCCTACTTTGTGTAATTCACAGTTTTTATTTCTTCAACATTTACAACATTCCACGGTTTTAAATCTTTGAATGACAGAAGTATTTCTATTTTTTCTGGATTTAATAAAAACGAACGTTTAAAAACATTATATATAACACATCAAGTTTTTAACTGCCCAAACTGTTAAACTCAAACACATCGTCATTACTTCTGTAGATTCCAATTTCTTTAGTATTCATAATATCCTCAACACAAACACTAACAAAGTATACTATGCTTACAGCCGTTGTTCCCAACTTTTCGATCGATCAATCTGAGTCTCCGATCAGCTAAGTGATTTGTTAAGTAACGCTCGATTCGCCTGTTGGTCGGAGAGTTGCGTTGCGAAGAACGTATTTGTGCATTTGAGGAATGTTGCCAAAATTTCGACTTGACAGTTGATCAGTAAGATTGGGAACAACGGCAGTTAGTGTCAATCACAAATTAATAGAACAAGTGCGGAGTAACGGGATGGGGATCTGCCTTGAGCACTCTCGCAGAGCAATTCAACATAGCCCAAACAGCCGATCTATATGCTGCATCATCAACCAATCAGAACAAATAAATAAAATAAAACAATTTTTCAAAAAAACTTACAGTAAAAAGTAAATATTTTATACAAAACAGATTATAACTTACAACGCAAGTAAGAATCGTGGCTCCCTTATCAGGCACAAGAGCCCCTCTTTTCTGATAAGGTATACATGACCAGAAAAGACCTTTAATTTAATATTTTGTAAAATATATGTGTATATAATATGTAACTCATATTTTTTATATTACAATAAAAAAAATATATATATCTTTTGTGGGATCGTTATGAGACAACGGACGTGATCTCCTGTCAGATTTGTGTGATTTATTTGCTTTTTCTATGTACAACGTACATTAAATGAATAAATAATCATGCATACTTGTAGGAATTTGCGTTTAAAACGATCTAAACTCAAATATGTGACAGCAAATATGTAAAAATCACACAAATCTGACAGGAAATCACGGCATCACGTCCGTTATCTCATAACGATCCCACAAAAGATATAGAATCGCTATTCAGGAGTACTTAACCCTAACCCTAACATTTTGTATATTTTAAGATATTCTAACTAAAATTGCTTACTAACAAAGTCTTTGGTATTTTTTTATGTTTTTCCACCGTGGTGTTGAACTACTGTTAATTTTATAAAAAAGTTGTCACTCATTGCCATCTATCGGATAATTATATATGGTTTTAACTAAACTGCCTAACTTGACACTTCATTTCTAGAAGTTTTTTGCACAGGCCCTTTTTTGAAATCGCTGTTTGATTTAAAACAGAGGTTCCCGAACTTATTTTTCTCGTAGACTCCTTTCAAAATTTTACTGATTTCGGTGGACCCCCTGCTGCTACATTTCTACCATATTCCCAAAACTGATCAAAAATGTGAAGATTAGATCTAACGATGGAAATTTGCGTCGCGGCTGAGTACCCCCCTTAATTTGGAGTGGTATAAATAAAAAGAAAAATGGTATATTATCTTGTGTTCTATTTATTAAAATAATATATTACAGACTTAGTGGGGAAATACATGTAGATGACTCATTTTTTATTTATTTCATAAATTGTTAGTATAACTATTTAAGAAGTTTTAAATAAAAATTTCAATTCGCTCCGGTATTACGAGAGTGTTTGTGCCGAACGGCGTGGTAAACTTGAAACTCATTTTTCTTGAAACGACTTTTTTGGAATTTGTGTGCACTCTAGCTCAGAAAGTTTTTAACCAAACATTTTAAAAATGTGCAGATACCTTATTCATATAATTATGCTCTATTTGAACCGAAATTCGTAGTAATATCATCGTCAAAAGTATTTTAATTGCAAAAAAATGTAAAAAAAATGGCAAAAAATCAAGGTTTCCTGTTTACACACCTTTAAAAAATTTAATCTCCAATTTTTTGGAAAAAGTTATTTTTCCATAGAAGAGGCACATGTTCTTAAATTAAATTCAAAACCCTGTTGATTTGAGATGAAAACTGTGGCCTCCAAAATGCACACAAAAGCTACGTCTGATGATGACATTCGATGCAGCTGATAATTTTCATATTTTCCGAGGAAATGCTTAAAAAAATTCATAATATTTTCTTTAATAGATGTATAAAATGACCTCAAAATTTCAATAAATTATACACATTTCTTCCATGCCAAAAAATTCACGAAAATCATTAAAAAAACCTAGTCCTGCATTTCCCACTTAATAGAATTAAATATCGAATATGCATGTGTTTACAAGTAACAGTCGCTGACCTTCGAAAAATTCACTACTCTAAAAATTTAAGGGAGGTTTTAAAAAAAAGGAAACTATTGCAAAATATTAAGGCTATCTGATTCATAAGTCGGCCTAACTGAAAAAAAAATCAATGTACCAAAAAAATAGCAAAAAATTAGGATTGCATGAGAATCGTAGATCCTAAAAAAAATTGCCAAAAACATGAAAATAAATTGCTTTTTTTAAAGTCTCAGTACGACCGTTTTTCACCGAAATACTACAGCCTGTCAAAAATCACCGAAAAACTGATTTAAATCCCTGATTTAAAGTTTCTGACACGAGTATATAACGTTAACATACCTTTCATTTATTTATTTAGCAAGAAAAAGATTAACCGTTTAGAGAAGATTTTCAAATTGACGAGCATAAAAGGGTACTCCGCCAAAACAACCTCGCTTTCTGTTTCCGTAAAGGGGTATCTAAAAAGGTAAATCGCCATTATTGATGGCAATTTAGTAGCAAAAATAATTTAAATTTTTTTTTCAGTTCAAAACTACTACAAAAGATTGGCCAACAGCAATGTAATGCAAAATGTGTTACGTGAGACTTTGTATTGCTGATAAACGAAATTGTTTTCTCATCTTTCAAAAAACTACACCTTTGATTACAACTCTTCTGTGTGTCTCATTTTTTCTTTATATTCCAGACTAAATTTCTTAAAATAACTTTCCAACGTTATTTCGGCTATAATTTTTTTGTAATATTCAATTATGGTTAATTTATATTTAGGAAAAAACATATCTTTATTTTGGTGACGCAACAGTTGTCCCCTGAATATTTTATTTAATCCTTGCCAAGTTAAGTTTAAGAAATATATTAAAACTTTCAAGTTTTCAGTGAACCATAAACATTCTTCAAAAAATATTTTATTTAAACTTTGTAAAAAACGTATCTGAATACTCCTCTGTCTATCATAAATTTTCAACCAGTGTTACAAGCCAAAATATACTTGGTATACCTAATTTCAATGCGGCCTATGGACGGAGAAGTATGAAATTTCACAATACGAGAGAATTTGTATAATATCCTACCAAATCAAACAAAAAATAACAGGAACTGGCAAATATATTTAAAACTATGGTATAGTATAGTCAAAACATGATTGAGAGAACACAGTGATAATCAACTTGCAATCATTACAAAGACAATGTAAAAACAACAAGATTATAAATATAAAAACTACAACTGGCTGCCTCAGAATAGGAAACTCTCGTGAAGAGACTGAAAATTGTGAAATATTTTTTATACATATTCCTTTATAATGGTGCTTCATCTATATGAAAATCAAAAGATGTTTGTTTGTGGGTTGTCTATGCGTTGCTCAACCATTCATCCGATTGCGATGAAACTTTGGGGATTTGATGTGCGTATGCCCGCGCTGGTTTCTATATACAATAGTGAGCTCTAGTGTCATTAAATTACGCTTTGCTAACCAATCATCCGATCGCGATTAAACTTTGGGGATTCGATGTGACCACGCCCGCGAAGGTTTCTATGTATACTGGTGAGCTCTGGCATTATGAAATTTGGAATAAAAAAATTGCAGTAGGTGGCACGCGAGCTGTTTGAAAACTGAATTCACCGGGACTGAATGTATGGAATGCGGGAGGGAGGAGGGGGAATTCAGGAGGGGGGTTCGCGGGACGGGGGAAGTGGGTGAGAGGAGTGGGGAAAGGGAAGGCGGAGATGGCGGAGAGCGAACGCGTGAAGGGAAGAGGACGCGGGCGGGAGAGGAAAGAGACGCGGAAGGGGAACGGGACGAATGGAAAAGGACACACAGGGTGAAATAATTTTTTTATTAAGTTGCTTTGCAACGCATGCCGGGAACTCGCTAGTACATTATGTAATGTACTGTAATTAACACTTAACTCATAAATCATAATCATGCACAACCTTGGCTAATAGAATCTAGTAAAAAAAATCATCATCATCAATAAATCAATCATCGAAGTTTTTTTATTACAATACATCTATTTTCATTTTCCGGGCCGGCTAGTAGCCAATTTCAGATAAAAGCGTGCTTGTACGCGTATGTGTGCACGAGTGCCATCGATTGATAAAATGCATTGTCATCAACGAGTCTATCTGCCGAGTTTCAGCTCGATCGCATGTCGAGAAGTGGGTTAATTACCACTTCCAAGGTTTGCATTCATTCACGAAAGTAATCACAAACTCAAAATAAACGACTGTGCAGTCATACTTTCTTATATCTTTTTTTAAAATAAGCATATTTTCATTCGTAGTAATTTCTTTAGGAATTTTCTTATAAAGGTTGCTTGACTTACGTTGCTTGTTTTTCAACTTGTGATTCCAGAATTTGGAGTAATAAATGTAAACAACATTTTGGTCTCCGGTGACAATGTTTGGTGACATTGTTCAATTTAAAACATAAAAAAATCTGTAGGTATTGGACTGGTAGGATATTGGTGAGGGGCTGTATGGTTACTTGGTAGAGTGACTAGTGATGACATGTGGAAAATTTTTGTTGTTTGGTTTCGAAGAAAAATAAAATTGAAAAAAAAAACATCAAATAGAATCATCGGAGACCAAAATTTCATTCACATCTTTTATTTCAAATGATGCTTCGACCAAGTGTATCTAGACAGGGCGTGTAGGTCTTAAAAATGACACCGGAACCAAAAATATTGGTTTACGAAAACATTTATCAAAAAGTAAGTCTATTATCTCACAGTCAAAAGATCGCAAGAAGCATTGGTTTGTACCTTAAGTTGGTCTGCGTGGAGCTAATTTGTTTTCCAGCAAGTTCGCGGTAACGGAATTACTAGCTTTGTGAAGATCGTGTTTTAAAACACAAATATCAGGCAGTTAGAAATATTTTAGGTATGGGCTATCGCAAAATATGTACATAACATATGAATTCGAGGCAGCGTATCGAGAAAAGTAACATTTGATAAAAAATGTTTAATTTCTTCCTAGTAAAACAACTACGTCACGCAAGAGATGCAACGGAATTCGATGGGTAGTTGTATTATGAAATTTCTCGTAGGTGGTGTCACTTTGGGATTAGAATTGGGTATGGGAGGGCTAATCTAATAATAATAATAAGGCAGTATTTATATAGCGCAGTTTTGTGATATTTCACTTCAAGTGCGCTTAATAGCGCCTCATAGAATCTATAGTTAATATATCGATGAAATGATGCAAGGAATCACTGGTTAAGTAAACAACTCATATAGGTCTCATAGAAATAGTTGTGTCTCCCATTCTATCACGGTGAGAAATATGATCTAAACGGGGTTAGAAAAAGAAAAACTATGTTAAAATCTAAAAGTTAAGCGTAATATAAGTAAAATGTACACCTTTATGAAATCAAGGTTTCAACCGCAATTTGAAAAAAAATATTGTGATTTTTTTAATTAATTATTTTTACATGAAACCACAAAAAAGTGATGTGAAGATAGCGTTTGTAATACATTTGTCTAATCAAATGTTTGAGCGTTTTTATTTTTTTCGTTAATATGTAGGTACCAAGGAATATATAAAATTTAATGGCCAAATCGTGCTCAAATTTATTTATAGGTCATGTGGAAAATATCCACATTTCTTTCAAGGTAGTTTATTAACCTAGTAAGTCTTCACATGGGCGTCAACACTGATAAATTAAAACTGCACCTGGGAAGAATCAGAAGAAAATGATAAGAATCCGGTCGTAAATTCGTATTTTCGGGGGATATTTAGATTCAATTTTAAACAAACAATTTCAAATTCCACCAATTTTATTCTAATATCACGTTTTCGTGTGCCTGCCAATGGATTTTGTTATAGTATTGAGTTATAGTGTGTTTTGTTGGAGGGCCGTTGTTACAGAAGTTGAATGACTCCGCTGCTGGTAAAAATAGACCCAGAGACATTCCGAAGTCAAATAATCAAAATTACATGAAAATAATAAATTTTGCTACAAATACCACAAAAGATTTATTATGTAGGTCAGATACTCCTCCCCTAGTTTCGGAAGCTCTCAATACAAATAGACTTTATTGCTTTACAATTTATTATTTTAATTCACCGACCCGGTTTCTCCTAAAATACTTTATCATTTAGTTTATTAGTTAGGTGTGTAAGTAGTGGCGTAACTACACCATCTAAGCCCGTGGCAAATTCATTGGATGGGACCCCCAGTGAAAATTGTCACGTTTTGTAGGTAATAAGTAATAAGGAACTCCAGTGAAAAATATTATGGCTATAAAAAAATATGTTCATATAGACCAATGATACTCAACCTTTTTTCTCTTCGGGCCACATAAATGTATTTGTAAAGTTACGCGGGCTGCAACACTATACTGGCATGCCGAAAAAAAATCATCAATTGAGTTTCTTAAATAGGATTTTATTAATTTTAGTTTCGGAAATGGTCTTTCAGCACTAGCTGTAGTCACAGGAATTGTAACAAATAATATTAATGCAGTACATACTTCAGGAAAGCTGCACGACATAAAATGATTCTTTATTATTAATAAATCAGCAAGTTCTCTAATACACGAAGCCTTTTCGTCTCTGAAAGTGGACCGAAAACTGAGAATTTCCTTGGCAAATGATTTAGATATGACTTTTTTTACATATATCAAGAAATTTTGGAGCTTTGTTAAGAAATCAGTGTCATTTAAATTTTGTAAAGAGGCAGGTTGCGAATCATTGAAATTGAAAACAATGATGCCCAATACTCGACAAAATATTTTAACTTTAAACAAACTTCATCAAAATCGCCAAAATCGTCAAAATCCATGTCCCAAAACGCGGCCGCGATTCAGACGAGTTGCCCGAGCATCTCTTTCGCGCAAGGAATTAATCATTTGTCCTAATCAATAGTCCTGAGATTGTCCTAAGGTCCCCGCCATCCCAGGTCCGTGTTCAATGTCCGCGTCCCAGGTATCTAGTCTGTCGGAATCGAGATTGTCCGAATCGCTTTATCCAGGAATTAAAACAAAAGTCTTTTTCACCTGTGACGTCATCGTCTTTTCTAAATCTCAGACCCAGAAATGACGTCAGACGTCAATCTCAGATCTGTCCCAAACGCATCCCAGTCCTAGGTCCGCAGCTCGCGAGGTAATCAAGTCCCTGCGAGGTAAGACACAAAACACTAGTCAAAAGTTGCTAATTCATTCCTCAGTGCCAGCCCTTAATCCGTCCGTGCGGTTCATTTATTCCCCCCGCGCGCCAATCCGTCAATTTCATTACATAGTTAGTCGAAAACTTTCGACTTTGAATCCGAACGTCGCGTCAGCTAGAAAAGTGAGAAGCTAAAATGATGCTTATCGGTTTTTTGGTGCGTACGAAAGATATCGGAATACAAGTACCTACCAACTTTTAGACGTAGTTCTTGGGTAGATATAATATGTAAATTTGCAGATATTATAAGAGCAATTAGCTGTGGTTAGCTGTCATAAAATACTCATCTTAATGTTAAAATGTATGTTTATATTAGATCACGTGAAGTGGAACAGTTATAAGTTTAATAAATAAAATAAAATTAAGAAAATTTTAAGGGTGAAACGAAAACCTGTATAATTTTAAGATGTAATTTCTAGCAATAAATACATTTTACATACGAAAAATTACGAAACTAAAAAAAGAAAAAAAAAAGACAAACACATACATCTATAGAATTTAGCCTGCGAGATAATGAGATAGAATAATCGGTCTCCTCTTTATGTGGTGTTTCGTAGCCTATTGGTCTCCTCTTTGTGCGGTGCTTCGTAGCCTCCCAACTCATTGTGATTTGAAATTCGAAGAAACGAAAAAGCGACACTAAAAAGAGACAAACACATTAATCTATAGGTTTTAGCCTGCGAGATAATGAGATAGAATAATCGGTCTCCTCTTTGTGCGGTGCTAAGTAACCTATCAGTCTCCTCTTTTGCGGTACTCCGTGGCCTCCCGATCTCCTGCGGTGTTGGCCTCCCCATTAATTTTTTTTTTGGGATTTAATTGAATTAAAGGAATGAATAAAAGGAATCAATTCAAAAGGCCATGGGAATCAGACTGAATCGATTCACTCCTGGGAATCATTCTACCCACGTCTACAAAACAACATAACAAAGCAGCGGTAATATGATATTGTTATGATTTTATCAGTAAGTATGACCCCAGTGCACAGCGCCCTACATTTTTGTAAAAACAAAACCAGTTTCTTTTACTGTACCTACCATTGAAGAAATGATCCAACAGAAGTGTGTAAAGGGCATTTTTATGTGCTCGAAGCGAGCTCAACTTTCCTTACTTCAACTAAAATTCATCAAACATTTTCAAATACCGAATTTCTTTCTTGAGCAGATAAGCAAATTCGGGCTTCAGTATATTTTATTTCGATAATCAGTTTTCTTTCGAATCTGTGTAGTTGACACTCCTATGGATTATCTGTTCAGTGGTACAGTTCAGTGATGAGCAACCCGCGGTCCGCGAGCTCTTTTCGTGTGGCCTGCGAGCCCTTTTCGTGTGGTCTGCGAGCCCTTTTCGTGTGGCCTGCGAGCCCTATTAGCCCCTCAAAATAATAATCTTTTTTTACATATTCTAAAAAAGACAGAATTTCGACATCTGACCTTAACTGTAGAAATTGTTTCACCTTCACAGCACGGCGCTTTTTGTGATGAATTTTGAAGATTTCCGTTTTAGGTGCCAAAAGTTTTCTTAAATATTATGTATAGGTATATTTTGTTTAACTTTCCGTCCGATAAAAATCAACAGCGTTTATTAATTTGAACATGAACCCAGCAAAATTTTCACCTGTGGCGCTTTCTTTATGGGCGCTTTAATGATATTTTTGGACCTGTTTCGTAAGGTACTTTTACGTTTCGTAGGAAAAATGTATCTTTGTAAAAAAATTAATTATTCTGTGGGAATTATTATTTGCATTTTGAATAATTTTTAATTTTATGAACGAGATAAAAAGTTATTGTTTTCTTGCAGATTCCCTGAATAAAATGAATGTGTTTTCTAACTTTCCTAAACGTGGAGATCCGCAAAGAATGCAAGGCTGATGTAAGCGTAATGAGTAAGATTAAGAAATGAACGCTCAGATGGTTTGGGCATGTAGAGCGAATGAATGAGGAAAGGAGTGTAAGGAGAATATATGACGCAAATGTGAATGGTAGAAGAAGTCGGGGACGCCCGAGAAAGACATGACACGACCAAGTGAATCAGATACTTATGTCAAGAGTCATAATAATAGAAGAGCATGTATTAGACGATGTTTATATAATACGATGTATGAATGTGAACTGTGAACGAAGCAAGGAGTGTGTGCCAAGACCGAGTTGTTTGGCGGTCCGTCCTCTCTGCCTACCCCTTCGGGGAAACGGCGTGATGGTTAGTTAGTTAGTTGGTTTTTTTTCAACTTTGAAATTAAAATATTGAAATGTGTAAATATCAATATAAATTTCGAACACAAAAATATAAAATAATTTATCTAGTTTCTAAAGCGGTATTTTTGAAGACAACTTCAAAAAGCAGAAGACGTGTACATAACTCATTTAAAACACCGTCGAAATACTCCTAAATTCGATTAGAAATGGTTATCAACAGTTTATACCCATTTTCGTTATTTGTTTTTACGCCGTGTTGCGCTACCTCCTTCTTTAGCCATCGTTTCGGACAGCGTTGCAGTGTCCATCATCAGGGCAGATCCGACAGATCCGACAAATCCGACAGATGTGTAATTGTTAGTGGTGAAAACGTGTCCAGCTTATACCCAGATAAACAACCCTATTGTAAATCTTTCCGTGAACTATTTTACGGTTGTTAAATGTCAGTTTTTATTTTACGTTTCTATTAGTGGGGCTTTCATATATGCGGTCGTTTGTCAATTAAATAATTTTTTTGCTGCATTTATTAGTAAGAATGTTTTGGATTCATACCATAAATGCAAACAAACGAAAGTTAGTGTTGAACCGTGTAGGTCCGCCTACTGGCGGAATGAATTCAGTGGAACTTTAGTACGTCACAATACAAAATAAAACGAACAACGAAGATGTAACAAGAAAACACACAGTCCGAGCTACTTACCAATATTTTTTCAGCTCGATGACGGTTTAAAAAGTATTTATTTTGATTTTTTTAAGTTTCCTTTTCTTCCGCAAAGTAGTATTTCGGGTGAATTTTACAGAATTCTGGATTCAACTGCCGGCTACTGGCGGATAATAAATTCGACAGCTCGCATATAAACGGTGCCACGCAGAAATGTTTTATTATTTTTATATATATTTTTCCCTTCTCCCACTCGAAACAATTCAAAAAATTCTTATAAAAATTATCCTAAAAAAACCGTATTACTACCCAACGATAAACGTATTCCAAGAATTCCCTGTTCCCCCACTTACAAAACTTTACGAAAAAATAGCACTACTTCAGCTACACAAAGATATCTTTAATAAAAATATTACCCCACTTCTAAATATTAGCATAAGGAATACTTCTATTGGTGGACTAAATGTACCACCCGTACGAACCACAACAACACAGAATTACTATGTATATAAAGGAATAAAATTATTTAATCAATTACTCGCTGATATACGAACAGAAAAAAATTACGACAAATTTAAAAAAAAAATAAATCTTATTTTGGTAGTACCACCATATAATTTTAACTTTCTCCTAGATATATTTTTGACTGTTTGTTATTCCTAACGTTTTATGTACATCCTATATACATTTCTTGTTTATTTACTCCTATAAACTTTTAAAATATGTTAAGTCTAAATCTCTTCACAAGTTAAATTCTTAAGTTTGTGATAAGGATTTTTTTTTAAATAATTCTTGTTATTAACAAGTTGTCCTCTCCTAAACACAAGCATTTGCTTTCTTAGGAGAGTGTATAAAAAAATGTAAGCTATATTATGTTATATTATAAAAATGTAAAAGAAATAAAAATAAATAAAAAATAAATGTGACAGAAATTACCACTTACGCAAAGTCCACCACGAGGCGGCTAGATGCATTATAGCAGGGTTTCCCAAACTGTGTTCCGCTGAAACTGAATTGGGATTCCGCGACATTGGGCCGTATTCATAAAAAAAAGGTTATGCTTGCATACTTTGCTACTTGCAGAATATAATAGAAATCCTTCAGCTCGCATTCATAATATTCCGAGTAAAACCTTATACTTATAGAGTATGAGCATATCCTTCACAAAAAGAATTTGGTTATTCATAAACGTTACCTTTTGCTCTAAATAAAAAGGATATCCTTCAATAATTTAGAGTGTGGTCAATAGAAGACCCAGTTGTATAGTGATCAGTTGTAGCGATGGCAGATGTTGTGGAACTGAGAGAGATTAAACACTAGCAGCAGCGTTTATCAACACCTTTTCGTGATTACAAAGAATTATACCGGTTCCATTTTCTATTTTCCAAAATCACGGGGGTATTAGCAATTTCATCTGCTAATACCCCCGTTCGGTTCGGTTGCAGCATTATTTTTTTCTGTACTTTATCTATCGCTGCTTGACGAATACATCTTCTCTGATCGAAGTACTGTACTCAAATAACAGCGATAAGAAAGAAATAGTGTAAATAAACAAACCATCGCAAACAGGTTGGAACCTGCCGCGACACAGTCACAAGCCAACATGCCAACAACCTTTTACTTATTCTTGGAGGATATTTTTACAAGTATAAGGAAATCATTGTGAATACGAAAAAAAGGAAATGGTTATACTCCTACCTTTTTCTTCAACTCAAAACCTTATACATCTACCTTATACTTACAAGGATGTCCTTCAGTTTTATGAATACGGCCTATTTTGTCGGAAGAATTTAATTTAATATAATTACAAAACTACTGATATTATTCACAAGAAATTATTATCAGCCGCACAACATACCCCAATTGGGGATGCCATAGTATCACTGGCTCCAGACGGGAGCAGCTGACTCTTGTGAAGTATTCACATAAAAAGGTACTCAATTCACGGACTCAAAATCCTCAAAGTCATTAGGTGCTTCATTTATTCCTTTTTTTTTGTTATATTCCAATTTTTTTTTGTTTACAAATAAAAATGAAATATAAATGTTAAATAATAAATAATGTGCCTAATAATATTTTTAAAATTTTGACTATTAGAAATTATCCAGCCTAAAAAATAAGCCTAGTGTTCCGTCAAAATTTACGGGGATACAAAGGGTTCCATTGCGGAAAAAGTTTGGGAAACCCTGCATTAGAGATTAGAATAAATAGTAATCGTTGGAATTTTCGGGTGCTGTGATCAAATGTTTTATGTTTTCAAAATCTATATTTGGTACAACACATGAAATATTTCGCGATAAACTTTCGTCTGCTTATTTTGAATCAACCGCCAAAAATTATAAGGTATTTTGTATATGTTCTTTTATTACGGAATGATATAAAACGGGAGCATTTATTGATTTGGGCTTGGAGATATAAAATTTTAGCCTGCGGCGTTTTTTTACATTCTACAATCGTTTTATTAAAACATCGTGGTTTTATAAAATATAAATAGTATTACGATACCACCGACTGCCAAGTTAACCATGTCAAGCTGTATCTTCCCTACACCCTGCGGCCCGCAAACATATTGAAAATTGATAAATTGGTCCTCCGGTGAAAAGGTTTGCAGACTGCACTAGTCGGTACATAATAACGAAATGAGTTTGAGCACTAAAATCCCTTAAAACATATAAGTAAATAATACAAACTTGGTGACGGATATTTGTTACCGCCGCCCTGGTAGCCATTTATTGGATAACCAACATGTCTGCCATAGGTCGCCCTATGATTCGCTATGTTTGGCGACTCAACAGAAGTGCCCGGGTTCATGATGTGGACAAACCCCGTCAGGGTCTTGGAGGCGCATGCGTCTGCCCACCAACTGCGTGATAGGCCGGATCGGTAGAGACAGTTTGAGGGAGACCCTTTGACCTTTCCAGCAAGAGTCTCTCGGAACATCACTTTGCAACGAAGTACGAGGGTTGGGTTCGCACGTCTGTCACTCTTAGAGTTAATCGCATAGATTTTTTTATCAGCACTGCCTTCTGCTGGGAAAATTAAATATTAATAATGAAAATTAAATACACCTATTCGCTTAAGTATTTATGGTAGGCAGGTATCTTCTATCTACAAACCTTTGTCTGGGTGTAGGTACCAGCGCTATCTGCCCTGATGAAGGACACTGAAACGCTGTCCAAAAAGTTGGTTAAAAAAAGAAAAAAACACAACATGACATAATAAACCAAAAATTAATCGCAATAATACTTTCGTCCGTGAAAATCTCAAATCATAATACTTATGTACAATTTTACTGAGCAATTGAACTTTGGCTGTTCGGTTAACAAAATTTTGGAATTTGGAACTTTGTTCAAACCAAATAAAATACTTTTAACTTTATATAGATCTTTGGTTGGTCGGTGATAAATTTATAATTCTTCGTGTCCATATCCGTAATAATGTTTGCAATTTCTGATAAACTGTTAGTAGGTATTTATTTATTTAAATAGTGACATATGTACAAAAACATATACCTATGTTTCGGTTTCTTGAATTTGAAAAATTCATCAAAGTTAATGCTCAACTTCTATGACAGTTCTATTCAAATTCTGTTATTATTCAATTACCGTGAAACAACTGGAACTGGCCCATAACGGAATAATAACAGAACTTGAATTTTAACTTTGTAACGGTGTGGCCTGCGTATTCGCAATTTTGCATGGGAGAGTTGGCTGCATTGCGCACCGAAATAATCCACGCATAACTCAGGGAAGCTTCGAGATTGTTCGTTTCTAGAGTTGACGGAATTACCTCGGTTTGGGAGGTTGTGTTGTTGAGCGGGCTGTTACATTTGTGTTTACCCATATATTATACCCACCATGGCTGGTCATCCATCAATATAAAATAGTGTCAAAACACAAATATAATCAGCAAGACACTGAGGGTAGGTAATCAGTAAAGAATGCCAAGTCAGAACAATGATAAATTTTATTATAATGAAAACCGGCCCTTGGGAACATTCTAAAAATTTGCAATGAGACTCTATTAAGTTAAAATATAAATAATCATCAGGGGTGGCTGGATGCGTAATAAGTAACCAGCTGTGAATTTGATCTTAATTTCTCTGACCGTGTCTATCGGTATCTTCAGGTACAATTAAAAGAAATAACTGATGGGCGCCTGTGATCGTGTAAACGAAAACATATTTATCACTCAGTAATCTCTAAAACTAAGACTAAATAATATCTCGATCTGTTACAAATAAAATTTAATTCTCACGTCTCGAAGTCCGATCATGATGAACTGGTTTCCAGCCAATGACAGCCCGCTCAACAACACAACCTCCCGAACCGAGGTAATTCCGTCAACTCTAGAAACGAACAATCTCGAACAGTGTTGCCAACAGTTAACTATGCTAAATTGCTAGACATCTTACAAATGTTGCTAGATTGCCAGTTTTTTTTACCCCAAAAAGTTGCTAGAAGTAGCTAAACGTTACAGTAAGTAGATAAGGGAACGTACCCATACGACGTGACCAACTTTTTGCAATTTTTAACCCCCCCCCCCCCCCCCCCAATCTTCTAAATTCTGACAATTGTTTTATTTCCAGGTTTTATTTGGATAAAACAAAACAACACAAGGTAGAATAAGAGTAGTGCGTACTATTTTGGTTGTATTCTGTCTGTCGTAGCTAGCTAGCGCACAGAACAATATTACAGTGCCACAAAGTTATCTGTTCCGGTGGTGGTGTCGCTAGTTGTGAACAAATATGTCATAGAAATATCAAAGATTGTGGCACTGTACTCCAAAAAGAGAGAGCTCGTGCAGAAGGAAACGGAGATTTTCCGGCTAACGCCACTTATACCATAGCGTCTATGACCATAGAGTCGCGTTTGTTTTTTACTTTTAACTATACGACGTAGCGTTTTATGTTCTCTCATGACGAAATCGAAATATCAAACAATGACGAAAAGTTGCTATAAAAAGTAGCTAAAAAGTTTAGCTACAAGTTTCATTAAAATGTAGCTGTCTGACATCAAATAATAGCTAGATCTAGCTATAAAGTTGCTAAGTTGGCATCACTTCTCGAAGCTTCCCTGAGTTATGCGTGGATTATTTCGGTGCGCAATGCAGCCAACTCTCCCATGCAAAATTGCGAATACGCAGGCCACACCGTTACAACTTTGAACCGAAAATTGATGATTCGCTGTACAAATCTAAGATGAGATTTTTCCCATTCATAATATGTATCTAATTTTGCTTTTCAATTTCATATTTTCCAGGAAATGTTTTCACCTCGGCAACACTGATGGTAGCACTTGAAATGGTTCCTTTGCTGACGGTGGCGACATTCCTGTACGTCAGCACGCTCGTCGCGGGCGCTGATGGAAATGCCTGCCTTGCACACTTACCGGGTAACTTTCTACAAGATCCTTATTGATTTAGTCCACGGTCAAAGGAAGGGAGGAACTTGCACAATTTGCGTTATTTGACTTATTATTTTAGAATTTAATGAATTCAACAAAGTTGCTAAACACTTTGGAACTGAAAATTAACAAAAACGTTAACGCCGGCCGTCTTGAAGTTTGATCTATTGTAATGAGAATAATGCCGTGACAGAGTCAGCTATAAAAGCGCCAGTGTTATTTGGCTTGGCCTATTTTTTTTAATAATGAGATTTTTCGCAAAGAGTTACAAAAATGTCTAATGGCTGGCGGCGGAGTCCTTAAAACTGCAATATCCCATAACCAGATTTGTTTATAATTTCACGACAATTGTAACGAGTACAAAATATTGTAATGCATAGATTGCATAGGTACTAGTTTTACTGCCCGGCTTCGTCCGTAATTCAACTGTTTTTTCTTATCGAACATTGAACAACAATTGAAATATATGTAGAATTTACAATATTGCGTGTTTTCGTATTGCTTGATGGTTAGACGGATATTTAAAAGTCCAATATCCTGATTGAAGTGACGTTGCCAGCGCAAAATATATATTTATTAATTTTCTGGAAATCGACAGTTTACATTTTTTCAGTTTGTACAAAAGTATTATGTAGCCAAAATAAAACCAATTATGGATTTCCTCCTTGTGACTTTACCTCTACTGAGACAGCATAATAAGGAATAAGTAAATTAAATTTATAAGAAATTAAGCCAAAATTAATTATATTTTAGTCGAAAATGAAGTTTTTTTATCATTGTTTATTACCTATGAGTAACTATTTATCTACGAACCGCTCATGTGTGTTTTTATTTTTCAAAAAAAGTATACCGCGTAACTATATTCTTTTTATACCTATTTTCAATTTTCATAATATTCTGAAATTTTTCAAGAGCAGACAATCACAGTGAAATGCGTGTGTGTGCGTTTTATGCTTTCTAGAATGCATCGTTGTCGAAAATGAATCTGTTTGCCGAGTTTCAGCTCGAATGAATGTTAGGAAAGGGATATAACTAAAAACATAATTTTGTGTGATAAGCAATCGGGGACATGGAGGGCCACTTTGCAAGATTTTCAAGACTCGCCATTTGACAAACTCTCAATAACGCAGTTTGCTAACAAAAATTCATTCGTAATTTCGGTTTTAAAGTCCCGCCAGGCTAGCGTGGTAGGAGTTTACGACATTGCATTGTACACCCGCAAGGATGGCGGGGTTTAAGGTCAATGGGTTAAATTTGGATAAATATTGACTTATTGTCTTGTCATTCATTGTCTTGTAATTTAATATTGTATTCTGATAAAAAAGATAAAGAAATAAGATTTTTTCATTATAAAAAAAATCCTAGAAGATGAGATAAATTTTTAAGATTTTGTTCATTGCATTTTTAACACTTTTTTCTTCTTCTGTGGTGCATTATAATTTTTATCCACTATTTACTAAAATAAGCGGTTCAACGAAAATAAAATTAAATTCAAATAGATGTATTTAAAAAAAAAATAGAGTTTTCCTTGGAGGAAATATATGTATGAAAAGTTGAAAAGGAGATAGGTCAAATAAGTTTGGTAATCTCTAATTTAGATTGAGAGACATTAAAGATCAATACAGGTTGTCAATTTATCAATTTATATCAACTTGAATCTTGAAATCACACAGCGAATGTTTACTTTATAAATTGAATATTATTTTTCATTGCAGCAGTCAAAACGCGAAATCTACATTATCAAGGACAGTCTCTAGACTTCACGTTGCAGACATCAAACAGAATTGGACATCAACTGACGACAGAAGTGCTGAAAA
This sequence comes from Limnephilus rhombicus, assembly GCA_929108145.2. Taxonomy (NCBI): domain Eukaryota; kingdom Metazoa; phylum Arthropoda; class Insecta; order Trichoptera; family Limnephilidae; genus Limnephilus; species Limnephilus rhombicus. Next base: position 17,322,705 of record OV815272.1, on the reverse strand, counting down.
TCTTCCTCGAGGAAGTTTTGGGATATCAACACATTAAATTGATTAAAAATGGAGGAGATGTTGGTTTGGGGAAGATGTTCAAGAATTTATTCGATTCGTTCCAGCACTCGCATTCGTTGTAAGTGACTAACTAAATTAAATCATTATTGTCTATGTGTGGGACCCAAAAGAAATGAGAATTTCTTTATTACTTTTCAATATTTTTACATCAAAATTTGGTCGCCTTTAAATGGTTCACCATTAGAGTGTATGCACTTACCCAACCTTTTTTCCAATGTTCAAAATTGTAAACCACTGCTTGGAATGTCCTTTACGGCCTCCAGCGATTTTTGTTTCACTTCTTCAACAGTGTGAAAACATTTTCATCAAAGTCCCTTTTCATCCTAGGAAGCGGAAAAAGTCACAGTGAGACAGGTCGGGTGAATAGGGCGGGTGAACAATTTGGGTCGTTCCAGGCTTGCTTAAATACTGCTTCACAGACAACGTGGTGTGAGCAGGTACGTTGTCCTGGTTGAAGGACCAGCCCAATCAATGATGCTGATGTTTCAGTTCGTGGCAGGCTTGAAGGGGAAGGCTCTCTTCATCCTGAGAGAGGAGACTTTCGCATTTTCGCCAAAGGAAGATATCTTGATTTAGAAAAATGAAACAATACAACTTTGTATAAACAACTTATATAATGTGCAAATCCGACCGGTTTCGGAACAAACGTTCCTTCGTCAGGGAAAGCTTATACTAATTTGACAGATTAGAACAATGTTTTATTATGGTAGGGGTGGAGCCGTTGTAAGTTAATAATGTAGATTGGGTGGGTAGGTATTAGTGTAGGGTGGGTGGGTAGGGGAAGAAATCCATGATTGGGTTATATGACAATATTTTTTGTTTGTTGATAATAGATTCATTATTTTTAAAAATAATGAATCTATTATCAATACTATTTTTAAAAATAATGAATCTATTATCAACAAACAAAAAATATTGTCATATAGCCCAATCATGGATTTGTTCCCCTACCCACCCACTCTACACTAATACCTACCCACCCAATCTACATTATTAACTAACAACGGCTCCACCCCTACCATAATAAAACATTGTTCTAAACTGTCAAATTAGTATAAGCTTTCCCTGACGAAGGAACGTTTGTTCCGAAACCGGTCGGATTTGCACATTATATAAGTGGTTTATACAAAGTTGTATTGTTTCATTTTTCTATAATGGATAACCACAAAGTAATAGCTACATTCAAAAATATATCTTGATTTACTTAAAATTAAATTCACCAACTACATGGCGGGCCGGATCGGAAAAACCCGGTTGAGGGAGACACCAGTAGTGGCCCTTGAGTTTTCAATGACATAGATTGCTAAGATTGAAAAATACGACATTATTGATGTAATTGCTGAAAGCTATTTTTTTTTCAAAATTTCTATTTTTTATATAAAGCTCTTTCATTGTGGATGCGGCGTATCCCCAAACTGAAAGAATCCTGAAAATATTCATAAAAAATTGAAATTATGAAAAAAAATATATTTTCATTTATAATGTAGTATTTTTCAATCTTAGTACTCCAGCTCAGTGGTCCCCAACCTATGGGTCGCGGCCCAGTAATGGGCCGTGGGTCAAATGGTAATGGGCCGCGTAAGGGCTTGCATAAAATCAAAATACTTTTGAACAAAAAAAATTAAGCTGTTATTATCGTTGTTCTTATGTAAATGTAAAATTCGGGTGAAGGTTATAATTGAATGTAAGAAAATTCTTTAATTATCTGTTGCTAACTGACCGAGTAACGAAGATATTTTCAACTATATAATCCCCAGTGGGCCGCGGTAAAATTATCAAACAATAACTGGGCCGCGGCGACAAAAAGGTTGGGGAACACTGCTCTAGCTCACTGAAAACTCACGAACCGCCACTGGAAGACGCCACTCTAGACGGACTCTCTCGACCCATTGCCTTACAGGGAGACCCCAGATTCCTATCCTTTTCCTTATACCTTTTTCCTTTCCATAACTTCATCTCCACCTATCCTTTAAAAGACCCTCCACAAAGCATCTCCAAAGAAGACATAGGCCCTCAGAGAAATTATTTTACTCAGGGCCTCCTGTGTGGAGTTAATGTAAAAAAGTAGGCTATTGTTTGTTTAAATCGCCGTATCGGTTGATGACGCGGATCTATAAGTCAAATTCTTTCATCAGGGAAAAGAATTTGTCTTTTATTAGCGTGAATAAGGTTTTTCAAATACCTAGTTTTTAACGTGAATTAGGGATATGAAAAAATAATCGATTATGGAAAAAATCGATTTTATTAAGCGATTTTAATTTTCTAAAAAATAGATTAATTAGTATCGATTTTTACACTGCCGATTTTTTCATTCACAGCCCTGCTACGCTTAGTCATTAGTCCGGAATCCGGAGCGCAAACCTCTATGATGTTTATAAACAAAACATGACATTAACGCCATCTGTGCGTCTACGATGACATTTCTTTTGTACTTTGAAAGCAGTTTAGTTTAATTTTCTAATCAAACTTGTCACTAAATGAAGTCAACAGAGTCAACGAACAATTTGTAATTTGTGTTGATTATTTATAAAAAATAATAATTTCGGTTGATTATTTTAAAATTTATAATTTCTGTTGAATATTTTTTAATTAATAAAACTGTGATTAAAGGTATTTTGCACGTTTATTTTAATTTGACAAATTTGGGGAAAATCGGTTATTATAACAAATTTTCAAGAAAAATCGATTACTATTTATAAATCGATTTTTCATGCTAAGAAAAAGAATCGATTATTTATGTAAAAGTCACATCCCTAACGTGAATGGTTTTGAAACCATTGTCGCCAACGATGTCGGTCGGTAATTTCCTCATATCGATCCATCCAGACGATGTTCACCGCCATATTATGTGTGTCAGAAAGTTAGAAAGACTGGAGTACCTACAAGGCGGCTAGAATGGAACAGAGCTGATTTCCTGCCTCATATGCTCAATACAGTACCTAAGGCGTCGTACCCTGTACTAGGCCAATTTTCTTAATCCTATATGGAAATATAATATATCATAATATTATAATCTTATAACTTTCCGCGTACAAACGTGGTCGTTGAAATTCTACTGTCGATAAGAAAAGTATTTTATTTTAATCTTGAAAGGAGAAATTTCATGGACTGATAGGTAATGTGTGTTTGTTTACATTATTATAACAGTAACATTATGCATACATGTATTATAAAGTACTCGTCGGTGTCTAAGTAGAACGAATGTTAGAAGTAGGGCAGACTTACGGGTTTCAATCGTGATATCACCTTTTATCGATAAATATGTTCACGATAAACAAAAGTGATTCATTTTATACAGCTGTCGATTCGCGTATAATTCAAGAAACTCTCCTTTTTTTTACATGAGCTCCACACAGGAGGCCCTGAGGAAAATAATTTCCCTCAGGGCCTATGTCATCTTTGGGGATGCTGTGTGGAGGGTTTTTTTAAGGAAAGGAAGGAGAGGAGAGTTCTGGGAAGGAAGAGGGTTTAAGGGGTGGGTAGGAATCTGGGGTTCAGTATGTCCTGGTCATCCGCCTCCAAGACCTAGACAAACCTCACCCCATGAACCCGGGCACCCCTGCTAAATTACCAAACGTAGCGAACCACTTGGGGTGACCTATGGCAGAGGTGTTGGTTATCCAATAAAGGTTCCCGGGGCGGCGGTACCCATTCCCGCCTCCTAAATTGAATAAAACTGCAAACAATATATCTATCCTCCAGTTGATTAGTCAGACATCTCCAAATACTCAGTTTAGGGAACGTACCCATACTACGTGACCCGTTTGGGGGGGGGGGGGATTTTCAAAATACCACGCTTGGTCACAATGGGGGGGGGGCTTAGGTTTTTATCACCAAGTCAATCTAGAAATCTTTTTATATATTTTCCATGAACTTTTTTTATATTTTTTCCACTTATAATTATAGGTATGCATGTACTCTTGCCGTCACGCGTAGGGTTCCCAGATCAAAAAATCAAAATCCTGGAAAAAATTCCTGACATTCGATAAAAATTCCGAACTTTCTTGTAAATATAATGTGAATGTTGTTATGCATCGTGGCATGTCAAAACCCGCGTTGGGGGGGACCCAATGGTCAAAAGAAAGGAACAGGTTTTCTGTAGAGTCTGTCAAGTCGATTCTCTTATATGACTTGCCTTATATGACTTGCGAAATGTTCTACAAAACTATTATTAAAGATTCGGTAGTGTTGGACAATATTTGTGGGAAATATCAGAAGTGATGTTTTTACTTTGATTTGTAATAAAAATAATTTGGTTTATTTCATTTTTTATATCAATCTCCACTTAATTGTAGAAATTCCGGACTGTTTAGAATTCCCCCTGCATTCCGGACAAAGAACTATATTTCCAGACTTGTCCGGAGAATTCCGGACGTATGGCAACCCTAGTCACGTAGCAAGCGCCTTATTAATAAAGACAAATATAAGCCAAATAATATTTTTTTAACCTTTTTGTTAGCAATAAATGATTCAAAACCATATTTATTATTTACTACGTGAAAACTGTAGGGGGGGGTCTTAGAATATACTACACGTGGTCACCGGGGGGGGGGGGTTAAAAATTGCAAAAAGTGAGTCACGTAGTATGGGTACGTTCCCTTAGAGATAATGAGGAAAGCAATATTCGAATGCCATAAATCAAATATTATTTACGCGCGTCTCTGTTTTACATATTAAATATGCTACAAAATAACTCCGGGAAGCATTTCCTACTAGTAACGCAGAAAACATTTTTTTATTTTGTTTATGTCACTAAAAGTTTTTGTGCATTATAATTGATTTGGTGGTGTTTAAGAGTAATCTGAGTTTTGTACCAGATGAGGGTGCACTTTTACATAAGTACAACTGCATACTCAACTTGAATTTTTTGGAGATGTCTGATTAATCAACTGGACGACCGATATATACATATACATCGGGTCATCACGAAAATAATAAATGATATGGGTATCTACCTACGAAACTGCCGAATGTTATGAAGGTGAACTGAAAGAAGTTCGGAGATGAAACCAGTTCCAGTAGCCAGATTTTTATCAAAGAAATGCTTTCAGGGTCCCAAAATCGATGGTGAATCTGGATGTTCAGGTCACTCCAGACGAGGATCTGCGCAGCTTCCTGAACATCTATCCGATGAATGAGTGCGGAAGCATAGCTCCTCCTGGTCGCTTCGGCTGGTTTATTCCTGAGCAATTGTCTAAACTTATCCCCAACACCAACACGGAACACTGGAGGTTCTTCAGGGACCCCTCTAACGCGCAACTCTTTGATATTAATAAAGATGACGACTTGCTAAAACGCAATTCGGTCAACGCTACGACAAAACGGTAAGTGTCATTTTCAAATTTTCATGTCTGTGTTTATTCTAATTTGCATTTCTTCAAGTTGAGTAAACTAATTAATTAAAATTATTGTCTGTCTAGATTTTTCTGTGATGAGCCATACTGCGAGGAAGGAATATACATTCCTGAACAGTGCAAAGGACTGAAGAACAACCAGTCGTGCGCTTTAATGCTATCGTCTTTTCCTGAAAGTACGAGCTTCATCATGGACCACATAGTGGAGTTAAAACTTTATATGAAGGTTATATGGCTGGGCAGTAATTTGAGAGAAGTAGTCGACAAATTGACAAACATGTACATTGTGCAAAATACAAAAAAGTCCGTGATATTTTTGGAATGGATGCCGGGGTACTTCACAATCGGGCGAGAGAAACTATCGCCAGTTGCTGTTCCCAACTGCGAACAACTCAAGTCTTTCGCGACCCTGGGCTGCAAGTACGAGATGACGCGGAACACCAAGTTGGCTTGGACGGAGCTGCAGAACATCGGCAAGCCGGCCTTCGAAGCCATACATAAAATACAATTCGACAAAAACGGGTACGAAAATTTGTTGCGTTTACATAATTCACGCACTGAGAAGAACATTTACGTTACCGCCTGCCAGTGGCTGAAAAGCAACGAAAAGGTTTGGACGAATTGGAAGCCGACGAATGCCGATAAACGGGATATTTATATAGGAGGAATATTCCCGCTTTCCGGTGCATTTTACAACGCCTACGGCATAGTTCTAGCCGCTCGGATGGCGCAAGACGCGATCAACAACAACTCGACCATTCTCGCGGATTACAATCTTAAGCTCTTGGTCAACGACGGGAAATGCAGAGCGGATATGGTGATGAAGGCTTTCATCGATTACATCTTCAACAACGAATATCAAAACCTTATCGGGGTGTTGGGTCCCGCGTGCTCCGAGACCGTGGAGCCCCTCGCCGGAGTCTCGCAGCATTACTCCACCATAGTGATGTCGTATAGTGCGGAAGGGTCCAGCTTTTCCGACAGGTCCAAGTATCCTTACTTCTTCCGGACTATCGGGGAGAACAAACAATACAAGCAGGTTTACTTGCACCTCTTCAAATCTCTCGGCTGGAATCGTATAGCGGCGCTAACGGAAGATGGTCAGAAGTATACAGAATACATTTCCAGTATGGGGGACATGTTTCAGGAAAATGGCATTTCCTTCATAGCCAACATGAAGTTTCCCAGAGAACGCGAAGAATCGTCATTAGCTAGGGTGGGTATGTAATAATGTAGGACGATTTGAATGAATAAGTTATCCCTAATTTAAAAAAAACCGACCAAATATTTCGTTAATATTTCAGTATCTGCAAGATCTGAAAGACAAACGAGCACGCATCATAATCGCCGACGTGTATGACGAAGTAGCGCGCATGGTAATGTGTCAAGCTTACAAACAAGAGATGACTAGCAAACAAGGCTATGTTTGGTTTCTTCCACCTTGGCTGTCGACGGGGTGGTATAATATTACACACTTCAACAAGTACTTCGACGAAAGTGTCAACTGTACAACTGAAATGATGATAACGGTAAGATTAATCGATATTCAATAGGTACCGGCGAATCAGTTTGAATCTATTTGTGCACACCGATAGTATCCAAAATTTCAGAAAAGTTTTTCGAACTAGTTTGGAACCCCGCCGACAATCCCCTCTTACCCCGCAAATGTCCAAATATACCGGGTGGGTGGCGACGTTTATTAATTCCGTTTAAATGCAGACTCGCGACTCAATTCAACGATGTACTTTTTATTCTTTTTTTGTTTCATTCTTCAACTTCCAAAAACTATATTATTATTAAATTAAATTATTTTTCCATTTGAGGGGTCTCTTTAGAATAATGATTTACCTTATTAGTACCATTCGCATTCGCGAATGTGAAAAATATCACATTCGTAACATCCCTAGTTGAGAATTAAAATTCGCGTCCAACGTCCGAGATTTCTGAGCGTCCGATTTGGAAATTTCCCCCCTCATAAAAAAAAACATACCTCCGAATTTTAATATGGAGAAACTGCTTATAATTTTAAAGAGTCGTTGAATGCACAAATATTTAACCGTTTTTCCCATATTTTTAGGATTCATAAAAAATTATAAAAAAGTTAAATTTATGAACACATGAATTACTGTAAGTACTTTAAATTTGGAGTACCTACCTATTTGGAGAATATTAAATATTATAACTTTTATATATATATATATGTTATTTATAGCCTAGTTGATAATTATAGACATAAATTTTAATTCGAAAATGCATTTTTTAATATGCAACATATGAATGATGTGGGTGTTTTGGTATATTTATGCACATGATCAATGAATGATTCGTAAGAAAAAATATTTCTATAATTTCGTTTCGCGAAAATGTCAACAAATAATTTAGAAGAGATGAGACATCTATCGTTGAAAATACTAAGTAAAAATATAAGTTATTGTGATCGAAAACGCGTAGGAACTTTTAAAATAATTCGAATAAATGTTTTAAAATATCTCTTCAAATTGGCCACATTTTGGTCGGCGAACGCTCCAGTGGATAAGTACCTACCTAATCATGAAAAGTGGTGAAAAAACTAGGTTAGGTTATGTTTTTAAACATAATTTTTTTTCCTCACATTTGACTATTTTATCACTTTTCTAGTGTTCTATTAATCATGGAAACTCAAATTCAAGGTAGTATTTGCTGGAGAAGTATTAATAATGCAGTAGGTACCAGGTGGTGGCACAATACTTACTCCCAACCTCCCAAGGTTCGTAGAAAATACAAGAACAAGATTAGCTCGAGGGGGTAGGGCGGTGATTGGCTAAAAATTCGTGACATAACATGCAGTCAAAGGTGTTTCTAATATCTTTGCATGCAGTCCATGCCCCACTGGGAGATTCGAATTAACTGCGGTACAAATGGGAGTGTTTTACTTCAAGCTACGTCACACGTTCGAAATTTCGAAAGCGGCCTGACGAGTTTTCTTTTTTCCAAAAAGGCCCGTATGAGCCAACCTCGTTAAAAGCATTTTCTACGAACCTTGACTAACTCCGACAAAAATAAGTCATAACTATGAAAAACACTTTCATTCATAAGACATGGTATATGATCAATAATGTTGATAATAATATTATCAATCAATAATATAATCCTAAAACTGAAACTTGTCAATATTTCTCCATTTGGTAGAGATGGTTGTTATAAATATCTGAATTGGACTTAGAAACTCCCTAGTAGAGGCAGCAACGTAGATATGGTTAAAAATTTCTTGACAAAGGGGCATTAACAGGGTTTTGAAAAGTTTGATAAGCAACTATTACAAGGGCAATTTCTTGTTAGCGTTGTAATTGATAAAAATGACTTTTTACTTTGTACAACATCATCTGCACATATGTATGTCACTTCTACAAACCTTTTGAAATTACATACTAGTCAGTACTAAAAGAATTATCAATATTGTTGTCAGGGGGAATCATAAATATTCAGTTATAAAAGGTAACATTTTAACAATTTTAGGCAATTAATGGACATTTTGCGCTGAACCATGCATACTTCGCCCCTAACGATGACATCATGCAAGAGAACATCACTGTGAGGGACTGGAGGAGGAAGTACGAGGAGAGAGTCTCCAACTGGTCCCGAACCCCCACAGCCCGGGAGTTCAACCCCTACACGGCACTCAACAAAAACGACTTCACATCAGGCTATGCCGGATATGCATATGATGCGGTGTGGACATACGCTCTGGCTGCAGACAAGATACTCAAAAACTACCCCGAATCTTTTTCTGATATCCACTCTCAAGTAACAACTTCGTAAGTGTTATATTGTGGTCGCCCATTTCACTATAATGAATGCTTCCAATGCTATTCTAGTTTTAACTAAAACCTTGATCTTTAATTTGATGGTTCTGATTGGGTTTTGCTTCTTTTGCAGGCAACTAGTAAAAGTAATAGGTGAATCAGACTACTCTGGAGTGTCAGGACAAATAAAATTTTATGGTGGTCCATCTCGATTTTCGGTAATCAACATTGTGCAGTGGTTGAATGGGGAACGGAACATGATTGGTGAATTCTTTCCTAACATTTCCACCACCCAACCAGATGTTGTTGGAGGCCGACTTGAATTAAATGTTTCTGCAATATCCTGGCTCACGGCTGATGGAATTATACCAGAAGATGGCACCGCCCCTCCGGATGTTTGCATATTTGGTCCACTGGCAAATTTTTTAAATATATCCTGTGGAGATACTATGATTCTCATCAATGTCATTGGGTTCAGCTTACTGGGCATGGCGCTAATTATTGCCGTCATCATGATCAGGAGAAGATACGAACAGAAAATACGTCTAACAGAAGCTTACATGAAATCCATGGGAATTGATAAATACACCATGATGAACATGACCAACTTGGACAAATGGGAAACCTCTCGGGAGTGTGTGGTCATCAACAGGAAGTTAGGAGAGGGGGCATTTGGGACGGTGTATGGAGGGGAAGCCCTTTTGGTGGAAGGGAAGGGATGGGTACCTGTTGCTGTCAAAACCCTCAAAGTAGGCTCAAATACCGAAGAAAAGTTGGATTTCCTTTCTGAAGCCGAATCTATGAAAAGATTTGAGCATAAAAATATTGTCAAACTGTTAGGAGTTTGTACGAAAAGTGAACCTGTTTACACCATAATGGAATTTATGCTCTACGGAGATTTGAAAACATATTTACTTGCAAGAAGGCATTTAGTGAATGGGAAGTACGCTGATGAATCAGATGAAGTCTCCAACAAAAAGCTCACGAGCATGGCCATAGACATAGCCCGAGCCTTGAGTTACTTGGCCGAGCTGAAGTACGTGCATAGAGATATTGCGTGTCGCAATTGTCTTGTCAATTCATCAAGGGTCGTTAAACTTGGTGATTTTGGAATGACCAGACTAATTTTTGAAAATGATTATTACCGTTTTAGTAGGAAGGGAATGCTTCCTGTGAGATGGATGGCCCCAGAAAGCCTCGGACTAGGAATATTCACCCCCGCCTCAGATGTGTGGTCTTATGGAGTTCTGTTGTACGAAATCATAACATTTGGAAGTTTTCCTTTTCAGGGATTAAGTAATACTGAAGTTTTAGAAAATGTTAAAAACGGTCGTACATTAACCATACCACAAGGAGTTAAACCTCAGCTGTAAGTACAAATTAGTTACCGACGCATCCTTTATTAACTGGTTTCTTAAAGTATTCAAAATATAATAATAGTTTTAAATCGATTGCTTTCAGAGAGGGCCTAATGAAATCCTGTTGGAATCAAGAATATAAGACTCGGCCGCATGCTTCAGAAATTGCAGACTTTTTGGCCAACAGTCCAAGACTGCTCGCCCCGTGCCTCGATGTGCCTATTTCATCGGTCCAGTTGGACTATCCTCGGGAGTTGGATGTTTTACCAGAACACTTCAACAAGCGCCATTTACCCATCACCCCACTGCCAGATGATTTTGAAGCTAACAAAGAAAACGATTCAACATTGATCAATTCGCTCCGCTTTGATAATCCAAACTACATAACAGGAGAAATTAATGTTAACAAGAACACTTCCAGTAATAATAGGAAACCTAATTTTAAAAATGAATTTATTGTGGAACGCATCACCGACGAGGAAGAGATGCCTTTCGTGTAAAGCATATTTCATTCCATTATTTGTAGTAAGCTGCTGCTTTGCCTGTGTTCTTTATTTTCTACATTAGCCATTTAATAGTGAATCTACCGTTTACTCCATAGACATCCAAATGTCCGTGGTTTACTCTGTAGATAATAAATTATGTTTAATGTGTGCAAGTGGCATTACCAGGAGTACAAAAATATTTGGACTGATAAAACAATGCAGTGTGCCTATCATATTAGGCATATTATTAATTCATTATTATTATTATACCTTGGCAAATTGGTTTGGTCAATGAATAGGAAATACCATAACAAAATGGTACATAATATTTATGTTAGTGGTGGAGAATAAAAATAGGGGATCTCTTTACATTAAAGGAATTACTACTAAGGAAAATTTTAAAAATTATGTAGTGTTTGGGTTATTTGTGGTATTATAGCGATTTATAATCTTGTAAAAATATGTAAGTTTTTTTTTCTATGTTAATTAATGTAAGTTAGTGTGTGTTGCCTTTATCTCTTGCTTTCGCATTACATTATATCTATAAAAACAAATGTAAAAAACTTTCTATTAAATTCTCAATCACCGATGCAAAATTTTCACATATTCTATTTTCGTAATAACTTACTTGTTTTTCGCAAAATTATGTTTTCGTAAATTGTACAGTCTTGTGTGTAAAGTGTTTATGTATTTATAACAGTAGTATATATATAATCTACTAAAGTAGTTACCCCAGAATAGCTAGTTATGTTCAGAGAAATGATTTTTTAATAGTATCCTTAAGAATATGCTAGCGAACAAGAGGTTATTAAGATATTATATTTCATAATAACAACACTGACGGGGCTACATTAGGAACACCCTCTTAGACTAATCATGCACTGGGGAACCAGGCTACAGCAGCCAAAATGATGTTCAAATTTGTATTAAAATGTATTTAATTGAACGCACTAGGCAACCAAATATCTCAGCTGCGAAAGCCAATCGAAGCATTCCCGATTGCGCAGGTAGCTGTGACTTTGCGTGTGCGCTAAGCCTTGTTGACTTATTAAAATATTTCCATGTTTTATTTGGAATGTTTATTTTGATAAAAACACATTCTAGAGGTAATTGATTTAAAGCTTTACTATACTATTTTTCACCTGTTTATAATATCTACACAGATGTACCAACAAATTCCTAAAATATCAATGTCCATATAAGTGATTTACAACAATAATTTAAAATAAACACGGCTATGTGTATTCATGAAGGATTACGACAATATAAATCATTTAAAATAAACTAATAACATTTTAAAGTGGGATTTGAGTTTACAAATTTGTAAACCAGGCGCGGTCCCTTCATACATGTTTTGGATTCTGGGCATCCCATGTATTCTAGTCTAAAGATAAAAATGATTGTTTTTTTTTTTTTTCAAAAGAAGCAAACACATTGTGATTGATATTTTGGTTAAAAATTGCAAAAAGTTGCTTGTTACTTCTTTAGCCGGGTACAGATTGCTGTAACGTAACATGCAATGTAACATGAAAGGAACATTTCACAAGTGTGGACGCAGCGCGCGTACGAACCGAGCATGTACCTACTCGCATCTGTTTCCGGCATGCGCGCGGTGAACATAGCTCAGTCTGCCGAGAACAAGCCCTCCATTGTTTGCGCGCGTTCTGCAGTAGACACGAACAAGCCGTCCACACTGACGCTCCTGTCCGCGCCCCTTTGTGTTCGACGAAAAACCGACACTTTGTGGATTGCGGCACGCACGAGTTGAAATGCTCTGTTTGTGCGCGTAGTGTGCACGGTTCGTGCGCGCAAGGTGTCCACACTATGTGAATTCTGTTACATTGCGACAATGTGGACAGCAAATTCTTTCATTGCATGTTACGTTACAGCAATCTGTACCCGGCTTTTTATTTTCAGAATGTTTCTTCGACTGGTTATAGCCGTTATTTTTCTTTTTCTTTTACTAACACTATTATTTCTATTTTTATGTTACTGATTTCAAAAGAATTGTTCTACGGGCTGCTCTTCTTCTATTTATCTTTTGTGTAATATTAATGTAGGTACTTGCATACTACTTATTTACCACGTATGCATGGACTTCGGAGGGTCTAGAGTCGTTCAAATAAATGTAGCTTCGTTCAATAAAAAAGTAGTCTTAACGTGTGCGGTGAAGAAGGAAACCATATGTTTTCTTATAACGCCTTTGGGAAAGTGGTAGGGTCCCCTCCAATGTCCTAAATCGGGGTCCTTCCTACTTTGAAAGTCAAAGTTCTATCATAACTGAAAATAAATTATGCATTAAAAGAAATAAATAACATTGAAGCAATGATAATGTTTAACAATCTTATGGTAGTTTGATATTTATAACTAAATGTTTGCATTGCCTATAGATAGCGAGGACGGCGGAGAGATACTTTGCCAGGAGTTAGCATGTAATTAGCTACTAGCTAAAAAAAACAAACTTTATAAAATAATGTATAGAAATGATCGAAAGTTTGTGTAAGTATATCTTTTCACTTTCAGGCATGGAAAAAAATTGCATATAAGTATGGGCTGTGTAGTTGGGTGGTTGTTGGTTCGATGTCCACCACTTGCAAAAATATATTAAAACATGTTTTTAATTTCAATTAAGCTGCCAGTCTAGGTGTGGGGATAGATTGTTATGTTTGATGAAACTTACAAAAATAGCTTTACAGTTATTGTAAGGAATATTGAATTTATTATTAACATCAATGTTTGTACCGTGTGCCTTTGCATTTTTATTATATAACCTCTTTAGATAAGATTTACTTTAAATTATGTTAGGGAACGTACCCATACTACGTGACACGTTTAGGGGGGGGGGGGGGTCTTCAAAATGTCACGCTCCATACAAATGAGCGGCGGGTTGCTTAGGTTTTTGGTCACCGGGGGGGGGTTAAAAATTGCAAAAAATTGGTCACGTAGTATGGGTACGTTCCCTTAGCGTTGTACCTGATATTTTATAACTGACATTTTAATAACTATTTATAACTTTTTAAGATAAAATAAAGATCGAAATTGTGCTACTTTTGGCAGTTTTATTTTAAAATATGAAAATACTATGTATTCCATAGGAAAGTCTTGCAAAATGCATTGGTATAATGATTAGTGGCGAATGAAACTTCAGTTGAAAATCTACTTTGTCTATTTATAAGTGTAGCCTGTTAGCTTTAGATTCAGGAGCACTCTGTAAAGAACAACATATTACTGTAATTCTACTAATACTATAATTCTCAGGTGACATGTTATTGAGATTAAAAAGAAATCATTATGTTTATATATTTATAACATAATATTTTAAAATAATAGCCAAATAATTGATTACACAAGCAGACAGAGACATCAATATGAAAATTTAAAATGTCTAAAGTTCACTAAAATACCATAATAATATGTTAACAAGAGGTTGCCAGCGCCGAAGTTGGTTAACCTGCAAGAATACCTTTATCCAGATACTAAATCGAGAGGGTTTTGAATGCTGCATTAAACAAAAGTTTGTGCGTAACTTGAATCCCGAGTCATTCAAATTTGCTCCGCTGTGTGCATACTCGAATTTGAGTCATATCTAAAGACTAATGGGTTTCATTGATTGGTTGGGACAGGACTTTTGGTTCTAAATTATGATTGGTTCAAAGATATGGCCTGTTAAATGAAAAATGAAAACTGAACAAAATCTGAGTGTGCAATTCACATGCAGGTAGAAGTGAAACCTTAGGAAAACTAAAGTAGACAAGAGTGGGAAGGCTACAAAGCACCAGACAGACAGGCGACCGATAGGCTACTAAACACCGCACAACAAAGAGACTGATTATATTATCTCATTCTCTTGCAGGCTAAACCCTACAGATGTATGTGTTTGTCTCTTTTTAGTGTCGCTATTTTTTGTTTCATCAAGTTTCAAATTGCTAAAGAAGTTTTCACTTCAAAAGTATTCATTCCGTGAGATTGATCAATGCATTGTGTTCCTGTGTTTCAAAGCGTTCATGCAAATGCTGAAAAATAAGTAAAAAATATTACATTATTTAGTACATACACAATCCTAAGTTTCTGACCATCAAGGAATAAAATTTATTTATTATTATTTGAAACATGTAAATTTAACCAATTTCTTTCGATTCTCTGTTGTCACCTAGTTATTTCTATTATTTATATGAAATTAATTTAATGCCCACGACTTTCATAGTCAAAAAGCTTTAAGGCCGGTTACAGTGCTCAACCGACGGTCGGTGCGTACGTCGGTTGCGCTTGTCATTTGTATGAAAATTCATAAATCGTTCAGTGCAGGACCGACCGTACGCATGCGTATCGTCAGAACCGACCGTACGCACTGACCGTCGGTCGAGCACTGTAACCGGCCTAATACATGCTTATTTATTTATTTATATGCATTGTAATAAAATATTTATATTGCAACATTAGCGACAGGCACCGCGATTAGCTTGCACACACAACAGATATTTTGTCGTGCGGCTGCCCTCACAATCCACGGGTGAAAGAAATTAATGTCTAGATTTATTAATTTATTTAGCCAACCAAAAAGAATTATTTCCCAGTGATTCCATACTTTTTCCAACCTTTGCTTAAAAAGTTCACAGTTCTAACCAGCACTATACGTTGTTGTGCTTAAGCCGCTTCTCTACTGACCGCCTAACGTGTTCAGATTTTAATATTCATTTTCCCTTTTATCTGAGCAATAGCAATTTGTCAGTGTTATAATGATGCAACAGTGGAAATTATACTGAAAACTAAATTAACTAACTTTTTTGACCATTTTGACAAGTTGTGGTGAAATTAAGAAATTATTGAACATGTTTATAAATATGAAAACAATTAAAATGTATGGACGCAAGTATTTATTTTAATTTTACTTTATTCATTGCTTTTTTTATGACATGGTTTGGGGATTTCTTGACCACCGCTAGGATGTTATGGTGATCTATATATAGATGTGTGTAGATCTATGCTATGCCCATGTTATGGTGATCTATATACATTTCAACTTGTTGCAGAAGGGAACCATAATATATTCTCCAGTAACATATTAAATTTATGTTAGCAGCAATTACAGCAAGTTCCACTCTTCAATTTAGTAACGTAATTTTCAATTATCACAAAAAAAACACAAAATATTATATCTCCTTTATTAAATTTATAATTACATATAAGAGTAAATTAAAATATTATATTCTATCACAAAGATAAACCTTTTCACTGCTACACTATTCAATACATTCAAAACAACATGTCTTTATACGTTTTAAGATTTTTACGGCCAAAAATATTTTCATTATTTGTTTTAGGGGTGTTATGCCGTGTTGCGCTACCTCCTTCTTTATAGCCAACGTTTCGTACAGCGTTTCAGTGTCCATCATCAGGGCAGATCCGGTAGACATCTGCACTGCAATGGACACTGCAACGCTATCCGAAACGTTGGCTAAAGAAGGAGGTAGTGCAACACGGCATAACACCCCAAAAACAAATAACAAAAAACATGTCTTTAGTATTATATCCATGAAAAATTAAGAAACCACAATAATTTTACAATTTTAAATTGTTATTTGTAGGTTTTGTCATTTTGGCAAATTCTTGTTCTTCTCATCCACATCTACGTCAAATTGACTCGCTTTGATAGTGTAATGATAGTTATCTCTTACAGCAAGTTGACGTACGTTGGAATAACAGATGTGCATAGCACTCTTTTTGGAAGACATACATTTTCTTTTGATGTGAAAGAATACATGTATGCTCTATAGACACAGGTTATTTTCTACACATTGTGTGTTGGTTAAACACTGAAAAAGGATATTTAGAACTTAACAAAATAAAAATTGAACATTGCATAGTTCAATAAAATAATTTTCTTACATTTTAGAAGAAAACATTTAAAAATGGTTTAGTGGTCAGTTGAAAACATAACATAATAAAATCAGCAACATAATAGAGATCAAAAAATCATAGCGATATTCAGTGTTGTTTGGTTGCTGCCTGATTCTTTCCAAAAGTGGTTTACATGACCGCTACAGTTTCTTTCACATTGAGGCCGTGAGATCTTCAGAAATATTGTTTCTTTTCCACAAGTTATGAACAATTATTTCTCAATTCGACCACAAATGTATTATAGTAATGCCTCTTGCGACAAAGGAATGTATCCAAGAGGAATGTTAGATTACATTCATTGTTTTACTAGTTGGAGAGGATCCCACATATTAATCAGGCAAAACTAAACAAAGAGAATTCAAATTAAATTTAAACAAAAATCACTTTATGGCTGGTTATTTTCATTATTGAATTGAAACATTTTATTTTTTAAATGATACATATTCACACCATGAATAATCCAAAGCAGTCCTGGATGTACAGTGGCGGAGATGAGACATGATACTGTGAAATAAATAACTAACACCATGTACGCACTCGCATACTGCCTGCTAACAATGTATGCCCGGACATTGGAGGTCTAGAGTCATTTTAATAAAAAAATAGCTTCTTTATAAATGAAAAATTAGAGTCCTGACGTGTACGGTGAAGGAGGAAACCATCTGTTTCCTTAGAACGCCGTGGGAAAGTGGTGGGCAACCTCCAGTACATGGTATATATATGGCAACCATCATATTCCAGCGCTATTATAATAGAACATCTAAAATGAATAGATTTGCTTTATTTGATTTCTAGTTCAGAAGTAGAGTGAAGACATACTAGACAAACAGTAAGTAAGATATGTGTGGTGTAACTACACAATATAGTGCGTACAACTTGTTGCTGCACGCTACGGTGAAATCCTTCATTTTTAATAAAGGTTTCTCTTCAAATTTATAGATAATAAGGAAATTTACAACTTGTTTTGTTCCTCGTACTTGAGAACATCTTCCATGTTCACAATGTCAAACTCTTGAATGGCTGTCCCGGCGTACTGGGTGTACTTTGTCGGGTTCTCTTGGATGGAGCGTTTGAAAACTGAAATCAAGCCAACACAAATATGTACATATTGTAATTCTATATGGGAAGATGGCCAAAAACTGTATTCGTAATTAATTATTCAATTATGTTACAGGGTCAAAATAATATAATTGTCCCATAGTGACTAAACAACATGATTGTAAATATTAAACATTTTTAATAGAGCTACTATGGCGTATTTACATAATACGAGTGGTTCCAGACTTGATTATCTGATTATCTCACAAAAATGTATAATTTGAGTTAAGGCACGTAAGTAACATTAAACACATTTCTATCAGAGGTAAACATAATTATGAGTTTACAGTTCACCATAAGTGCTAACATCTTTGAGCGATTGGACAATTTTTCATCCAATCACAGTAAATATTTTCAGGATTCAGGTGAGAGCTAATAGTATATTAGAAAATATTAGCTCTAACGGCCGCTGTTCCTAACTTTTCGATAGACCAATCTGAGTCTACCATCAGCTAAGCAATTTGTAAGTATTTTAAGGGAGGGGTAAGGTTTTAAAGGCGAAAAATAGGCATATTTTCTTTTCTTTTTTTTTGAGATATGAATAATGTTGGTTTATTTATTTCATATAAACGTTTATAGTATGACATCTGAAGTATCGTTGAAAAAATTTTCAATTAAAAATATCAATAAATAAGTCTGTGAGAGCGAATCTCCGGAGGCGCCTCGAAAAAAAGTTGTTATGCGGTGAACATCATAACTTGTTACCAGATCATTCGAAACAAAAAAAGTCGAAATGCGTTTAGAAGGTGATATGTTTTCCCAGGTAGTCAGGAAGCGTTTTTTTTTTTTTTCGATGTTTTTTAATTTTTTGCAGCATGTTGAAGTCAAAAATGCCATTTGTAAAAAAAAAAACTCTTCCTGATTAGGGGTCGTCCATTAATCACGTGAGGCTCGAAAGGGGGGGGGGGGGGGTTCGGAAAAAATCACGAAATATCACCGGGGGGGGGGGGGGTGTAATGAAATATTTATTTTGTGATAATATTCTGAAAATTTCGAAATACTTTGTACTTAAAAAAAAACACATGATTTTGGGGGGGGGAGGGTTAGTCTAAAACCTCACCACGGGGGGGGGGTTAAAAAGTTGCTAAAAAACATCACGTGATTAATGGACGACCTCTTACCTGATGATTTATGTGTAGAAAGAGTGTACAAAATTTCAAAAGGATCGGTCAAGTAGATTTTGAGTTATGATTTTCACGAACTTCAAAAATTTGTTTGCCAGAAAATCGATTTAAAGTTTCGTTATATTCGAAATATACTTGAATCGAGCATGAGGGCCGGTCACTTGAAACGCTGTATCTTCTTTAGTTTTGCTCCGATTTACTTGAAATTTTGATACAATACCATCGACATGTTGTACATTCAGAAAAAAATATAATTTTAAAAAAAGGTTTTAAAACCTTACCCCCTCCTTAAAGGTAATGCTTGATTCTCGTTGTTAAATGTTAAATTAATATTAAAGAGTTAAATATTGTATTTATTATTTACACACATAATTTCTTTTAAATCCTGAAATCCATAAACTTGCATTTTATATTTTTTAAACAAATGTATAAAATATATTAAAAATAAAGTGTTAGCTTGACCTTTGCCGCTGGCGTGTCGGTACCTCGTGGCGTTAGCGCCACTCTGTTGATACTTTTTATAACTTTGCTTTGCTCAGTCGAACTTAATCCACGTGTCCGGCTTCCTTAGATTAGGCGATGCTTGTATGTTGGAAAGAGCGTAGTTGTGCATTTGAGCAGTGTTGAACCCTAGTTTCGGCTTAGCAATTGATTAGGATTGGGAAGAGCGGCCGTCAAACTTTTTAGTTGATATTTGAGGGTTAGTTATCTCTGGCTCTTTCATTTTAAACAAAATTGTCCAAATGTCATTTTACTATAACTATGGTGTTCATTAATTTACAAAATTAGTTAGTTCCAAAAATGCCTAACTCTTGCCCAAATCACACAATGCCCTAACAAGTGTAGTGTAAATTGTTAGAGCCAAAAATGCTTACTGAATATGTACTGAATTTACTAATGATTCTAGTTTTATTTTTCTTATCAATAATTAAATATGCATAAAATATATCAATTGTAATAATTAATAATTTTTTTTAGAAATCAACCATTCATTTAATTATTGATCTGCATCTTTGAAATCAATTATCTCAAAATAAGATAAATGTGTAATAGTCAAGTCTGGTTCTGACCCACTCATATTATAAGAGATTACTAAAGCCAGATAAAATTTGTAGACACTCATCTCATTATATAATATTATCGTATACATTGTATCACAATAAGGAGAGAAAGGAAATGAATAAGTGGCTTTTATCATGTACAAGTATGCAGAGCAGCTGCCAAGGGAGATAATCAAGCACACACACACACGGGAGCCTAGCAAAGCATAGTACTACATTTATTGTACTCCACAAATTGTGAACGAATAAACATCAAAATGAGATTTATTTATTTAATTATTGTGAATGAATAAACATCAAAATGATATTTATTTATTTAATTATTGTGAATGAATAAACATCAAAATGTGTTTATTTATTTATTTCCAAACTCTCCAAAAATTAGTTGTCACATTAGACATTTTGTCACAATGATTAAAAAAAACACAATCGGGTATTTTCATTGTTTTTTTTTTTATTTTGGAATTAAGAATTAATTTTTATTACGGTAATGAAGGTATTTTTATGTTGACGAATAAATTTTCTATAACGATTTCAAATCTGCCGCCAAAATGATACATTCATTTTTATTCATGAAATCGGCGACGTTAATGTCACGCCGGACAACGTTGATGACAGCCGTCTTACCAGCCAGTGGTAGTTTCTATGTCAAAATGACATTGTAGCCAATTGGAATTATAAATGAAAATATTAAATGAAATAAAACAATAACTTTGTAACCACAATTTATTTATTTAATTTTTTAATACCGACCGGTTTCGCTTAACACAAGCATCTTCAGGGTATAAAATTAAAGTTTAAGTTTAGACTTACGGAATTCAAAATTAAACTTAAGTTTAATTTTAATTTTATACCCTGAAGATGCTTATGTTAAGCAAAACCCTTCGGTGTTAAAAAATTAAATAAATAAATCGTGGTTACAAACAAAGTTATTGTTTTATTTCAATTAATATGTCAAACCACAAAGTGACTGCTTTCTACCAAAATAGAAAATATCAGAAGCAGAAAAATAAACTTTAAATCGCCCATGCATTTCTAACGATATTCTTAGTTTGTGAATATACCCCATTGCAGCCAGAATTTTACAAAGGATTTTCAGAATTCAATAGAATTCTTCAACTTTCATGAGTTGTCTTCATCACGGATTCATCGGTTGTCATTAATTACAGATTAATTCTTATTTTCAAGAAAGCCTACAAATGATATTACAAGTCTTACCAAAAATATCATTCCAA